>JACJUM010005601.1:8797286-8938978 GCA_020976665.1 Heortia vitessoides | reverse complement strand
TCCGAGACAATAAAAATAGGTTTAGTGTGTATTGAAGACACTTTAATACACACTAAACCTATTTTTATTGTCTCGGAAAATTCACGCATACAGATAAGAAAGTAATATGAAGTTCCCTTAAGTTGCAAGTGAAAGTTCGCGAAGGTCTTTATTGTGTTTGCGGAATTTCGTTTTCTTCTTTGTTCCTAACTGTTGGGAAAGGAAATTGTGCTATAGTCGTTCGCAAACTTGGTTCTGGTCTTAAAATACAATTCCTGTTGCTGAACATCATTTGCGATACGGGGCCAAGACACGATGAACAAAAATTGTAAGTGCCTTACGCCGGATTGTGGTGAGAACGCCCTGTTTTCACATTTGTTTGTGGTATACGAAATAGTGGTCTCGGAAACGAGTTGAAGAAGCGAGTGTAAAAGTTTGAAAACAACGCTTATGTTATGTGACGCAATGGTCTGTGTTTTTTAAATTGGATTCACATGTTGTTTTTAGAATAAATAAGGCGAAATAAGAGGGACTAACATTAAAAGCTAAAGGTTTTAAACTCGAATACCTATTTTTATAATAATTTATGTGTGTATGTTTTGTTAATATTTTAAGAATGCATGTTTAAAAATTACTAATAGTAAAGTAATTATTAAATTATAGTAATTCAGTGATTAAAGTAATTATATTTTTGTATATATTTGTAAAACAGTAATGCATTAAGAGACGTCGCATTTATTATTATTATGCGTCTTAATTTACAAACCTAGTGATGGCTCACGGACGCATTGTGCTTGTATACAAAGATTAATGAATGTGGACCCAGCCAGGACGCTGTTTGTATCGGAAATGATATCTCTGACCCCGCGCTACGGAGATACACTGATAAATTAGCACGTATTGTGTAAATTCTTCCCTTTCCATTAATATTTTCTTACTGTGCTGCTCTATTAGTATTTATTAGGACTTAATAATCTTTTTCCTTGTTTTTCTAAGATTCTGTACGGATAACTATTATATAAATCGGTGCGATCAATGAGTTACGAAGATTGAGTCGTGGAAATAGCGCAATATTGAAAATATAATCTAAATCAATACAAGATCTATAGATGTCCGTCGGGGATTGAGTATTAACCGGTGCCTTAAGTAAAAACAATATTAGAAGGTGTCAAACTAATAAACGGTGATGAACTAATTTTTCATGGAAGTCATTAAGTTTACCCGCGACATTGTCGTAAAAACTCTTGTTTTCACAAGGCAAAACATAATCTTAACTCATTGTAACTATTTCAGCCACCCAGTTTAAAATTTTAAGTCGTAACAAACATATAGAGTTACTTTCGCATTTGTAATTTAGTTTGGAAGTATGAGTAGAACTAGTTCTGAAGCACGAATGACTTCTCACAATTCTGTGTACTCGTATAATGATAGAGACGTTACTCACGTGCGCTCATTGCACATTGTAGAAACTATATCACCGGAATGTTAACTAGGCGAGAAACAGATTTACACCGACGCTATTTGGATCTACCGTGCAATGTACCAGCGCGTGTTGTAACGTAGATACGGCTGTATTACGGGACAAATGTATTCGGAGACATTTGTATTGCTAGAGGCGTTCGTGTAATGGCGCCGGTCGGTGAATATAAATGTAACAATTGAGAGTATTGCTAGTTTGTGGCACTATTAAAGGTAACTGAATTATATATTCATTGTTTGTATAAAGTCCTAGATGGCAACTACAAAAAAGAAGTAGTTATACCTAATTATGATTAGTTACAATATTACATCATTTGTTTTTGCACGCACTACTTCCAAATTAAATTATTATACAACAAATTATCCATTTTTGAATCTTGAATCATCGTTTCTGTAATCTGAGATGTACAAACCAACTTTAGCCGCAAATGAACCTCTTAACTAATTAGAATTATGTGGATATACCAATATATCCTGAAAACTATTCTGGTGTAATTTATTTTACCAAAAGATCTGAAAACTACCAGCTTAGTTATTAGTTTATAGAAGTAGTATTAATAGAATAAACACGTAAAACGCATATTTATACACCTATTATCCATTCTATACTCTATTATAAATATTATATATCTATTATCTATTCTTATCTTTAGAACATATATTTACTATATAATATATAATCTTTATAATATATAATAGTAATAGAATAGATAAGTCCAAGATAAAAAGCCTAAAGCATTTCGTAAAGCCCGTCTGTGTGCTGTAAATGATATTTTTTTCTTTTTTCATTCTTCAACTTCAATTTTGAAATCCTGCAAATTTTTATATTCGAACCCAAAAAAGACAATTTTTTCAAGGATACAATGAAATCACCAGTTTAAGATTTGCTATGCAGATATCCGAGATAACTTGAGATTTTTATAGTGGATCCGATACTTTATGTTCTCAGTTCTCATTTCTCTCGTCAAGGCCGGTGGAACTCGAGGAGTGAAATAGAATGAGGGATAATAAAAGAAGGACGTGTGCCTTACTGCAGATTTATTTTTATGCCCGAGTACCTATTTTACGAGTTAAGTAGATACGTGTGATCATTGCCCGTAACCATTTTTTTAGTTTAACGACGCAAAAAAATGTATTACTAATTTGATATGAACCGTACGGCAATAAAAATTCGTTATCATCATTTTAGAATAAAACAACTAATATCCTACTAATATTGTAAACGCGAGCGTTTGTACAGATTAATGTATGAATGTTTGTTATTCTTTCACGCCAAAACGGCTAACCAGATTATTAATAGTCTAGAATAAATATAGGCTAGTTTTTATACCGAAAACATGTTCTTCTTTGATAAATCTAGGTTTTCAATGTTTTCTTAGGTATCGGCGCGATGTTTTGTCCAATTTAGCTCACTTAAGTTATTATTACGAAAATAAGTCAATGTTAGTGAGCATAGACTTTTTACCGGAATAATAAAAGTACTGGGATGAGCCACAAAGCAAAGACCTTGCGGACAAAGTCGCTTGCAGAAAGCTAGTATGTAATATTACTGAATGTAAAATATTAATCCGATCGTAATTCTTTGTTAAGTGAAAAAAACCAATGGGTTTGGTTTAGCTTCATTAATAAAATGCGGATCATAAATCATAAATAATTTATACCACTGCTATTATAATAATTAAATATATTATTTATATATATATATATATATATATTATTATTATATATATTATTCACTTTTAGTTTTTCGAAAACTCAAAGTGAATAATATATTTTCTACATCATTTGTCTTTTACTTTGAGTACTAGTGAAGTGTATGCCCATTTGGATAGCACTGAAATCTTTCCAGTTTGCTTTTACTTATTCGTTACCAAACAGATGGCTGCACAAAAGCTGTGATTCTGAATGGAGAGATGCTGCTGTAAAACTGTAGTAATAGCCACAACTTGATGTAGATGCCAAATGCGATACTGAATAGCACTATTCAGTGGGCATTAGACTCAAATAAGTTCCCTCATAAAACGAAAGACGTATAAAATAACTTGCAAAGCTGGTTTGAAAAGGAAGTTCAGGAAATTTACTGTGTCGGGTGAAATGAGCATTTGAGCCGCGCCTTCAGTACTGCAGGAGATTATTGTACACAAAATAACAATTTTCTTAAAGATCTCTTACTGGTACATGGTTTCTCAAAGTCTTTTGTACATCCCCCAAATAACAAAATATTTTCGTCTCTTTTAATAAAATAAAGCAGTACTGGGTAGGGCTGTATTATATTTTATGTACATTAGTATTTTAATCAAGAATCCACGAGGTAAATAAGAAATGTTTATATAATAACAATGCCATACAATATCTTAAATATGCCTGTTACCTATTTAGTTTACTATTTATACGAAATTCTTAATAATTAAGTCCATCTCTACGTTAAATCTTACAATAAGTAATTGTTTAATCTTCTCGATAAAAGAAACCAATGACGCATTAATTAAACCTAGCAGATGGAATGATGCTAATTATCTGGCAATTAAGTAAATTATTGGGGAACAGTGCTGATAAAGGGATCTACTCCGTATTCTTCCTACAACCTCGGACGTGCCGAATAAATTATTCGGCCTAGGATAACTTGAATAAGTAATTGAATAAAAACGCGATATTAGCTTTTACAAATGCGTATGGGCTCCGCCTTATCTCGTATTTCCAGTTGGTTACCTAAATCGAATTCGCTCGCCGAATGAATTTGTTAAACGCCTTAGTCCATTTATTTTATTAGGGAAATTCCGAAGTTTTTTTACGCTGTCGTTAAATAAATACTGCTTATTGTTTTAAAGTATTTCCTCGACGAAATGTTGTTTTAATTAAAATCTCAGCCCGTAATAACTGCGTAATCTGGAAAGGACATTGACATTTGAAAAGTTAATAAACAATGTCGGTTATTATAGAAAAACTATGTTTTACAACAATAAAATTGTTTCATCATTATTATCTTAATTTTAGCCGGAGCAAGTCTACTGTTGGGCTGATAAGCCTACCCAAGAAGGGAGGATTTATGTCCATAAATGCCGTTGCTGGGAAGGCATGGCTGCAACTGCAGATGGTAGCTTTGCTACAGGACTACCAATTCCCATACCCACATTACAGTGTATTTCAGCCACCTCTTACGACACTTAGTACAGAGGAAAATACTATTTAATTCCGCAAGTACCCTTCCGCAAATGCTTTTACGTCATTAATGTATGCGCGCCAGTCAGTCAGTTAAAATGCGAGAGATTACGTATTATGCATGTGTGATTGCTCATTAATTCTTATTATAATATTAGTAAATATTGCTCGTAATCAACGACGACTGAAAATGATAAATGGGCCGATCGGTGAATTTAAAACGTGCTCGGTAATAGGCCCCCGCCGCACTCCTGAATTTTTGCGATACCCATATAAACGGTCCCCGGAGATCCGATCTGATATCTTCGGGGAATTAGGGGATTCAACCGGAATAGACTTTCCGATACCCACTCTTTATACCTTCCCTTTTCCTTTGAAACACATCAACTTCATACTATTAGCATTTTTATAGGCACTCAAGGTTGTCGTTACCTCAACAAGGCATGCGTTGAAAGCTAAGGAAATATAGATATTATGCTTGTGGTCCTTTCATTTACTTTGAGTTAGAAATTATGCGCATCGTTTATTCGCCCGTGAACTGAAATTTAGGTTAAAGCTCCAGCAAGTGGGGTCATTGAGTGAGCCTTTTTGCATGCTACATATTCCCACGCACGAGGAAATTGTATGAAGTTATATCGATGCTCGTTGCATGAGAACTATACGAATCTTTCGCAATTTATTCGGACCTCATAACAGCAGTATGTATAATGAAAAGTAACAATCTTATCGCTTTTTAATTTTTTTAATAAAAAATCTTTATTTTTTTACGCGTTTAACATTTAACAAGCAAAAAGTACAGTACATTAAGCTTATACGATTAATTCTTTTTATAGTAAATATAAAAAAAAGATTTGATAACTTTCATTTTGTTTCTATCATTTATGCGTTTTTAGTATATTGCATGTACAATCATCACCATATCAGTCATAAGACGTCTACTGCTAGACATAGGCCTCTCCAAGTAATCTCCAATAGAGCCGGTTGTATGCGGCCTGTGTCCAGCGCGATCCTGTGATTTTAGTCAGATCGTCGGTCTATCTTGCGGGTGCACGCCCTACGCTTGCCGGTACGTGGTCTCCATTCCAGAACCTTACAACTCCATCAGCCATCGATTCTGCGTATCAAATGCCTTGCCTACTGCGACTTCAACTTATTACTATAACTATTATATTTTTGCATTAAGTTTGCATTGCTCTCCATAACTCGTTGAGCTACTTTCAGTTGGCCAAGAAAGGCAATGGTAAGAGTCCACGTTTCGCTGCCATAGGTCATCGCTGGTAACTCACATTTATCAAAACTTTCGACTTGAGGTATGTCGGACAAGAAGATGCAAAACAGTTTTCCAAACACTGCCCAGCCGAGTTGGATTCGACGATTGAAGTTCTCTCTTTCTTGAAGTTAGACTTACCTAATTGGACTATTTGGCCTAGGTATACATACGAGTCAACCACTTCAAGAAGCGAGCTCCCAACTAAAACTGGGGTGGGTACAACATGGGCATTGCACATAGCTTTAGTCTTGTCTCTTTAGTCTGCATGTTTATTTTAAGACCCACCTGTTGATAAACTCTATTGAGGTCTTCTAGTATAAATCTTCTATCGATACTGCCATGATCATCGGCAAATCGAAGGTGAGTGATGTATTCGCCGTTAATGTTGATGCCAAATCCTTGCCATTCCAAGAGCTTTAAGGCGTTTTCCAAAGTGGCATTAAACAGTTTTGGAGAAATGACGTCTCCCTGTCTAACACCCTTTTTGAGAGGAATAGCCTTTGAACTCTACTCCTGTACTCAGATCAACATAATAGCGTTATGTCATACAAACACTTCAACACTTTGATGTACCGATAGTCAATATGGCAACGCTGAAGAGATTCAAGCACAGCCAACGTCTCAACCGAATCGAAGGCTTTCTCATAGTCCACAAACTCCAAGCATAATAGCCTGTTATGCTCTTCTGTCATCTATATAACTTGCCGCAGCGTAAATATGTGGTCTATGGTACTATAGCCTTTAGCCTTTTTGGAAACCGGCTTGTTCGGAAGGTTGGAAGTTATCAAACCTGCATTCGAGACGGTTCGGAACCATAGAAAACAGCTTAAAAAACATTGCTCAGGAGCAAGAGGCCGCTAAGCAATGTTTTGTTTGATAACATTTATTTTAAAAAAACATCTTAAATCTGAAGATAGTCAGCAGCATTCTTTGCGATTTGAGTGACACTTTGCGATTGTCACCTCTGCCTATCGTGGAAATTATAACCATAAATATCCAAAATGATTATTTTCCAGACTTCTTAATTCGTCTTTCTTAATTGAAATACGAGTGATATGTTGAACTTATTTCTTAACTTTATTATATTTGCGATTACATTTTTTTTTCATTTGTACGATTCCACGCGTTATCTACGCAAATGGTTATCAAGTAATTTTTTACACACAATTTTGAAAAAAGTGTTTTATTTAGAAACACATTGTTACTTACTTACTTATTATCTAGTAATGTATATACTGTATTGAAATCCACAAGAAGTTAAATGCGTGTCATGAAAACTTTATTAAATCGCAGCCCAACAATAATGACTGGAACTTGATCCAAAGCAATAAAGGCTAGCGCGCGGATAGATAACTATCAAAGACTACGTCGAAACTAATAAAAGTCGAACAAACATCCGACTGACGGATCAGCCGGCGATCCGAAAGTAGTTAAAGCAACTGTGTGTAATCAAGGCACGATTTTGTAAATAGTCTAGAATTCCAAACTTCCACCACTATATAAAACACTAACTTACCTAATACATATGATATACGATACGATACCTAACTACATTGTTGACTGATAACATACACTGAACACTTTCATTTAAAGTGAAAGCCTAGTATAGTTTTCCCCCCTATAGTTTTCACATGAAGTTATTATGGAGCAACAGCTCAACGAAATGAATATTGCAAGGATTTTGGTTCACACCTAAGTTTAGTGTGTACACTACACACTAAACTTGGGTGTGAACCAAAATCCTTGTTGTGTGTGTCGATCCATAACGCAAAAATATTAGCTTTAAAAGAACATCCATCTAATTATCAGATGTATATTAAGGTAATGTTTAATTATGTTGTTAACTATATATAATCATAGTTATAATGTCAGCCGCGGGTCACCCACTGCTGGGTATAGGTCACCCTAAGTGATTAGTGATACAATAGAACCGGTTGTAGTATTATATATGTGCTGGTACTACTGACCTGGCCCTTCTTCTACCTGGTTAAGATTTGTTCGACAAGGTCGTCTTATACCAACTCAAACCACAAATATTTCTCTTTTAAATTCTGTACCGGCCTGTGTTCAGAACAATTCTACAATTTTAGCCAGATTGTCTGTCCACTTGTACGTGGTTTTCATTTCCGAACCTTACGGCTCCATCGGTTCTGCTTACTAAGTGCTATGCTCTTAGAAGACTTTCTACTAGCTACTACCTTCACTTGTGATAAAATCTGCACTCCAGTCGGTTCGTAACGATCCTAGATAACAGCTCATATACATAACTGAGGAGCGAGATGAGGCGGTAATTATTTAACAAACTTGACAACTTTTCTTAAAGAACAGCACCACAATGCTCATGCTCCATATTTTTGGAGATTTGCCCTCCAGGACGACTGTGAAGAAGAGCTACTGATGGATAAGAAATATCATTGTTCCATCCGCATTTATAGACTTAATTGTGATTCCGTCATCATCCGGCGCCTTATTGTTTTCAAGCTGATTCAGAGCCATTTTAATCTTGGTCAGGCTGATGTGAGGGATTTCCAGGGAGAAGTGTCGGATAAGCTTGGTTCTTGGGTCTTTTGCCTAGCTGCTAACAGGCTTAGCACCGGAAGCGTACGAGTATAACTCTCCATACCTTGGTCTTGGTCGACGCTAAACTTTCATCTTCTATTTCATCTTAGTCATCAGGATTTGTCCAATAGATATATTTTTTGAGAATACTTTGGAGCCTTTCTTTCACTCGATCCCTTATGATATTTTTAGTAATCAAAAAATCAAAGTCGTGAAGAATGGATTTTAATATATGAGTCACCTCGTGAGTATTCAAGCCACTGCAGTCTCATGGAGCGTCGTGCGCCCATAGGGTCAAGAGTATGAGTTTTAAAGGTCTACTTAAACGGCGGGGTCCATTGATCTTAGAAACCACCGCCCAGAGAGCTTCTACGAGCCTGTCGTTAATCTTTTCCATCGACACAAGGTTTTCCGAGAAATCAAAGCGGTTTGAGAGCTTGAGCTGAAAGCTCTCGCGATTCTAGATATGAGCGCGTGTAGTTTGGAGTTTAGACTTTATTAGCCTTGACCTTTCATGTTTAACATTAATGTGTACTGTGATCGCTACCAAGTTTAGCCCTGTGGATTACGGAGACATTATTGAATATTAACTTCTTGTTCATCAAGATGAAGTCTATCTCATTTTTTGTGGAACTATCAAGACGCATCCAGGTCTATTTCCTGGGTAACAGCTTCTGGAAAATTTGATTATTCTTAAGAGTCCCTCTTTTTTCAGAAAGACACCCAGCCTCTGTCCTCTGGGGTTCCGTTGCCCATATCCAAATTGTCCTACTCTTATCTAATCACTATTTTTTTGTTTAACCTTGCTTTTAAGTCCCCCAAAACAACAGTGGGGCTTGGACAATATGTATGACCCGACAATATGTATATCCTCATACATAGTTCCCACTTCATCATCTGCGACGGTGTCGGTGTGTAAACCTGAATGACTCAGATATTCTGAGTATTATGTATTTACCATAAACCCAAGGTATCTACCAACATCCCTAAGCTTGTGCCTAGGGTTGTTGGTAGATCGATAGACGTGCCAAGTTGGGTTGTCCCAATTCCACACGCTTTCGATAACAATAATATTGTTAACTTGGGAACGAGAAAACCGACGCTACCTTGGAACCATTGGTTTCCCTCCCGGTAGTTGAGCATATTGTCGGACTTCAGGATTATCGTGTTCTTACTATCTTATTGCACTTTATCGGCATCCTAATCAGCTCTTCCTAAATATACAAAATTAAATATTGTAGTCCAAGTTACTAAACTAAATATAAAATATATTCTAACTATAAAACTAAAAATTTTTTTGCAAGCTTGTATCTAGGTTCCCAGGAGAGCAAACAGGTCTTCCTTAACAAAGAAATATTGAATTAGCCTCTCTCATCTAATTACGATGTAATCTGGTATACCTATTTTGGTGTATGATGACGTTAATCTATTATTATTATTGAAACAAAAGGTATATTTTAAATCGATATTAAAAAAATCTATTTAATAGCTGTGTATGTACTGAATAAAATATCACCGTTCCACCGTACAAGTCTGCATATTTCTTGACGGCAGTTGTTTTTTGTACGACCTTACTACACTTTGTATCGTTCGAGATCAGTGGAATCTTTTCGAGATCAAGAGTTTCTCATATCGTCCCCTGACTATAGCCTTATGCCAAACAACATAAAGCCAATGTAAATAACTTGTGCGGTACGATACTGCATTTACATCTATTATGATTATCAAGTTATATTATCAAATCATGTTTGGGTAAAAAAATACAATACCCTCAAGATTGGTCCTTTAAAATTTAAGATTTATTTATTTTTTAGGTATTTAGTATATCTGCATCCTGTAACTATGTATAAGTATAATAGTTTATGTGTCCAGTGCCCTCCAAGATGAAATACATCTTCAAGATCATATGACTCAGAAATACGATGACCAATATTGGTACTGGGTGATTGGTCAACTTACTACTAGTCCTGACTCTGGAGTCTGAGTTAAGAAACTTTAGTTGACAAGCCTTTAGAGATCTAACAATTGAAATTCACATTCACACATAGGAAATTGTTTCATTTGGTTTACAATGTTCAATAATTTAAAAATAAATCACGCTTTCTTCCATGTATATTATATGAAATCTGTTACACGATATCTAATATATTGAGATGATACCGAATAAATAAATCGCCTAAGGCTCAAAATTAGAATACTTCTATACATTTTAAACATTTTAGACACAGAAAAACAAAAATGTTCATCATATTGAGAAGTTTTATGCATAGAAAAACACTAGGAAAAATTCGATGTGTCAAAGTTCTCGGTAGCTTAACGGCAGTGCAGTCACTCGGTGTGGGAAAGATGAAGATTCAAGTCCCGCTCTTTAGAGTAGTTGAATTTTTTTAATAATATTAAATTAAATAAATTTTAATATAAAATATCAAATTTTGTTTAATTAATGCTTGTACCTTGGCGTACAAGATATCATCATAGCTACCGCCATGCATTCAATCTTAATTCAAATTATTTACTTTGATAATTTTATGTTTGAACATCAGCGAGATAGTATTGTTTATATATAATCCCTTTACAAAAAAATCTAATTCGAATGTTAAACGTTTCAGAACGTTTTCACATTTTTTTAAGTGAATAGACATATCATATCGCCATAAATGGTGAAAAGAAAACCGTGTCTGTTATTTTTTAATTGAGAGGTCAACTAAATTCGCTACCTGTAGCTTCAACACAAACACACTGAACAATAGAGGTCCCCTTTAACTAAGTAATTAGTATTCACTCGCAGGAAATGCAAAGCAAACGTGCTTTCACCGTGGTGCCGACAGACCGGGCTGAAGAGTAAATTTTTAAATTGAAACTCAGAAAGTAGATTACGAATCCGACGGGAAATCTCAATGCCAACATTATGTAATTATTTTGATTTTTTTAAATGCTTTGCACATTTCGCCTTTTCCGTTTGTCTGAACGTGGTGGTAGCGCTATTTAGAAAAAATCTCAAATTAACTTACCATGGACAGTTTGCTAATTGCAAGAGCTTTTGAAAAAGTTTTAACTTAAATAAGACAATCCAGATGTAGCATGTATAACGCATAGTATATTCATTCATTCAAAATATTTGCTTCGAATTGAAAACAATAATACCTGCAGTAATTAAGATCATGTTGCAATTGTTTTGAATTAGTTGATTTAATATTTGTTTCCCGATATTGGCTGATCATGCCACATATATTGTCTAGAATTTTAAATTCATCATAGCAGTTATATATGACGTCTATTGGTGAAGACTACAAGAGATTTGCGATAAAAAAAATGTAAGGGATTTTTACCAAATTGCACGCGTTGGCGCAACAGACAGCCCTTCCCCATCCTGTTAAATTTGATCTGATTTGTTCTGGATGGATATACTGCCATATGTTGGTTTCGATATATATGTAAGTCACCTCTTATGACACCTACAGAGGTAGGATCTATTCTAGGGACCTTACATCAGTAAAATGTATAATTATTAAAAAATATATTTCACGGCTTAATAGCTGAAATAAAACGCATAAGTTTGTAGGGATATATGGATATTTGTTGTTTCACGCCATGGACTAAATTGAATGACATAGATGCAAATATAATTTCACAATAATAAAGTAAAAATTACACAAGTCCTGTAATCGTTCAAATAAGCTGCAATTTGTATCAGATTTGCAACTATAAATACTAAAAACGGCTGAAAATGTCGTGATAAATTGTTTGCAACTCTGTTATTAGGTAATAATAAAGTATATACAATTATTTATTTATTTAAACATTCTCTTATCACCGAAAAAAATATACAAGAGGAAAATTACAGCCGTTTATTTGGGTATGTCAAACTTTGTGTTTAAAAGCCCCGCCTGGCCATTCACGAAGGGCTTTGCTTTGAATAAAAGCAATTTGCTTTTAAGTAAATTTATATGATGATATTTTGCAAACAAAAATATATAAACATTTTAAAGCTATAAAAATATAAGACTAGGCCTGCAAAAAAACAACTTCACATATAGCGTATATTTACAATTTAAGCTAAGCCTTTGAAGTATGAGATATGATAAGCCTAAAATCTTTTAAGTGATGAAAAAAATGTAGAGAGCTGTATAACAGCTATACTAATATTATATATGTTTGGGCAATTAATTATTTTTGGTCCCAGAAAAACGGGAGATGGAGGACGCCGGTTATCATAAATAGGCGAAGTCACGGAAAGCTAGTCTTTATAAAGAAATATAAACAAATATTGTTTTTTACTTGTATTCATAAATTACATGGATTACTTCAGTAAACACAATGGATTCACTGAAAATGTTAAGTTAGCAAATGTTTCTTAAAGGACAGTAAATACCACAAACACCCACATTATGTCGGTGCAAAGGAGAGGGAATGAGCAAATGAGCTTAAGAGTGTGAATCGCATTGCTGGCTACGACACTTATAGACAAGACTTGTAAACTTGCAGCTGCGCAGAGCCCATTTTAGAAAACTGATAACCAAATGGCTAGTGAATGTACATTTAGAACCTAAAACATTTGCTATACAGTAAAAAATGTTCCTCTATCTTATTAATTTGTAAAGAATGAACCAGTTGCAAATTTTCTTATCGATTACTCACATGCTAGATCAAACGAAGAATCTATTCACTAACATCGGTAGACAACTGCAAGACCTGGCGATGAGACAACTATGGCAGCTAATTTGCTGGGTTACATTCCGTGAAATAAGTAAATCCTTTCTGATAATGACATGCCAAGCCTTAAGAGAACATGAATAATTACATAAAGAAAGCATAGCCATATAAAGATCCCTAAAGATAGATACATAGTCTTACTGGCTGTAATTAAATTATAAGTATACTAGAAAAGTTTACAAATATATTGTAAATATTTGCTTGAGTCACATTTTATTGAAAATATATGGACATTTTTATTGCACGACGACTTGGTGTACTGGGGGATTTATTCGAGTGATGTGATACATATGTTTGGCATATTATAAATAATTTAATAAAGACACGAAACTTTAGCATATTCTTCAAAATGGCTCCTAAATTTTATGGCGCCATCGTAACTTTTAACCAAAACCCAACATTATTTATGAGGCTAACTTCGACGTTGAGCAGTAATATATGCGAGGGTGAGGGTAATTAATTAATCTTCCAACCCTTCTGAAAAAAGTCACGGCCGTGCGGTATGACCATCCATAATTCAGTAGAGTGTATCTTAACCCAAATTGTTTTTGGTCGTGATCGCAAGAAACTGAAACAAATAATAACTTACACCCAACATTTCATACATTCACCTGTCTCCAAGATTAGCTTATAGCACTTATGTGACATCAGACAACAAAGAAATCACAATTATAATAAAATCCAGACATATAACAAACATAAATATTCATCACATAAATGTTTGTCCTTGGTGGGGAATCAAGCGTACAAGATAGAATTACCAAAGTGCCAATATAGTTACATAGTTTATAACTAGAAAAATGAGTTGTCAGTCATTTCTACATCTTACAAACTAAATATTTGTATAACACGAGATTTATTAATAATATATATAATATTGATATAGTTAATTAATTAATAGACATAATATTTATATAATTTGTATAATACGAGAAAGTAAAAAAAAGTGCTACGCTAACCTGAGTATACTTGAGGAAGATTTCTTACAATAGCCAATCTGCATGAGTCTCTCACTCTAAATGAATCATTATTACAGCTATTAGAAGGCCACAAGGTCTCCCCTAGAAAGAGAAAAAAAATTGCCTATAATTGCCGTGCAGAGCAAGCGTTTTGGCAATAGCTGAGCGCAGTTTTCGTGACGGCTGACATTCCTATCGCGAAGATACGCTGTTTTTGTTATTATTTTTTCTTTTTCTTTATCCCACATCTCATACTTTGCCCTGACTCCGTGGTAAGTCGCTTAGAGCACATGTGTCACGGACGCCAGACAACAGAGGAATCACAAATATTCTACTTAAATACATATATTTAACATCGACACAGACACAGAGCAAACACAAACGTCATCATATAAATATTTGCTCTGAGTAGGAATCGAACCCACGACCTTTGGCGCGCAAGATAAGATCACTGCCTTATGCGCCATCGTACCCATCGATTACGCATCGTGATGTACGCTCTGTGATTTACACCACGCCTGCTCGTGGCGGCATTTAATTGCAATTTTACTTCTTTTTTCTAAAGGCCCATTTCCATTAGTGGGCGCGTTATGCCTTCTACAATGTTGATGATGTTGATTTTTCGAAACTATACAAACTTTCTGATATAATTATCTATTTGGAAGGTCCAAAATCCAATAATTATTATGTTAAAAAAGTTTTTGGTCATGCACGCATATATTACACTAGTTTTGTAGTATTTCGATAAAACATGCTTTTAAGGTCTACATTCAAATATACTGTGTGAAGTGTACTAAAGAGCCCTGTAGAGAGAAAGATAGTTTAGTATACTGGCTATTAGGGGGTGAGTACTAACAACTAGTTACTAAAGTAGTACTACGAATAACTTTACACGTATATTTGTTAATTCACAACATTATCCGAGTCACGTAGAAACCCTTGCCCCAGACTAAAATTATAAACTACAGAAATGCTTTTAATCAAGAAAATTTATATTTAGATCGTACCACCGAAACTTGAACTGTCTAACACTACTACTGTCGAACAAGAAAGATTATTTTGCATTTGTAATCCAAAATTTTATTATGTATTTTTAATCTGAAAAAATCTTTCTTGTTTGTATTTTTTCGGACAAAACAAATGACCTTGTTTTGCCAGGTATCAGGGCGGTGCACAAATTAATTATATTGTATCAAACTATGTTATAACATCATATCATAACATAAATATTAAAAGTCAATTTTTTAATTGTTATTGTGTGCTATCTTACATTTATTAATTGTAAATTATATACTTATACTGAACTTAGACTTGTATTGTTTCATCGAAGTATGCAAAATCGTAGCTCAAATTGAACAGGGCGGAGATGAGCAGAATTTTCCGCCGCGAAGTTAGTCTCTACGTTTGCTGCCCAGCGCAAATGTCGGTAAGCTTCCTCTTTCTGCCTTTCTACGGCTGCTGTATGTTGATGAAGTGCTGTTTAAATCTGAACGAACTTTTTAGCCCCATTATTTATTTGAAAGGTCAGCACCCAACCTTTCAAAGTAATTTGCAAGTACTACATACCTCAATAAATTAACGTTATCTGCGCTCTGTAGAAACTGTAACGTTATTTAACCGCGTATAGTGATCGTCTAACAATGAATACTGGCGAAGTTTCTGGTTAAATTATTAACCCTTCCGTGGCCTGGGAATATTGTGGCAGCTGTTCGCATATCGGAATCTCTCAGTGAAGGCACTTTTTGGTCGATTTTTCCGGCAATTTGGTAAAAAAGCAAAGGGATCGTTCCGCGTGACCGGCGATCCGTTGATTACACACATTGAACACGTGCTATCGACTCTAAACACCGTGTAGAATTGGATCCTAACGCATTTGGAATAATCATTTGTAAACCTTGATTCTTTAGGTATCTCTTAAATTGGATCAAACAAAGCTGCCTCACATTTCAATGCCTAAGTCTTATTTTAAGTAGCCAGAAAAGTGATAAGTCGATTAAGATGTTTAATATATATTTACTCATTATAATGTATATATTGTTTTAATTAACAACCGGTTATATTAATTTAACTAGGTAAAAAAACACAATATTTTAACTGTGTCCCAATTTTAAGGTAATCTAAATGTAGATAAAATACCAAATTAAGCTCAAGCTACTTATGAAAACCGCAACGAGATCAGCTCATTAGAAAAAAAAACATACATATATATGACAATAAAAAAATAGATATTTCTATTAAGTAATAAATGTTTAATACCTACAAAAATACATACTTAAAACATATATTTAATGTAGGAAGACGTTACTTCTTTATTGTGTGTAAAAGAAAAGCTAACCATAAATATGAACAACGAAGCATATGTAAAGTTATTAACAACCTTTTAACATATTAACATCTCAAACAAAGCTTAAAATGGACGTCATTCAATTGTGCTTCAACAAAGGCCAATTCAAAAATATATATACTCTAATAGAGAATAGAATGAGGCGCTGATCGCGGCTTCCATGCTGGGTTCATATAGATTTAACTCTAATTCAACTGCTGTTCTTTTGGAATTAATCAAATGGTGGACTACTTATTCATGAACTCCAGCGCCAATAAAGGTATGTATAGTCGCTCATTCTACAGCAACCCTAGACCTCAGCACTTCTGATTTACTCTACTAGATTCCCATGTGAAACGTACAAGCTCCCGCAGGGCTCGTGAGCTCGGAACAGATAAATCAACTGGTAAACACAATTTCCGTTTCTCTTCTCATATATTTGTACTCCGCGTAAATTGTACATGAGTTATCGTAAGGCGAAACCCCCAAACCTTCGCTTAATTATTCGCTGAGTTAAATATAATATCTTATTAAAATCATAACAAACAGAAACAGCGTATGAGTACACGCAATCATTCAACAGGAGGTGAACTGCTGAATCCTCAGATTTATGTGTTTTGCGGTGTTTCGCGCCAATTCGCAATTACAATCATTTGTAAACGCGTAAAAACCGACTGACTGAATATGCTAACAGTCTAGAATATTTGAAAAACTTTAAATTTTTTTTTCATTTTAGTAAATTTAATGTTAATACAAAAATATGAATTCAGATATCATTCTCAAATTTTGTAACCACAAATTTTCAAATTTCCACAATTTTTTCATTATGATATTATGATGATATATAATAGTGAAAATTTGTGGTTCATTAGACGATTTGTCTGAGACTTTACAATAGTTTCTACTATTATTAATAGTGCTACTATGTTTTAAAATGAGGTCGACGTTCTGTTACTTCAGTCGGAACTTACAATATCTGGTATACAGGCAGGTACTATTCCACTCTACCGGTTCCGCACGGCTATACTCGCTACATCTCTCAGAAGTCTATTATAATTATACTATCCAATGTAAATACATACTTACGCAGATGTAGTACCGTATATGTCGTACCTGCATTTAAAATATTCTATTATAAGAAAACAGTACACTATCTGGGTACCGTACGTCTCAGACTATGATATTTAGTTTCAACTAGGCATAAGATATATAAGTGTAATTGTTCACGCCCGGTAATATTAGCCGAGATACGCGGTAAGAATTTATGTGAAAACACGCTAAAATTTCCAGTGCGAGGGCGGAATATTGCCCGTTTATAGGGCCTTTACGTTTTTAGTCACTACTATAGAATAAACTCACTGATAACTCACATTTTTATCATATCACGCATCATAATTAAGCTCACAAGAAACGGTATATTTATTTTATTTCGAAGTTTTTGGTGATTGTTATGTTATAAATGTAGTTACTATTCCCTACTCATTTACATTTGAGCGGTCTAGGATAAGATAGAATTTCTTATTCTGGCAAATTGTCATTATAATTGCTTGTGAAATTCTAATAAAGCATACGTAATTATTGTTGCTATGAATAGGTTAAACATAAATTATTAAAAAATGTAAAATTTGCAGAGACGTTTACAATATACAACGTTGCTTTTTCTCAAAATTGGTTTCTTATAGCTACTATTCTATCGAAATCCTTTCTAAAATTCATTTTCAGTAAGGTTTAAATCCATTTTTTTTAATGGTAACTGATTCGGTAATTTCAGAACACATTCTTTGGCCGTGCTATACCGGCGGATTTCAAAATTACCTCTCTGTACCAGGTGTCGTAAGAGGCGACTAAGTTGCCGACAGATGGCGGTACATCCATCCGAAACAGCGCAGATTTAATACTACAGGATGGGAACAGCATCTTCGTCGCGAAAATGTTATCTGCGCTTGCCACCACGCTTGCCTAGCGCGGCAAATACAGGAATAATACCCCTATTTAGGGGAGGACTGTAACCAGCTGCGCACTTTTAATAGCTGATATTATAAAACTACTTTTAAAAACCTAATAGCTTTTATATTAGAGTTTTTGTGTAAATTAAACTTTTTACAAAGTATATAAGCAAATTCTATATAAAGAAGTACAAATAAATGGTCAAAATTAGCGGCGTCTATTTAAAATATGTAAATGGAAATTAGATTTTGGTTTCTATTGTATAAATTCTGCGTTTACTTGGAAAAAAAAAACAGAATGATAGACATTTCATTTAAATATAATTTTATGATGTGAAACACCTAGTAGGGGCAACTGCGTATCTCCAATTTTATTCAACAACTAGATATAACGCTTGCTCGAGATGCTTGCTAAGTGTTGACAGAGTGGTTCATTATCTTTTAGCTTATTTTCACTTAAAGGATTATATGCACCGATTTCGGTTGAAGTGGAAAATAATGTAATGTTACTAATATCACTTTCAACAAGTGGTGACATTTTCAATTTAAATAATCTTAATTCAATATAATTTAAATTGTGTTCGTAATACGATACAATTAAAATTATATAAACCCAATATGTATATAAATATATATTTTCAGATTTATACGTTGGTTACTCCTAATGTTCATAAAGTATGTTTATATTATGTTATTATTGCGATTAACCATGTATACATGTAAAAAGATGCAACTTACAATTTACTACTCAACGTAATCAGTTCGAAACACAATCACATATCACACAGCGAGCGTCAAAGTCAACCCTGCAAATGCGAGCGGTAGCGGAAATCTCGAATTGCGCGTAAAAGTTCCACGGGTATCATGAAGCGCGCGGTGCGAAGGCGGCACGCGATGCGGCGGCTGGCACGCGACTGCCCGGGCCGCGCACGCCCCGGCTGGCTTGGGTGGAAATGCGGTGGGAATTTTCACTTCTCTCCCGCATAAAATGTGGATTGCGGTGGAAATTTGCACTTGCGACCTAGAAGTGCGAATTATCAAGTTTTATCAATTCTATTATTGCGCTTAGTGAATTGTGTAGTATATATAAAAACCTTTTAATAACACCAAAACTATATGTTTTTTTATGATTTTTATTTAAATTGTATTATCTGTAATATAAGAAAAAAATAAATTCTGTTGCAATGTTGACTGTCTCATGTATACAGTACATAGCTAAAATGACTGACGGTTCGAATTTTGTAAGGTAATTCATATTTATGTCACATTTTTTTTATAATGGTAAATTTAGTTTAATCTGTACTCAAGTTTTAACATGTTGCATCACAGGACTTGTGACTTGAATTTCATTTAAAGTTTGTTAAGAATTATATGGAAACTTTACAACTTGTGAACTGTAGCGGTACGCGACGCAGCAGCGTTGATAGGTTAACAACTTGGGAATAGTGGTGACAGGCGGCAAACGTGTAGAAAATTCTAAATTGTATAAAATTGTAGTGCCTTTAAGCAGACGCTAAAACGTTATAATTTCAGCTGTCTTAATTGATGTAACGGACCATAGCATAATATCAAACTCTGTGGCTCCTGAATTATTAAATTTGCAAATTTTTTGCACATTAAATAAATCAGTGAATTTACATGTGAGCATTTTACCTATAAACCGTCGACTTAAAATTAAGAAAACTTTCGGGTTAGTGTTAAGCTCATGAATTATTAGTTAAAAAAAATTTGAAATGAACTGTCAAGGAATCTATTTAAAAGATATAGTTCCATGTATTAGAGGTAAACCTTTTTCAATATAGTTTCTTACTGGCACTTATTTCCACCTGTTTTTATTGCTGTTTTCCGGTTTGAAAGTTCCTCTCTCTCCAGAGAGGCACAACAATCTTAAGGTCACAAGGTCTGCTATGGTATGGTATTTTGCTATTTGAGAGGGGTATATTTTAGAATTTTTGGTGTTTTTAGTGCGCAATCGTAATGTGTACCGTGGTAGCGTACAATTAGGACACACATTTTTGGTTAATCTTGTTAAGTTTATCGATGGATGTCCTAAATAAATAAATAACTAAAAATCTCTGTTTCACGTGCTTGTATATAGGATACGATAAGGCTTATTTACTAATTTAGTACCAATAGATGTATAGCTCATACACAGGTCGTCTAGCATTGGAACCTCACTCTCATCTATATCAACCGTTAATCAGTAGTGTATGTATTGCTGTGTTCCGGTTTAAAGGTTGAAGGAGACAGTAAAATTACTGCGTAATATACCATAATAGTTTTTAATTCACAAGGTTGGTAAACGGGCTCGTGATAGTATTGTGATAGGCATGTGGACTATATGCTTGTTTGTCGACTTAGTCATACAAAAACATGTTTAGGAATAAAACTGCCGTGAGGTACCTGCAAAATAGTACCTCTATTTATACCAAGTGTAGTAAGAGGCGACTAAGGTACCAGAACCAACCAGAAGATGGCCGTATATCCATCCAAGACAGAGCTTAAATGTGCATGCTTGTATACTTATGCATGGAGGATGGGTAGCAGCATCCAGTCGCGAAAGCTACGCTTTGCGATTGCCAACACACTTGCCCAGCTTGGCGATTATGGGCAAAATCCCTCCTATCTTGGGGAGGCTTAAATTCAGTAATGGACTTCATTGTACCAGCCATTGGACTGTTATTATGAACTACAAAATAGTGAACTTATAATAAACACAACGCTAGTTAAAATTTTCCACTTAATTGATCAGTATATATTTTTTAACTCCAAATTTTCTAGTTATTAAACTACAGTTAACGGCTATAACACGCCGTTAATAACTTAAGCTTTTTAGGAAATATGTTTCAATCACCTTGTACATCCCACCCTACCTTTTCCCTTTCTTAAAAATGGTTGTCCTAAATTAACTGAAAACTTCAATGAAATTCAGTAAAATGTAAATGACTCAAATTTGTAAATCGTTGCAAACTAGTTTTATTATATTTATCTAAAAATTCATGTAATGCCTCAAAGCCATATATATGGATCTCTAATGAACATAACCTGTATTCTAGGTTTTTATCATTTTGATATTACTTGATTCGAATTTACTTAAAATTCGAATCAGGATTGAAGTTATTTTTTAGATAACAAAATCAAATCTATTTATACATGTCCAGTGTCGTAAGAAATTTCGTAAAAAGGAATCGCTGTCTAAACAATAACCCCATTAGTATTTTAAATTTTGCTTTCATTTCTAAGCTAAGTATGAAAGGCAGGACAATTCTAAAATATAATTAACCGGTGAAGAAATGCATGTTTTTAAAGACAACTAGGGGCGTTTCTTATTTAATAATAATACACAGTGAAGTACAATTGGCGTCCTTATCGCATATTTCATATAGAGTGATTTCTTCCAGACAAACTTTTGCATGGAAAATGTGTAGAAAATATATATATATATAGAAACATGTGGTTCTATGATGTGAACCACCACACATTATTTAAAACTAAAAAAAACTGTAATACATCCTATAAATTTGTACAGTACAAGTATAATATATATCTTAATAGTAATTTAATTAGCCAGTAAACCGTAAAGGATTTACTGTAGAATGTTGTAGAAAGCACAGGCATCTTAAGCGTTAAACTCTCTGATGACCTAAGGTATCTGTCGTGACTGTCGATTAAAAGATGAAACGTTTTTTAAGTGTATAAGTATTCCTACGAAGGCAAATAGGAAGCCATTTAAACCTATTACGAAATTCTGTTACGTGATCATATTTACGTAAGCTAAATATGTATAATGCAGAAATTTTGGAAGCTCAAGCTTCTCAGTTAGGACTGTCAAATCAAGGTCTGTTATAGCATTTGCATAAACAAGAACAGGGAGATAATAAGACAATACCAGCAAAAAACTTACGACTAACTTCTTTCAGTTGCGTAGGTCAGGATAGGTCACAATCAATATATATTCCCAAGTTCTTAACAGTCTTGCTAATAGTTAATAATAGTTAAGCAAATGCCATTAAAAAAGCTTGGGGTAATGCCTGCCAGTCGATTTTTGTGATCAAATTGGAGCTGCCCACGACACAGAGCTGAGTTTTTGCAGGGTTGACGTTTAGTCCGAATCTTTTGCTCCATTCATTGATATAGGATAAATCATTGTTGATTAAATTAAAAGCAGCATATAACTCTAATGGTGGTGCCTGATAATAAATTTGTAAGTCATCTGCGTAAAGATGGTAGGAAGGTGAAAGATTAGTAGAAACTGAATCAATGAACAATGCGAAAAGCAAGGGAGATAAAACGCCACCCTGTGGAACCCCAGCATCCGTAACGCACGAAGACGAAAATATATTCTTGAAGCGTATCTTTTTCTAATTTACTTTTGTATTTTACTTCTAATGTATTATCTTACACTAAATAAATTCTTTTAAATGTATTCCAACAATACCTATATAACTTTTTAGTATACTATTCGACGTGAGAAATTGCCGGCACTCAGTTCAACAAATTGAGAGCCCACCTACAGATGTGGAGCCAACTCAAAGTTAAAAGTCGAAGCGAACTTTCAGCACATCTTTGTTAACTCCTTAATGGGTGTTACTTTGTTAAATACACAATGTTAATCCATTTGCTGCTGAAAGTTTTCTTTCTTTAAAACAGCGTTATTATAAACACGCTTTTTACTTGTGTACTCGCTGAAAAAATTATCAATATTAAAATATTTATTTAGGTCTTCTGACTAGGTTCTGCCCTCGATTCCGTTTAACGTTGTTATGAATCCAATATTTTTTTCGAATATCAGGCGTACATATTGTAAAAATAGAATTACAACACTTTAGTGAAATAATCTATTTTTGACTTCACTAAAAACATCACTCAGATTGGCCGCTTTGAATTAATATCTATTCAGCAATATTTAACTCTTTTTTATATTTTTTTTTTTTTTACTCTTAAAATATAAACCATCTTAGAACACTCTTATGTTAATCCATACAATTTAAAATAAACGGTAGTTTATAGTCTATACAACAGATAGTTATCGAATTACTTTACCGGGAATCATAAAAAAGACAAAAAAGACATTTGTAAAGCTACAATGGAATACTATTGTTAGACCTAGCCATAATAAACAAATTTCCTGTATATACGCGTTGAACCAAGTCTACGGAATTTTGGGCAATGAAATCTCCCTAAACTTCTTATAATTTGAAACAACTTATTGTAAAAACAAATTTTATTGCCGCGAAGGATGTAACTTCGTATACAGGAAGTGGTCCCTGCTGTGCAGGCTCGCTCACTTACAACTATTAAGCAACAATGTTAATCGACAGAAGTCTCCATAAAAAAATATTTGGTGCACGCTCATACTTTACGAAATACATAATGGAATATACGAGTATATACCAAGCGTTAACGCACAACTTTCATTTTTATACAGAAATACTTTATCGATACAAGCCGTTATATTTTTATGACATTATTTAAGACATGTTTTATGATTTCATCCATAAGAGCGAAGAGTGTACGTATTCTTTTCACAGAAAGGCGGTAGCAATAACATGATGCTACTTGCCAAAACGGTATCTTTATGCGGCACGCTCGCAATTGAATTCAAACAGGCCGCAATGCCGCCGCATTGTGCGATAGTAAGAAAAAGAACACTCGTTATTAACCGAAGAAAGTTGGGCACTCATATTAATAATAGCTCATAGCAAAATAAAATTTTAAGGCTGTAAAAGTTAAATGTGTTATTGTCTGTTTTATTTTCACTCTCCATATTCTTGTTGACCAAGTAACGAAATAATACCATGAAAACCTTCAAACCTGTAAAATTATGAATTGCTAGTATATAGATAGTCACTTTACGCCCAATTCAAAATTGTAACTACGGTAAATCATACGGATGCCATCTACAGTTTGTTCTAATAAGGTTGCTTAGATTTTCAGTTAAATTTAAACTTTATGGCGCTGAAAATACAATGCAAAAGGCAACGCAAGCAGTGCGCCTCAAAATCGGGAGATTTAGTCGAGAAGATGATTTGCATCTCGTGTCTGGTTTGTGCTCCTTACGAAGTGTTAAGAGGCATGTCGGTTTGCATTCTACTACCTTTATTTGAAGGAGTCAGAAATAAAATATACAATACCCCGTCAAAAAGACAAAAGTTAATACTTTCCGCTGTGTCGTAAAAAAATTCAAAAGTATACACTAAATGGAAGGCAACAGAGGAGACTTCATAAATTATATCTAGTCATGAAATTGCAGCGGAAATTTTATAGAGAATCCCAGGCGTTTGGGAAAATTTTATGACAAGCATAATATTCGTATTTACTACTCATTTTTACTTAGTCTATGTAAAATAAAAATTCTGTTTTCGTGTTTTCATTGAAAAACTCTATTAAATAAAGTATTAGTAACTAAATCCCATCTCATTGAAGCAGAAGAATAGCAAGTGAATTTTACCTTCTAGATTTTTTTAAATGATGTCTGAACTGTAAATATAAAAATGGTTTCGCTTTTAAGATTAATAATGAAGTCAATTAGTGCAAATATAAAGAGACATAGTCTCTGAATGAGAGGTTGACGATTTTATTAACTTTTGATTATATGTATTTGGAATGAAAAGATCTCCTCTATCTCCTCTTGTGTCCTTTCCTTAAAATACTGTATGATTTATATTATCTTATATTACGCAAAAGGCAAATATTTATATTAGCCGGGTGGGTGGTAAACGTCACCGTAATCTATATATATATATATGCCTATTTATAAATAATACGTGATGCGAAAAGAAAATTGGACACGGAAGGAAAAAGGATGAAGGTGAAACATAACACAATAATTGTGTTGCTAGTTGATGTGGGGACGAAAAGCACAAAGCTCTTGCTTTCATACAAAATTAACTAGAAAAACTTTAAATTGATTGATATCAACATAACAGACACTTACGTTTGCATGTCTATTGAATGTTAAGCAAATTATGAAAGAGATTTTACAAAATTTTATGGTCGAATTTCGACCACCGGGCGACCACTTGTAACTCCTAAATAAAGGCTCATGTCATCACAAATATTTTATTAGCATATTGCCAAGCTTGTAACCTAAAGGTATAATAACATATTTCCTAGGAATTTAACCTTTCACCCTTAAAACCGGAACACACCCTTGGTGGTGGGTCTTCTGTTGGGCTCTTGAAATAGGTAAGACTGAGATACCAATACAGACATGTATTAAGGTCTCCAAAAAGGAAATTTGTCTTATATATTTTTATCAATGTACTTTGTGGCCTATAAGTCACAATACATGAAGTCCAATATAGTCAAATACGACGACACTTTGTTAAGCATTTCGACATGACGATTTCGACAATCAGAAATTCAACTGCGGTAAGGGACATACGGGCAAAATTTTTGTATTTATTTATTTCGGACTTTTGTTGTTAGTTTCAAGTAAAAGTGGATTTAATTTCAATAATATTTATTAAAACAACTTAAAATTAATTAAAAATATAAAGTTATAATGGATTACTTGTTTTTATTTTTTTGTTCTTTCTGTAAACCTGCACATTGTCCCTGACGTCAATTAGATTTATGACCGTCAATAATGTGTGAATAAAAATATAAAAGAAAATAATTTCTAACATTGCCTTACTCATAATTCCCTACTCTTTTAACGGCTTGAAAACGCGGTTTATTTAGTATTTACATTTTTCAATTTTTTCATCAAGATCTCTTTTTTTGTCAATTTCTTGAGAACAATTGCTGCAAGGTAATAGAAACGTCAAATAACAAATGTAAAAGGTCAATACACGACGTTCGAAGCCTTTAAAATGTTTTAAATCAAAGAAAATTTATGTTTTATTCAAAAGTCCATACAAAAAGTTATAGATGAAATAAGTTAGAATATTTAGAATAGAGGGCTAAAATGCGCGTAGCAAATACTTAAAAATTGAATATTCTTTTTTTAATAATGTTGAAATCTAAGGCAAATTTAGAAAGTTAATTGTAATGCGTATCGTGCCATATGTATGCCATTCGAGTGAGTAACTCGTACATACTTATTTTAGTTACTAAATACGATTTTTCCTTTTTGTCACTGTTATAATCGTATCTAGAATAAAGTCTGCAATTTTCTTAATTAAAATAATGAAAAGTCTGGTCTGAACTGGATAGCAATTTTCTAAGCTACGGTGAAACGCTGCAACTAATGTTCTGCCTGCGAAGTACGTAACTCGAAAGTATCCTGAATGGTATCGTTCGCTGATCAGTGGTATCAACCACTGATCAGTGGCCAGTGATCAGTTCATTGATCAGCGAACAACATATGTCAACCATGTCAACATATGTCATGGAAATTACCGCGTATTCGTTCGTGTCAAAGTTGGCACATAACACTCTCCTACTCTAATGGGATTGGAACAAAGAAACAGACAATTATTTTTCTTTCTTATCCTGTACACTATCATAAACGTTGATTTTATTAAAACTGCTGTTTTCAGTATACACAAACCTTTCGATTTGTCTTTCAAAATTATTTGTATAGGTTTATTTAAGTAGGGACGTGTTTAATTTTTCTTTATTTTTAATATTTATTAAGAGTATGATTCGCATAAATTAAACATATATCTAAGGACGAAAGTGTCTGTTGGTAATTAATTGTTGAAAGTATGGTATTACTTAATCCCAAATGGTAAAATTAATTTTGGCAGAACCTTCATTAGCTGTTATCCTAAAAATAACTTAGGGGACTTTTAATTAAAAAATGTATTGAAGATCGACATACATAGAATGTGGTTCTATATACAGAATAATAACGCGAATTAAGATATCCAAATTTAGAATAGATTACATTTTTTACCTCACTAAATGTACAGACATTCTGTCTGGTATATTTTAATCAAAAAGGTCTTAGCATGCAATAATCCTAAGATCTAGTTGAATGCCACGGTCCGAGAATTTAATCTTCTTTCATACTATCGGAAACTTTAGTAATTCAAGATTACTGATATTGGAACGTATTTTGTATAGTATAGTATAAGCTCGCAAGTAGCAAGCTAAGCTAATTTATAGGTTATCGTGCTACTTGCGGACTTATATATTAAATATTGTTTAGCTTACTACTCACGATTTTATCTGAAACTATCCCCGAGTTTGTCTGGAATACACTACATTATACTGTCGTGTATTCGTTAATATCTCTTGTTTTTCCGGTATCAAGTATTTCCGGCTAGTAGCCTATGTCCATGTAACAAGACTACACCACAAGTATGAAGAATCGTATTGACATTCTGTAAATAAGATTAACAATCCTCTCCATATGTTTATTGGGAAAATGTATATGCATACTATATACCTTTATTTCATACAGATTCGTGCAGCTGTACTGGCGTAAAAGTGAAATAACAAATTTACTCGACATCTCTTACATTGTTTTGACTCCGAAGAAAGTCCTTTTGTTAGAAACATATGACAACAGAGAAATCACAAATATAATACTTAAATGCATATTTCAAGTTAATGTCAAAGTCAAAACAACTTTTAAATAGGTCTAATAAAGAAAGGCTTTTAAAACGTAAACTAAACAAAATATTTTATATAAATTAATAATTCAATTTATTTCTCAAGTAACACTGAAGACCTAATAGAGGTCAATGAGCCTACTTCTAAACTAGTCTGTAGTCACCAGACGAGTCTTAAAACTAAGTTTACAACAATTTTATTACGAGAGCAACCAGCAAAGACCCACAGTCAACCCTAGGCTGTCACGTCAACTGAGGAGGCTGAAAAGACCACACCTGCCGCTCCTAGTGGGATCTTACACTAGGTACGCCTTACTAAAGAAACACATGTTTACTATGCAGTACGCCATGCAGAGCCTGCGTAAGGAACGAGGTCAGCGATAAGCTGAAAGCCCAGCAGAATGCCCGAACTTATCAATTTATCTATCCGATCGTGATTAAAATTTAATACATTATTATCAGTGATCTAAAGTGAATGTAGCTTTCTCTGCTGAACGAACTACGTGTTGACTACTAACTATTTAACACCCAGTTACAGAACATATTCTTTATATAAATATCCTCGAAATATCCACGACCTTTGACGCACAACATAGTAACAATGTTGTTGGTACCGCCAAGAGTAACAAACAACCATACAAATATCCACTGTTGGTATATTAGTAGAAGCATGATTTCTTATTACTTTGAGAGTTGGAGGAAAATGCTGATTTATATTTTAGAAGACATAGATAAGACTAGAAAAAAAACAACTGGGGTCATGTGTGAGGTGGGAGTCAAAAATGAACTATCTATAATAGGAAATGAAAAAATAATAAAAACGATGAAGAACCAAAGAAGTTATTTATGAAAGATAGAGATAAAGTCTGAGTCATGATTAAATCGATTTTTAAACATATGAGAATAAAGATCTTTAAACATAGGTAATAAATACTAAAAGATGACTATTTAGATATCAACCAATGAAACTAAATGGTACGGACGGGTAATCAATTCGCTTAACTAGTTTAAACAATAGCTTTATTCACTACACCGTCGAGATCATCGTATATAAGTTTCACTGCATGCAATATATTGATTACAGTTGGTAGGATTTTTTGGTACTTGGCTTGATATAATAGGATGGACGTGATTACGATCCTTAGTTTTAAAATATACATTATTTTGTATTTTAGTGGGGATTTGGGGTTATGTTCATTATAAAATATTTTTTTGCTGTCAATCCGTAACCGCTCTTCTTCTAACACGTAATAAAAAAGAAGGGGACGCCACTGGTTTTATCTGTCTAAATAAAAATCTGAAAAACTAATTGTAGATTTTCGTTGTTGTAATGATTATTTGACCAAAGATACAGGTATCTTTTTGAGTGGGTGTAAAAGAAGACAATAATTGTATATAAAATGTTAATATTATTGCGATTATTGATAAAAAATTAAAATAAAATTTTAAATCGCTCTTATTGAGCGATTACAAGCAAGATTTTCATGATTAAAATCATCACCTTCATCATAACATCTATAGAAGGTCCACTGCTGGACATAGATAGGGGAAAATTTTAGGTAGTACAGTCCCTCGGCTTGGGAAAGATGCAGATTCGAGTTCCGCCTGAAGCCTACAAGAGACACTTTTTAGTACCAGTCTTTTCTTACTTCTTTTTTGTGTAAATTGACTGCAATACGATTATATTTGTAAGATATTAGAAAAACAACCTTCAGTAGTCACAACCATTTCTGAAAACAAATGAAGTGCATGTATATGCTCTGTACTCGTTCAAAGTCAGAATGGATTGTTAGTATGTAATGAAAATTAATTGTCCTATGTTCCACACGTTAATATGGCGGCACAACGTAGATTGCAACAGTGTTGGTTCGAACCCACTATTAGCCGGCCCATTCAATTTCCATATTTATAGCCCTTGATGTGACCCTTAAGGATTATGTTTTTGATCTAGATTATGGACACCCACGTGTTGTGAATTATGATAACAGGTAGGTACTTAAGTTTCAGATGAAAGGTTTTAAAATAAGTACCTACCTATATAAAGAAACCCGCGAACATATTTAAGGTAAGTATTTTACACCAAGACTGCACTGTTTTATCATTTTCAGACTTCGAAATTTAAATTGTTGAGTTTCTGTTTTAGTACAGACCGTCCTCTGCTGGACATAGGCTTCCGAAAAATATTCTCGATAGAACATTTTATATGTGGTGGGCATCCAGCGCAATTCCACCGTTCTAGTAAGGTTGTCCTTCCACCTCGTGAGATGTCTTACGCTTCGCTTGCCTGTGCGTGGTCGCTATCGTTGATTTTGCGTGTTCAGTACCGTACCCACTGATACCTTAACTTGCAAATTCGCAGGGTGTAATTAGCTACTATGTAAGTAGCTTTTTTTACGGATCTCCACGCTCCTGACTCGGCCACGAATCCCCCGCACTTTAAATAAATAACAACTATCTAAACAAAAGACCAGGTGGCAATGTTGAGATGATTTCATTCGAGTAAATATTACATTTTAAAATCTGCTCTTTTAAACGCTACCGCGTTTATGCTCATTTATGCACGCAATTTAGTTAGGATTTTAGTAAGCAAACGGTGCCAAAAAATGTTTTGTGTATTTTATTTTGTTTAATCGTGCCTATGCTGTTAATAAATAATATTTAAAATAAACTTACAATAACTTACACCTCTTTCCCATAAAAACTATTATATATTCCATTTGGAAATCAAACGACTAGAGTTTAATTTTCACGAAAACAATTAGAAATCTTATTATAAAGAAGCCAAAAGTCATTCTTTCATCACAAAATCTCAGAAAGTACGAAGGATCTCACTAACACTTTTATGAAATTCAAGCGCTATCGGAGTGAAAAAAGGTAGCAAGGACTTAACAATCAACAATGAAGTGTATTCAAATATGAAAGGTGGTAGAACAAGGCTCTCAAGGAAATTGTGTAACCGAAATTGCAGTAAAATTTTAAAATAAAGATTTATAATAGCCAATAAATAGTAAAATTTAAGGTGTGTATAGAAATAAGAGATTGGTCGCAAAAGCCTTAGTTTATATTAAGCTAAAACAGACAAGATTGGATCACAGTTGGAGTGTATCGATGAAAATGTACATTCAAAATATAGCCCAACACACAATTTTCGAAGTATGCAGTCAAGAGGCAAGAAGAAGAGGCAGTCCGAACGGGTTCAAGGGGATCACTTTGAACTCAATCCACCAACTTGGGTAGGTCTTTGTCGGATACCGTCAATCCAACGATTTGTCAAAATGGAGGAATATTGGCACTGCATTGTTAGTTACAAAAAGGTAATAAATTGTTAAATAAGTTTAGGGAGTTAAAGAGAGGTAGGTAGTAGTAGTAGAGTAGGTTTGACAAAATATCAAAAATGTACTGAGGAAATAAAAAGATTTAAGGAATTTTATAGAAATATAAGAGATAATACTGAAAGATGCTTATATTACTGTTCAAAACTATAGATTCTAAATGCAAAGATTAGAAAAGCGAAATAGCAATACAGCTATCAAATGTGTAAAAAAAATATTTTAGAAAAGTTACAGAATAATTATTAACGATATATTATTAGAAAATGGGATATGTAATTAAATTTCAAAACGTGATAAGTTGAGAGAAAAGTCTATATTTTTATCATACCATGCGGTGATCAAAAATGACAAAGATAAAAACGGATAAATCAGGCTGAAAAAAAAGTAGTTTTTCTCAAACTTAGAAATTTTAGTTTAGTTTTTCTTTTCTTCGTAGTAGGGTAGATGTTGCAGGTGGGCGGAGTAGCATGGAGATAATATGACCCCACTTAATTAAAAAAATATTATAAAAATTTACTTAGATAAATTTAGATATTAACGACATTTTTAGAAATTTTAATTTTTACGATTATAAATTCCTGCTTAGTAGCTGAGTTAATCTGTTCTTTTTCCGTGTGCATATTTGTAAAGGAATTTTAAACTTTTACCATTTCATATCTATTTTACAAACATTGTCAGTTGAAATAGATTGTCAAATAGATATGAAATGCTGCAGTTGTAGCTCAGCTATAAATCATAAGCTCAGCAGTAATCTAAGGAGTCACCTTATGTTTATTGTATTTTTTTTTAGCGGAACAACATTTTCTGTGATTGTAAATTCACGCAGCCAAAATTGAGGATGAAATGCTAGATTGCTCATAGGTAACACCAGGTTCAATGCCTTGCCTATTTGCATATATAGATATCTACTTATCTATCACGTTACATTTATCGGATGTTAGTGGAACACGACCTTAACCATTTAATTATTCGATACCTTAAAGATCGTATAATTAGAGCGAAAGGCATATTTTTATATTATTATTAATGGATGTAAAATTACACCGAACGTTATAAAAATTGGCACTAAGCCGTCACTGAGATAATGACTCGGCGAGTTGAAAGATACCTCGTTATAATGATCGATAATGAAAGCAAGGCGCCTAGACGGAAACCCACGAGGGCTTTACACTTTGGTCGGCTAGCGCTACTCTATTAAACTGTTCGTAATTATATGGCTTGCCTCGGTGCCGATTAATTATCGAGTGCAAAGTTGTTACACAAAATAGCGCATTCAAAACACCGATATTATACAACATGTAGCACCCTATGTACATTATTCCTTTAATCATCACAGCTGGACACTGTCCCCGAAAAAAATTGCCAATAATTTCAGTGTCATTAAGGCGTCATGACAAGGAGATCTCGTACACGGGACATCTGATTTGTTACTTTATTCTTACTTATAACTACCGATTGCTGTGTTCTGGTTTGGAGGGTGAAAGAGACAATTAAATTTCTGTGTAATGTTACATATCTACAAAGTTAGCGACATACTATCTAAAGGTATGTAAGGCTTAATCAGTCGGACCGAATGCTTGTTTGTTTAGAAATATAAAAACAATTAGAACGAATATTCTAAACTAGAATATTGCTTCTAGTCCCATACTTGTCCCTTTTTGTATCCATGTCCGTCATTTCAAAATCAAAATCAAAAATCGATTATCGATTTGTAAAACCGTAACCGACATTAGTGCAAATGAATAAGTCAACTATTCAAGCGATTTTCGAGTAGATGAGGACTACTACGCACATGTAGCGATTGTGCTGCCATTTTATTTAAATTTGTAATAAAAAATTAAATGAACAAATTATAAGCGTAGAGCAACATCTAGTTTAGCGTTTTGATTAAATTAATAACAAAAATATTTAGATATTCTACCAAATTTTTATAGTAACTAAAACCAAATAAGACATATTATTTTAAGTAATTTTGTTATATTTACATATTTACGTCAAATATAACTTCTATATTGTTACATATAATTTTCTATTGAGCTGTTCTATTTCCGGATTACACTACTTACGACTAATTACTAATTAAGGCAATATTAAGATGTTATATACAAATTAAAGATGATTTATTATAATTTTTGTAATTTATATGAAATGTTTTGTCATTAAGTAAAAAGACTAGCGTTGCCGACACAAAAACAACTATCCACCACACCCGCTGAGCATACACAAATATTTTTATGTTAGTTCGGATCTAAAGCAGCGATTTTTTGGGTTTTAACCGGAGTATCTAAAACTAAACGCATATATGAGTATTCATGGTGAACACTTTTTTAATTTAATTAGAAGGTATTATAAGTTGTTTGATTGTTGTTGTTTTCAGGTGAATAACTAATCAATTTTCAGTTGCTATGTTTAGCAAAATTAAGAAGCAGGATAAAAGAGGCTGGTAATTTTCCAGTTAGTAATAATGTTCTACCTGCATTTTATTTTAACTGTATTAGTGTATTTAATCGCCTCAATAGTAATGTTGAAATATACTCATTAAATTAGGTAGGGCTCGATATCGAAAACAAATTAAAAAATATTAACTAGTAAATAATTTTGAATTCAATTGTAGTTTTAGGAGGTTAAAGTTAGTAGTAACAATTAAAAAAAGTAACAATTCCGATGAGAATTCTTAAAATGTTTGCCTAAGTTCGTTGACCTGAACAATAATTCAACCACCATTGCATGTTTCCCTAGATTCCAACTACTCCTAATTTATTTATGGAATGCCAAAGAAACGTCTACTTGGCTTATCCAAACCGCCAGAAACCTCGAATTTCTGACTCGACAAGTCTCAAGTAACGAATAGCAAATTTTATATCAACTGCAACTTATTTGGGGCGAAAAGTTTCGAGAAACTTGAAAACAAATAGCAGCCCAACTTGTCAAGGGGAAAAACAAATCAATCAAAGTGCAAAAACTGGTCAATCTGAAGATAGCTCTGAATAATGTTCTGATGGGAAGTTGAGAACGTTTCCAATGAATTAATTTAAACAAACCCTCCCTGGGGAGTGCGAGCATTTCGGGGTGGAGCTCAATTTTAACGTTTTCTTGAGTGGATAACACACAGTTCTAGTTTTTAACTCGGGTGCCTGTTGATGTAAGTTATGAAAAATATAATTTTTTAATTAAACTTTCCTCATCTATCTAGTTTCTTTCGAATATTCGTTTACCATGGAATAAAACTTTAAAAAATACACTCGAAGACATACATCATCGTAGACTATCAGTGTATTTTTTTAAGTTTCTTTATACATTTTCAGATTGATAATTACATGTTGTGTCTAGTAGAAACATTAAACGAAAATATATTTTAATAAAATATTATTTTAGTAGTTGTTGCCCATGTCCTTCCTCACGGTTTAGTAGTTTTGATGTAACAGACAGATTAAATTTTCGTATTTTAGTAAAGAAATTTAATGTGTCAATCTACAATACTGTTAAAAAATATCATAATACGGAACCGCACAATATTATTGTCAATAACTGAGCCCGCGGCTCCACCAGCGTTTAACTCCTTGCGTGTTATTAAGTTAATGTATTTGTAATATTCATTAGATCAAAGTGCCTATAGAACGAAAATACTTCAGCACAAAGCTTCCGGGTAAATTATGTTGATAGTTGACCCATCCGGCACGTGAACATAAAGATTTCTAGAACTGCAAACCCGGGAAAGAGCGACGTACAACTGACCATGCGAGAAACAACTGACACCGAGATCTACTCAAGCAACACGAAAAGTTCACCCTTGAGCCTATCTATTGTTCTTACATAACATACCGATACTGGGAATGGCGTTCTTTTCAATTGGAATGGAAAATTATTTGGTATAATGGAGAGTTAGGAAATAAAGACGGCTTCTTCTGCCCCACAACCTGTTAAAATTGGAGCCTCGATGGTATTTTGTTGCAACTTGTAGCCGAGTTCCATTGCAAAGTTGTGGTGGCCTGAAATTTTAGAGCAGAATAATCGGAAAGCCAATTTTATAAACAAATTTAATTACATCGAATTCCGGGCATATTTTAAGAATTTAAAATTCTATGGGGTAATTAATGGCTTTTTGTTCATCGAATCTTTGTATTTATTGAACTATATTTAACTTTGTGCCGTGAGGTACCGGCAGAGTAGAATAGTACCTCTCACTGCACCAGGTGTCGTAAGAGGCGACTAAGGTATCAGAACCGACAGATGGCTGTATATCCATCCAATACAGTGCAGCTCAAATGCACAGGGCGGGGATGGAAGGCAGCATCTCTGTTGCGAAAGCTGCGCTCTGCGATTACCAACACGCTTGCCCAGCGCGGCAATTATGGGCAAAAGCCTTCTTTCTTGGAGAGGAGTGTATCCAGCAGTGGACTGCTGGATACGCTCCAATGGCTGGTATGATGATGATGATAAACTTTGCTTTCTCCCTATATATTCGACAGTATTTTATATTAATCTCTATTGCCAGGTCATTGCGAGGAGTTAAAATGGATCTTTCGCATAGCCAAGAATTGTCCTTATTTAGTATATTTGTTACGTCACCGTAAACCTACGATATAAGATGTGGTATTGCACAATATTTACAACATAACTCAGATGACAGAATCAGTTTTCCTTAGTGTAGTACATAGGTACCTTTACCAATCTTTAATAATATATCAGAAAATTGACGATATTCCAGGTTATCTCCAGTTCTCACTCGGATGTTTATAGTCAAATTGTATATCAACCGATTGTATATCAACAAAAATAAAAGCTTTTCGAGTAAGCTCTTGGTCCTTGCACAATATGTAATAAATCGCAAATAGAAACACTCAGCGTTGTTTGGATAAACGGTATACACTCAACTTGTTCTTTGAAAATATCTGACTCGCCATCTACAGGCCTCCCATGCCCTAAGTTTAAAAACACCTTGTTGCTTATCGTAGGTATAATACGATTGAACTTCTTTATACAAAAACGATTTTGCAAAATCATCAGTTTGGCAAAGTCGAAAGAATGCTAATGAAGTTGTTTGTATAGGCTTTTCTAATCGTCACATATGTCACATATGGATATTTTTCGTGATTGTTGAAACTTTAGATCTGCCACACAGGTTCTGTAGAGCTGATATATCTACTTGAATAATATCTAGTAACTTCCAATGGTTATTTCTCAATCCACATGTAGCTTACTCACTTACTGCCCTTGTCAATATATTTACAAGTATATTTTATTGACTTCACACTATTACAAATTTCAACATTAATGTGAGCTTGAAATTCTCTAGACAACACAGGTAAATACGAACCGACCAACCTATTAACTAATGTAAGCTGTTGTCTAGACACTCGCTGTTTAACAGTAAAACCACCATTGTCTCTTGAACGGTGATGAACGGTATAATACATCATGTCCTGGTTCAGTTTTATCCACTAAGGCTTTTGGATATCTTTTAGTGCAACGACCGTCTTTAATGCAAGGAGCATTCCCGTTAAATTCACCACATGGACCATGTATCATATGAGTTTTAACAATGTCGTATAACACCGGATCTGCAATCGGATCTGTCTTCATCATTAGGTCAAACTTTATCTTTCTACCAAAGCAGGATATGTGCGTGAGGTGAGCCGCGTTTTCCTACTCAACACTATACATATAACACAATACTTCTCCAAAAATATTATCTATGGTAAGTAGATCTATATTTGATTCTAATTTTTTAATAACTCTTGCGATAACATCATAGCGGTCATGCGGTGCTTGACCCACAAGAAGCTCCCAAGTGATTTCATCTCATTTGGGATTAAAGGAGATAGCTTGTCTTGCTCTGGCAGCTGTTAATCACATCTTGGGAAAGCTTTCTTTAGCTCGAGAAGTTGAGGCACTAACTCTCATAGAGTTTAACCGATATCCTCTTTCCTCTGCCGATTTTTGAGGACGCCTATTTTTTATTCTCTTAGCTTCTTGAATTTCGAGATAAAGATAATCGTTTTTAGGTGGCGTTAATGCAGGCAAATGACTATAAAGCTGAAACGTAAATGAAAATAAAACTAATATGAAAAAAGTGAACGTAAATTAGCCAAAATTTACCTATCTATATCTAAAAATCTATGCGTACCTACTACTACTTCAACTAAAAAGAAATAAAATGTAAACTATTAATAATTGATAGAACACTTAACTACACAAACGACAACCGTGTCTGACTCAAAAGAATGACTTCAACTTGGTGAGATGTCTTTAAGTAAATTCTCCCACTCGGAATGCCGCAGCTCTCGTATACGAAAATTTACAGCGTACTGTAAAGAGCGTAGCCGGGTACGGTTTTCTTCAGTGCGATAGGTAGACTATAAGAGTGGCTGCATTCTTCGCTCTGATTAGCTCCTTTGCGCCTTTCAGCAGGTTTGAGCGACGGTTGTCCGTCGCTCAAACCTGCTTAGATGCATCGCTGATGGCAGTGGTAAGGTGACTACTCAGAGCTTTGATTGCGTCCGAAACCAGTCGGTTTTAACGGGTAAAACTATAGTGTCAGGAGGTATTGCTAGTAGTTTGGAGCGATTGCCTTAGCATCTTCCAATCCATTATCGTCGTAGCGTCGGGTGAAGGGCCCAGATGGAGTAACGCTGGCCTGTGATCGGAATCGAGGGAGTGAATTGTTTCTACAGAGTGCAGACTGGTTGCTACATTCCTTAGTAACACCATGTTTAAGATGTCCGGTCGATGGCCGATGTGAAACGGATAGAGCGTGGGAGTAAGAGGCGCGATGACGACAAACACGAGCTTTTCGGAGAGTTCGCATAGTCAATCCCCGGTGCAGAGGGAACGGTTCGTTTTATAAATAATAAAATGACAACTATTTACTGTATAAGTAAATACCAAAAGCGATAAAAGAAAACTTTTAAAATAACAAATATACATTCATACATCTATTCACACAAACTTTCGCGTCAATATTAGTAAGAACTAGCGGACCCGACATACATAGTATCTGAACTATGACCAAAAATTTTATTGAGACTGGCCGTTAGTAGTAGTTAGTATTGTCAAAATAGTTAAATTTACATTACAAAAATTATTATAGTCGTTATGTTTTCTTAAATTTTCTAATCGTTCCCGTAATTTTTTAGATCGATCCAGCCATCCTTGCATGATATCGTTTCCATGATTCTATCACAAACTTCATGATCATTATGTTTATTAATAATGCTCAAGATCGTCAAGCTATTTTTTACTCCAAAAAAAAATGATAAAGGTAGATCAAGGAAAAACGAACCTAATAATCAAATGAATTGGCAATTATATCGACTAAGCAGTGATTATAAATTCTATTTGAAGCAACGGTTTATTCAGTTGCTTCATTCGCTAGAAACTAACAAGACAGGCAAAATGAGAATATTTATTATTAAACCCTCTCTTGCTACATTGCAACTACAATTAGTGAAACGAAAATCATATGCAAAAATTTTAATTAAGAAAATTTCGACAGTAGAGTCGGATTTCGAACTTCTTTTGTTTCTTTTGACCAATATTAATTTTCATTAGCGAACTGATTTAGACTCGCAAATTATCGTCGTTTCGAGAAATTCTCTTTTGGAGGGCTTATACTGCGGCTTGGGCTTTAAAAAGGATTCCCAACTTTGCAGCCTAATCCTTAGGGGCTCCCACAAAACACGTAATGTTATTTCTTGCTCTAGAGAGAGAATATTTACGACTGATCCCTTAACTGACCATTTCGCTACAAAGATAACGAAGTTTAATTGGTTTCAATAATCAAATTAAAATTATTGTATATAAAAAATGCAGGCAAAATCCATTTAACCGGTTTTACGCGAAATATTTAGAATATGAGGCAACAAAATCTACATAAAAGGCAAGGCCAAAGATGTGCTATCTTAGTCTATGAGTTATCTATGAGTAACTAATTACGACTATCTTTTTAGTCGTGTTATTTAAAGTAATTTAGAGTTTTAATTAAAGACACTATATATGCAATAATTTATATTTGTATAAATTACACAAGAACTAAAAACTTAAATTGTCGGAAGTGTAGCGTTTTTATTTTTTTTTAAAGTGACAACAGCTTATTTAGATTCCGGATAATCCGGTTTATGAAAGGCTACACTGCGGTGTACGTACTTATGCAGTACGTACACCGCAGTAAATTATGCAGAAAATTAAAGTGCAAAGCACTAAGAGGCGTCATATTTCTGAAACCGTTGAAGCCACATTATAAAATACCTTCCAGCTACTGGAATGGCATGGTTTTGACAAATAGATCGCTTACTTTCGATTTGGTTTTGATATTGCATAATCAATAGAAGACCTGACCACAATGCTTGAAGACTTCAATCGAGATTCTCAACAGGTGGGTCTCAGAATTGGCGATGATTTATTACGTGGAAACATAGTACCTATCCATATTATCCATCGCTATATTAGCCATCTTAAAGTATCCCAACGTGTTACGAAGTAGGCTATTCAATAATTTAAAAAAAAAGGGATTCGTTAAAGTAGATAAAAATTCCTATACCCCAGAATTCAATTTAGAAAGGACGGAATTTAATTCACAGATATACCTCATATATGGATGTCTTATAAAAAATGATTTGTTTATAGGTGACCTACTCATGATATGTCTAAGTACATGTTCGACCGCGAAAACTTCATTTTTTGTCGCCTCTCATGAGTTTGTTTAAGCTACCTACGTATCAAATTTTATTAAAAATGGTTCATTCGTTATGATGTGAAAACGTAACAGACAGACTGACACTCTCTAGAGTTTGTAATAAAATTGTAAAAGTATATGTATATTAAGCAATTTTTTTGTTAACATTCGAAAATTTGGAAAATATAATGAAAGTAATGTAACACATTCATGGTGCAGAAATTTATATGCGCTTCTGGACTACTGGAGCCAAGCGGCAGATTAAGCCAAAAATTCGCACACGTTTTATTTACGGTACTGGAAAAATGTTGCTTTTTTCATAAAAAAAAGTGGAATGAACTTTTACAAGAAGAAATATAATCCTCTCTATCAAAGTACTTATTTATATTTGGTATGGTCACTAGTACCTCCCCAACCTAAGATAAACTCAAAATAATAAACTTAGTTGTACCAATAGTTATTACATAATATGAAGCAAAATAAATATCAAAAGAAACTACAAATTGTTTGAACATGAAAAAACCAATTTTAATTAGATACCAGAAACTACCACTTTGTGAGTATCAAATAGTATGTAAATGTGTAGCGTAATATGTGGGTGAGGCAAAAAGCCTGGTGCTATCCTCTTCGATTTGAAAATATATTTTGTCTCCACGTAGTTTAGGCGTACGCATTTCCCAAATATCACTTTCTAAATATTTCGCCGGGCGTGTTCTAGTGCTGATCGATTGCAGAATTTTTTAGCTAGCATCCTTTGTGCAGGAGTGTAGTGCTATATCTATGTGATTTCTCAAATATGACATTCGAAATATTCCACTGGTCGTGTATGTTTATCGAATGCAGTTTTTTTCTTGCTATAATTTAACAATGGAAACTTCATTTTGCAGATAATCATTAGGCATATTTTTGCATTTATATTTATTGCATTTATTATGCAAACATTCAAAACCCATAATTTTATAAGCCAGAATAATCGGAAAGCATAAATTTTATATTGAAAATAATTAATAATAAATAAATATAATAAATAGAATCACCGTTCCGCGCCCACGCGAGCTTAAATTACACTCTAGAATTAGGGTAGACACGACTACATGGAGTTTGTTTTGCAGTGATTCTTTTCAGTATTCTTAAGCGAAATTCTATCAAATAATATTATGTCGAGTGAAATTCTGCCACCTTAAAATATGCTGTTGGTAATTCGTAAATATAAACATACGACCAAATAATAATCATGCTAACAAATTAATGCTTAAAGACAATTATGCCAAGTTTGTTCTACCAAATGAAATTCGGAGCAACAACAGTTCTGCCAAACAGAGGGAACCTATATCCTAGGGGTAGCATAGTAGAAACTCCAAATCTACCCCAAATGATATTAATATTGCATAAAATGCAAGCAATATTGCATAAAATGTCGTGCTCGCTTAGTGTACACATGTTAGAGTATCTCTATCTGCTGAGTAATAATTTACGTGTACGAGTCAGCTTGTAGGTTTTATATATGATCACTCCATTTCAGAAGGGTGTATATGCTAAGGACAGTAAAACATGAGACGTTGAAAAGAGTTCAAAATAAATACAGTTGTTTGTTTCAAGACAAGACTGGGCCTTCACACGGTATAATACTGTAAAACTTAAAATACAAATAGATAGACTTGATTTTTTTTTGGTTGTCATTTACGAGTATTATACTAATTTACATATCACTTCACATTATTTCCTTTAGAGGCTATACGGTACTTTACGGTTATTGATGGATTTTTGTATTTTTTAGACTTAAGAAGTTATATTTATAACTTCTTAAGTCTAAAAAATACAAGCTTTTTGAATACCAATAATGTCCTCAACTACCAATCACAAGTCCGGCTCAGGGCTGCTACCCATATGTGCTGCATTTAATTTGAGCTACGCTAGTGTATCGCCGGTTTTGGTACCTCAATCGATTTTTACCATTTCCCGTAAAAATTAAAGTATTATTCTATAGCTCACGGCAAATCCGTTTACTAAAAAACTTTAGATGCTATATTAGATTTGTATTTAAATCTTATTATATATATTATATGTATTTAGCATACCCAGAAAATAAAGAAAAATTCATAAAAGTATATAATATATATACTTTACTTAAATCGCAGAACTTCCACTGCTGGACATTAGCCTCTACTCTACCTCTCTCTAAGAAAGGGGGAATTATGGCCGTAATTGTCACGCACCGGAAATGTTTCTTCCCCTCCTTGCCCTGTTTCATTTGAGCTACAATGCTTCGGATGGATTTATCGCCATCGCCTCATACGGCAACTTATAATAGGGGGAGGTACTATTCTACCAGAGTCAGAATCAGAATTCTACTCTGCCGCTTGCACATAGCCATACACTAAGACAGTAACTAAATAGAAAACTATTTTTGTACCTAATAATAAATAACTTAAAATGAAATAAACTGATATATAGATATTTACATAAAGGACGAAAATGTACATTGATTTTCACTAAATATATGAAATATCGTCAGATTTTATCTATCAACACATTAATTAGATATTTTTTTCTTGTCCTTGTATATCGAAATATTTCCCTTTTTTATAAACTTTCTTTACACGAATATGAACTAGTCAGCAGAGGATCACATTGCACTTATACCAGAAAGAGAAATACTCTGATAATAAAAATAAACTAATAATAAAAAGACTTCTCTTTTAATGGCTTATATTCAACTTCTTATATCTTTGGTGCGTTGTTTCTAGTTACCCTGCGGTGACTTTTCTCAAATAAAAAGTAAAAGAAACTTTTTTCGCGTTTTAAGCCTTTAAATTTGTTGTTTTATTATGAGTAGAGAATGCATAAGTGTTAGCAAATATTATGCTCTATTAATATCAATTTTATGTAGTTATTTTGCATTTACACAGTAATGGACTATAACCACTGAGTTCGAGTGTGCGTCTCCGCCATATAATGCATAATATCTAATTGTTTTATGCCTCATATGATAATGCGAACGCACATTGTAAATTGCAGCGGTAAACCTTCATATCCACTATTAGTAGACCAATTGAATTTCCATATTTACAGCCAACTGATGTGACCCCCGAGGATTATGATTTCGAACTAGATTATGAGAAGGTTGCCATAAGTAAGTTTTCCATTCTGTAATTAAATTGATGGCATCAATATCTTGAGTTCAATTTGAACATCGTGAAAGCAGCTGGTCGTGTTCAATATTTTTTTCTTAAACGTTCCTTTCTAAACGAGCAAGATTGAATTTACATTTATAGGCACCAACTGTTAGCACTAGGGCGCATATTGTACGGTAGTAACGAGCGCACTTCTCGATACCTTGTTAGCTGTTGAACTAAAAATAACGGCAGTATATTCTCGGTTCCAAGCGTTTGAAATTTACAGTGTTGACTTCTGTAATTGCAAGATTTTTTGGCGGGTGTTACGATTTTCTAACTATTTCTTTATTTGTTAAATGGCCTTTTTTAATGAATTAGTTTATAAATCTATTTAAAATCAAATGAGTAAAGCGGTATATTATTGTATTTCAAGAAATACACTACATTAAATATTTCTTTAAAAAATGTTTTTAATGTAATTAAAAGCATTATTTAAAATAATACAGAAAATGTACATTTTTATTTTCTAAATAATATGCAGTTTGTATGAGTTTCTTTTTTTATTTAGACAAAAATTTCAACATCGGAGGAGATCATTGCCAAGATTCATAAAAATTTTCCTATATCCGTATGTACATGAAATGGAACCCATTGAGCTTGTTCAATCATCGCCTGTAGCATACACAACAAAAGCATGCCTATTGAATGCAGATTAATTTAAAAATATATGGAAAATATTACATGCAAATATGTACTCGTAATATCGAAATATGTCTATATATAAATTTTATTTAAGGATACCATTAGTTTCACCCATCTAAATACCTGCAAATCCTACTGCAACATCGATGCCTTAAATTTTTCAAATTTCTACTTATAATAAAATATAAATTTCGTAAGTGAGAACTAAATAAAAGGTTGCAGAAAAATTTGAGCTTAACAATTTACAGAGACAAAGTAAAAAAAAATCCTGATAAAATCTTCGATACAGTTACGCAACGCTATTCACAATCGACCGAAAGCAATTCTTCGGAATTATAGAGGCTTCATTCCTAGCCTATTACAGAAATAGGGCAATTGAAGCACACTTTATCTCGGCGGGCTATTAATCCTAATGTCAGTGGCCGATCACGTCCGGCAGCGATTGGATTTTTCTCTTTTCTTTCAACAGCTGTGAATCCTGGAATCACACTACGCTGATCGTTAAAAGCAGAAGAATTCATTTGAACGCTGTGTCAATACCTACGAGTATTGTTACTTGCTTGTGAACTGCATGCAGTTTTGTCTTGTATCTGGAATTTCTTTTATACAAATATTATATTAAAGAGTGTTTGTATAAACATGTTTATATTTTCCTTGTTGTGTTAATTTGCTTTTGTTGTTATCAGATTTTAAATAAATTTTCAAAGGAACTGAATCCCCCTGGAGCTCCTGACATATTTAGGTTATTTCACTTATAATAAGCTAATTTATGGTCAAGTTTTCATGGGGTTTGTATAAACTTTACTCGTTCCTCTTTATAAGTACCAAAATAGCCGCTATTAAATTTTTTCTAAGCTTTTCGAATTTATAAGAAAAATATTTATGTAATTTTAAATTTACTGCGTAAACTTTATATTGTGTGGTTCTGATGTAGGCTGCTCTGTCGCTTAACGTAATTTGACTAAAATTTTAAGCTTATCTCCAATTTGTCTCGATACTCTTTTTGGGCGGTGCTAATGGATTTCGTCTATTAAAAATGAATCTGAAAGACTTAAAATCCGACCTCTTTTCACGACTATTAGTTTATTTTCAAGTGAATGTAGCATAGTTCGTGGAAATAAGGAATTTAATTTCTAAACAAGTTTGTCGCTCCAGATGTCTAACTTTAAGTTCGTGTGACGTTTAGGTATGCTATCTAGAAATATGTGACCAGCAAAACAAAGCGTAAGTTAAAAGAATAAATCAAAGTGGCAGTGTTGACTGGGCGAGATAAAGTTGTCTCCCCCGAGGTTTGACCCGCGCAGCGGTACACAATTCCCTATTACTTACTACGACCGAATACAAAAAAGGATTGTTTTCCGTTTGTTCCCTGATCCCAGTGTTTAAGTTAACTTTTTTCAAAAGTTTCCCACCATATTACTTTCTTTTATATGGAAATATTACCTATCCATAAAAAAAAATCTTTGGAACTCTCTCAATTCGAAATATTTTGTCATAGCTAGTTTGTTTTTTTGCAACAAATTCGGAACAAATATATTAAGTGTCCTGACCATGCTCATGATGCGTTTTCATTGAATTTTGAACATTAAACATGCCAAAAGAAACGATGAAATTGTATTGAATTCGTTAAATGTACGCCATATTCACATTTCACTCAATATTTCAGCATTTATCAAACTATTTCACCCATCTCGATGATATGGAATGACGCTTTCCTGACATTTCCGAACGAACGGAGCGAAAAATGACTCCGCAAATTCATATTAACAGTACGCCACCTTCTCAATAACACGTTTTTACTTTGTTCATGAACTAGTACCTTTGATAGTATTTAAGATGTTTCAAGGAAAATATTAGCAAACAGTCATCTCTAGTCGCCAGTTCAAATGTTTTAATTCAATATTATAGATTGTGACTAAAAACGAACTTATGTATATCATTAGTTCCAATATTAGTCACAGCTTACTTACAGTTTTGACTTGACTTACAAGTGTATGGTACCTATGTCATTATCATCATACCAGCAAGCGTGTGCAATGCGTGAAGCAATCGCAGAGCGCAGCAATCGCAACGGGGATGCTGCAGCCCATCCCCGCCCTGTGCATTTGAGCTGCACTGTTTCGGATGAGACACCACCAATTGTAGGTTCTGATACCTTAGTCGCTTCTTACGACACCTGGTGTAGTGGGAGATACTACTCTACTCCGCCGGTATCTCACGGTAAACTTCATGTATCGACAATATATCATTAAATTAATCCCCAACATCTCCGTGACTGACCTGACTCCGTGATAAGTCGCTTAAAGCACTTGTGTTATGGACATTAGACGATATGGAAATCACAAATAAATACAAATATATCACACCCAGTCACACAACAATATCATCATTTAAATATTTGTCTTGCGTGGGGATCAATTGTAGTGCATTAAACGGCAAGCTAAGAAAACTGCCAACACCAACATGCAATACATGTTTTCTCCAGTGATGGATCCGTAAAGATCTTTAAAGACTACGCACCCAGAAATTAGGGCGCCTACTTATAAAGAGAACAGGTGGTCTGACAAGAACGCATGCTCGTACTGGAAGTGAGCTTCATACAACTGGTTCTATTATAAATCTTGTAAGGACTTTGGATGTCCAACTTTTGATATAACTATGAATAATAGTTCTCAACGATAACGTTTTTTTTATTATTTGGTGACAGTATAATTAAACTGTATTCCAATAGATTAATATGTATCTTAAAATGCGATGTCTCTACGGTAGCAGATTTTCAAAACCAGTAACCTAACTACCAACACAATGAGAATCCACTAGTGATTTACCACTAATTTTATGAAACAATTAGGGAGTAATCGCCGGTGTGTCTATTCCGAATAATGAACGCAATAGCGCCGAAGCCGCGTCGTTTAATTATTTAAGCACCGAATGGGCCGTGGGTTAATTTATGTCCTCAAGTTTAGAGAATTTTGGGATACCGTTTCGCGGCTTTCACTAATTTTGATTTATTGTTTTATACTTATTGTGAGTTTTAACGACTTTAAATTATTACTTTAAACTGGGTTTGTTCTAAACAATAAGTTCAGTATTTTGCTGATTTGTACAAACAAAGTAATACTATTTCTTATATAAATACTATATCCCAGAGTCGATAAACACGAATTACAGCAAACTATAGTCAAGCCGCATGGTGCTCATGAATTAATTTAGGAACTGCCGATATAGGCAGTCAAAAGACTGTTCTCAACTGTTCATAAGTTAACTCCTGCCAATCTTACTTCGCAACTCCTCTTATCTCATCATAAAGTAATTTGTGGAAATGACCTCGTGGTTCTATGAAGATCATTTTCTTCCCTAATCTGGCTTTTTCTCCGGAACCGGTCCCTTGTTATTGTTACTAAGTCTTTTCAACAGTCAATTGTTTTTCGACGACTCACATTTAGCCGCTGAAATTCGTAAGTTTGCGAACAATCTTTTTTTATATGATATTTATTAATTTTTCCACCCCATATCACTTATTTAGTCATAGTGTTCACTTCAAAATTAAATAGTATAATTGCTGAATACGTTTTCTAAAAATAGTGTCATTAATTAAACAATCTTCAAATAATAATTACAATTTAAATTTAAAATTATCATGCCTCCTGGCATTATATTTAGAATTTAATAATATGCCTATACAAATAAATAATATGCCAATACATTGTCGTTAATAATATTTAAATGCCCGAGATTCTGTGTCTCTATTTAATAATCATTATCATCATCATCATACCAGCCATTGAAAGTCCACTGCTGGACATAGGGCTCTGCAAGAAAGATGGTTTTTTGCCTATAATTGCCGAGCTAGGCAGGCGTGTTGGTAATCTCAGAGCGCAACTTTCGCAACGGGGATGCATCTTCCCATCCCCGCCCTGTGCATTTGAGCTGTACTGAATGGATTTACCGCTATCTGCCGGTTCTGGTACCTTAGTCGCCTCTTACAATACCCGGTGCAGAGAAAGATACTATTCTACTCTGCCGGTACTTCACGGCAAAAATAGAATAGTACCTCGCACTGCAGCTCATTTAATTATCCTACGCATATATTACTGGATTAAATTTAAGATTGAAAATTAACATACACTATTAGATAGATAGTATTATAATTTAGTGGAAATTCATTATTATCTTAATTCAGTAGCATCCATTCTTTATAGCCTAAAAGCCAGTTATTGACCTCATATATGGTTTTTTCAGTTACAGTCCTTGTCGCAGTTCATAATTTTTATGTGGTATTTTATTTCGTTATAGTGAACGTGTAATTTTAAGAAAATATTATGGTAAAAGCTTTTGAGATGTTCTCTTAACTTTTTTAAAATTTATTCCCGTGTAGCATTCCCCTATGCAATAGTCTAGACTTGAAGATTGAGTCTAATATTAGCCCAAGATCTACAGACTCAGTGCACCTGCGATATTCAATATCGAATGGATTATCTATCATCAGCCAAATTGTTCCTCTTTCTTTACTCTTCAAGTTTTAAACGAACGATTAAAATCATATGCGTAAGGAAATACTAGTACCTGCCTGTATAAATACTGTACTGTAGTTGGAAGATTTTAATATTTGATTCGTAGTGTATTATTTTCGGCTGGACCAATACTGAATTACTCAGATGCATGGATACTTCTCATTAATTCAGCGAAACTTTCATGTGACTCAACCACATACCTCTTGAGATACCGATATCTAAAATCCACTCTATAAATACCATGGAAAATCTTATCTGTAATACACTACTACTCTGGAATGGAACAATGGACTGTTTAAAATTGAGTATAGTCCCAAGTTTATTCACTATTTATTGATAGCGCAGACAGTAGTGATCCTATCTTGGGCGCTTGTGCGCAAAAGGTTATGGATTCTGTCCTGGGTGGCAGAGAGAGTGGTGTAGAGCAAATATTTATTTAATTTATATTTGAATTTGTTCGGTATCTGGGTATTATTTATATATCTAAGTATTATATTTATAATTTCACTGCTATCTGATTTAATCAGGTTAACATGTGAGATTTCATGTAAATTTATTATTAATATATTATAATATTACTTTTATTTACTATTTTTTACTAAAATATATTTTTAGAATACCTTATACTAGACAAAAGCGCTCTAATATTTTTTTTAAATAATTAATTTTCGCGTCATAGATATTTATGCTGCAGGTTTATAAGGATATCCTTATAATACGACATTTATTAATAAATTTATCCCTAAATGGAACACAGTATCAGCAAAATTCACACAATCTTGATACCATTGCGGTTGCAGACCAAAGAGATAAGGCTTAATTAATGCGCCATGATGTGTCAGCTAAGTGCAATCCGCCTCAATTAGGGCATGGTTAGCAGTAAACGTAGGTCCATTAAAGCTAATTTTTAAGATACGTTGCTTACCTTTCACAAAGATAGCATCATCTATCTATGTCAAAGGCAGCAATGTAATGTTACTCAAAAAGGAGCATAAAATTATACGCTGCGATAAGCATGGTAATGGTATTACTTTTTTATTTAATTTATTTTCTTTTCGGCTTTTATATTTTTGTTAACTTTAATTTTTCTTTTGCGTTACTTGTTAACAGGACGTTGGAGTATTTCAGTAGTATATATATCTTTGCCTCTATTTCATTGTAGTATAAACATTCTTAGGTGACAAAAAATATATTTTTTGTGAGATATAGTTTTTTTTGTTGTAGGCTAGGGATAGCCATAGGCATTGATAGCATACTATATTGGTTTAATAACCAATATAGTATGCTATCAATATAAAGTCAATATAAAGTAGCCGTGAGGTACCGGCAGAGTAGAATAGTACCTCCCACTGCACCAGGTGTCGTTAGAGGTGACTAAGTTTCCAGAACCGACAGACAGTGGTATATCCAACCAGATCAGTGCAGCTCAAATGCATATAGCGGGGATGGGCAGCAGCATCCCCGTCGCGAAAGCTACGCTCTGGGATAGCCAACACGCTTGCCTAGCGCGGCAATTACGGGCAAAAAACCTCCTTTCTTAGAGAGGCCTATGTCCAGCAGTGGACTTTCAATGGCTGGTATGATCATGATGATGATAACAATATAAAGTAACAAAAGACACAATATATTCTTTATAAATAGAGAGTATATAAACAACTTATACCTGATTTCCTGTATGAGTTAATTCCAAATCGCTTATCGTATTTTGCAATGTAAACTTAGACATATATTCACAAAGTTACATATGAATTTCTATTAAAAAGAAAATGTTCATAAAAAATTTGCATTGCTTGAACTTATGTGAATTTCTAATACGCTAACTATTATGACAAGCTCGCTTAAACTAACTCTAATTTTACTTACAACATAGAATTGAAATTGTCGAGACAAACTTACAAAGCCTTCGAGCGATCAGAGTCTGTAACTCCTGTTGGATCTAGGATTGTTAGTGACTCGACGCAGATCATACTTCCCGAGCATTGGAAACCTTTGTTTCTTGTAGAACTACTGACGACATCATAAGTACATAATAGTAAAATAGACAGATCTGCTTCATTTGTTTGACAATGTTCTGTAACAGCAGGAGTTGTTATGATAATTGTGATGGTTGTTGTTGTTATGATTGTAAGTTGTTATGTTAGCTTTGGGTATCGAGTACAATATGTAACGTTTCCGGTATCTATATCCACGTTTTAAGACATTTATTATAACATACAAGCGTAAAGTGTATGAAGTCCATTATTCTTGAACTTTGACTTTTCGTGTTAAAAACAAACAACCCAGCCTTTCAATAATTTTAAAACACTTTTCCCTTATCTGTTGCTAGTGTACTTAAAAGGAGAGAGAGAACGACATCTGTTATATTCACATTATTCGTTAGGAGGTAGTTCTAGAGATTAGACTCCTGATCGTACTACAAATAAGGACATACCCTGGGGGCCATAGTGTGTAATGCTGTCCCAACTTTCTTTGAAAGGCTAGACGGGGTGTCCCACAGGAATAAAAGTGTTCCTACTTATAACGATCATTCTACCTTTGACGGACTAGCATATTTTCCAAGTGCGATATTTCTTAGCATATATTATTCGTGATAATAATATAAAGTACTTTAAGGATATTTCTCTTCTTTAGGATTAATACAAAGAAATAACATCTCCGGATTCTTTGTTGAAGTTATTTTTTAATTTTACGTTAATCCTCATGTTTACTCGTGCATATATAATCGTGATATATTATATAGCACGACTAGCTAATCATAGAGGTATGTTGGTTCCATATACATATATGTAGTAGTGAATTTTGGGTATGTCAGATGAAGCACGCGAGTAGAATAAATGCCGTTGAAATTAGAGCACTTCGAAGTATGTTCGGTGTGATTTTTTGAGATAGATTAAAGAATAGTGTAATAAGAGATCGATGTGGTGTATAAGATGATGTTGTAATAACAATATAGAAAGGAATGTTAAGATGGTTTGGACATGTAGAAAGTATGGATGAAAATAAAATGATTGCACACATATATAGAGCGGAAGTGAATGGAAGGGTTGGTACAGGACGACCTAGGCGAACATATTTGAACCAGGTAAAAGCTGTATTAAATAAGGGCCTGGTCAGAAGTACCAAGAATAACCGAGCGTGTATGAATAGACTAATGCGAGTAAGGGAACCGAAAGAAGTTTTCCAAGACCGTAGCATGTGGAGATCCATAGTCTCTGCCTACCCCGAAGGGACACAAGCGTGATGTATGTATGTATATTTGACGTGGCTAATTATAGCTAACTATAAATTAAACAAGCCTAAAAGGTTAGATGTAGTTTAATAACATGGTCCTTATATAGATCGAGCGCCTTTAATTCTAACAATAAATAATTACTACCTATAAATACATATTATTGGTGTCAGAAATATTCCAAATTTAATTACAATACATTTTGAAAGGCTTTAGTTTCTTCTTTTGAGACGTGGTTTAGTTGCTTTTGAACATTTATATGCTTTACATTATATTTATATAATCTACATTACCGTACACCTTTTATACCAACTTTTAGAGACAAGAGCCAAGGAACTTTATATACGTCAAGTACATATGTAGAAGTATCTTACAAAAACTCATTTCGTTATTCCCGTTTTAACTTCTTTAATAAAACCTTTCTGGGAGTGACAGAAAGATCAAATTCTTACCGCAGCACAAACTCTCTTTTTCGCATTAGCAACGCCATAAAACAGAAACCAAGTTCCCGAGTTAAGCCAGTGGTAATCCTTAACTTTAATTTAGGCTTAATGACGTCATAACCCCTTATGGCCAACCATTGTGGTGAGCTCAAGTATTCTCCAGTTGCTGATATTTGTATATTAAGTAAACTAGACGCTTACATTTAGAAGCATTATATTTCATCACTTGATACACCAAAGATAGACCAAAAAGTTCATATTAATTTTTAAGAATAAAAATTAAATATATTTTGTAATTTGTGATGCAGTTTTAAGCTTTTCTAGTATACCAATTCTTCTTACATTAGAATTTGCGCACAGCGTTACATATTTGCTTTAATTTTTAATTATTCTTAGTAAGAAAAATGGAAGCATTACATAATCTCTTTGTTTATCGTTTCTCTGTCAAGAACTTTTTTCACAAGAGCGCGTGAAGGTATTACGGTAAATGGTTCCCTGAGGCTGCAAAAAAATCAAGCTTCTAAATCATTATGAACTGAAGTAATATATGTTCATATCATCATTTGAGCCTTACTTCTTAACATTTCATAATAACTACATATTTGATCTGCATTGGGAAAACCTCTGCAGGGTGCTCATTTAACAACCTTAGCGCACGTAGGAGGAATTTCCTCTGAAACCGTTGGGTACGCGACCATTTTAGTTCCAAAATGTGTGGGCGAACACCCTGTAGATGGCAAACGGTGCAATGATAATGACTGGCTGTTAGAATCATGCCATATATTTCCTGGAAACAAAGCCTATTGTACAAGCGGTAGAACACACATAAGGAAGCTAAGTCTCTTCTTAGACTTAAGAGTTCAATACCGCTTGTAATTATAGCATCGATAACAATTTTCAAAGCACATTTTTGGCCCGAGTCAAAGGGTCCAAGCTGGTACTTAAAGTAATTAGATTCAGACGTTACAAGTAGGTTCCCCTATTAAAGCTCCTCGCTTGTGAAAATTTTATACGTCAAGTATTCGAATCATTGTTTTTAACAAGAATCTAACTAACCTTAAACACCTCTCTACCTACAATCTTTAACCGCAAATAAAACCAATACATGTGACAAACTATAAAAAATATAGCCCCAAATATGTTTATTTATTACATATTTGGTATGATTGCTATTTTACTTCAGAGAATTAAAAGTAATATGAATTCATGTCAAGTATGTTCAGTACCTTTGTCAGCAAAAGTCGAAATATTGATATAAGTGTTAATGGTTTGTTTTGGTTGAATACATATCTTAAGCCATTTTCACATCAATGTCAACCACTTAAATTATTATCAATTAAGAATTTACGAAGATTTGGATTGTACCGATCTTTGTCTGTGTGTACATTGACCGTAATGCAGACATGATCGACAACAACCCAAAATTTAGCGTAATAAAATAAAGATTAACCTCGATGTAGGCACTTATCTTTTTATTTAAATTTCTTCATATTCAGTTGGACTGGATACCATTAATATAAACTTTTAAGTAGGTAACTTTTATGTAATTTCGCAGAAAAAGCTACTCGTGTTTTATTAAAGTTATTTTATTAAAGTTGCATATTCGTACCCCTTTTTTATTTCAATGTTATTATCTTTATACTTACATAAATTATTAATAATTTAATTATAAATATATATCGTAATGGACGTGTATCTAAAATCCTTACCTTATAAGTCGACCATCATTGAATGTGGAATGTCAGAAAGGAATACTCCTCCTATAAGCCGTATACATTTGGTCTGTTATCGTCTTATATCCTTTATGTTAATCCGACGTAATTGTTTACGTCTATCTCACTGCCAAGTAACGGGTCACACTAAATCACTGGGTAACTCTTTGTTGCTTCTCTGACAAAGGTTCTGGAACGCAATGCGTTATGCTCGTTGAATTAAACCCAGTGAAGTGGGGCAAAAAGGACCCCATAGCCTCGGGCCTATTTTTCCCCTTCCGACTTTTAGAGCTGAGATACAACGCTGCCATTAACACATTGGTTAAAGTTTTTCTTGGTTTTTCTATCCTCAATTGGTGAGAATATTTACTTATTCTACAAAGCAACCAGCCACTTGTTTCACTATAAAATATTGTCGTGAGAGTAACGTTTTTTCAAGTATCTACATATGTAGAATGTGTGTACTTAAGTAGAAAAACCGTTCACGTAGCACAAATTTATGATTTCCTTTTTTTTTTAACCTTAGAGGTTTGTTATATATTACAATATTTTATATTTGTTTTATATGAGTACATTTTAAGGTATGCGTTTGTTTTATAGAAAGTAATAACGATATTCATATAATTCGTATGTTATATTAACAAGATAATACACATATTTTATAGTGTTGTTAAAGTCGTTCATGATTGAATTTCCTTAATAAATTACAAATCTTAAAAAAAGCTACATGAAGTAACCAATTCACGGCATATTAATGATAAGAAGTCAAGAAACCTTACTTATACTATTGACTTCTATTTGCTTCAATCCTGAGATTAAACCAAATAGAAAACATTTAGTCTCTATTTACTCTAGAAAGATTAATGCGGTAATTAGTTGTTATAAAATCATCTATACCATCAATCATATGGACGTTTTGGACAAAAAAAATATTTATCATTATCCTAGTGTAAGTACGTTAATACGATTCGATTATCGCTTTTATGTTTAAAAGTTGCTAGTGAAGAGAGGTTCGTTAGCGAAATATTTTGTAAGCTGGCTGTTTATCTGTAGCGGAGTCACACCGCGTGTGAGAACCATGGTATTATTTAACTTGCAGAGAACAATACATTTTAATTTAAACAAAGTATTGTTTGCTTTAGGTTTATTAACGGGGCTAAGCAAACGCTTACAACCTCAGCAAAGCGAGTGCTTTACCTACGTCGATTGTCACTGTATTTCAATTCTATTTCATACAGCTTTGTCACAAGCATTTACATGAACGTATTTGCCACATATCAACATTTTATATTTTGTTAGTTGTATTTATATTAGCTTTTCGCTAAGTTTCCATATACTTTTAGTTTTAATCAAAGCATCGTCCCGCGGTTCCACCCACGTTAAGTTCTTGAACCCTTTGAACCCTTCTGTTATCCCCTTAAGGTATGATTAAAAAAAAATACATTTTAGACGTTTTTCATAACTCAATGTAAAAAAAAAATGCAGAATTTCATTGCAATAACTTCGCCACTAGAAAAGTTTCATATTTCCTATGCACCCCCGTTTTACGTGAGGTAATATTAATGCTCTCATGCGTTATGAACCCCTGTGCGAAATTTTAAGTTTCTAACCCTTATAGTTATATATTATAACCTAATTAATATAACAGTCAGTACTTCAGAATCTCCCTTTATAAATATACTCGTATATTATATATTACTATAACTAAAGACTAAAGAAAACACCTCAATGAATAAGGGAAAAATTTATATTAAAATTAGAGTCCAGAATTCTAGTACATTACAGTCAAACAGCTGATTTTTTAACATTACAGTCTGTGTAGATTATAAATAAATTAATAAGACTTGTAATCCAACTCATTTAAAAGTAAGCAATTATCAAGCTCTCCGGATCAGTCGTAACTTGTTAAGGTTGCCGGCAACTCATGTTGCTATCTTTTTAGTAGAATAACCAAACTCAAACGCGAGTGGAACGATAACACTGACCTCAATTTATATCTTGATAAGTGATCGAAAACAAACTTACAAATGAAGCAATCTTTTGGAAAGTACAAAACTCTTTATTAACTTGTAACGACTGTGAAAACAGTATCGGAGACATTAACGGCCGTGGTGCAAATAAAACCGCCATTTGGACCCCAGCGAATCTTGTTCTCGGCATTAATAATTCATTTTCTTTTAAAAAAATTTGGTAATAATGTTTGAGATTCGGCAACGGAGTTCAGGTAAAGCGATTTTTATCGGGTTGGATCGATGTGATTTTATTCGATGTATTGGTCTACTCCATTTGTTTATGACAACAGATCTACACTTTACGATGATCTTGAACAAACAGTTACTTCCACTCATGTTAGTATACGTGAAAATACGTTATGTAAAGTGAGTTAACCGTGACAATATAGGATCTATGGCGTTTCGTGTTCAAGGAATTCTGACTAATGCAGTACGGATTCCTTCAAAAGGAGGTAAATAAAGTTTATAAAGTCACACTTCTGATCAGGTGTTGCTGTTGTTAGAGTCTAAAAATCCATACGGTTATCGCAATAAAACATACCTCTTTAGCTCTTAATACATAATTCCAAAGAGCATGATAACGTCTTTTGAAATACCATACGCACGCACGTGAGGAAAAGTAATCGGCATAGCTATAATTTATATGGAGAAAATATAAAATACATATATTTTAACTTCAAATTTGACACTATTTGCTAGCTTCCTAGGATTTTATTTACATTTAAGCTATACTTAATTCAAATATCTTTTAATTGTTTCTATGTTTTATGGAGTTAAAACGCAACAAACAAACAAAGAAACAAACAGACAGAAAGTCACACTTTCTCTTTTATAATACATATAATTAATCATTACTACAAGTTAGTGAACATGTCTAATTATAATATCTATTATAGCTTAGTACGATAAATATTTACAAAATTTACATTAAACTTAAAATCAACTTAAAAATAGGTCTTAGAAAACTAATTCCCCACAAAAGACATTTAACTATTATGATTAGATGCAATGCAGGTTTAGGTCACGAATTTCGTCAGTCGGCCAACTATTATGCTAATTTAATTTAAGCAAATCGTATACATTTATATGCAGAGTTCCGTTTCAGTTACCAGTATTCGTATATCAGCTGAATAATTCTAGGATTAACCGAAACATTGCTACGTTTGTGTGTTCATAAGCCGTGGAAGCATCCAGAACTGTGTTTGATTAAATGATAACAATACAGTACGGTAAAATTAAATACACACGTTGAATTACAAACTATGCGGGCGATAAATTAATTAAAAATATATTTTTTTTTAATTTAAATAAAAAATTGTTGGTTAAGATTGTATTGTTCTGCTGAATCTGGACTTCTGGCCAGTCACATTGCACAAGAGACAAGTTGTCCAAAGAGAAGACTAGTGTGATTGTCATCAGCTCTCCATTACCGCGGGGCCCGATTGGGTAGAGAATCCCACTCGCTTAATAACAGTGTTATCTAAATAATAATAAAAAAAAATACTTGTCCAAACTTAACTTACATACAAGAACCTATTCTGCATTATATTTGACAAAATGTAGCCTCCGTTCTAAGACTGTTATATTCGATTGATTATAATGTTATGCTATGAAGCATCAGTAGCGATATAAAAATAACGTTAAAATTTAACAGCCCATGCACCCCTAGTAGCTATTTCTTAACTTAATAAAAATTTAATGGCTGCATAACATTAAACCATTTTTACTCCTGTTATAGACGTTTCCCAAATAATTATTTCTGTAAGTTTTACGTCGCCTTGAACCTGAAAAATATCATCCATATTACAAAACAGCTCGTCTCAAATATATTGCTTTCTAATGAAAAATCACCAAGACGAAAACAGAATTAAATATTTAAGATAATTATTATAATTTGAAACACATAACCGTTTTTCTGTATTTAGGATATTAATAAAATTATAGTGCAGCCTGATAATTAATATAGGTATTCTGTACGATGCCTCGATATTGTTATAGCTATTTCTATGTATATTATGCAAAGAAAATAACATTGGAAATAGCAATTTATACAATAAATAAACAATATTCACTGCGTTTTGAATGAATGTTATAATGAATTATAAACATAACTCAATTGGCAAGTAACCAAATAAAAACAACATTATTTAAAATAAGTATTGTTATTGTAACGTAGCGTATTTAGCAGAACGAGCAGCAACTTTGTTTGCTCGTTGGTCATTAAAGTATCGAGATGTATCGAGTACTCGATTTCCACAGCCGTAAAGAGTTGATAAAGGTTCCTTTTCAAAGAGATTGCTGAATTCCTCTCGGAACCGTTCTCGATAGTCACGGTTTTTAATTGAGAACGGAGTTAACGCTTTATGAATTTGCTTTGCGAAATCTGAAAGTACAACGCTAAATTAATCGAAAAAATAATGTTTTTTTCAAACTTCCTAACCTTCATCACTGCTTTGCACAGGCACGAGCTTTTTTACCTAAAGCCTTGCATATTTTTTATTTATGATATAATGAAAAATGCTGTGCCTTTTGATAAAATAAAAAAAAACAGACAACTGAGGAATTACCAATACATTACATATATTCATTTTTAAATCTAAACACAAAACAAATACGAATGTTTTATAAAAAAAAAATGGTGGAGATCGAACCTAAGACACCTGTGCACAATATAGGAAAACTACCAAATGCGCGATTGGATTCGTGTTTCGGTATAAGTGGCGGCCAAGCGACTTCTATAGCACCTACGTATATCTTTTTAAATTATTACCAATGTGATGAATGGCATTCAGTAATTATTGCTAAGTAATAACAAATTATCCTCCATGCACCTAACCTCGCGTTCGTTTATATAATAGTAGAAGGAGAAATGTAGGTATAAAAACTATAGCGTAGTGTGCAACATACAGGCGAACTGCCGAAACCGTGTGCAGCTCTCAAAATAGTCCACTAACGAAGCCCACCTCGCCGCACACTTTTCTGCATAATGCCGAAAACGATTCGGTTTGCTCGTTCACTTTTCCACCGAAACTCAAAACAAAATACACCATTTTATATGCAATCCAATTTGACACGAAAGCTTCTCTCAGACACAGGATTTCGGTGAAATTGGCTTCCGAAAATATCATCAAGCGGTTTTGACAGGGTGGACTCAATAAGTGTGTAATGCACGAGACGATGTTACGTCGGTTGATTAACGCGAATAAATGATATTCATAAATTTTATAGTAGTATATACAAATTGATCGAAATATTGTTCCACTTCTGTATCTTTTTGTGTACAATGGATATATTATTACTTATTGAAATATAAAGATTGTGTAAGTATAACCTCTATAACAGAACTAGCCATAAATAAATTTATTATATTCTTTTCAGGAATTGGAGAATGGAATTTAGCAAATGGAAGAAACATCGTTATAATGAAATAAAATCACTTTTCAAAGGCTTTATATCTCGTATTTATATTAAATGTGTAAATACGATACATAAAGCGACTTAAAGCCCTCGAAAGTACGTATTATTATAAGAATATATTACTCTCATAATTTGTTAAATTTAAGTCAATACGAAATAAGCGTTATCGAATTAAAACTTTTTTGTGGTTTGATATATGTATCTGTACAAAAGGTACCGTATATGCGGGTTTCTTTATATCGTGGGTAACTTTGACTACCTATAGAGCTGCAAAAAATAATCTTTATTGTATACATATTATAAAAGTTGTACACTTAATTTAATTATATATAAAAAGTAAAAATAAACCTATAGTTGTACTTTTTTACGTGAGATAAAGTGACCGATCCGGATCAAAGTAAATGACAGCGTTTTCGATATTTTATAATGATCGTGATAATTCACGATCTTTATAAATAAAAAATAATAACGAAAGTGTTCTATCAAATTTTTTCAAACAAATCAATAAACCGGGGATCACTCAGTATTATATTATTAGAGTAAATCCTAGCCTACTTGTCCTTTAGACAGACTATCACTTATTAAAACAACTATAATATAAATATTGGGCCCAAAATCAACAAACTGCGTAGCATACGCTAAAACATCGGTAGGCCAAACCAGTCGTTTTATTCGTACCCCATTAATGCGCTTATCCTGCCATAACCCATCACATGTCATTGGAGTCAGGTGTATACATAGCCCCAGGCCACGCTTCCCCTACCACATCTCGCTTAATACAGACGTGCATTACGCCGCCGCAGAGAGACCAAGAAACAATAAAGCCTTTCAGGTGATTTACTATGGCCCAAGATGGGTAAGACGTAAACAATTACGGGCACAGGGATATAGAGCAACAACGACCTAAATCCAACTGTCAGAGGGACTATGTATAGTTGATACCCACATAGCTCTTATGTTACATATAAGGCCGGTGTTAATTACTCCTCGTTGTTATACTGATAAACAAATACTCCGATTTTTTTATTACAGTTCATTGTTATATTTTATTAGCAAAAACATTTTATATTAAGACTCGTATGAATTTGGTTTGTCTATTTGCGTGTAAAAATTGATTACCTAAGCATTTCTAAAATATCAACTTGTACACGCTTTCGTTTACTATAGCAAGTTGTGTAACTATTGATACATTTTACTGAATTACTTGGTCCTACACCAAAGTCAAAGCACGATACTAAATTCTATGTATTTTTTATTATTATAGGACTAGGTACTAAAAAAAAACATGTACTATTTTTATTCGCGTATAGACGGCATACGCGTAGGTATTTTCTAAATTTCACCTTATAAAATAATAAATATATAATTTGGGTTAATAAACTCCTCTATGAAGGTTTATTTATATTCGAAATCCTCGTGAATAGAAGCTAGTCTGAGGTAGACTTTCTTATAAAGCGATGTCACTATCGAAACAAATAGAGGAAGACGAATCCCTCGTATAAGATAAATTCGTTGTTTCATACATAATGCATTAAGTAATTATTTCTGTATGTTCCTTCAAACCACAGCGTATAATGTAATCAAAACTGACATTTGGGGTTGGTAAGCTTTGAAAATACAAACATGACGTTGTTGTTATATTATTATTATTTGGATAATAAAATACAGCGTATATTTAGAAAACCGGACTTTCTAATACAATATAAGCTATCATGTTAAGTATATATATTATAGTATATTCATATTATTTAACAAACAAAAAAGCCACAGTTTTTTTTACATCGGATCAAACATTTGTATCCACTATTGGGGTATCGGATTTGAAATGAATATGCGGCTTAGACCAGCGGTTCCTGAACAATAAATTTATGTTATACTGTATTTTTCTGTATTCCAACTTTTAAAGTACATCATATTGTTGTATATTATTTCAGATTCAATTAAACAGCTGCAGAAAATACTAATATAAATCAAACTAAGATAAATGTGACTTAACGTAATCCTGTTGACTACTCAGACAACAATTTCATTATTATAAAAATGAAGTAATCAATGAAGGCGTCTGGAAAATCAATATCTTTTATAATAAGATATATAGTAAGGTTATTAACCCTAATATATAATATGTAAGTGTAGTCATATGAAGAAAGATTTAACATTTTTAATATTTGTATTCTTCTGAATAAACATACTTGTCTCCATAGTTTATTAAATCATTAACCTATAAATCTTGCTCGGCCTTTTTATTGTAAAAATATTTTGCGTGTTCACCAAGGGAAAAGGTCCATTCTCCGAGATTGATAGAGCAAATGAGACGAAAATCACGTCGCATAAACTATGTACTGTTTGCACTGAACCCGGCACGCAGCGCGGAATACAGAAATCATATTTTATGTTTGGGGGAAAATATTTTTATGTCCCGTTTTATGTTTGTAGAATTACAATGTGTGGTGAAAGGGCGCGTCGTAAATGTCTATGATCTTAACCTGATAATATATGACTATTGAACACCTACGTATTTACTTACATTTTTAATTAGGAGTGTTTGCAAAAAGTAATATCTACATAGCTACTTTTATGTTATATTTTTTTTAACCTTTTTTTAATCCCGTTTTATGTTTGTAAAATTACATGTGAAGAAAGGGATCGTCGTAAATGTCTATGATCTTAACCTGAGAACTTATGACTATTAAACACCTACATATTAACTTACATTGTTGATTAGGAGTGTTCGCAAAAAGTAATATCTAGATAGTTACTTTTATGTTTATTCTTATTTTTTTTACTTTCATTAATCCCGTTTTATTTTTGTCGTATAACAATGTGTTGCAAAAATAAATATCTACATAGCTACTAATTCTTCCAATATATATCTATTGATTAAACGTCTTACTCTTAATGAGTTACAGAACGTAAGCTAAAACACAATTAACTGATGTTTGTGTATGTGTTCGCGTGGGAAAAACCCTTTCGGATAAGTATGTTAATAATACAGATTCAACGAATATTTATAAGATATCAAATCATAAGACATACTGAGATCAATACATAGATTGAGCTTAACGGCTTTTTTTATGCAATCTAATGCTGACTCTGACGTCAGCTCCAGCGTCACCAGGGGTAAGAGGCCAGACCCACACACCCTGTTTGCGGGATCAGAACAAGACCAACGGTGATAATTCAAGGGCGCCTCTTTAAGCACGAAACTTGACTGTGCTTAGTCTGGAAGAACTTTTAAGAGGAAGTATTGCACCCAGCTGCGCTAGTGCGGTTGGTATGCGCTATGTGAGATGGGTATCATGCACTCGTCGTAGCTAGTGTGTTCCAACGATGGGCCCAATGGCGCAAATGGTAGTAATCCTATCTTGTGCGCTAATCGATGCTCATCCAAGAAAATATTTATATGAAAAATATTTGTGTTTGTTCTGTGCCTGGATATTAAACTTGCATTTTAGTATTTATTCGTGTTCCACATATTGTCTAATATCCATAACACAAGTGCTTTAAGCGACTTATCTCTGAGCCAGATCAATATATAAAATGTTGTGTGGATTTATTAATTCATTCGCATATTTCAGTTATTCTACCGTTAATTATTGGTTGAACTAATTTTCATTTAGGCACACTACAAATTCAAGACAGTAAAAGTGTACTTTCACACAGATGTAAGATACACAACTTATCTAAAGCCAAATGCTATCCTCACTTTAGCCTTTAGAAAAATCTCTCTAATTAGAGAAAATGAAATGCTTGAATTTTATAGCTTTGTGAATATTGTATATATTTGCACTTAACTCTGTGTCTACACTAGACGTAAATACTTAATGGACAATTTAATGCATAAAACAAAACAAAAAGCTTGAATGCAAATTCTAAATCATATAAATAAGAAAAAGATGTTCCTACGCAGTGTAACAGTAACGTCCGACCTTCTTCTCGCATGACTAAAAATCTTTATCAGATAATATTGATCTTTAGCAGTTTAGTTGATTTTTTTGGAAGTAGGCAGCCGTAGGATGGTCTTTTTGTATCTAAATTTATTGTTATTACTTATTACTATATTCTTGCTCTCGCTTTCTAGTTTTATTCTAGTAATTTGGGCCTTTTTCAATATTTAGAAAATGAAACCTTTTAAATGTATAAGGATTTCCTCGTCTATTTATCAGAAATAATGAAACTTCTCAATGTATAATGTATTTATAAACGCTTTTAATTTATTTTTAATTCCTAATCAATGTGGTTTAACATGCAGTGTTAAATGCACGGAGCTGGGATGGGGAGCAGCATCCCCGTCGTGAAAGCTGCGCTCACCGATTGCAAACACGCTTGCAACGTGCGGCATTTATCCGCAGAAAACCTTCTTCCTTGGAGAGGCCTATGTCCAGCTGTGGACTTCCAAAGGACATGATAGAATATGATGATGATGATGAAACGTGAATGTGAAAAGTAAATAGTATTCAATATAACATACAGTTATATATGTAATACGATGTAACGGCCATCGACTCAAACAACATTGCCCTTAGCTAGCTTCGTTCCTGGGCACTTTGCTTAGATTGCCACCGCCACCGGCACTCAGCCAATAGTCTCTGTGGACAAACCTCTGTGGGCTATCGAGGTCGCTTTAATTAACAAACACTTGCATACGTTTATGAATCCTCCTTAACATGACTGATACTATAAACACAACTACTAAATAAACTAATGTTATGCTAATAAGTTGTATATATATCGCACTCCTAGATGAAAACCAGTTGTATTGCGAAGTCATTTTTTAATTAAAGAAAATGACTGCATTAGGTTTTATGATTCACATACTTACACATCATCACATCACATATTATTCGGATAGAAAACTTTTCAGAACGTAACGTGTTTTGTATGTTGCAATTTTCCTGAAGAATTTTGACACTTCGTTTAAATTTGCGAGTAAATCACGATGTTTCAAGAATTGTGGGAAATGTCAATATATTATTGAATTGATACAATTTTTATCTAGAAGTGCGATATATTAAGCGATAAATGCTTATAGCTAATAAGAACTATGGGCAAGGTTATCTCAAGCAGCTGGAACAATAAATAGCTTTTCAAATAATTTGAGGCAATATTAGGTAATACCCGCGTCTGTATGAAACTGCACGTAATTTTAATAATAAATTGAATGAATTTCATTAAAAATTTCTTTAATAAGTAGCTGTTTGTTTTTACTTATTTTCTTTTTTGTAAATAAGTATTTTAACTTGTGTTGAATGAGGTTTCTTCGGTAAGTAAATTATGCACCAATTAGTTCTTAAGTTGTATTGCCAGAATAATTAATACTATTAGGTACAGAGATTGGAGTGTAACTAACTAACAGAATAATCATGAACAATTCTCAACAATAGTTTTTAGGTTACTCAATCCAAAAACAAAATAATGTTTTGTGCAAATAAAATTATGTAATATATTAGGTAAGCTATATTGTGGCTGAAGGCACAAAATTATTTTTTAACTGTTTTTTTTATTCCCGCATATGTCACGTATTGATAAGACTTGTTTCCGTAACCTACCTACAGGAGAGCATGTTTTTGTGCCAATGCGTCTCAAGTTTGCGTATTCCTCTGGTTTTTACGGGAACTCTTTGACTGTTAAGACTATACGTTTGTGGAATGCGCTACCTGTAAAAATCAGGCGTGCGCGGTCTGTTGCCGCATTTAGGCGGATGGTGAGAGAACATTTCCAGTCGCTGTAACAAATTACTTTCAAATTACTTGAGTAAAAATTTATTTTTTTATTGTTATATAGACATGTTTAGTATTATTATCTAATTTACTTTATTTTCTTCTTATAAATAAATTAGTTATTCACATCTAACTGCCCTATCTTCTTATATTCAAAGGTTGCCTGGAAGAGATCGCCCTGAGCGATAAGGTCGCCTATTGTGTTAAAAGTTGTCACTTTTTATTCTTTCTAATTATGTTATTTTTTGTGTACAATAAAGAGTACTATTATTATTATTAGGCCCCTATGAGACGTGTAAAGAAACAAGCAAGCTGAAATAAATCAGGTCGTGTAGAGGTCGCAAATACTTTTTCTTATTAGTAAAATGTAAGAAACGTGTTAGATGACTATATGCATTATTGTTGATGAAATTCGATATAAATTCCTTTGATATTTTTATAACAGTGTTATAGGGGACAAAACTTAACGAATCTCTTTTTAGATAGTTATTTTCTTAATGTATAAAACTATTATGTTGTAGCAAAGCTTATAAATAAATAATAAATATCCATCCATCGGGACCTATGCATTTAAATGAATTGGGTAAATAAAGAAACTATACCATAGCTATACTAAGGGATACCATCATCCCTGAACGATATAAAAAATTATAAAGAAAAATAGCCAAAAACGAAGGTGAATCTATATTATCGCGGGTAGTTTACAAGGCTTAATTCAAATAAAAGGTTTTAATTTTTCTGCAATGTAAACCTATTCGCCAATAAAAAGAATCGTAAACCCGGAACTTGCGTTTCATTTGTCTATAGAACATTTCTCGTTAAAATGTAATAGACTCAATATAAAACATAAAATGTTTACGCCCTTAGGGCCCATAAAAGGAAGGGTTCTTTCATAAATATGTAACTTTAGGATATTGCTTTAGTTGTACGATACGTTGGATAACCCTTGATCCTAACCAATATGAAACGGGCATTATGAATTCGAAATTTGATAAAATGCAGAGATAAAATCACTCTATTTTACAAGGGATATTATTACGGCCTAATCATTAAGGAGTCCGAGAATACAGTGTTCTAATAACGCTATCGCTATATCGCTTGCCTGCCTAGCGTGAGAATTTTGACAGAAATATAGACAGTAATCTAGAGTATCCTAAAGTTTACTTTTGAGCCTTGGATTTAATACAAGTCAAAAAATGTCATAAATATTACACGAAACTTCCATGGCTTTTATTTGGACATTTTAAGCAAAAATCTTTCATCTATTATTATTTCTTTAATGTTCGTGTTGTCGTTAAATAAAAAAAAATAACATCTTTTCATAGTTTATTTTAATAAAAAAAATTAAAGTCGCGCTTTATTTTGGTTCAAACTTCTGTCATACAAAACTGAATTGCTCAAAAACTACATTGTATTGTACATCATCGATTTGACCATTTTATGATCACATCGTCATTTTCCATCCATATGCAAATCAAAGTTTTCCTCGCAAACGGAAAGAAACCGAATGGACAACAATAGTTAGTTACTTTTGGATGAATCAATACCACAATATAATAGAAATATAACTTATATATTTTTTTATAGCTCAATTATGAAGGTAGCCTCCGCGCCTTAAGTACTCGTGGTATCAGAAAATTAGCATTGTTTCAGATTTTTATTATCGCTGATATCTACTCGTAAAGTCTTTATCTAGTCTATATATAGTACAATTATCCATTTGCAGGATTTTCAAACTTTCCAAGTACAATGTTTACATAAATACAATGGTTTACATAGATTAAAACTAGTCATTATCAATATTAATACAGTTCCCTCAAAATAATTTATACGTATTGTTTATACAAATGCTTTAAACACAAATTCAGGCGGTCACTTACTTACCAATAATTGTACAACTGCATGTACTGCAATATGCAGTATATATCCTTATATCAATTGTCTGCATCGATCAATCTTTTAAACTGAAATACATTGTGTAGTTTCAGCCACTCAGACAGCCGTCCGCTTGTTTATGCTCTACCAAAATTCACTGCGAATATGGATGCTATACGGTGCGTTGCGTTCCGACGTCGCGTCAGAATGCTGCTTTATTTCTAACATAAATCAGAGCAATGCCCAATGTATCGACGCTATATATATAACGAGGGACAAATTAATTATTTACATGTTTCTCTATTTAAAAAAAAACAAGCCATGTACTTTATTAGGTGTAGTAAAATTCTACTAAAGGTATTTTATATCACTTTCTTTTTTTCGTTGAAAGTCTGTCCCATTGTTTGCATGACACGGCGTTGATCGATAGATCGGTGCATTAAACAACGAGCAGCGAAATATTTAAAAACAAAAATATATTACTTCAGAAGTATCAAATACTAAATTCTATTATACTCATAATACTGATGACCTTGATGACCCCAAGGGATTATAAAAGTCCTCTAACATGTAAATTAGGCCTACCTTATACTGGTCTGCTGGCTCCAGGCGGGTCTTAAAACTAAGGCTAGTGCAGATTTATTACACGAGCCACCAAAAAGGCACCAAGAAAAACTGGTGATGATAAACGTTTTTATCAACACTAAATAACAATGTTAATGAAACCCCTATCGGCGCGAAAAAACCATTATCTTGAAGCTAGGTTAAAGCAATTCAATCCCAAGTAGTTTTATTAATAATATAATCTTTATCACTATAATATGCTTCAGATATAAGCTTACTCTTTTTTTTATTTTTAAATTTATTAATCGGTCCCCGTGATCCGCTGCTTGGTATGAATTATTTATTTTTTAGAGTAATGAGGCGTCTATTGTAAGATTTGTTTTGATATACAAAAACAAAAAACAACGGAGGTAATCTCTGGATCACCTCCGTTGAATAAAATTGGGTTGTAGGGCCTGCCCTATAACCCAATTTAATTCAAGTGTATATATGTAAATATTAAAACTGTGTTATCAGTACAGCAAACATTTTGTTTTTAATATTTATTAAGTTTTACTAATACATTGAGTTTAAAGATCAAAACGCCTGTGTTAATTCATTATTTGTTTTTTGAAAATTTAAAGAGTAAACTTATGATATAATAGTTATATTATAAATTTATTTTATGTATATTCAAGAAAGGTTATGAGAGACACAATATACCATCATTACCTGATGGTGGACCTCCACCTACGATTCTGATAATATATATTTTGTAAGTTAGTAAGTATTGTTTGCTTGAAATATTTTTTTACACCATACTGTGTGAGATAAGCAGCTTAATGCACTTGTGTTACGGATAACAGAAAACAAAGGTATATCACAAATATATTTGTGCTATCCACAATACCTACTAATAATACCTTCGTAAAGACACCGATTCTAAAACCAGTCAACAATCTGACATAGGGACACTGCCGAATACCATCTAACTCGTAAATTAAGGAAAGACCTTATTTACCTACTGATGATAAAATAAAAAGGAAATTTCCAATCCAGGTTAATGAAGATTCTATATACCCCGAAACTATAATTTATTTATACATTGTAAACTATTACAAACTTTAACATTCCAATGTTATTAAGACGTTAACCTAGAGTTTCTGGTATGAAAATAAACACATCATCATTCCGCTTTACTGTGCCAGCTCGTTTAAGTTAGGATAGGTCAATGGGCGCAAGATATTCGACCCAGAAGTACGCCAAGTTTGGTGACCTGTAAATAATCTAACTTTGTCTTAAAGATCCTTCTATAAGTAGGTGTAAGACGCTTAACTAATTGCCTTTTAAAACTTTAAAGACACTTTAGCATTTGAAGACGGGTATTACATGAATAGATAAAAGTGGGAATAAGAAATATAGTAGATATGGGTAGGTTCATTTAAATTTGCTGCTCTATAGTTATGTACCTACTCAGTGAAGATTTTCGGGTAAACCTTCTAATTTTGACGTGGATAAAGGATGTTAGGGAATCAAATAACTGACTGATACGCCCATACTAGATATATAATAAATAGGAAAGGGTTATATTTGAACTGTCTGTTATATTTTCGGGATTAACCGTATATGTTAAATTTTATATATGAATAGCTTGAATTCTGAAGTCCAGAGTTCTCAAGAATGGCGATACAAGCGAAAAGCTAGTATTTAAATAATAAACTAGAGACCGAGAGAATAATTAAATATAATAAAATATTATATAATATATACTACGAGCAGGAATATTGTGCAAAGAGAATATTCATCAACCTATTCAATTATCTCTTCTTGACTTTACGATGCACTTAATGTAAGTAGGTACGGTATGTACTCCGTATTTATTAAATATTTTATGAGAGAATTGTAAAAAACACTTGATGTTTCAATTTGAAAAATTAGCTCCAAGGACAAAGGAGGAGCGAGCAAAGTTAAAAGTATAACACTAATATCTTGGACAATGAACAATAAAAGTGAATAGTTAAAAGTTGAACGCAACAGGGGCGCGTTCATCGCAAGTTACACAAGTTCATTAAAGTTCCCGGCCAGCCGGCGCCGTTCAACTTTAAAATTACACTAAGTTCACAACAGTAATGAGTCCTGAACAAATCTTGGGAGCCGCTGTGGTTTTAATTCTACGTAATCATCACACCTCGTCGATAGTTCTATGTTCAACATTCACTGACCAATAAACTATTTAATTAACGTTAATACTAGAATTCCAACTATAATAGGTCCTACATGTTATGCGATAGAAAATATATGTTAAACAATATGACAATTCATTGTGATACTTTATTTAAACAATGCAAATGACAATATTCGTATAATTACTATAAGTACAGTTTGGATCAAATAATAAACAAAAGCAAATACATGTTTTAAATAAAAATAACATAATATTTGGGCATGCTAACATAAGTTTCTGCAGAATTTATATAAGAATTCGGAAAAACAAACATAAATCTCTATTTACTAGAGTCACAACCCCGTAAAATCACATCGCATAGGTAATCTCTACCTTTTCGTATTGAACAAAACATCTATCAGAAACTCTCGACGATCATATTTCATTCGGATAACCAAAACGTATTTTCCTCAAACCGACTTCGAGAGCGTTTCATAATACTTTTCCAACTCAATACCACCGTAAATATTTCAGGTTGCGCGTTTAATACAACTTTTGTAATCCACCGTTAACTAACCGACGCTCATTGGCCTGCAAAATGAAATCCAGAAAGAAGCTGAGCATAACTTCCTAACTCCTCACTTCTAACTTTTGCGTCGTCTCGAATAACTGAAAACACAAACCAACACCTGGGGGCCAACGCGCTTGAACTTCGCCTTAAAATTAAGCACGGTAAAACAGGGCTTCCCAAACTTAGAGACACCCGCTTCATATAACGAGGGGGCAAAGTGCTTCCCGAAAAAACCTATTTAATATGTAGCTAAAAAGTAACATAAATCTATTACTGACTTTTTACTTAAACGAAAGGTACAAAGGTTTAAATGACCGTGATTACATACATACATATAATATTATTATATGTTCTTTGATATAAATTTAATTCCAACATTAAATATATTTCAGAAATATATTCTTTAAGGGGGGTGTAAAGTCAAGTTTTCAAAGTTATTTAAAAAAAATGTTATATATCTATATATAAAAGGTGAAGCAGACTCGCTGACTGACTGACTGACTGTACATATCAAAGCTGTACCTTAACTATAAGGTCAGAAAAATTATTCCACTTCCCACACACACACAAGAAAGGTTGCTACATGTTTCATAAGCGAAAAAGGTATTTTAGTTATTATAAATCTCAAATATATAGGATATATATATAAATACTGTTTAATTTCCAAATAAAATATAAATATAGCATCACGCTTGAACCTTATATTATATTAATAATATGTATTATATACATATATATATATATATATATATATATATTATATTAATAACCTTATATTTATCCTATATATTATTTTATTTGGAATATGTACTTATTTTATTTTATGGTTATAGGTCACTGAAATAAACATTTAAATAACTTACCAGTCAATATGTATATGAAAACATTGTGTATATCTATAAAAACATAAGCTTGTTGAAGAAAAACTGTGACATAGATAATGTTATTACGAAAAATAAATATATATTCGCAGTGTCAAGTACATGGCTCCATAAAATAAATAAACAACTGAGTAAGCTTATTTCAAAAGCATATGCCTGGGATTGAATTGCTCTAACCTAGCTTCAAGACAGCGGTTTGTTATTGCCGACGCCGGTAGAGCATTACCAGTACCATTAACACTAGCCATTTAGTATTGATGGATCCTTTATCACTACCAGTTTTTCTTATACGTCCCTTTCTGGTGGCTCGTGTAATGAACCTGCATTAAACTTAGTAAACCCGGTCTGGTACCGGCAAATTAGTATGGTAAGTCTGATTTATATGTTAGATGACTCTTATGATCCCGTCTGGTCACCAGGGTAATTATTTTTATGTATTTTATACAATCTACTACTTTTTATTACTGAATTAAAGTTGTTCCATTTATTATTTTTGCGGATTCGAGAGTAATGGGCCTACTTGAATAATGAATATTTTGATTTAATTTGATAAGGTAAAAGCGGAGCATAAATGATACTAGGTATGTTTTCAAACAAATGCGGTTGAAACCGAGAAGAACTGATAGTCGAATATGATACTTAAATAATTATTTTTAACATAATCTTAACGATTTATGTCATCCTATAAATGGTGGATCCCCACCCACGACAAGTAACCAGCAGTATAGAAGTTTTTGGACACGGGCATCCCCAAACAAGGACATTTTGGCCATAACTACGGTGGTGGGCAAGCATCATGGCAATCATGACGGGATTGCTGCTGCCCTGTTATATTTTAGTTAAGCTCTATCGCGTGAATATTCGCCTGATGTCTTCGTCACCTCTTACGACACTTTTATAGAGAGAACTGCTATACATTTTACTAAGCCGTTATTTTTCATCCATATGAGACGGTGAACCTTAAGGGGGCTTATATACTGTATGACTTAGCTGGGTCGCATCGCTATTTAGTTTTAGAACCGCACCACAAGAGTTTAATTCGCTCAAACTGAATCTGATTACAGTCAGTTGGAATTATAAATAACTTTTCAGGAAACAAGCAACAACTTTTAATACATACCCGTTGACAACCTCTTGTAACTCGAATTTAGTACGCTTCTTTTGAGCACATCTGCATTAAGTAAAGTTAAATTTAAAGTTACGTTGTTTGTAAAACATTGATATTCGCTGTGTATTCTAAAGAAAGAGATGTCTATGTAAAGATAAGTAACAAAGTCAAAATGATTGAGATCTTTCTCTGGTCAAGGCTTTTACCAATTAGAATATTTTAATATAAGAAATAAATATTATTATATTTTATTAATAATAATAATAATTATATATGTTATTAATAATTATAATAATAATAATTAGATATGATATTATTAATAATAATATTTATTTCAGATTTTTAACAAAATCCTTAACTAATGCATAACTTGCGTTATCATTCGACCAACATTCAATTAAGATTGAGGACGAAAGCGGGGTTTGTTTGTTGAAGCTAAAAGATTTGACTGTTGCAATACAACAATAATAATAATTCTAGCTCAGATAAGATGACACTAACTAGCTACCTAAAGTACATGTAATTGACCTATATTTCAACTATAATGTCAAGTAAGGAAACAAAATAGTAGTAAAATCCGTTGACGTTTTTTTCTATTCTATTTCTCCTGGCGTCAAGTGCGATACGAAAAAAGCTAGAGAGAGCATTTTCCAGTCACTATTACACCCCTATAGTAGAACGTAAAATAATAATACCGTTTGTTATTATGTCACTGCGCCGCTATATATTTGCGGAATCCTATATTTTATGCAAGAGCTGCGTCGCCAGCCAGCTGCCAACAACAAGCTATTGCCTCGCAGTACGTTTTGGTTGCTATTGCAGCTTACTTGCAAGTGTTAAACATTAAATTATATCACCGCGAAATGAATTATGACATTTTAAGATTTAATATTTAGATAGATGTTTGTAACTCACACACGTCAGAATATCTTAATGTAAATAAAACTTGTCTTTCTAAGATTCTCAGAATAGCCCACAGGCTTTTTTTATCACTGATCACTGGAACAGCGAAGCTCAAATACACAGGGCAGGGGTGGGCAGCAGCATACCCGTCGTGTAAACTGCGCTCTGCAATTGCCAACACGCTCGCCAAGCGCGGCAAGCAATAAACTTCCAATATAGTCGAAATGATGATGATGTATAATGCCAGCTGGATAGATATGTATTCGGTTTTCACAAGTTATTTATTTTTATTATCATGTGTTTATGTGGACATGAAAAATTACAATTAGACAAAACAACGAGCAACTTTACCAAAATGCACACTTTAAGTATATATATTTATAGAAATTACTTTACATATAAAGGTTGCCTTAGAAAGAGAGAAGAAATTGCATTTAGCGATAATGCCTCCTTTTGTACCTACTATTCCATTTTTGTGATGTTCTTGTGTTGTTTTTATTGGTGTAAAATAAAGAGTACATTATTATTATTATTATTATATATACTTTAGTCTATCTATGTACCTGTGTCGTTTCTATTTTTCATGATCTACACAATGTATGTAATATAACATTATTGTACTTTGTAGTAATTAAGAAGAAAGAGGAGAAGATAAGTGAAATATATCCCTTGCACGCACATTTCTTACCGTGTGAGGTTTAAGATATCATTACTTACACGCTGTCCATGAAACTGATAACAGTGTTTTTTCACAGCTTTTTTAATAAATACTGATAAGTATCCATACTAAATTTATTATAGAATACACGTGGTCTATAAGCAGTTTTCTGGGGTCATTACAAATTGTTCGAATGCAGGTTTGATGAGTTCCAACCATCCAAACAAGCCGGTTTCCGAAAAGGCTACAGTACCATAGACCACATCTTTATGCTTCAGCAAGTTGTACAGAAGACAGGCGAGTATAACAGGCCATTATGCTTGGCGTTTGTGGATTATGAGAAAACCTTCGATTCAGTTGAGACGTGCTTGAATCGCTTCAGCGGTGCCATATTGAATATCGCTACATCGAAGTACTGAAGTATTTTTATGAGAACGACACTATGTCGTTCCGAGTACAAGAGCAGAGTTTGAAGGTGACGTAATATATTCCGAATTTATATTCCGAAACCTTTTAATGCCACTTTGGAAAGCACTTTAAAGCACCTGAAATGACAAAGACATCATCATTAATGGCGAGTTCATCACCCACCTTCGATTTGCCGACGTTATATTGTAGTCAAAGCAAATCGATGGAAGATTTGAATACAATGCTCGAAGACCTCTATCGAGTTTCTTAACAGGTGGGTATCAAAGTGAACATGGAGAAGACCAAAACTATTTGTAATGCCCATGTTGTACCAACCACAGTATCAGTTGAGAACTCGCTTCTTGAAATTATTAACTCGTACCTCGTACCTAGGACACATAGTCCAGTTAGGTAAGTCCAACTTCAAAAAAGAGATCAATGTGGAACATCTTCTCGTCAGATATACCTCAGTGTCTCAACACGAAACTCATCTACCAATGTGTTACCAGCGATGACATATGGCAACGAAATGTGGTCTCTAACTATTGGCCTTATTAACCAACTGAAAATAACCCAACGAATGGAGAGGGCAATGCTCACAGTCACTTTGCGCGATCGAAACCGTATTGAGGAGGTCCGATCTGGAATGTAAACCACGTATCGGCAAGCGCAGCGTAGGACATCCGGACATCAGGACAAGGTGGACAAATGATCTGACCGCAGGATCGCACTGGATGCTGGCCGCATACGATCGGTCCTATTGGAAACCACTTGGAGAGGCCTATGTCCAGTGGATGTTTTGACGAAAAGGGGTGATTAACTTACTGTTTATACGTGTTGGTTAATGATACTTTATGAAACGTAAGCATATTAAAATGGATTATCATTTTATAAAATATGTATATTATTTATCATGACTAATTTTAGTATAAAAAACGACGACTGTGCTCCCTATACCAATAAAGTAACAGGAGACGACTTGGTAAACTTGGAGCAACTGTGTAAACTCACCTGAACCATGTGTGTTTTTAAAAATTTTGGGCTTATACTAAACTCTTGGAGGGTATATGTATGTAATGTCAGCCCCAGAAATAAATATTACACGGTTTATTTCAAATGCGAAATATACTTTATTGAAGTACGGCCACAGTGAGTACTTTTTAGTCTTAAATAATAAAACAGTAATAATTCTAAAATAGAAAGTACTAGATTCTATTATAATACAATTTAATATTGTAAATAGATGACTCAGACTAATTTATCTATCATATAATATCAGGCCGAAATTAAACTAGTCTGAGAGCACTAGACGTGTCCTCAAACTAAATTTTGTGTAGGTTTATTTACCTGCCAGAAGAAGACCTGCAAGATAAACTGATAGTGATAAAAGTTTCATCAACACCAAATAATTGATATTAATGAACCCTCTCTTTGTAAGAGAAATACTTTGTATTTGACCTTTGGTCGTCATAATGTTACAAAAAGCACGCCTCATCATTTAAATTAAAAAAAAATGTTTACATCTCAAATTTCAATGAATTCTCCATTTGGTAAGTACTTTGCTATTGCGATGGTGTCGCCCCCGAAAGGTGTTTACGTCTCATTAAGCTGAGCGCGCAGAGAGTCACTTCACATCATCGTCAGTTTTCCTCTCATCCCGTCAGCAACGGGCGTTTATTTCTGTATTTGGATCAAGTAGGTTCTATTCAATTTTTCCTACGCTTTTTTATTATTGGCGAGGAGAGTACTAAATAGGACAGATTTTCTTATTTATATTAAATATAATTATATTATTTACATTATGGGAAGTATGTGTATGATTATGTAAATGATAAATTACTGCCATAGAATACTATACTGACAATTTTACGTACGGTTATAGCGCAGCCTATGAAAAGTATAAAAATATCTCAATTGTTAGTTAACTCTTTGGTATAAAAATTTGGAATTGGTTGAGACAATTTTAAGGTTTTTTACTGAATTTGTACCCGTATTCCCCTAGCTAAAATAGTAATAAGTAATTAATTAGGCAGTGAGTCTAATAAACTTCAGTTATAGCACAATATTTTCTCTGAATGATAACCTGAGTCAAACCATGTATTACATGAAAAATAAATTATTTTACGAATTATATAATAATTTAACAGATATCTTTATTTATGTTATTGTTAAAAGTTAAGGACGTTAGAAGTATATACGTCAAAGTAAATTTTATTATGGGGTCAACCTATCACAAAAAACCTGTAAGTAAATTTTAGAAGCGCCGTCAGTTTGTGAACTTCAAATGCGAGGTCGGCGCCGCACGTCCAATTACGCGGAGTGACGGCCTTTGTTAGTCCTGGAGCACCCGAAAATTTCAGTTTTAATAAGTGCCCGTCCCGAATGTGCGCTGTACTTCAACCCACTTCTAGTATGTATTCGTGAACCAGCTTCCTGTATTATATTCTATAATCAGCTGCGGATAAGTATTCGATATCAGACTTCCTACACTTACGTTGTTCTAGGAAAGTTTATGTGCAAGTTCAAGTAAATTATAATTATGTAGGATTTATGTCAAATTTTATAATAATAATAAAATCTCTTTTTTTATTTAATAAATGTCAAAACGCCAAAACAGAAACTTAATTAAAATGCATTACTTAAAATAAAACTGAAATGTAGTGAGAATTTTACGTTAATTCCATTATTCTGTACTTTAGGTAGAAATATAAAACCTGAGATTAACTAAGCTATAACTATCCAATTATAATCCGATATTTTTAATTCTTACATTTTAACACCACCTTAATTGCGCTCTTACCCAATCTCATTAATACTAGATAGTACTTGTCTCAAATGTATCTAACTAGTACTATTTATGTACATATATATGCATATGACTATTCATAATATGTGTCAATATGATTGTAATATTGTTCCCGTCTTATCTTTTTAATTTTTTAAAATAGTTATCAAGCAAATTTATAATGTAAAATAATATATGTGCTCGTTTTATGTAGGCGGCAATTATTTACGAAGAATAATATAATAATATAAGTACATCTTCACATTTTACATAGCAATGCACAATGTACACGCGGAGCCTTCTTATTTCTGACGCCCTCGGACACAACCAGTGCTATAACATTAATATTTAATTTTAACGGCTGTAAAGCGGCTCGACCCTACAATTCCAGCACACATTATATTTGTCTTTCCTTCGAAATTCCTGGTAACGATTGCAAAACAGACATAACCCTTGAAATTAACTAATTTAGAAAACAACGCAATCACGTTAGCTGTGAAATAAGCTTTCAGCTCTGTTAAATGGAATAAATAATACTAAGATTAATTTAAAACAAAACAACAGTAGCACTAAGAAATAATTGAGTAAGAAATCTATAAAACACTCGAAACGCTACTTATGGCTTAATATCTTTTTTATTTAACCATAAATCCTATTTGAATGGCAAAGACCGTATTAAATTAAATGGCAAAGAAGTATTTGAATGTAAATAGAAACATAAATTGGGTAATAATCCTCTTTTTAGTCCCATAGTGTTCTCATACCATTGCACCACAATAATTTAGTCTCTAGCCAGCTGCTGGCGACAAACCGCAACATTGAGGCCACCTTGTTCTTGTGGACACATGCTTCTACAAACAGCTATTAATGAATTAATTGGATAAATTAATTCATTAATTGAGGTACGTTACAAGTCCTAATTTGATTCAACTTTTGATCAATTAAATTATTTATTTATTTTTATTATAAAATTTTTAGACACAACTTTTTTTTGTAGACACAACTTTTTTACTGAAGAGATACAGATAACTGCACAAATGGATCATCACATAATTATGTATTAACATAATGTAATTTATGTATTCAACACAATAGGTTGTGTCAAAATGTCATGAAAATAGGTTGAAGTCAACGTAAATTTTTTACGGGTAATTCTGCGGTAAATCAGTAAAGTTATATATTTTCCTTTAATTCAAATTGATCACTTTGAATTTTCTCACTGATAAGAAATCCATTTTTACTAAAAAAAAAGAAAAATACAAAATGTCATTGTAACAAATGAAATCTGGAAAATAAATGGCGAAGACAAATCGTGTTAATTTCTCTCGCCCTTAGCATCGATCTAGAAACAAGTGGGAGAGATTAATGTACGACGAAATCGAAATTTAATCTATACCTAAACAACAAGGAAGTAGTTGCTATAGTTAGTTAACTTAGTAATTTTTTGCTAAAATATCAACTCAGTGATCATTCATATTTTGTGTTTATTAAGTAAATAATAACCACAATATAAAGAATATCTTTATGGATAGACGATAAAACTTTAACGGGCTTATATATATATATATATATATATATATATATATATTATAGATATTGAAAAACTGGTATTAGGGTACTGCTAATAAATTCACAAATATATATACACATATATTATATCTTGTTGCTTTTTATTATTATATTAGTAGTCAATGAAGTTGAACATCATTCTGACAAATATACGACTGGAGATTCGATTCAAAATATATGGGATGGAACAAAAAGTCTGGGCGGACTGAATCGCGGTTCTAAATTAAATTCTAAATTATTATGTAAATAGAGAAACTCAAGAGTCTAAACTATTTCATTAAATACCTTTATTATTTATTTGTCGTATTTTATCGTATATTCGTGTTTAATATTGTCAAAATATTAAATTAAAATAGTAAAATTATTTTTCAATGAGATTCAGAAGAGCGCGTATGTACACGGTTGGTCACTCGTGTCCAACATTGCAAGACTTTGAAAGGAGTTGCAGCTTGGAACAATGGAAACCATTTTTGCGGAACACTATTGTTTTCATCGCATATCTTTCCAGCAAGCTTGTATTCCTATCACAATAGGCTGATATTGGTTTACAATCCTATACGATAATAATTTAGCATTTCTTTTCGACCTATTTTACTAAATAGCACTTGTGTTTTTCGCTCACTTACTCTTTCGACATTAACTAAGCAACTGCTTAGATTACATTCGACCCGCAATTTGAATAAAATAAAAATGATAAAAATTATTTCTATACTCATATTAATTAATTTTCTTAATTGTTCAGGTAAAAATTTAACAGTTAATTGAATATTTGTAACAGCTAAATATATTTATGTTAAAAATATTTAAAAAATATAATATATTTAATACAATAAAACAATTTTTAGGGCTACCGGATTACCAAAGCCGCAATGTACCAGATACTCTGCAACTAGCAAAACTCTGTAATAGAAGGAAAAATGAAGAAACGGTTCGTTTACCTGTTCAACGGACAGAATTCGTAAAACCGTATGACGTTCAATTACCACTTAAATCAGCGTCACTCAAGAACGAAAACTTGAAAGAATTAAATGAAGACGTAACAGTGACAAATAAAAATTCAAACGATATTTCACGCCTACACCAGGAATCGTCAATACCTTCTCAAGTCAGAGATAATTCCAATAGTGATCACTACGAAATCGAACAAGCAGATCTACCGGAAGATCCCGCTTTAGTAGACAATATTGTAGTGTACCAAAGGTATGAGATTTCTGTAGATCCTTCATTAAATACATTACAAGAAAAAGATATCGAAAAAATAAAAGCATCAAAAAAACTAGCATCAGAACCTTCAGATTACTCAGACCATGTCGACCAAGCGGAGAAGCAAGAAGAAGACTCGGAGTTGGAAATAAATATTAGAATACAACATTCTGAATCGGAGGAAGGAAAACTCAATAATGGCAGCCAATGTAAGGAAGATCGATTGGAAACAAGACGATCCAATAAACCAATAATGGAAGATCAAGAATCTGATAACCCCAGAATCTTATCTGTATCAAAAATCGGCGAATCTGCAGACCAGGTAGATGTACGTAATTCCCAAAGCAACGATCATCAAATTAAAGATCCAGCGGTGGGATTAGGTATCTCTACGTTGAGTTCTCCAAGAGTCAATCTACTGAAACATGGCATAGTATGTTACGCTTGCAGTTCACTATCGAATCCGACCTGTTGGCAGCCGAACGAGAGGACCACTGTGAAGTTTTGCCGACATGATCAAAATGCATGTATAATAAAAACATTTGTTACGGGGAGCGGTAAGTTTTCGCATAATGTATTTTTTTTATATAAAAACCCTTCATATTTTAATACCAATGATAATATAGTAAATAACCAAAAATGCATTTAATGCTTTTTCAAAAGTTTCTAATACATTAAGCTTGGTATAAGTTAAAAATAGTAACTATAATATTTAATATTTTCTATCATTACGCGTTTAAATTAACTTTTTCATTTTTTGTTCGATATATCGGTTAACTTGCGGCAACTGTCTAAGAGTAAAACAAAAAATAGCCGTTCAAGAGTAGTTTTTTTTATTACAAAAATATGTACTTAATATTATAATAAATTTATATTTAAATAATAAATTAATTACGGTCACTTTAAATTGTAGTAAAACTGAGTTTAAAATAACTGTTTTGATTTTAAAGACCCGTTTCTTTTCTGGCATTCCATTCCAGCGTTATATTTATATATATATATATATATATATATATATATACGTATTCGCAAAATACAATTTGCATAAATGAATGAACTTTACACAGCATGTAACCGTCGGCTTTTCGTTTACTCGAACGGCCGCACCCTTTTACCACCGTTTGTACCTAGTTGTGTACCTCCAAATTTGGAATTAATTAACGAATAGACCCTTTTACACTTATCACTTTCAGACGTTGCAACTACAATATACTAAAAATAAGTTGTTAAGTTTTGTAACTATATTTTTAATATTTTCTACCTTACCTTTAATTGTTTGAGTTTCTATAAACAAAGCATTATATTTTTATATCTTGATATATGTAGGATAATGTTTGGTTATATAGTGACTGATATTAATATTTATATATTTTTCAGGAAAACAAGTTTTAATCCGTGACTGCGGCACTTCCTGTTCTGATAATGGCCCACCATACAAAAGTTGCTCGGTTTGTCATAAAGAACTATGTAACGACACGAACGGAGCTATTAGTATCTATAGCCAAAGCCTGATTATCATGGTCTTTACGGCACTCGTCATCAAATTCTCAATGTAATCTACCAAACTAGGCCTAACAAACTATATTGAAGCTGTATTATTGGTTAAAAAAAACAAAATAATGAAACATATCAAAAGTACCGCCCTCAATCGGCATCTGTAGCATTTCCTGATCCTTCCCATTAGGCCGTTTTCTCAACTTTCCGATCACTTGTATCATTCAAGAAGGCAAAGTTACTGAGATGGTTTTTATTGAGACGACCTCACTCACTGCAAACGACAAGAGATACGGCTTTATTCACATTTATAGATCCTATTTTCTCAGCACAATAGATCCGTGACGGAAACGAAGACACTTCTTTACTTTGTAGTTTGACTCTAATAAAAAGCGAATACTTCAAAAGGTTTTAAGCAAAAATATTTTCCTTATTTTCATGAATATAAACACCCATGATTTAAAAATGAACTTGATTCTTTATAAAATAAAACTCCTTTTAAATGTATCAAAACAAAATAAAATTGCGGGGTTACTTATTTGTTTTATTAATTTTTGTGAACTGTCTTTGTCTAATTATTATTTATTAAACCTAACAAATACTATTTGATGTTTTGAGATTAGCATAGAGCGGAATTATGGCGTAAGCGTAAGGAGAATGATCGTAATAACGGACCTGTATTATACTATACTATTCAAGTACCTATAGCATAAGACAGGTACATTATTATAAAAGTTCCAATTATCACAGTAACAGAATATTACACTATTCTTTGTGTAAAGGAATGGAATAGAACAAGAAAAACATTTAACTGTTATAGTTTAGAAGAATTGCATAGAGAAACAGAAATTTTGCTTTTCCGTTTGCTAAAAAGAAGCCACTGAAGTGCAATACAATATATCGAAATCAAAACTCCTGGACCGAAAAAATCGAACTTATAACAAAACAGCCCTACGAAATACATACAAGCCAGGTCTATTTTATAAACGTTCATTTTATTACCAAACGTCTTCTCGAGCTCTTGTATATCTTAATTAATCACACGAACTCGCATTGTATAGGAAAGGACAAAGAGAGTCTCGTGTTCCTTCTATTGTCATTGGTATAAATTTATAACGTGCTGATAAAGCAGGAAAAGGCAGATTACAGCAAGCGTTTAATAAATGTACGTTTTATATATAAGATTTAAGTTGTATTAGAAAAATTTATATTAATGTTACATAATAATAACACATGGATCAATAAGTCGCATAGAGATTAACAATTTTTACGAAATTGCGAACGCTCTGCGATTGCCGACACGCTTGCCCAGAGCGGCAATGATGGGCAAAAATACCTCTTTCTTGGGGATGCCTGTGTATAGCAGTGGATTTCTATTGGTTGTAATAATGATCTAAAGATTTAGTTTTTAAAGTCTAATGAAAATTCTAAAATATATCTAGAATAGTATTTAAAGTTTATGTACCTAAAATTTCAAGCTAACAGGCAGCTGAAAAGATAATAGACAGACTGAAAAGGAGTAGTCTTTTTTCAAGTTAATAATACTAACATAACTAAGGTGTAGAATTAGTCAGAGTTACAGACAAGAAAATATTTAGGGATGTCAATATTTTAATTATTCCGATTAATATTTGGCTATTTGATTAAATACATTACATATGTACATACATTAATGAAACAAAGTAGTCATAATTATATTAATACGTTTAATTTCCTTTTAAAATCATCATCAATCATATTTGTTACCATTTAAATTTGAGATATAAATGAGAAATGAACACAGGCCGCATACAACCGGTCCTATTGGAGATTACTTGAGGAGGCCAGCGGTGGACGTCTTATGGCTGATATAATGATGATGATGATGAAATTTGAGATCATCATCAAGCCTCATCACAGTTGTACATTTGTTTTTTTGTATTTAATTTACAATTAGCATTTTTATTAATAATAATTTTTTAGCACACCTATGATTCATCGACACATGTACATTGTACATAGAAATGACAATGGTCGGTCTTATCGCTAAGAGCGGTTACTCCCAGGTAACCTTGGAATAAAAATCATGTTATTTATCGTCTTTAACATTATCGAAATCATCCCTGGCTTATGTGTTGAACTTGCTGTTGTCTTCGACTTTGTCGTACCTCTCGCGCGACTATATGCGGAGTCATTTTAAAATTATCGTTTCTCCTGATATTTTGAAATCAAGTTATATCAAAGGCAATTTCTATCACAAATCACATATAACTTATGATCAAATAATAACGTATTTATCTAGATAAGGATTAATCAAATGTTGATAAAACATCTCAATATTAAAAACTTTTGTTATTAATTTTCTTAAAAACTTTTATTTAAATTTATGGCGAATAACTTTAATGACAGTTTACTTTTAGCATTTGTACATAACAAGAGAAGTCGCTATTCCTTATGAGTGAAACCTTAGGCAAAGGGTAATTTATAGTACTCGTATCAAGAGACGGCTATTTTACTTTTTCAGACATTTCTGTCACCAAACTATACATTGCTTGCAACACAAAGAAAGAACATAAGCTACTTTCACTCCTGTAAAGAACATCTATAAGGTATCTATAACAGCGTCTATAAGGTACGGTGGCGTTCACTATGACAGTGGCGCCTTCTTAGAACATTCCAACCGTGCCCAGGACGAACACATACGTAAACGTATTTTTTATATTGTATTAGTAATTTGTCTAATATCCGTAACAAAATTGCCTATAAGATATTTATCTCGTAGTCATCTTTTGTGTGACTCCAAGATAAATATCTTATGACAGTAACATTATATAGTCCGGATTAAAGCAAAAAAATGGCATTACCAAAAGAATACATTGATTATTTATAATTAAAAGGCACATACGCCCTAATAAAACAAAAAAAAATTTTTTTTACAAAATACACTTTTGTGTTTTTCTTATAAATATAATTTCTTCTTTGTTATTACGCATAATTCTAACATTTAATTCAAGATCTTCTATAACAATATATGGACCTAAATAATTGAGTGATCAATTCATTTCCAGTTTCATTCTTCACTTATATTAAATCTTTTTTTGTATATATTACGGGTTTCACATATTGAAATAATCGACTAAAAGCTCTAGAGCTGATTTTCAGACCTATTGAAAGTAGTTTCATTAATTGCCGAATATTTTCTGTCCTGCGGATATAATTCTAGCTCTTAGTAACTTGGACTAAGACCTTAATATGTGAAATAAATAACCCATGATAGTGAATCAAGTATTTCGGTGATATTTGGTAAAGGAAATTAGTCATCTTTAGTTGCCTTTCGTTTAGATCCCCATAGACTATTACAACTCTCCATCTTTTATTGCTGTCAGTTTTTTTTGGCACGAGTTATACTGGACTCTAGTCCAGTGTGATGTCATGGTCTACCATTCGCTATTACTCTCCTCTATAATGTCGCTATTTCACACGTGATAATTTGCTTTTAAATTTATTTTTTTTTTACTTTTAGGAAGTCTTTATCGTTTTGTATATGCCGGACTAACATTTTCTTTCAGTTGTATTGACTGCTTGTACAAAAATTAAGTGCCTAATTTATAACCTGGTGATAAAAATACGACTGAATATTTGTAGTAAATATATCTGATATTCCTCATTCAGATGTTTTAAATTCAAAACAGAAAAAATATATTTTATACGAGTCGCATTTACAACATTGTTTTCAAAAGGACGTTAAAAATAATCACTTAACTTCATTACATCTGGGGTAAAATTACTTCACGTCCTCCTCTTTAGTATTTAAAATTAAATAATTTAAAGGTATTACACCAGAATTAGGATTGAGCTATACAGATGATAAAAATACACAAGCGCGTTATTGCTTCGGAATGATCAAAGATTCAAATTGTCAGCTAGTTTGAACCAAATATGTAACTTGGTACAGGGGTTGGTAATGTCATGAAATTGTCGTAACCAAAAAAAAATATAAAGTAATTGTAAAAAAAAACCTTTTAAAATTCAAAATACATTTAAACCCACTCGGGAAATCTTGTTTTAATATACCGTCTGTTCTACCGAAAATATGATTTAATACATAAATTTTATTATTACAAATTTATAATTACCATAATTTAATTTCAAAAAACCGTGAGGTACCGGCAGATGAGAACCTCACCCTTTACCGCGTATCGCAAGTGGTGACTAAGGTACCAGAATCGACAAATGGAGGTATAACTATCTAAAATAGTATCGCTCAAATGCAAAACGCGGGGATGTGTAGCAGCATCACCATCGGAAAAGCTGCGCTTTGTGATTTCCAACACGCTTGCCCAGCGCGGCAATTATGGGCAAAATTATGCCTTCTCGTGAGAGGCCTATGTCCAGCAGTGGACTTCCAATGACTAATATATTTAATTTTAGAAAAACAAAGCTATCGCAGTTTATGTTTCTATCAATTCTGATTGTTCTAACACGTTCTTTATGAAATTCAATATTCTCGAGAAAAGCGTCTCGTCTAATTATGAACAGCGACGCACTGTAGTGAAGTAGCCAGCTCCGTGATTCGCCGGATTTGTAAACAAATAGAATTTATATTTTGACAATAAAAATAATCATGCACGAAAAAAACCATTATAACTTTTGTTGTTTTCCCGTTTTTAATGTTCGTTATCACTCGTCTCTTCAAAATTTATTTGGCGTAAAACCACAATACACTATGGCCACGAAAAATTCTAGCACAGCGATTATTATTTTGGCCGTTAGAATAAAAATAACGCGTATTAGTCACACCGCGAAAAACACGAAGTGGGGTTTCCACTTTGAAAAGTGGGAACCCCACTGAGTTTCCTCTATACCCATTGGACGAATTGAAATGGTAATTCATTACTTTCTCACTTTTTCATCACTGCCGTTGGATATTTTTTCATCCAAAGCCCCTTGAATTTATTTACGCCTATTTCAATGTGCTGTAATTCCTCGCTGCTATAATTGTACTAAGGCGACTATTTCGTAAGCCGCCGGAGAATCGCTTTATTGCAACCCACTCATTTATTGGCTTCAAAATTTCATACGCTTCAATATTCTCGTTGGCTTGAGAAACATTCAAATTCACAAATAACTGCCCTATTTGCTTACCGTAGTATTGAATATTTCTGTTCTCCTGTCTCATTCTTTAGAATTGCGATTGATTAGCAGTATCAGACTTTTTAGGTAGCAATGTACTTTGCATATCTTCAATGAAATCAGTAACAGATAAAAAGTTAGAGCCCAAACGCAACTTGGCAATCTTCGACAACTTGGATTTTAAAATTAACTGTATCAGTTCATTGTTACAACTGACATCAATCATCTTTCTGTAAAATTCAATGTGGGAAATTATTATAGGTTTGTTACCTATAATGAATGAACATTGGATTCATTGATTGATTGACTTCCTACATTTTCTGAATTGCGTTTTACAACTCGAATTTCTACAAGGTGCTTATCGTACTCTCAGAACAAAGTAAAATTATTTTCGAATATAGGGCATGAATAATTTTTAAATAAACTATGTAAATGTTGAAAATCTGTAAACTCCTTATTTCTTATTTGCTTCTCAATCAAAATAATTATGTTATAAAATTTGTCGCTCGCTGACTAGGGCCTAACTTGGTAAAATAATCTTTCATCATCATCATACCAGCCATGGAAAGTCCATTGCTGAACATAGGCCTCTCCAAAAGAAAGAAGGATTTTTGCCCATAATTGCTGCGCTGGGCAAGCGTGTTGGCAATCGCAGAGCGCAGCTTTCGCAACGGGGATGCCGCTGCCCATCCCCACCCTGTGCATTTGAGCCGCATTGTTTCGGATGGATATACCGCACTCTGTCAATTCTGGTACCTTAGCCGCCTCTTACAACACCTGGTGCAGTGGGAGGTACTATTCTACTCTACTGGTACCTCACGGCACCTATCGGCAAAAACCTTTAATATTTGTGAATTGCAACTATTACTATGAGCCATAACATAACGCAAAAAAATATCACCACCATATCAGTCATTGGAAGTCCACTGCTGGGACACAATCTTCCCGAAGAAAGAGGGAATTTTGCCCATAATTGCTATGCAAGCGTGTTCGCAAACGTAGAGCGCAGCTTTCGCGAAATGGATGCTGCTGCCCATCCCGGCTTTATGCATATCGAACACATTGTCTCATCTACTTTTCTCGGCTGCTACCTTAAGGCTCAAAATATATATTTATCTAAATATATTAATAAACGTTATCTTGCCAACAAAATAAGTTAATATAGAATATATCTTAACTATATTTTTGTTTCTAACACAACACCATTTTTTTTTGGCGGTGCACTCGAAACTCACGTGATCCACTCTGGTATGGAAGCAATCCCAGGCAGGTCAGCAGCTTGAGGAGCATTCTCACAAAAAAAATATCAGAATAGGCTACAACAGATGTGCCGCAATTCCGCGCTGTAATCATTTTCCATTATACCTTCTCAATTAACACGACACAGGTGGTGATTAGCACAAATGTGGTCTTACTAGAATGTTGAAGCAGCAAGGCCAACAAAGCTGAATTAGCAGCTCCAGTGTGATCTCCAGGGATCACACGCTAAAGAAGAAGAGGTAATCACCTCTTCTTCTTTAGCGTGTGATCCTCCCATGGTAAAAACAATACAGTTCATAAATACAGGGAATAGTGTTCAATTGTTCTTATACGGTGCAAATCACTCGACTTCGGAGAACAAATGACACTACCAAAATTGCAAAACTTTCCATTTAATTCATCAAAGAAAATTAATTTATTGGCATTATAAACTTATTTATATATAATAATAATAATAAATAAATTCCCACAACATCTCAAACATTGACCTGATTCCGTGATAAGTCGCTTAAAGCACTTGTGTTACGGATCAGACGACGAAGGAATCACAAATATACTACTTAAATACACATATTTTACACCCAGATGTAGAACAAACATTAAATATCATCATATAAATATCTGTTCTGGGTGGGGATCGAACCGACTTTGGCGACCAAGACAGGATCACTTCCATCTGCACCATCGGGCCCGTCAATCAAAACTCTAAATATGCTGTTGGGCACTAGAAAATTCAACTGTAAATAAATAATATTCATACTGGCCTATATATATAGGTAAGCAGACACAATTTGACTTGAAATACAACTACACTCGAAGGGAAAACATTCACTCTTTTTATTCGGGTTGTATTTGTTCGCCACGACTGGCACCGTATAGAATATCTGAACACATCTTTTATTTACGATTCAAGGGACGGATTTGTGCTACATACTCTTTGAAGACACAATATTTCAAGAAACTAAATTTAACCCTCGCCTACGTTTATTGAGATGACAAGTAAAAATAGGTTTTAGAGATGATAGTGTCAGGGATACACTTTAATCATTGGTTCATTAGAGTATATTTCTGTTTAATCTATTACAATATTTCAAAATCTATTATACCGATCGAATAGGTAATACTGTTAAATTTAGAATCCACTGATATTTAACGGGTATAATAGCAGCGGGTTGCTTTGGCTCCAATATAATGCAATGAAATATGAATTCAAGAGTTCTTGAAATAGAAAAATCACATTATCTGATTATTTTTATTCTAATCGACATTGAACTGCTAGCTGAAGCTTTTAGTCTGTATATATATATATCCAAAAGGAGAAACCAATTGTCTGACTGGATAGTAATGCACTGTTCAAACCGCGTTTTGTTAGCTAAAAACTTTGTATTATACTTATTTAGACAAGAAGCTAGTTATAATCAAAAATAGCTTCACTAATTATGGTATGATTTAATTCAAAATTACTTCTATTTACGCCAGAAAACCTTTATAGGTTATAAAAATAAAATTAACTTAATTTCACAGCCTCTTCCAGCCTTTATACTGGAACACAGCTATGCGGAAACTGCTCTTTAGAGGTAGAAATAGATGAAAATGAGGTACCAATGTAAACGACCTTTGTATGAGATCTGCCTATAGTAAATAACTTACGTAATAATATTACAATCATCGGAAAAATATCAATTCGTTACACAAGCAGAATGACATAGGCGACTGACAAAGCTGGGTTGCTATTTTTACTTTTATATTTTAGTGAGTAGTCAATACCACAAATCTTTTGAAAATTACATTTGAAAAGGAGATGCCAATATGTTAGACATTTTTTTTTTTAATTTGCCTATCTTTATTAATCTTTAGTACCAACTTTGGGGTTTAATCTGATGAGATTAAACTCCATAGTCAGTATTAGTATGGGCTCTATAATGATAAAGCCTATACTAATTAGTCATATCGGTGTCCTTATTCAGCGTGAATAAACCATCTTGTGCTTAACTCAGTATCCCGTAGCCTCTAATCGTACAACAATGCACCCTTATATTAATAGTCCTGATATCACAGGCCATTTAGGAGGCCCATTGAGGTGATATCATGCGAACCTATTGAAAGGCATTGGCCATGTTCCATAATTTGCTATTGTACACTCTAATATTACTATAATAATATGTTAATGCAGATTATATATATACTAGTAGTTCTGTCTTAACTATATATATATGTTTAGCATGACAAAAATATTGAGATTTTGGATAGGTATAAACTGTCTTATATCTCAGCATATAATCTATAGCATACATAAATATATATAAAATCGTTTCAGTAGCCCATTCTAGACAAAAACACCAGAATACTTTATTTTTATATACAATTAAAATAGTATTATTATAATAATAGTCCAGTTGGCGATCATATTCTAAAAACCTTTTTCATTTTAGCGGTTCGCGATGGTTAATACAATGTGCATAATTTTATCATTTCGAATTGTTATACGCTAGTCAATAGCTTATAATAATAATAATAAACTTTGAAGTCTGTACATGCTCGTTTTCCAATACGTTATCAACTAATTAAACAACTTTTACTCGTATATAATGACGATGTATTTCGCAATTTCGACGGGCAGTTGTGATGTAAAATAGACTATGCCAAATAACATTATTAGCCCAACGAGGCATTTGTTTACTGACAGAGCTGCGAGTAACAACAGCGCGAGCTTGTTGTTTATTTATGAGCATGGAAAACATTGCGAAGCACTCGAACCTCCAGTTCATAGGGGATCTTGTCTCTATAGTGTTTTTATTTAAAGCTAACTTTGCACCCGCGACTACGGCCGCATCGACTATACTTTATTTTGCGTTCTATTTTCATATGTCTATTTCTAATTACGTTTGGACTATCTACTTATTTTGCTATTTACTTAATGAAAAAATCTATCTAAAACTGACCCTTTTAGTGATTAGAAATAAAGGTACGATTAATATTAAGTAATTAATGACAATTTAAGCGATGGTGGTCAATTATACCTACATTTGCCTTTTAACATTTAAAGCAGCAGAGAGACAGCATGCGTTGAGGATTTTTATAAAAGATATGCGAAGGATATCTGATTGGATGGAAGGAAATGGTCTGGCAATCAACCCAATCAAGTCAAAGATTCTAATATTTGAGACGAAGGGACAAATTTGTAACATAAAATTTTAAGATCCCATAAAAAAAGTGACAGACTTGTACAACAGTAGAACGACTGAAATTGGACTACTATAGGCTAAATATAATGCATGAAATAAGACAGTATCTTAACTTTGCGATTATTTTAGCAAGTCGATAAAAAATAAAAACAATTGCAAAGATCGAAACTAAACTGCGTTCGGCGAGCGTGGAGATTATACATGTTTAGAAATCTACTATGTAATTTTTCCCGCTGTAGGATGCTATCTATGGGCTTTCATTCTTTTCTTTTCTCCTCCTTTTGATCTTTCTTGCCTTTACATCCAATAATTATAATTTACGGTCTATGAATGTGCATCTTTTCTGTTTCAGATATGTGTATAAATATGTTGCCATTTCTGTCATTTCTGTTTGTATATGTTATTTATGTAATTATGTTACCATAACTTTTACGACGACGTTATTTTTCAGTTTGATTTTTATCACAACATGCCAAGTGGTCGCCTTTTTGCAACACTGCATATTGATAAAGACTATTGCTTTTGTATCAGTTTTTTTTGTATGCGAAAATTATTATTATTATCATTATTTTATCAAGTCGAAGGCAATTAAGTCTTGATAATGGTAGAGCTACAAGGAATTTGAAACTTTGGATATCAAACTAAAGTCAATTACGTTTTAAAATAGATATTTTATTTAATTGTATTAATTATTTACTAAGTTTTTAAAGCAGAAATATGATAAAGAATGTTATTGTTTTCTCTGACATAAATTTAAGCAACATATTGATAATAGTGAAAGGTGTTAAATTGGTATGCATTTATGAGAGAAACCATACTGTAGCAACCATTTGGCGAAGCGAGCAGTGGGTTTATCTGCCTATAGACCCACCGGTTATAAGTTTTGGTGACATTTTTACTTTAACATTAAATAAATCTATATATAAAACGTATTATATTTTTATTTAATAATAAATTCTAACAGCATTTGGTTCAAATAGCAATCCAATATAAGCTTTTAAATTCCTGTATTATTATAGAAATATAATTTATAGTTTAGCATTAGAAAAGGTGACAGTGCATTACACATGCAGATGTCTGTTGTATGAAATCTACCTCAGGACCAAACTACTACAACAAACTATCACAATTACTCACTAAATTAGTATACAGTTCTACACATTTTCGTCATCTTAAGGGGATATCTGGTGCTGTTATATAGTTTAATAGTACCGTTAAACGTCAACACATGTGCGTCGCTTGCATGATCAATAACAGTGCACGGTGACACTTGTCTAATGAGATCATTTTTAAAATTCTTATCATCCAAAATAAATAACGCATTCAACAAATTTATTTAAAAAGAAAATTCGGTGTCCTCATAGACAGTAAATATTTTGGGAATATTTTATCGGACGATAAGTAGTATATTTTATACATTTATCGGCCATCTGGCAAAAACAATTTACATCTAATTGTATGACATTATTTTTTCGGGCCACTTTATATACGAAATTCAATTTTTTCTATCTATTGCTTATATTTCTATCTCTCTATATCTTATCTATTTTTTCAAACGGTTTTGTACAAAAATGTAAAAAGCAGCTACGACGTCGTTGTTATAGGCTGCTGTTTATTCATGAATATGAGAAATATTGCCTAGCGCTAGAATTACCGGGAAAGTTTGAACAACAATAGTACTTGTGAGATACATTCTGAAAATCTCCGTATACCTTTTTATAGTTGGTAATGTCCTAGTCGACGTATTGAAAGACCTCTAGGGCCTATCTTACCACAATGGTCAAACATCCTGTAACCTACACATACATAACTTTGCAATTGATAAACATAGGCTTAACATGACATCCGTGATCCCAGTGTTCCATTCTTTCAGGCCCAACCTGATAGGACTGCCCATCTGGAAACTATTCATATTCCATTGAATTATTAAATGGAACTTATCCTGGCCTGGAAAAACCAGTAACAAAACTTCAAGTCTATGAACCAGCCGAAACTTCCGTCCATCACTCCGTCTTCCTATTCGCACTTACTGGAATTAAAAATAAAATAATTTCCGCAACTCATAGTTTTTAATTGATTTCGTTAAATCATATATGTGCTATCCTTATTAGAACAAACAACAATGGTCATTAGTATAAATCCTAATAATAATACATCTGTGAACATTTGTGAGGGTGTTCAAGGTATTGAATTCTTTTACATAAAATATAACAAATTATTAAAGAATTAGCTCTAGAGCAACGTAAAAATGTTATTAATAATCAAAATTATTTAGTATCATACTAAACAAATATGATATATGATTATAATAAAACTACTTTTTAACGATTTTGAAACGGGGATTCTCAACATTTTTGTGATCGGTTGCTGGTGACCGTAGCGTCCAAAATATAAACATTTAACACAATAATAATAATTTACACAACGTCTCATACATTGACCTAACTCTGAAATAAGTCGCATAAAGCACTTGTATTACAGACATCGCAAATATAATAAATAAATACATGTATAACAGACTTACAATAAACACATTCATCGTATAAATGTTTGTCCTGGATGGAGATGGAACCCAAGACCCTTGGCGCACAGGATAAGACCTTCTACGCCATCGGGCCCGTCAAATAAAATAACACTCTAGGAAGGTTTATTATGAGTAGTTCCAAAGATATTTGTTACGCCTTGTTCTACCACGCCTACCACGATACAAATTCATCATACCGTAGCGAGCACAATAAAACTACAGCTTAATTCTCTGCATAAATCAGACAACGCTACGCTAAAAAAGCAGCCTTAGCACGCAGCGCACGTTCCTTGTCCAGGGCAATCTGATTTCATTTGGCTCGGATGAGAGCACCTCTTGACATTTAATTTTCATACTGGATATTTACTGTTAGGTATCACTTGTGTTATTCGTTTATTGAGTGTCACATTAGGTGCCACTGACACTCAATAAACGAATATTAAAACAAATATTTTATAAATATTACATTAGTTACTATTTTGTAACGAAATTGTGGTAAGACGTGTATCCCTCAATATTTAAGTACCTAACTTTTTTTACCTAGTTCGGAATTTAATTCTCTATCTGAGACTTAATCTATTCCTAAGATATATACTTACATCAAGCAGTTGATTATAGTAATTAATTTATTATATAGTATATACTTATTTATTTGTATTCATCCTGAAAATAAAAACAGTTTTATTTGTGTTATTTACATGTTAACTAGGGGATACACATATTCATCATTACCATCATCATCATATCAGCCGCAGGACGTGGTTATATTTGTAATTCTTTATGTCTCATTTCCATAGCTTTGCAAGTGCAGTGCTTTATGCGTCGTATCTCCTAGTCAGTACAATGTACGAAATTTTTTGTGTGAATTATTGAAAAAGTACACCAAATCAGTGATATACGCGTATGCACATCCGAGGTTATCTTACATCGGTCTATGACTCCTTACTCACCACACTCCTGCGTATTTCAGCCTCCCATTTACTGACTATACACATTGCTGAGACCCAATTTGAAGTTTGAGAGAGGTTGTAAAACTACTGGGTAATGTGACACAACTCTAACACCCATACCTCTCGCTCTTAACTCCTTCTCATCACTCTAGTTTTTTGACAAACTCTTTTACAGTGACAGCTATACGACTCTGGAACGTGAATTCCGTTGAATATTAAGCAATCCCCAAACAAATTTAACCTGAAACGCTGTCTCCGTACTTTATTTACTGATGTTGCTTATTATCTAACTTTATAATCCTATTTCTGATGTACGTTATTTTATGTATATATATACATATATATATATATATATATTGCACAATAAATGCATATGATATATATATATATTTATATCATATGCATTTATTGCGTTTATTTATACAAATATGTATGCCACGTTTATTTATTTTGTATATATATTGCCTGCACCACTATATATATATGTATATATATTTTTCAGTTTTGTGTAATGGTTGACTGGGAGATAATGCCATTTGGCATTAAGTCCGCCATTTGTACATTTTGTGCAATAAAGTTAAATAAATAAAAAAATATATATATCTCACAAAGAAGCTGGCTTTTGATAAAATGGCTATAGCTATTGCTAGCCTATAGGCTTAAAACACATGAACATAAACATTACATGTATATTTGTAAATTTACTGCGTCACCCTTTTGCATATTCATTCTTAAAAGAAGTCATCCATTTGCGTGTTAAAAAAAACCCATTACGAGATTTCACGTCTATACATAAGTAAGGGGAAAATCAACAGTAAATGTTTCTTTATAATGGCGAAATGTACAGCAAACTGTACTATCCGGATACTCAAAAACAATTAAGAGAAATAAACAAACGCCTTAAATTAAACGGATAGCAAAAAGCAAATTTACTACCAACCATTATCAAAATATCCAGATCCTAAACTCAAGTTAAAACCTCTTAATAGCTGAGTCAGCATCAATTTATTCAAATTCTTGCCTTCTGATAAAGAATTTGAAGGGGAAAAATTTTTTGTAACTTATTGTGTAATACACTTTTTCTTATCTCCTTAACGGAACACTAAATTAAAGAAAATTCTGATGTGATTTATGAGAAAAGATTACACGATTGATATATCACATCAATCAGAAACAAAAAAAATTAACACTCTATACAATTAAAATTGTACCTACATACATTGATGAACCTTTTAATATGTTACAAAACGATAATTTTTCACCGGAAAGTGTGGACGTACAATATGCAATACGCGCTAATCCGTTAATTGTTAAATCCGCAACGTACATCATAAAGAATAACACACGTCTGTCATCGTAGACCGCGTCACGTCCAAGAAGACCCGTTTGATAGCATAACAACTCTAAACGCGTCCCTCTCTTGCCCTCTTACTAGCACTCCACAATCAGATACACTTCACACCCACTTCTTTCGTAAAGCAATACACCGCGTTCGCTAGCGAACGCCTGCAGTCTCTGCGATAACCGGCCGCCCTAGCGCAGCCGGGCTCACTCTGTCCTCTTTTGTAAAACTTAACTTCAGTCCCCACCGACGGCCACCCGAGCTTATTTGGAGCCTTTAGAGGCATCGTCGGGTGATCGCCATCGATCCCGGTCAGTTTCCTCGAACCCTGCGGGGGTGATCGTAGTTAAACGCGCGGTCGTTGCCGCGGGGCATGCAGGAGAATACAGGCACAGGGTTGCTCACTAACGAGCGACCTCTTATTTAGTGGTGCTTAAATCATCGTCTGAGTAGACCAGCAATAGGTTCGTCCGGAATATATATATATGTTACCGGCCAAACCCGATTTCAGGACAAACCAGTTTTGCCTAGGCGAAACTAGTTGTTCCTATACACGATAGGATTAACTAGTATAGCCTAGTTCAAACTAATTCGTCCTAAAGCCGATAGGTTTAACCAGTTTAGGCTAGTCCAAACTAATTTGTATTAAGCCCGATAGGATAAACCAGTTTAGGCTAGGCCAAACTAGTTGGTCCTAATATAAATACGCACACTTTAGGATAAACTGGTATGGCCTAGACCTAAACTGATATGTTCAATTCATGAAAAACCGCGCCTACCATTCAGGTATAAAACAATCGCCATACAAGGCATTATTTGGAATAGAACCCAGAGTAGGACTTTCGACTTCCTCTTTGCCGCAAGAAATCATAAATGATATTCAGGATGAAGATGATTTAAGGAAGGTAATAGAAGATGATCGCAATGTTAACCTGACAGAAGACAGTGATGATAACGTTGCCGAAGTTAGTAATCAAGAAAAAGTTTCTTCATCTGAAAATGACATTCATAAAGCTAGAACAACTGCAGCAGAAAATCTTGTGAAACAAGCTAAGAAAATGAAAGCTACTTCTGACAAGTCTCATCCACCTGCCAACATTGGGGACAATGTGACTATACCGATTCCAGATGTTGACAAAGGTAAAGGTGATCTCAGAAATATCATTGGAGTTATTCTTCAGAAAAATGACGAAGGTTTTTACAAAGTTGGCACCAAATATAAAATGATTATTTATCCAATTACGGAGTATTTTATTCAGTTTATCTATTTATTTTGACTTTCTAGATATACTATAATGTTCAGACTAGACCATACCAGTTTATCCTGAAGTGTGCGTATTTATATCAGGATCAACTAGTTTGGCCTAGCCTAAACTGGTTTATCCTATCGGGCTTAGTACAAATTAATTTGGACTAGCCTAAACTGGTTTATCCTATCGGGTTTAGGACAAATTAGTTTGAACTAGGCTATACTAGCTAATCCTATCGCGTATAGGAAGAACTAGTTTCGCCTAGGCAAAACTGGTTTGTCCTGAAATCGGGTTTGTCCGGTAACATATATACACGCAATCCCACGAATTGTACGTACAATCAACGCTTTTAGATCGTCGTACTTTTACACTCATTAACTGATGCCTAACTGTACCGGTACTCACATTGTTATATTGGGGCTTTCTTATAATTTCGCTTTCTCAATTAATGGCATTTAGAAATGTTGAAAAAGTCTCTACTAAAATTAAAAAAAATACATAGCACTTAAAAGCTATCTATGAATTAGGAAATGTTTAAAGAAAATTATTTATCAAGAATAATACTAAAAGAATTAGGTTGGACATATTTATGGGCCATTTGTGTTATTAGACATAACGAAGGCAACAATAAATTTTTGTTAATCCACCCAAAGCATCTATAGCTATGTATAATTAATGTTACGACGCCAGTAAGGTTCGGCAAAATCAAGAAATATTGCCTTTGACAAGGACAATGGAGGCCCTGTATACTTATTGTCAAGCGGAAAAAGGATCTTAAAAAAGAATTAAATTTAATTCTCTGATTATTTTATCTCTACTTAGATTGTTTGTATATCGTTTATCTTATAATGGAGCGCATCTGTATTAAGAATAAGAGATTAGCTCATGAATTGTCGCGTCTTAAAGTTTAGAAGGAGGAAACCAAAAACCACGACAGTATTCAGTCATAGCTAGCTCGATTTTTTGTTATGATTTTTAGAGGTGGCTATTTTCATTATTATTAAATACAATTCTATTAAGGAGGCATGGTTGTAGTATTACCTGCAGCAGTGCATTTATGCATAAACTAATCTAAAGATGTTTCGCTAATTGGTGTGTAAGCAGATGCAAAGTATTTAGCAGACATATTTTTGGCTAACTATTATCGTTAATCTAATTACTAAATCCTAGTTTTTAAAGCTATACATTGTTTATCATGGCGTCTTTATTATCAGCTCGCTCTTTTAGAAACGTATAATACCCGGAAGCCGGAAACCACGATATGGAATGCCTAAAAGTATTAAGCGCAATTTAATTTTTAGACTTAATTTTATTTTGGCGTTTTTATTCTATTGTGTGTTATTTCCTTTTAAATAATAAAAAAATCGATAAATATTATATGCTGTTCTACTGTCTACCCATGTTGCTGTCTACCCATTCGATTCCCAAACGTCGAATCGTTGGTTGGTATCGTTTGTTATTTTCAGTCTATAGTAGCGTATCAATATAAGTGTGAACAGTACAGCACTGTTACTGTTGTCCGAAAATGTTGATTGTATGACTGGATAGCTCTGAATAATGTTTCGGGTGTTATCCAGCTAGATTGGTCTCCTTTTATCAGAATTTCAACACACCTAGGTAAGTTTTTAAACTATTAAACTCGGCCAAGCCTGACATGATGAAGTCTCTTCAGTTTTCACAAATATATTAAGCTTTTTTTAGATTTTACTAAGCGATTATTATTATTGTACAAAATCTCTGTTCACGCATAGTTATTAGATTGTTTTACCTTAGAAACAATTTTAAGAAAACTTCACTTTTCTTTCTTTACTTTCTTTCTTTAACTCAGTCACTCTCTCATTGGCACTCAACAATCATAAACACTTCGCATGCATGGTTATCGTAGATACGAATCTCTGCCCCTGAAAAATTTCCACGTGGTCCTCTTCTATTAATACAACAATAACTGTTAACAACGACGGCCGCTCGAGCCGTCCCGCGATTATTTAACTGAGCCAAGTACTCATGTCAATTAATTCGATTGAAATGTATTATGATAAATGGATAGCCGTGAGGTACCGGCAGAGTAGAATAGTACCTCCCCCTGTACCAGGTATCGTAAGAGGCGACTAAGGAACCAGAACCGACAGATGGCGGTATATCTATGCAAAAAAGTCAGCTCAAATGTACAAGCCGGGGATGGGCACCAGCTTTCCCTTCGCCAAAGCGGCGCTCTGCGATTGCCAACACGTTTGCCCAGCGCGGCAATTATGGGCAACATACCAGATAGGCGTATCTGGTATGATGATAGAAGAGTGGAAATTTAAGGTTGTATGTATTTTGTATTACTACATAAAAAATAATTTACAAAAAAAATTGAAAATAATGTTAGGGTAGTCAACCCCTATTACTCAGGGGTATGAAAAATAGATAGCTGATTCTCAGATCTACTGAATGTGCATATAAAAATACCCCCTTTCTTGGGGAGGCCTATGTCCAACAGTGGACTTTTAATAGCTGGTATGATGATGATGATGATAAATGGATGCTTAAATTAACAGACAATACTTTTAAGAATTTTATTTTTTTTAATATAGAAACCTATATTTACAGATCATTGATAAATTATCTACAACCTCCTATATCGATAAGAATTATATGCAATAACATTTTAAAATATCCGTTGCCGCGATTCAATTGCTCAGGATTAAAAATAGGACTAATTTCAATTATACATCCTAAAACGAAGGTTTTCGAGTAGAATACGAGAACGAAAAACGAGTTTGAAGTAAAGCTGAAAGGTAATAATCTCAAATAATAAACAATCTTCCCGACCCCGGCAAATAGAAAAGATCGCTCAAATTTTGAGAAATATAAAAATAAGCAAAAGGCTTCCTTTGGGAAATCAGGGAGGCTAAGGCTTCTGTGACCTTTCTCCTCACTAGAGATACTTAGTCTAAACAGCACAGGAATTACTTTTATCGGTTATTTCTTCAGACATTTTACATCAAATAAATGTTATAAACGTGATTTCGAATGTAAAGCATTTCTATGACTTAATGACTTAATTAGGTAAGCAATATTGTAAACAATGAAGGCATCCGAACCCAAAATTTGGCAATATTAACTCAGACTAACTTAGTAGTTAAATGTAGATTATCCACTCAGCGGAAAACACGAAGCGAAATATACATACATCATATTATTTGGTACATATGTTATATTTTTAAATTGATTTCATAGTTTAAATAATTTACATTTGTTCTTTTTCCAGTTATACACAAATAAAATACTCACCAATAGGGAAAGTTTTAGCTATAAATATTAAGTAAGTGCTATAATTATCTGCGTGCTAGCGAATACTTTGCAAATACGTGTTATATAGGTAAATGAAGTATAAGTCAGTAGGTACTAAAAACAAAATAAATGTTGTCCTGTACATTTTCGTTTTATTATTACATATATCCACTTATAGAAAATTTCTGGATTTATCTCTATATTCTTCGATTTACAGGCTACAATTCTGTTTTTCTTATATTCTAAATAAATTTCGCCATATTTCGAAAAAATTGACTTGAAAATTCCTTAGCCTGAGTATAAACAAGAATTTGACCATTAAACTTGCTGCTCTCTGATTGGTCGTCTTGAGACCCACGCCGAATCAATTTCTCTGGAGACCCTCATCAAGGCGCAATCTGCCCGGGCTGCTCTGATAATATCGGGATACAATTAATGACCTACTAACGTTTGCTACCAGGCATGTCTATTGGATATAGAAGAATCAGCACGTACGCATTCTGTAAAGTACATGGAAAACTAAAGAAATTGCAAAATACAATAATTAAGTACTAATACAACCTCATGTACTAGTAATTGGCATTCTCACTGAACAAAACATTACTTATTTATATTTATAATCAGAAATGTAAAATCATTATTAAACTTAATTAACGGGCCCGATGGCGCATTCGGCAGTGTTGTCACCTGGTGCTGCCGTATTGTGTCATACCTGCCATATTGTGGGATATAAATAGTTTATATATCCATTTTATAAAATATATTTTATCAATTGTTTTGAAGGATTTTTTTTTATGTATTTACATTTATTATTAACTAGCTGACACAGCGAACTTCGTACCGCCTAACAGTTAATAAATGCCGTATTACATTTTAGCTGAACTAATTTAGGCTTTGATGAACGTAATACAATAATACAAAATAATATTAATATAGATAGAAACAAAAGTATTTAATTACGATAACTGATAATGTATGTATGTAATACAGCATACAGAATGAGAATAAAATAAAAAAATAATAATAATTAAGTATTTCAAACACATGTCAGAAGAAAAATATTGAAAACTAAGTTGTGCATATTGGGATACTCACGGATTAATTCATATTTATACGTTCTTTGTTTTTTAGTTAGGCGCAAGAACAAATAAAGCGAATGGTTTACCGACACGTGAGTATGCCACATGCAATTGACCTTGAGAAAAACATGCATTTTCTAGATTGAGGCCACAAATAATCAAGGATTATTATATTAGGATAACAAAGAATGTTGTTTACCACAAGGTGCTTGAATGAAAATCCCATTAATGAATTAATCCGTGTGTATCCCAATCTGCACAACTTAGTTTTCAATATTTTTTTTCTGACATGTGTTTGAAGTTCTTAATTATTGTTATTTTTTTAATTTTATTCTCATTCTGTACGTTGTTTTATACATACAACATCATTCATCATAATAAAATACTTAATTTCTATTTATATTAATATTATTTTGTGTTATTGTACGTTCATCAAAGCCTAAATTAGTTTAGCTAAAAGGTAACACGACTTTCATTAACTAAGGCAGCACTAAGTTCGCCGTGTCAGCCAGTTAATATATGAAACTTTTCTGTATGAATTGAAACAACGATCGTCTTCATTTTGCTAAAACATGCAAACATGTAAAATCTAAAAACTAAAATGAAAATTGTGAGCCAAGCTAAAAACCAAAATTCTTACGACATCGTTAGAACAATATTTTTAAAACTATATGTTTTGTTCGAAATCAAAAAAGATAAAGTGTATTCCTCAAATTAATTTAAATTATATTTTGGAAAGATCAGACAATACAAGAGCTAGGAACTTATAAAAACAAACCAAACCTGGGATAGCCTTATAACCATAGAGTGCCCCAAATTTGTGTAAATAAATTTACATAAATAAAAATCTAAGAAATCTGTAAAAAGTACATACCTTTTCATATATAATAAATAATACGATTGTTAATATGTAAATACATACAAAACACATTTTACAAAAGAAATGATAATACCTATATATTTATAAAATGAATACATATGTAAGCTATTTATATTCCACAATATGGCAGAAATCTCAATAAAATTTTCACACTGGAAGCGGGACGTGTGCTTTGACGCGGGATAATGTCTAAAAGCACGCGCTTTGCGTGCGTGCCAAATTCTAATTTTTTTTATATATTTTTTAAAATGTTCGAATCGATTCGATAGTCAACTGTTATTTTTATTTCCTGGAAATAATATCGCTATATATATAAAAGTTTAAAATATAAATAAAAAATAACCGCCAAAGCTGGCCGTCAATTATGACCTCATATAAAATCAATATAGGTCAAAAGTGCGGTGCATTGAACTTTATATTTTTCTAAACTTAATAATGAGCTTTCATTTCACGTTTCGTTGGTGTGTTTAAGAAAAGTTATATATCAAAGTTCGAAACAACGTTAATATGAGAAATATTTGGATAGAACTATCGGGAATCCGTCTTCTATTGTAAATAATAACATATTAAATGTGCAAAAATATAACAAGCCACAAATTCGAATAAAACAGATCAAACTTTCTCTGTTGTTGTGGGTTGCTTCTTTGTTGCTACTCATTTGACGTCACTTACGAAAAAAGAATGGCGGCCGGCGTTTTCGGTCACGTGATATACATATAATAAAATTGCAATTATATTTTGGAAATTATAAATAAACCGCATATTTACATAAAATAGTACTATATTCGTTTTTTATGGTAGAATGTATATAAATAAAAAACTTTTGTAATTTATATTTGATAGATGAAACTACCCTTTTATGAAATGGTAGCATTTTCAAATTCTTGATATATTATATTTTTCTAAAGATTGACACAATATCTCAATCATCATCTCATCAGCTAAAAGCCGTTAAAAATATATTTTACTTGATGTACTATTAATATATTATCATGAATATCTTAAAATGTTGTACTAAAATAAATCAATATAACGTAAAAATTGCTACGTTACAACATACATCATGCTATATTTGTGATTTCACTGACTTCCAAGTGCTCTTGAATGATTTTACACAAATATAATACATAAATTCGAACCCGTCTACACAAAAATAACAGTATTTATATTAAAATATCCGTTCTTAGAATTGGTGCTGCTATTTTACATTATGAGAGCTAACTAGTTACTAAATTCTTCGCTTACGAAAAAACCCCTTTCATTATAGTTTACACTATTTCCAACAGATGGTGTTAGCCATAACTTAAATATTTCATATAGCTTTTACTTCATAGATTGATTAACGATATCATATTTAAATACCCAAATACACAATTTCCTTACTTGTATACAATTATAAAACGTCTAGTCATGGAAATAGGAGTTCATCAAATGTTCATATCGCGCATATGACAAAGGAGTAGGTTCGTATATAATAAATACTGTAATTGCATTTTCATTCTAAATTCAAGTCACAACATATCAAAGAAGCCAATGAGGGTTTTTATACTTTTTCTGTCACCAGATGTGATTTTATTATGGGTAACGATCGCCGAACAACGTACCTTTCAATGAGTTTTTCCTCAGTGACTTACCAGTGACATTTGCATAATCAATAGATTCGAACAGCAGAACTTTGCAATCGATATTAATCTATAATAATGATATTGAGTTCAAAATTGACACAAATTTATAGTACTTTAACTCCTGACTTGCATTTCTTCGTGTTTTAGTAAGTTTTTTAATTTATATTCTAGACTAAATGTGTTTTTAGACTAAATGTCTATGATACAAACAACTTTCAACCAAATGAAAACAACAATTCTATCCTCTAATATAAATTTATTTATATGATTGAATAGCCATCAAAAAGGATATTCATAAGTTTGAATTAACGAAACAATGATGAATTTTGATATAGTTAATATTTATACGTATTTCCTGCAATTGTTTTAAGAGGGATATGTGTATGATGATGTCAAATTATTAAGCTGGGGTTACATACATACATACATACAACATAAGAGGTTATAATATGTTGCAAAATAACTACCAACTAGCATTAGTGACCGCAACTACTAGAACATATATATTTATCAAATGTCAAGTTCATTCAGAACAAGCACTAAAAATGTTACATAATGTAGGTACATCATTTAAGGTTGGTCGAACACTTAGAAAATCATTAATAGTTTAGTTTATCATTAGTATCAAATAGTTTTTATATTATTGATATTTTTTACGCACTTTTTGTTGTCCGCTATGAAATAGCTTTTACAGACAAGGTTTTTTTATTGTTGGGAGTAAATTTATTTCTGCGAGCCACTATTTTAATCGATTTTAATCTCCTGTATAAAACATATGCTCTCTGTTTTATGTGCACACATGGATACTGTACAATACTGTGGCATTCTATGAAAATATTCGTATATTAATGATTGAATTAATAAATAAACCAAACATTTAATGGAAAATCACAATTTGCGTGTTCTGACAGTACATTAACCATACGCTACAGTGCTGTCATCTGACGTAGACCGTTTCAGAAAACGCTCATTAGATAGTAAGCTCAGTAATTTACGCGGACAAATACATAATACTTATAATTTTTTGAATAAAATAAAAATCTGAATTTGCAAATAAAAAGATTTCCTTTTTCTCAGAGCATAGCCAACAATTAATTTATAATTACTGAGCTCAATCGATTTGGCCATAGTGTAAGCAAAAAAATTTTTTGTCTTTGCTCCCTTGTCGCATAGACCTCGTTTTTATTCGTATATAGTCGTGTGATAACCACTGAGCCCGCGCCACGAAGTGTCAAAACGTCTAAATCGAATATTTCGCGCATTGGACGTCAGTCAAAATTTTAGATTAATTTTCAACACAACATAAAGTGAGTAGATATTTATATAACTGACTGTATACTTGATTATAATCCAATGTAGCATTGTATAATAAGTATAACCTTCTGTACACGCCCCGTGATCATGATGAAATAACCTTAAAAAATATATAGTCGATTTTTTGCATTTTTTATAAATGACTTCAATTTGATGATAATTGTTATATTACTACACTAACGTTATTTGAAGTTATTGAAGATTTTCGCGAAATCTAGTCGATTTCGCGTTCTTACGTAATAATGTCATTACGACACCTTATGCCTTGAAATTCCCGGTTGACATTGATCCTGACCCAAATTCTCGTGATCTGAATTCTTTGGATTTTAGCAGTGCGTTATGTAATCGATATTTTTTACATTTAAGAGTTTATGTTATACTCGTAGAATATACATGTTATTCGTAAGATTTTCCTAGCAGATAAAAGTCACGTTGCTCTCTCGCAATTAAAAAAATCCATGATTATTTTTTCTAATATAACAAAATTAGTATATATCAATTTAAAATCATGTTTCTTTCCTGTTTCAGGACAAAATGGGTGTACCAGCTGGAAATGCCGAAAATGGAAAAAAAATCTTTGTACAAAGGTGCGCCCAGTGCCACACTGTGAGTACCTATATCTTGATTTATACATTATTATTTTATCTATTATGACACAGGCATACATATCTTATGTTGGATATTAACAGTCTAAACACAATAGAAGATTTATTACACATAATATAGACATTTATTGTCTCAATACTTTGTAGTTGTTAAAAGATTGCAAGTTGTTAATTTCTTACTTTTTATTACAAATAGTGGACAATAGAATTATTAAATGGTATTGAATATTAACTATCAATTTAAGAATGAATTGGAAAAAAATTGCAGACTTAGAGTAATAATATCAAAACACATTACCATGCATACTCTAAGAAGTAATTTCCATTTCCAGGTTGAATCTGGTGGCAAGCACAAAGTAGGCCCTAATCTACATGGATTCTTTGGCCGCAAGACTGGCCAAGCGCCTGGATTTGCCTACTCAGATGCTAACAAAGCTAAAGGTAAAATGTTTTTTACATTATCAGATTACTGAATTATATTCTCCTAAACAAATATAGTATTCCTTTTTCTGTAATGCAAGTAGGAAGTACATCAAATCAAACAATAAGAAACAATAAACACATTGTGAACATTGTTTATCATGATTGCATAATGATTCTCAATATAATTGTGAAGAATGTTCATTTAAAGGTAGGCAGGATTAGTGTAAGTAGCAAAAGATAACATTACTACTATTTTTATTTCTTAGTCTGATATGGATAAGATATTCACACCAAATTCCATTTGATATAATATGAAATAGCTTGTCCACACCGTTTACCACTGAACTCAAGTGCAGCATTAAATTATAAAACAATACTTTTAATTGTGTAGTCCTAGGCTATTGGTTATATTTATTAGTATATGTATTATAGTATAGGTATTCAATTTAATTTGGCTGGGTTAGTTTATAAACCAAGCATTTAAATTAATACTAATAAGGAAGAAATCTCTACATTTATTGAATGATACTTCTCTAATCTTTAATAATACTATTTTTGCAGGTATTAGCTGGAATGAGGATACCCTATTTGAGTATCTGGAAAATCCCAAGAAATACATCCCTGGAACCAAAATGGTGTTTGCTGGTTTAAAGAAGGCAAATGAACGTGCAGACCTTATCGCCTACTTAAAACAGGCAACAAAGTAAATCTGTTGATTTGCTATACTTAGCAAATACCCAAAATAGGAAGTATTTTCCATAATATTTCTGGAACTTTCTTCCTATTTTTAGCCCAATCAGTATCATCAATTACACAAAATGCAATAAGCTATTGCTATGTGTTTAGGAAATAATTCATAACCATGTCATATTTATAGTAGATGTACTGTGTGTACATGTTCTGTGAGAGATTTTATCCAAACTATAACATGTGAGTGATTTTGATGTTGTTAAATTATTAATAGATGACACCACTGCGCTTTTCATCTGTAATTACATACAAATGTCTTATTTATTTTATGTAACAGCTAGCTATTCTAACATGTTACCATTTAGACATTAAAACTTATTTAATAAAGAATCTTAAGTTCCAATTATTATTTTGTTTTTTTATAATCAAAATTCCCAAATTGAGCATACAAGTGCGTAAAAGAATTGCACTAGCTTAGATGGAAAAGGATGTGATGCTCAAACATGTTCATTTCAGTAAAGCAGAATAGATCATAACTGGTATATAAATCGACCAATACAAGGCTGACAGTTCAAATTACAGTTGAAACAGGAGCATGGTCTATTCTGCGCCTACCCATCCAGGCTTTTCACATCATTCATTATGAATTAAAGCTAATCAACTAAATCTTCGTCTTAAATAGGATGTTTTTTAACACCTTGTGTCATCATCACTAGAATACCTAGCATCTAGACAAATGATGAACTACATTTTTAGTTATAATTATTGTTATTGCTCAAACATGTTCTTCTATACTAACACAAAACCTGTTTTGAGAATTAAAGTTTTAACTTGTAATCTACATGTAATATATATACCTCCTTTTATCTGTAATTGAACTGTTTAAATTATTAAGACTTATACAATAATCAATGTAGTTGTTCATTCATTATGGCTTTATACATGCTAATTCCATACCGCTGCACATGGTAAACCTTGAAATGACCTTTGTCTCGTGATTATTACGACAGCAGTGTGACGTCATACGTTTATACTTACAAGCAGTGATTGATGTTGAAGTGTAACAATTGTGTACAGTCGGCATCAAAATATTTACCAGTCAACCAAACCTTTACCACGACTTCCAAAAGTTAAGTACTGTGATAAGTTATAAGGTATATATAACGCTGACTGTATATAATATGAAATACCGTATTAATTTTATAACTAATTAGGAATTCTGTTATATTTGGTTCTCATATTATGTAATAGAAATATAACCTAATATATCAAAATAATGTTATATTTGTAATGAATATAGATAGGATCTAACCGGGCCAGTCTAGTCTCTTTCTCTATGTTCTTGTTGGAATAAAAGATCCCATTTAACCACATTACCACTCCAAATGAAGGGGTTCCTTTCGTCCCTTCCCTGGCTAGATGAGTTAGGCATAGGTTTAAATCAAAATTTTTGCGATTATTTTATTGCCATATTAGGTTCTGTTCTATTGTATATTCATTTCTTCGATATTCTAGAAACGCGTAATGGACAAACCATTACGCGTTTCTAGAATATCGTGAAAGATAGGTGATAGATAAAATATATATTGGTACTTTGCATTTTTGTTTAAAATTCCTTTTGAATCTATTTTTGATAAATAACTTGAAGTATTCTGAAACACTTTTGTAATTGTTAATTCGTTTCTGAGATTATCGTACAGACGGACTAAATTTCAAATTTTTTCTCCACTGGTCAAAAGAGGGCAACTTGCACTGATTTATAATAATTTTGAAACGAATGAGATCAACTCAATGTCGTATAGTTTAATTTCACTACCAACTAATGTAACCGTGTTTCAAATCGATACATAAATCTGTACGTACAGTAAGCAACAGATCCACCTATCCAAATCTGTCAAACCTTTACTGTTAATTTTAAACTCAATTATTCATACTTATAGATTAATATCGATTGCGAATTTTTGACAGATTTGGGTAGGTGGATCTGCTTTATGTGTACAATAAAGTGCAAAATTGATTAAGATTTGACAGATAGGTAGTTGTATGTTGACCTGTTGCTCTGTATGTAGAAAATGTACACACAGCAACAATAACAAGCCACTCAAATCTGTTAAAACTTCGCTTATTCGCTTCGTCGGTATTGACTTCGCACGACTTGTTTATGACTTTATGTTAAATGTCCATAACCTTAAGAATATTTTTAATCCACTAAAAATTCTAATCTGGTAGAATTCAAATTAAATCATCAAGAGTAGATAAATTAAGAAAGGATATTTTCTTTTTTCTTAAACAATCTTAACTCCAATAGATTTTAACGGCTCCCTTGTAAAATAATAATTTGCATTTCTTTACTAAATTCATGTTTTTGCGAAAACAGGCTTGTTTTCAGACTTTTTTTATATTACAATTAAATATTTCTTTCAGTTTCTGAAAGAAAAATTGTTGACATATCTAGCCCAAAATGAATATTTGACATTGACAGCAAAACTCGCCATCATTGAAAGCAGATGTGATGTTTAACTAAATTGGTTCCAATTACATATTCTGCGTACGACTTTTTCGTTTTGTGAAAAAACTTATACTTTCTTAGAGTGTAAACTAATAAAAACTGGAGTGCATTTGTTTGGTTTCTTGAAGAAATATATAGGTGAAGTTGGATGTACTCTCATGTGAATCTTAGACTATTTTGGTAAGTTTCTATTTTGAATATTTGCCTGAATTATAATAGATTTGTTTATTGCCTCTCTGTGATTATATAAGTTTTGAAATTTCAATGTATTTTGTGTTATTCTTTTTACTTATCAGATCACTGGATCAAGTGTACTTTCACCAGAAGTTGTAAAATGTATTAGAAATGGCCAAATCTTCGATTGTCTTGAGCTTCCATGAGATTTTATTACATCATTCAGACGTAGACCTTCTGAATGGACCGTATTGGCTGAATGACACAATAATATCATTTTATTTTGAGTATCTCGAACGAGTTCTGTTTAGTGATGCAAGTGAAATACTGTTTGTTTCTCCTGAAGTCACCCAATGCATAAAAATGGTACAGACAGATGAAATAAAAACTTTTCTAGAACCACTTCATATTCATACAAGGAAATTTGTTTTCTTTGCCCTGAATGATAATGACTCTCCAGACACAGCTGGTGGCTCACATTGGAGTCTACTTGTTTACTCAAAACCTGAAAGTTGTTTTTTCCACCTGGACTCTTCAGCAGGAAGCAATCACAATGTGGCTTGGGAACTTGCAAGCCATTTAATAAGTTATTTCTCCAAAGGAGGTAAGCATGAAATGTTGACTATAGTTTTTAATCTATGAGCTCATTTAAGCACCACTAATTGAAAAAGTATGTAATTTGAAAATTTTATCATATTACTTTATTATGCTTTTTTATCTGACATATTTTGTTTGAGGTTCTGCTAATATTTTTTTATGTTATGTATTTATTTGCAGGTTCAATTAATTTTGTGGAAGAAGAATGTTTGCAACAAAGCAATGGTTATGACTGCGGTATTCATGTCATCTGTAATACGGAGCGATTAGCAGACCATGGACATAATCATGGCCAGATAGCATCTTGTGACATGCTAATTAAAATCAGTCCTAGTGTGAAAAGAAAAGAAATAATAAATATTATACAAAATCTCACTAACTCTCCTTAAAACTAATATCTTCTTTTACATGCTTGTTACAAAAAAATAGTTGTTTATGTTCAATGCTTGTTTGTATTAGCCTTGTTTTGTTGTTGTTGTTGCTGATTTATAATTTTAGAGATTAATAAAAATTCAAACAAAAAAGTCTAGTTTGTAGTCTCATTTCTAAATTGACATAGAGTACTTTTGTTAAGTTTATATTAGTCAGTTAAATGTCTTGTCAGGTATATAATAATTATCAATTTTAAAAAATATTTTTTAATAATAATAAAAATTTAATGTTTTCGATACAGTTAATATAATAATTATAAGTATATCACTTGTTTGGCTATTTTAGGTTTGCAGTACACATTTTGGAATAATGTTTAGGTAAAAATAGGTACAAAATATTTAGGATTTCTTTTTAACTAGAAAGAAATAAAAATATTACAACTACCATAAATAAGTATATATATACTTTGCATTCTATCAACCCTTCTGTTGTATGTTTCAAAATTAAATTACAATGATATATTTCAGATAGTATCTTCCTAGGACTATAAAATTTCTTACTCCTCACTTCAGGTACTAACAATTTTGAATGCTATTATCTTAATATATATTTATATATATCCATAATAATATTTATTAGTTTTGATTGGAAAAGTCTTCAGATTTTTGAGGTTCCACCCAACCTCCAAAGGCCTTTTCTAATTCTTCAGCCAATGCTAGGCACAGTCTATCGTTGTTATGATTGGCAACTACTTGAATACCGATCGGTAGGCCTTCCCGACCTAATCCTAATGGAATGTTTGTAGCTGGCAACCCAAGACAATTAATAATACCAGTGTAAGAAAAATTGAAGGCCTTAACGAGAGGCTCATTGTGGAAAGGTGCTGGGGTAGGATGTGTAGGGTATAGAAAAACCCCATTTTCTCCCAACATATCAGTGAAAGTTTTTTCGAGATGTTCCCTTACGTTTAAATAATACTTATACTTTTCGCTACCGATTTCTGGACCAGTATGATCTGACAAGGCGGTCACAAGGGCAGCCAATGTGTTGCCGGAGCAACCGACAAAGTTTTTAAAGATCTCTATTATAACCGCCATTACACCCTTTTTCCCCATAATACGTTCTTCAAACTTAATTTTTTCCGTCATTGTACTCATCCATATTGGCAAAGATTTTTTTAGCCTGTCGATCTTCCTTTCTTCTGCATCAATATCGTGTTCAAGTTTTAAGAATTCGACGACTTTTTTCATTGCTGTTATAATATCGGGATCGACAGGGTCTGTTAGAGGCGCATCATTACTAAATTGGTAGTATACCTTCAGTTTACTGACATTAACCGGTTCATCTAAATTCAATTTTTTGTCGTTTTCTCCTGCCATAACTTCAAGAAGTGGTTTCAAATCTACGGCGTATCTGGTCATTGGGCCAATACCTAGAAACATAATACTGAAATTAATACACAAAAAGTAAATTATGAGCATTTCTCACAGCTTGAAAGTAAAAATTTTGTACTTAAAAAGGAATGCAGTAGATCAGATTCCGGTAATGGATATTGCCCATCGTTTGAGACGATATTTCTTGAAGGTTTATGTCCAAAAATGCCATTGAAAAAAGCCGGCATACGTATTGATCCACCAATGTCTGAACCTAAAAACAGTAACAATCAATAAATGATTCTTAAACAAATGTGCTAAATAAAATGTATTACATAATCGAACCCTTCACTTTAAGTTAAATAGCTGTCTTAAGACAGTTTTTTTGGTATAATTGTAAAATCGAACTTACCAACACCGAAAATACTTCCAGCGGCAGCTTGAATGGCTCCTTCGCCACCTGACGAACCACCAACAATCCTGGTGGTATTATAGGGATTATTTGTTCGACCATAGATGTGGTTGTGTGTTTCCCACCTGAGAAGATAAAATACAGTGTTGTCTAAAGGCAACAATCTTATTTGTAGAATAATAAATCCGGGTAATCAGGCATTGAAATTAAGTATTACTGAGTGTAATCAGGGACTGTATCCTTAGAGCATGGATTTTGCTCTATGTACCGGCGTACTTACCACATACATAATTCGGGTACATTAGTGAGGCCTATTATAATGGCACCCTTTTCTTGTAGCAATCTGATGACGTCTGCATCCCTATCCGCAATTACATCTTTTCGATGAACAACGCCTGACGTGTGATGAAGACCTGTGAAATATATATGGTCTGTGATAAGTAAATATCCGTTTATTCAGTATGAAACTAAATAAACGGATATTTACTTGTCTAAAAATTGAGAAAAATTTTCACTTCAAGAAATCATAATACCCGCCTACTCTAAAGGAATAAAATCCAATTGAGCCTCACTATAAATTCCACCCGTGTTTCGTTCTCACTACGTGGGTTGGGTAGCTAATGTAATATCAGTCTATTACAAGACTTCAGCCGTGACATTACAAAGACGAAATTATAGCATAGTTAGCGTAAGTAGTTCTCTTTATAAGTGGTTGGGCACAATGGTGACATAACGTTCGAACAAGAGAACTGTCTAGTATTAATAATATAATAAATGCGAAAGTTTTAAAGCTTAGGAATAGCTTAACGAACGCAAATTAAATAAAACTGAGATATACCTTGGTATATATTCGTATTAATTTTTTTAGATGTATTATAATTTTTTAGTAATAGATGAGATAGAATATAGGATGACCAAATAATGCAAGATCCTACTTTTTATCCTGGAAAATAAAATAGTTTCGATTGGATCCATTTTATCTCCATTATTTCCACGCGAAAGAAGTCGCGGGCAAACCGTAAGATATATTACAGGTATGTACCCACATACCATATAATATAATCTCAGCTTCCTTATTAAAATACGAATACAAAGAACCGTGAACGTTGTATGCAAACGTGAGTATTTATCATGATAGGCCAGATGGCGCAGACGGTAATGATCTTGTCTTGTGCGCCAAAGGTTCGATCCCACTAGGGATAAATATTTATATGATCATATTTATGTTTGCTCTGGGTGTTAAATATATGCATTTAAGTATTATATATGCAATTCCTCTATAATCTTATGTTCGTAACACAAGTGCTTTAAGCGACTTATGACTGAATCAGGTCAATGTAAAAGGTGTTGTGGGAATTTTTTATTATTATTATATACTAGCAGTGCCCGTGACTTCGTCCGCGTGGAATAGTGACTTTGGGGGTCATTGTAGCATTCCTCGACAAATGGACTATCCATCACTGAAATAATTTTTCAAATCAAACTAGCGTTTCCTGAGATTAGTGCGTCTAAACAAACAAACTCTTCGGCTTTGACCGACATTGACTTAGCCGATGGCGCAGGTGGTAGTGATCCTGCCTTATGTGCCAAAGGTCGTGGATTCGATCCCCACCCAGGACAAATATTCATATATAGATTTTTGTTCTATGTTTGAGTGTTGAATATATGTATTGATGTATTGTGTTTGTGATTCCCCTGTTGTCTGTTAAACAAATGCTAGAAGCGACTTATTACAGAGTCAGGTAGATGTATGAGTAGTAGTGTGTTTTTTATTATTATTATTGTTTTATAATATTTAATATGGGTATATAACAGAGCTTCTCGGTGACTATTTATCTCTGTGGACGCAAAAATATATATATAATAGATGGATGTGTATTGACTGTTTTAGATAAAGCTTTAGCTATATATATCATGAATCTTATATGAAAAAAAGTGTGACGACGAGCATGAAAAAAGGTTTCGAAATAATCATGTTAACTGTAGTTTAGTTGGTAGGGCAGAAAACAATGAAAGCAAATATGCAATATTACCCGTGTGAAGTCAAGGCGTATTACTAGAGCCATATTTTTTGGGGATTTTAAAAATCTAGTATAATCTCTACAAGCACTTAATACTAATATTTAAAATTTATTTCACTCTTAAGGCAGCTATGTACATCTAAATTTGCATAGCTATACATATATAGCTTTAGATTATAACATTAGTGGATATGTTTGACTATACGTGAAATACGTATTCTTAAAGTCGTTGCATATCGCTCATTACCTTTAACAGCCACGCAATCTTTTGTAGTGAAAGGCACTCCTAAAAATGGCTTTTCCTTTGCCAATTGTTCAGCCGACTTGGTCCCGCCTCGGGCGAGGTTGTCCGCCTCTCGAGCTTCTTTCAATGCTTCTTCAAAGCGATCTTCTACGAAACAATTCAACGCTGAGTTCACATCTTTGATGCGCCTGATACACGTTTCGAGAACTTCCAGGCTTGTTATCTGGAAATAAAAGATTTGAGTAAACATCAACAGAAATAATTGAGGCTTTTGGATTCAGCTATGCAACTGATCCAGAACATTATTTCAGTTATTAATAGCCATGTGCCTGCCTCGACGTTGCCCGGGTACAGAGAAAAATTGTATCCCGTTGATATCGTCACTCTATCGTTTATGCAAGCATTAGGCTATACACATTTTGCTATGAATCTTTCAGAGCCTATTGAACATACAAACCGGTCCTGACAATTTTGAACACAAAATAATAATTATTCAATTTGGCGCAGTCGTTCTAGATGATTAATATTTATTTATTTAGAAGATAGATATCTATGTAGATACTCAGGGTATACTTTAGATACAGAACAGAATACCATACTATTCTGTTATGTCAAGATTATGTTTATTTAAAATGTCGCGTTATAAGGCTAAAATGTGTTTATTTTGTTTCTCTTTGTTAGTTGGAATTTGGTGTACAAGAAAGAATTAATTTATTATCAAAGGTCTCATTCTAAGATCTAGGATTAAGGACTTGTTTTATCCTAATGTGTATATGTAGGTTTTATAAATTAACAACGAGATTATGCAAGTGTTACAAGTCCTATAGTGGGAAAAGTTAAAAAAATGATCACAGATTTATCCGTGAATTGAGTCTGACACCGCATAATTTGGCTTATGAAACTTACAGCCAATTCAATTCTTTGTGTTGCTGTTAGAGCGAATTTATGTGTCATTCAACTCTTATATGTCGAGCACAAAGAACTCTGTAACCAATTTTGTGGAGAAAACTATGGAGAACTTGGCTAAAATATTTTTAAATATTGAAGTAACATTCTTTTTAAATTAATATATCCTAACTTCATAGAGGCTCAAACAATAATATTGGTACTTTATTTGAATCTTATAGAAATTCCTATGCTAAATTTTGTATATCAAAATATGATATATACAGTTTAAAACATGTAACTTTTGGGAAAAAGGTCACATTTTGAAGTATATATCTCAGTATATTTTGGTCTTGTCTCATATTCTCATGTCATGTTCTTAATCGGCTCATAACCACCACGCTATATGTTTCGTTAGAAATTTAGTGCCTCATATTTATGTTTAAGCAAGCTGTAAGCTTTAGCTTTAAGCTTGAGTTTTAAACTTATTAGTATAACGCGAGATCGAGATTCGACTCTAATTGGTAATGATATCATAAAAATAAAGTCACACAACGTAAAGTAGTAAAGTAGCATAAATCACGTGTGTTACCAGAAAACACTCAACATATATTTTAAACACCAAGACAGAAAAAACAAAACAAATGCCCATCCCCACCCTGTAGTATTTAAGCTGCGCTGTTTCAGATGAATATACCGCCACCTGGTGGTTCTGTTACCTTATTCGCCTCTTATGACACCTAGTACAGAGGGACGTACTATTCTGCTCCGCCAGTACCCCACGGCTTACAGAATTATTTAGTATTAGTAATATAGTATAGATTAAAACAATTATTTGAACATAATTCTATGACAGGTTGTTTAACTAATCTAATCAATTCGTGTTGCTGCTGATAAGCAGCGAGGATATTTAATACACACAAACGTTTTCCCTTTTATATACGAGTTCAACATTTTTAATTTTCGGTCCACGTCACGGCTTTATTTTAAAATACATCTGTATCATTTGATTTTTGATACATAGTAAGCTTCAATTCAAATAAGACATTGCGCTGATCTTGCTGGCTTACTTGAGATAGTCATAAAGATATAAGGCAATAAAAATAAACTAGTAACGTAAAGATACTCGTTTATTGACTGAAGTAAAATAGTACATCCCCCGTCTGCAACAGCGTAGTTCAAATGCGCAGGGCGAGGATGGACAGCAGCATCCCCGTCGCAAATTCTGCGCATTGCGGTTGCCAACACGCTTGCCCAGCGCGCCAATTATCGGCCAAAGTCACTGTTTATTGGGGTGGCCTATGTCCAGCACTTCCAATGACTGATACGATGAGTAATGTAAAATCCCTAAGGGACTTTGACTACTCATTATAAAGCTACAAATAAACACTAAACATTGAACGTGCCTACACTCGACATGTTAAATAAACAGAAAGGTAAAGGTAAAGGAAAGAACACAAAGCAAATTTAAATACAACTATATTTTTTCTTATGAATAGGGTTATTTTAATCCATCGGGGTACACTGTTTTGTTTACTGTACTGACTGCAATACTTGCGGAAGTGTTACATTTAGGGCCTAATTCCACAGCCCTTCCATTTTCTTTAAATAATAATTACGTGATCGTAATACCTATTTATGCCCAGAATGAATTTCTAAACTAATGACCGATTTTGATCCAACTTAAGAGATCGTGACTAATTTAAGACGTCAACGACTGTCATGTCAGCTAGATATACAATATTTACTTTTTATTAGGTACCAATTCTTATTATACACTCATTTGCAAGAAACGGGCGGCTTTGATTTTAATTCTTCTTTAAAAAAATACGGTACGAAAATTATTTCAATCATTTGTACATGTTACTGGCCGGTTTTAAAAATGCCGTGGTGTTTAAAACAGTACGTTCTAAATTCAAGTTTTCGTTTGATGCTCGTTTTTATAGAAAACCACTTTTTATCTTACATTTTTGGTGCAAAGTTTCAAAAGATAATATCGGTTTTTATAACTTTTAGTCAATTTTTATGAATTTATTTCATATTCTTAATTGTTAAAGCTTCATTTATTGCTGTTTAGCTGTCTCAATAATGTTAGAGAAAGTGGTAAAAGTTATCAAAATTATTGCGCTGCTCGAAGAGGGTTGCAGCCAATGCATCGTGGCTCAGAGGCTAAGTGTGAGTCGCTCGACGGTTCAAAAGGACCTGGCAGCGGTATCAAGATACGGTTCCGAGAGAAAGCCTGGTTCTGGAAAAAAACCATGTACCCAACCACGAGATGATCGTTTTCTAGTGAGTCGCGCATTTAAAAATCGCAAGTCTTTGTATGTGGACCTTAAGAACAACCTTGAAGAAGTAAGAAATGTGCATATTAGTCTATGGACGGTCAGGAGGAGGCTTCTCGCGGCCAATATATGCAGCCATCGGCCGGCCCGCGGCCCTAAGTTACTCCGTGAGCACAGAGTTGCCAGGCTTAGGTTTGCTCGAAGTTCCGATGAAGCCAGGATATCTCTGTTCGGTGAAGATCAACGTCGGCAAGTGCTACGAAGATGAGAGATTGGCTTTACAGAGGCTTGTTTAGAAGAAATCACACCTTATGGGGGGGGCTCTGTTATATTTTTGGCAGGAATAATTTCAATGGATCGTACAGTTAGTTAGTCTTCATTGAAAACAAAACGGCTCACTGACTGGACATCGATACATAACGGAGGTTCTAATTCCTCGTGCACAACCCGCACTGTCCGCTTTAGGCGAAGACTCAATTTTTATGGACCACAACGCTCGCGCCCTCCTGTCTGGCGATGTGGAAGCGTATGTGCAAGAGGTCGTCATTCGTCGTTTGGATTGGCCAGCTCGAAGTCCCGACCTCAATCCGCAAGCAAGTATCCGGTATATCCTTGCTAGCATATCCAGACGAATTCAAGCTGTGATTTTAGCTAGAGGGGGCCTCACTTGATACTAAACATTTATCTGCTTTTACTTTATTAAAGAAAAAACAAACAAAAATCTTTGTTACCTTTTACTTCACGAACATATGCACTACTAGCGAGCACGTACTAGTGAAATTTAGCATTAAAACCCATAAATTTTATCAAAATTTTATGAGAATACTGACGAAAACAATTATTTGCTTATTAATTTACAAAATTGTGAAAGTAAAACTATAATTATTAAACAAACCAATAGTAACATTTGAAATGGTTCATTGCTTCGGTGCCCGTTTTTTTGCAAATGAGTGTATTATGTAGTATAATTCGTATTAAACGGGTATACAAAGTAAGTAACGGGTATACTATGTATCTAAAGAATAATATTCTCGCCATCTCTAGAATTCTAATATATTGTGTTTTATTAATTACATATGTAACAAATAATTATGATAGTGATTCGTTTATTTTATATCTTATATATAATAGTCTCGTGTTTCAATGTTAGTTACGAAACTCCTACAAAAAGGGTTGACCGATTTTTTTCTAAATTTTATATGCATATTCAGTAGATCTGAGAATCAGCAATTATTTTCAACTCTTTTTGTAAATTATTTTTTATGTAGTAATACAAAATACATACAACCCTAAATTGTCACTCTTCTATCATTATACCAGATACCCCTATCTGGTATGTTGTCCATAATTGCCGCGCTGGGCAAACGTGTTGGCAATCGCAGAGCGCAGCTTTCGCGATAGGGATGCTGCTGCCCATGCCCGCTTTGTACATTTGAGTTGACTTTTTATACATGGATATACTCGTACCGCCATCTGTCGGTTTTGGTACTTTAGTCGCCTCTTACGACACCTGGTACAGGGGGAGGAATTATTCTACTCTGCCGGTACTTCAAGGCACTTTTCTATCACCAACCCATATTTTTAATTGTTATTTTAGTAGTTGAATAATTTTATTTAATTTATATAGCAGCACAACGTTCGTCAGGACAGCTAGTATATATTATATTATATATGGTATATATATATATTAAACCGCATTTGGGTCAATTTTCAAATTTCTTAAAAAATTAAATTTTGTTAGGCAGAAGCGTAAACATGTCATTATATAATATATTTCGACATTATATTCTGTTAATCCGGTATGGTGGTCTTTCATTGTGCTGTCATTTTTATTTACTGGACTTGTCAGATCAATTAGTCACTGTCTCAACACAATGAGGAATGTAATACTCAAAGTGCATGTTTTGAACTTTGGAAGAGGACAAACAAATGCATATTATTGTTGTTCATGGAAACATCATCGTAAGTAACTAATTTATTCTTTTATTATACCTACTTGTTTTAAAAATTACTAGTTTATACTAAATTATGTTTTTATCCGGAGATACGTATGGAAATTGCGTTACTTATTAAGAATGTATATTACATTTTCCGTGTAATATTATATATACAATGACCCTATTATTTTCTGACAATGACATGACCATTCCATACCATTAAATTTAATTTATCTATAGTATGTATATTGTATACCTCAAGTAAAATTCATTTATTATTAGACAGTGTTACATATATAATACTTGCGTACTTCATAAGGCTTCACAAAAAGAATAAAACCAGAAAATATGAGAATTATTAAGCTTAAATCCGATCAAAGGTATGATAGCGAGTTCAAATTTACACTGTGAGTAGTATTAGTAGGTAGTGAACTAGAATTAGTACATAGTAATACTTTTCTATTCAATTTAATGTCATTTCATGTTTATGTTTGTTTTTTGTAGATTGATAAACCATGTTCGTACGCATAACGCAATATAAGAAAAAACCAAATATATTTTTTAAATAGAACAAATGAAATCTGTAAATATCTGGTCATCACAAAAATCGGCCACTGTGTAAGTGTACTGTTTCTGTTTATATTTTCAAACTTAAATGTTTTAAGATGAGTATTGCTTATGTGAAGGGTCTGATAAGATGTTTGACATTATGAGGGCTTTAAGAAATCGGAACCTACCTCTCTGGCGTTGATCTTCAGCGACGATGGCGTGAATTGAGGGGTGTGGCTATTAAGTGACAGTACAGTGAGAAGACGATTCCGTAAACAGAATTTAAGACTAAATAAAAGGTTTTAGTAATTTCTTCGAAAACTTTGAGCATTATTTGTAAAAAATAACTTGTTTAATTAAACAATATGATTATAATTCAATTTGTTACATTCACAATTTTTAAACAAGAGATATCCTGTAAGATGTAGGTGGCCCGATTTTTGTGATGACCAGTGTAGTTCATCAATACTTGCATTTTCAATCATTAAGTATTATCACAGTTGTATTAGAAATAGGTTATTTGTATAACAAGCGCATATTAGAGAACAGTCAATGAAAAAGTAAAGTATTGTACTTTTATTATTTGGACTTTTATTATTTGGTCTTTTTTGAGTGGATCGATAGCGTCAAGAGCTCCCCCTATACCTGCGCTGAAGTCATTCCTTTGTCAAGTAGTAGTTAGTAACTTTCTTTGGTCTGAGAGTAACTAGAAATAATTCCTGAAAAATTTTAACTAATATAGTTTTTGTGAGCTATGTGACAGACATAACGAAAGTCCTACTTTTCTGTATGAGTAATATTTACATAAATAGGGCCTATTAGCGTCGTTTTCATTTTTTTTTGTGCACTACCCTCATTATAAATTTATGTTGGTTGACAAAAATAGATTGTACATAACGATTACGACTTGACAATATTTTATTTATTTTTGTATTTTTTGTAATCCTCTTTTTGTGATCTTGTAAGCAGTAAAGTAGGTATCCATCTGAATTTACAACAATTATTAAAACACCAGTTCTCTTCCTTGTCTCTAAAAGTCTCATCAAAATCGGTTCCGTCCAAAATATTTATTAACAACAACATATTCTTTCTTGTTTTTTACTTACATTTTACTTACACAGGGTCATATACAAAATAGTACAATTGGCGGCCTTATCGCTCTTTACCAGGCTACCTTTGTAAGGACATAAGAGAGACATAAAGATAATGGGCAGTTTAGCGTATACAGTACCTATATACACAAAGTTACACATTATAAATAAATTGACATACTAATATACTCGTATGTTTATATACATACATTAATATACACATATATACTATATATATAAATATACATACATACTTAAATTGTACTGCAGTTTGTAGTGTTAAGGAGAGCCTTAACTACGCTTAATAACAGTTATAATCTGCCCTTTTTGCGGAGGGAGCAAGTTCCATAGCCGAATAGCTTCGACAGAAAAATATTGATTGTAGAAACTCTATGATTGTACAGGAATTTAGAGCTTTATATTTTGTCATGATCTCAGGGATCTTTCATGAATGCTACCAAAACAAACAATATATATTGCATTAAATAATTTCCTAAAGGTTTGTTGTACATGTTGTAACCTTATGTTGCGTTATAAAACCGTATACATTTATTATGTAAAATACCTTTTTTTCACGTTATAAACAGATACTCCAATTTAATATTTATATAGAGATCTTATTTTTGATTTAAAAAAATACGAATTCTGATGTATATTAGAACGTAAAAAATTATGAACGTGAAATGAGTAAAGAATTAATATAGAGATTAAGTTAACAAAAGATTATATTTATGGATACAATAATAGTATGGCCGCGCTATACTGTGTAGGAAGTGGTACATTGTTTGTTTGTTTTGTATCAAGCGTAAACGAGCACCCATGACGTCATAATAATAACAGAATGTCCATGGTATGCTAATTTTAAATACAGATCTCTAATGCTATAAAATATTTTTCAGGCACGTTATTATAGGTGTTCCAGAGTTTTACTCATATACTTAAACCAGACGAACCACGCTATACCATGCTTGTTAAATAATTCTTTACCATTTGATTCTTAGGTGTTTTAAGGACGTCAGTTTTGTGCTGGCACAATATCTAGCTATTGTTACTTGAAATAGATAACAGGAAAATATAACGTAGGTAATTGCCGTCATTGCATGATAATTGTAAATTTCATATTATACATCAAAGGTACTACCAATAATATAAACGCAAAAGTTTATAAGTATAGATGTAAGTTTGTTACTTTTTCAAGCCGGAACAGCTGAGTAGATCTGGACGTAACATATAGGCTACTGTGGGGTAGGTCTGTCTTTTTATTTGTCTTATTTATAGAATCGGCACGACTTCTTGCAAATGTTTCACGGTCAAGGGGCGATGCAAATTTTATTTTTGGAATAACAAATGGTCTCTAAAATTTTACAACACTCTTTCATCTCCACTATTATCTTCACGTTAGCATTTTTAACCGAAAAACTTTAAAACACAACAGGTTTTCGACATAAATGTTGAACTTACAAAAACAAAAACCAGTTTTATGTTAGTTCCTTTCCCCAAATTATCCAATATTTAACTATCATAATCACACAGTTTACTGCATTACAATTAATATATTGATTACTGGTACCTATGTACTTTTAAACAATTATATACGACGAACCCAACAAATTGTAAACAAAATATATCGCAAATCCAAACAAACATACCTCTTTAGTCCTAATTTTCCTGGCCACTTCTATCGCTGGTTGCTTCAGGATCTCGTCAGTAATCAACGGTATCTTAGCTCCTTCATTTCCGTAATACAAACTGAACAAAAACCTAGCTACCATTGCGATTGCAAGCCTGACTGCATGTAGCACTTTTAGCTTCAATCCTATTGGCGTGTTCCTTATCTCAGTAGTGCTCATGTTGAAAATTTTTCACTCTATTTATAAATTAACACGCGGCACTAAATCGATACAAAATACACCAGACTCCACTGAGACTTGCTACGCAACATAACATAGATATTCGCGGGCGACGCCTGTGCCGCTCTGGTATTATGTGAACTGTATAAATGGTCGAATAATCATGCCCTAGCTGCTGGATACGTCATTTTATCGTGCGTCTCGCTCTTTCCGTGGCGGCGAGTGACGCAGCCCGTGGTTCGCCGGGGCTTCGCAGACAGGCCGGCCGGTTTGATGACTGAATGGGTCTTACGGTTAGCAACAAACGGGTTCCCGCTTGCATTAAAACATAGGTTGGTACAAGCAACAGATGTCACTGGAACCACAACCGATAGTGACTCACGTCGCATACCTACTTAAGGACTTATTACGCCACGAGTAATTTTTTGTATATCTAGACTAGATAGTGCACATTGCGGGATTGAAATTGTGTGACTGTTGTTGCTATTTGGCTACTGAGTGATAAGATAATATATTTTGTCACATTAAAGTCTATGGTATATATTCTTGACAATGGAGTTTGTAGGTTTTGTTTTATATTTGACAAACGTAATTTTTTTTTCAGATCATCGTCATGGCTGACTCTGAAGAAGATCAGCGAAATTCAACTACAAGTAGTCCACTTAAAATTACACTTCCGACAGTCCTATGCACTCCAGAACCTACTGACATAGATGACATGCCTTTACCCTTTTTTGTGTCGTCGGAGTCCAAATTGTCTTTACCGTCCAACCTCGGAACTCCAACCTCACCTCTAAAATTGTCCTCACCTATGTCGTTACCCGCATCCCCATCACCTTTCACGAAAATCTCTCCACAACCAGACCACGCAAAATTAAACAGTCCCAAAATATCAACGACTAATACGCAGAACACCGTAAAAGCTTTGATAAACACCGGATCAGCGACAGGTAAGTCAACCTCCATGTTTACTCTGAGTAAATATTTCGCATAAACATTTTGCTGAAGTTGCCATAACGTCACTCATTGTGACCTTGGCAATTACAATTATATATTCAAATTAAATAAGCTAATAAAATCCTACACTTGAAGTTATTTGAGGGAAATATTAAATGTATTTATTGTTTATTTACTGTTATAAAGTTTATTATTTATTTTATTATTATATAGTTACGATATGGCGGCATTATAAATGAGTCACATAACACGATGAAAAGCATACAATGGCGATATTTAATTCTATTTCACATTGATTCTTATATTTTTTCTATTTACAATTCAAATTTCCAATACAAGATTAGGTCTAGTTTACTAAAACGTGTTACTAATGTATTCGAATCACGCACTTCACCACTTGCTAAACGTATTTTCGGTCCAAACCTCGTATTCGTAACCTCCCAATTTGTTATTCTATTCTCGTGTGAACGCACATGCACACCGAAATATGCTTAAGGATTGTGCAATAATTCAATAAATACGCTCGATATCTATCATTATTATTAGTATTTTCATATTGTGCCAGTAGATTAATTACATGTTTACAATATTATAATTTGTGCAACAGCTACAAATGTTTATATAAAAGAAGATATAATATAGAAATAAGCTGATTATGTGAAATCACAGGGTAATGTGACATAACTTCGAGTCACAAGCTTAGCAACGCGCTAGTGGTATCCTTGTGGTGATTTTACTATCACGCGAACCGGATGCAATGAAGCATCGACTTGGTCTTGGTCCGCGTCGACTTGGTCATGTGAAAAATGTATAAAAAAAATTGTTACAGACTCAATATGTGCAAATTGCTTGGAAAAGAAATTAAAATACTTAGTACTTAAGAATCGTTCTTCTCTATTATATTTAAGTTCCTTAGGCTTTGTTTGATTGAAAAGGTTGAGTCGTATTTTTACTTGGCAGGTCAACATGTAAAACTCACCTCATGCATTTTCTTTCTCACGTCGAATATACTGTGAAGTCTATTCAGTAGAGCAATTCTTCTTTTATTGGTCGGTGACTATTGTTTATATACTCGTAGAGTAAAATCCGCCGTTAATTCAAAACGACCACAGCGACGCATTAGTACTTTCCTCAGTAGTTTCTTTGTAGACTTATCGCGATGTGAACTCAGACGGTGATGTACTGACATTTGCAGTCTGGACTATCGAGTTATATCAACGACCGTGAAAGTTTCTTTAGTTCGTAGGGAACAACTTGTTTAGCAACATTGTTATCTTTTTACTGATATTCACTTAGAAAGCTGTTAGAATGCTACGTTATTAACCTAAATATAAAAAATGCGTGTGACGTTGTCTTCTAAACTACTGAATAATATTGAATCAAATTTTTCTGTCTGTGCAGTGTTTATATCTCAATTTAGTCGCAATAAAGAATCCCTATTTCCCTGGGTCAAGGCATAAGGCATATGGGGATTTCGCTAATTCGCATTAGAAATAAAGTAGAATCGCAGATTCAGAAAATTTGCACGGTAAATTAGAAAGTGCAAGAAAACCTAACGGTCATATTAACATTTTGGCGCTTGACAAAACTATCAGTCGTTTTACAGTTAATGCGTTTGATAGAATACGCACTGCTGTTTATATTTTAAGGTGAACCTAATACAGATGTATCGGTCAGAAGTGTATTTTTATATTATATACAGCATTTAGTCTTCAATATTCCAAGTTGAGATAGAAAGACGTCTGTTGCTCAGCTAGTAGTTAATAAAAGCGTTAATATAAACGTTGACTGTAATTTGAGTCAATACCCAAATATCTGAGTGCAAGAGACCTTCTTTAAAGTTTTTTTAATCAAAAAACTTAAGAATTAAGTTAATGAGGTATAATTCAATGTTTTTTTTGACCATTGAGCGGTCACAATATTAATTAGAAGGAAGTTTCTTTTATTCTTAGAGAATCGTTTATGTATAAAAGTGACGTGACTGTTTGTCAAATCAAAATAGCAGTTTTTTTAAATACCTCTTACAGGAATAGGAACTACAAAGGTGAAACTACGGGACGCTGCTACTGCTAAATCCCTACACTACATAGTATAAAATAAAGTCGCTTTCCACTGACTCAGATCACTCCCTTAAATCTTAGATCTTTCAAACTACGCAACGGATTTTGATGCGTTTTTCTTTTAATATTTAGAGTGATTCAAGACGAAGGTAGTTCATGTATAGTATACATGTATAATATAGTAGAGAAACACTGATAACTTTAGAAGATTTTAAGTGATGTCGTAAATAACCATATTCTTTTTACGATAACATTGGCTGGCTGAACTCGACGTCATAGATCAATATAATGGTCTACAGTACTATACACCATAAAATGGTCTCCAAAAAGTCCGCGGTGGTAGGTATATGTCTATCTCAAATGGTTAACCCACTATAACCATTTTAACCCGTGTAAAGCAGGGGCAGGTAATATATAAATTACATTTTACAAGTTTAAATTAAATCTGTATAAAAGAAAATTTTGTGTAAAAGCAAAGGTGAGTTTAATGTACATTGCTAATATCGAATACATTACTAATATCAAATTAAAGAAATACCTATATCTAATACGTTTCTAATAGGTACCTTTAATTTTCTGGTCTACTGCTTCTTCCTCATCATCCCCATCACTGTTGTGTATAGGTTACCGCTAGAGATTTCAATGATTACCGGTTCCGGCTTAGGCTTCCTGCGGCCTTAACCAGATTGCCGGCCCACTTTGTGAGGGGTCTTCCCACGCTGCGTATCCGGTGCGTTGTCGCTTGTAGAAAGGTTTTCCACCTCAAAGCTTCTCTTCTCTAGTGTCCCGAATTGACTCTTCAGTGAATTCATATTATGATGTATTCATTAACTGAAGGTTTAAGTGCCCTTAAGCTAATACCAAACGATTAATATGTCCTTAGCTATTATTTATTACCAACTTTATTACACACGTAACTCCGTTCGATTGGACTTTGCGTATGTGCAACATAGGGTTCTACCCTAGGGTTCAAACCATAGACATGTCAAACTACATCATATTTACATATAAAAATAATATTTTTCATTTTTCATATGAACTTAATACTTATATTAAAAAAATACCAATGTCTATAATATTTGATTAATATTTCACAAAGGCTATTCCAATTATTGTTAGATATGGTATATACCACAATGAAATGTCTGGAGTTGAATGGTTCGCCCTATCTTTTATTAAAAATTAAACTCCACCAGGTGTTCTCGGGGACGGACATAAACTGCACCGGAATAGCGCTCACAGTTCTCCAGGATTAAGGATAATCCTGCAGAAAAAAGTGTAATTTTCCTCCCTGTCGAGATGTGTTGTCTTCTTTGGACTAGAAAATGCTATTTTCTTGCAAACATGTGGACGCAAAGTTAATAAAAATACCTAAATTAATATTTTTTTTATGAATTTTTCCTTCTTTCATTTCACGATTACAGAGACAACAACAGTCTCATTCGTATAGTTAGATTTGTGTATGTTTATGAATATGATGGGTGAATACATTTACACGAAAAAATATAGCTATTTATTCCATGTTTAGATTGTATGTTTTTTTTTATTTTGATCGTCCGTTATTTTCAATACTTGAATACACTTCATCTTCCTTATATTTTCATAACACAATGTCTATAAATAAATAAGATGGGGTAGAAGGCCGACTGCGTTCAAATACAGGCCGTTCTCTACTTAACTTAAACTCCGCCTTCAACAATATCTGTAAGAGCAACACTGTATATTTGTACAATTTTTACTGTAAATTAATTTTTTCACAAAAGATTACACTGCTAGGCTAAAACGACGCCAGCTGTACCTACTAGTATAAACACAGTGTTACAGCTGCCTGCGTCTTCTACTCTAATAAATCAACAAGTTTATATTAACCTTACAAACAATCATTACAAAAAAGAGAGAACAACAACATTTGAACATTTGTATACTACAAATTAAATAAGGCAAAAATTAAAAGAGAGGAGATAACTATCGCACACATGTACTAAACATCGCGCTTGTGCCACGAATAAATGCTCAAATAGAAAGGAGTAAGATTTATTCAAATCTTACTCCTTTCCAAAAAAGGTTAAAGTCAAATTACAGCAACCAAGTTAGAACTGTATCTTTACACTGCTTTTGAGTCATTGGATAAATGTTCCTAGTAAACTGATATATAAAGATGTAATTCATAGTACTATAGTAATTATTTACAAATTTGTGTATTTGTTATACAATAGTTAAAGTCGCAAAATAGTTTTAATTATTCTGCGCATTGTAAATTGATTAATTAACCGAAGTGAAGGCAAATGGAAACATTGCATCAGAATGGGTTCGGTTAATTTGGCGATGAATTAACCGTTCGTGTTCTTTTAACTCAACTGTGGATCCATTAGCCCTAATTGAATAAAACGCGACTAGTTCTGTAAATTACATTTCGTATTCCACTCATACGAGTACAAGCGAGTTTCTTTTAAACCCAACAATAGAATGTTTATATTTAAACCTCATGTAGTGTTCATTTATTTTTTATTTAAAAATTTATATATGACCATATTATTTGTCTTTAACATATAATATCAATTTTGGTATAAAAACTTAAGACTAATCTTATCTTTTAAATCATGCTCTTGACACCAAACTAGGCGTAAGCGTGTTTTAGCATATTGTGCCATATCTACTAAATAAATAATATAAAACTTAAAACACGTAGGTAATTAAACTGAATTACCGAAACTGACAGATGACAGTATATCCGTCCGGCGCAGAGTAGCTCAAATGCAATAGGGCATGAATGGGCAGAAGCATTACCGTCGCTATGGGCCTTATGGGCAAATTCCTCCTTTCTTGGAGAAGCCTATCCCTGCAGTGGACATTTTACGGTACTCGTAATTTATCACACACGGTAACACGGTATTTATTTTGGTAAAGCATAAATAAATTGAGTATATTCCATTCCGGATAAAGTTTAGTAATTTTCCAATGTCTAATGAAAATTAAATGGTTGTGTACTTTCCGTTATCACCAATAACTGAGTAGGTACCTACCAAACGTTAATATTAAATTTAATTGATTGCTCTATAACAACAATATATTAATGTCATAAACATCAATATTTATAACAGTTAAAATAACGTAACTAGTGCTTATAACTATTACAGAAATGCACAGCATTTTCAAAACGATACAACTGAATAAATTTCATTGTACATATCAGCTGTTAGACGTCCTTTGCTGGACATAGACCTCAAAAAATAATTTAGTGTAGTGCAGTAATTTGTGTCCCTAATTGCCGCGCTAAGTAATCGCAGAGCGTAGCTTAGTTGCTATGGTGCTGCCCTGTGCATTTGAGCTACCGGGTTTCGGATGGATATACCTGTCGGTTTAGATACCTAAATCGCCTCTTACTTGGTACAATTAGAGGTACATTTATCTATTATACTCTGCCCGACCCCAGAGCGTAATTTTACAATTTTAAAATAAAAACGATATGTCTAAGTAATAAAAACAAGAACAAAATAAAAAATCTAAATAAAAAATCTACTATGGATGTCTTGCAATCTGAATTAAATGGTTCTGAGATCTCATTCTTTATAGTTCTTACATAGGCTCTGAAAAAAGTAATCGGAAAATTACAACAGAAGTTCAAACGTTTATCGCGAAACGATAAAAGTGCCTCCAACCAAGACTAACCTTGATTTTTTTAATATAGGTACAATTCGAGAACTTGTTATGTTGACAGTAATTAAGCACAACTATCTATATATTTCATATAATTCAATATACACTAGCGCTGTATAGTAGACAAATATATTTAGATAATTCAGGCGACAGAGTAGAATGAATTGGTAATGAGCTCGATCAATCGGTGTAAGAAACCAATTACGATGCAAATTTATTATTATACCGTTTCGATGATTTTTACGGTTGCCATTCTGTGAGATGATATCATATTTACCTATTTATGTATATATTTTACTTACTCACCAGTAAAGGGATATTAAAATGGAAAGAATACTAACTGTAATTGTAACTAGTGTAACTGTTAATTGTTTTGTAAAATATTTAAATCTTTTTAAATGCTTAAATTTGTTAATAGTTTATGTTCTGATATTTTTTTCTTGTCAAACGCAGCTTACACTTGTCCATGTTATATTAAACTTCTTTAACGTTGTTATCAGTTGTTGAAAGGCAGAAGAAACTAACACTAAACTAGTCCTCTCCACTCCACTTTATACACTTGGAATAAAGAAAATATTAATAAGAATAAATTATTTATTTCCGAAGTATCTACATATTGATTGGATGGACATATTGGTTTGATCAATAAAGACCATTGAAACTCTGTACCTAGCTCACATGCTAAGGTATAAGGTATAAGTATCTATCGCGGACTGTATGCTTGTTTGTCGACTTAGTCCAATAGAAATATAGAAATAAAATAAAACCATAATTATTGTACTACTGTGACTTTTGTATTTATTCATTATTTGACATTAGTGATACTAAAGTCAAATGGCAACACCGGAACTAATCAACGATAAGACAGCAGTTTAGTTTATGACCAAATAAAATTTTATTGATTATCCGGCAGCCCCGATGGTGTAAATAGTAGTAATCTCATCTTATGTGCCAAGGGTCGTGGGTTCGATCCCCACTTCGAACAAATGATATTTATGTTTGTCCTGTGTCCTATATGTATGATTAATTATTATATTTGTGATTCCTCTCTTGTCTCATGTCCTTAACACAAGTATTTTTCCACGGAGTCAGGTCAATATATAAGATGTTGTGTCAATATATTGCGATTGTAGATTAATGTTTAATAGCAGGCACATATGCGCTAGTTTTACCGGAAACGTAGTAGGGTGGTGCTAGTATAAATCCTATGTTCTCCGCCATCCGGAAATATCTGAGTCATTGTGTTCGATAACGGGTCGGATAAACTCTGAAACGTTTTAGCTGCGAACTAATTTAGTTAGAATTTATTAATAGCCTGTGAATCAGTACTTTATTTACTAAAAAATAAAACAGGTTCTTGTTAGCATTTATTCACAATTCTATAATTACACTGTATTATTTAAAAACATGCCTAGCTCTTTTTTAAACAAACAAATTAGAAGTTAAGGCAGACGCCCTCTATTAGTTTTCGAATGAGCAATTGAAACACTAATATATCAAACAGAAGTTTTAGTGAACACTAATTGTTTAGAAATTTCAAAATGCAGCAACACTAACCCAACTCCAATTTTATATAATGTAATTAATTAGCGAGATAACGTACTATGAAAATATGTTAAGATAATAGTATCTCGTAGAGGCGACTCGCTATCGTGCTATCGTAGAATCAAATAATATTATCATAAGTATGGTATATTCGCATCAATTCAAATTATTGTATAAAATGTACTATTCCATTTATAATTTTAGCTTTAACAATGTTAAGTCCAGCTTTTACACCTATAACTTTTATTACTTGACATTACTTAGATCCTGAATTGCTCAAATTATTTATTATTGAAGTGCACGGCTTGGGGTATTTTTCGCACCAATTTTTCGTGAGAAATATTTAACTCTATGTCATAATTTTGTTTTTAATTTTAAAAGGTTTATTAGTAATTTTCTATCCAAAGCTTTTATCAGTCCTATATTGCTACGAAAGTTGTTGGTACGAACACAGTCGAAAGAAACATACCAGCCCTAATCTAAACTATTATTAATCAAACTAAGTGAGAAACTAGTTGATCTAAGAACAGATTAATTTTGTCCCCTATATACTCCCCATAAAAGGGAAGCTTCATGGCAAACTTAGATGACATAAGTTTTAGGAATCTATCATGCATGCGACAATTGCCCTCAAATGATACGGGTGAGATCAATAACTCCTGTCCGGGCCAGTACGGAACCTCAATAAAACAAGAGATTTCAGCAGTTGTCTTCGGACATTGAAAATGGAATTCTCATCAAGATCATTCGGTGCGGACGCCGCAGTCGGCCGCGGTACGCGAACGGAGACAGCCGTCCCCGCGACACAATGCAGACTCTCTCGCTTAAACCACGTGAAGTAAAGTGGCGGCATAATGCCATCGTTGCGATGATTTGCTCGTTCTAAAACTCAATTAAATAGGACATCAAACGCGTTCTTCTAGGTTTTCCCGTCTTTAAAAACTTTTTCCCAAGATGTCTAATATTTACGATTACGTACGTGGTGGCATAGGAACGTTTTTTAAAAAAAGAGTGGTTACCATTCAACTTTGTTGACATGTAAAACGTAATGAAAGTGAGATTTTAGAGTGATGCCCTGTTGTGGTTGTTGGTGGAATGGAAGGCAGAGGCACAGACCACCCGATCCTGACACTTCAGGTTACTGCATGAATCATACGTAACTTGGTTGATAATCATTGGTAAATACCGCAACAGAGTCAACTACATGGATTCAAGTTCATAATTACGATTTAATTGATTATATTATTTCAACCTTTAGGAGTTTAGTTTACTTACAAAGTTTACGTTACAGTGTTGATGTATATAAATCATTTGTACTCCTTAGAAAAATTAAAATAATGTGTACATGCGGTATTTACCAATACTATTTACTGAAATAATTCTCTACGAATTTAAATTGTTTCGACGTGCGTTATTTAACACACACATATTAACAACCTGTTGTTTTTTATATTATGTGAATAATAGCCATTATTCATCATATTTTATTAAACTCTTAATTTATATTATAGACTGGTATCACCAAGATAACATCACAATAGTTTTTTCTTAAATATAAATAGTTCTTACTGTGAACGTCTGAAGCTGAACTAATGTTATATATTACTTTACCTTTGAAAGAGAATTTCCAAGAATTCGTATTTGTGAGATGCTGGCTCTAATGAAACTTGAGTAATTTCAAAGTCAACTTTAGTGTATATTTCTCACTTATTTACTTCACTTCAGTAATTGAAAAGGGAGGAGCCAACAAAATAATTACATTCATCGTTGCTACAATAAACTATAGATAATACTTACTTAAAAGTACTTGTTATATGTTAGAGCCAGTATAATGTAAGGCCTGATGTTGTATAATGTACTTCAAGAATCTAGTTCGTACTTTGCTTCTTTTAAGCGAAATATCGATACCGTAATAAATATCCTTAATATGTATATATATTGTGCGAAAGTTTGCAAGTATGAATATGTTTAATTCTCTATGACGCCTTGACGGCTGAAGATGAATCGATCTGTAAATAATTATTAATATAATCATAATTTTTAATAGCTATACAAAGAATTTTTGTATTTCCTTGCATCCAACAAAAGTTCCTCAGGGATGCTACGTGGTCCGCATATTTAATATTTATCCATAACTATTTTGCGACCGTGACTTTGTGTGCGTTTAAAATAATCATAACATTCAATACTTACACACATCTTATATATTATTCTGACTCCATGGTAAGTCGCTTAAAGCACTTTTGTTACGTACAGCAGACCGAGGAATTATAAGTAGATACTTAAATATATATTTTAACACCCAGACACAAATATCATCATATAAATATTTGCTCTAGGTGGAGATCGAACCCACGACCCTTGGCATATAAGATTTTTTGAGTTTATCGGTTTATATGTTTATATGTCTTTATATATTAATATAAAAATATGTGCAAAGGGGGACACTGTTCTTCCCATACTAATTACTTATCCGATCATCCATTTTAATAAAACTTGTCATGTTAGTAGCTTGATTCTTAGGGAAGGACATAAACCCTTGATCCCCATCCCAGAAAAGTTCTCCTGAGACCTAATGTGAAGACTACTCTCAATGGATTCGCGAGCGGATATCTAGTACTAACATTAAATATGCACTCGAGTAAACTCTAATTTAATAACATTTGCGACTTCATAATAAAAAAATGTTTTCAGATTAAATAGATATATTATTTTTTAAAGCTTTAAAGGTAACATAATTGAAACGTCTAACAAAAAAAAAAGTAAAAGTAACCAGATTTAAATGCCGTTAGAACTAGTTTTATCAGTTTGTGCTGAATTTGAACATTAAATTATGTTTTGACCTCACGTTGCATGATCAGCAATAAACAGGTATTTGTATTTTGTGTACGGAACGGCTACAGAAATAATCAGCAAGCAAAATTTGTAATTTTTCGTTCTCTGTACATGCCAGCTGATACTGCGGCGAGATTTTGATTTAAAAGTATCTTTTTGTAAACAAGAAAACATTTTCTTCTCTCCAGAAATAATACGGAATGCGATAAAAAAGTTTGGTTATATGCTCTGAGGATCTTATTTCACCCTAAAAAATCGTTATTTTGTGCCTTCAAATTTAGGACGAAATATAAGCTTTGGGCTCATAAATATCAGATGTATTGATGAATGAAAATGTTGCCACGAATTAAGAATATCCTTCTCTTCTTTGAGGTCGGAAAATATTGGCCTTTTCGACCTCATCTATTTCTACCGCCAAGCAGTAGTCGTATTGCTGTATACCTGAATGCAGGATGATAGAACACAGGCAATTACTGTAGCTTAATATCTTAACTATTGCTGTTTTTATTGACTTTACGTTATGGACGATCAAGTTGTCATGATATAGGCGACGCGCTTGTGATTGCTTTGTGATGACATGACCGTTAATGGGCTACAGTGACGCGGACCATCACGCGGTCCTTAGTCTTGTTTGTTTCTTATAATAAACAGAATATTTTCAGAATAGAATAGATATCAACCAACCTCAAGGATACCATAAGTATCATTAGTCAACAATAGTGTGCCAAATGTATAAAGTAATTTATGTAATTAATAAGCAAACTATAAACATTTATACATATTATTTGTAAATTTTAATAATACGTTCTTTATATGTGTAAATACTTAAAAAAATATTATTATATAGGAATTACATGAAATGGATTTATAAACTATAGTACATAATATGTGGGATATGTCAATAAATCGTCACACTATCTATGGTTGTGTTATGTTTTCTTATACCGGGAAAAGCGCGCTCTTTATGTGCATGAGAAATTAAAAGAGGGAGAACTGCCCGTTGCGTGAAAGAGTTAACTATAGAAATAATAGACAGATTCACAGATTTATATAAATTAAAACAGAATGACCTGAACCAATGAACCTTTGTATGAATATAAATAACTCGTAAAACCAAAAAGGTTATTATTATGATAAACCTACTCATTTAATGGCTTTCAATCGCGGTTTGTTTAACCTTTTATTTGTTTTTATTAGTGGTAGCGGTTCCGTTCTCAAAATTCCTGAGAAATCATCATCATTATCATACCATTAGAAGTCTAATACGTAATAGTTTTTCAAAAGTTTTTCAAAATCCAAAACAACGGTAGGATTGCGAAGACTAACTTGTAGGGAAAAACACAGTACATCCATACCATTATTTTTAATGAGAAAGTGTTTGTGTGTGTCTGTTTGTCCGTCTTTCACGGTAAAACTGAGTGACGAAATGACGTGATGTTTTAAGTTAAGATATTTGAAGGGATGGAGAGTACATAGGCTACTTTGTGTCTCTTAACTCCGCACTTCACTACAATGGAGGGGTGGAGTTCTGTATGGAATACCCCGCAATTTTTTAAGTAGAAAACTAAAAATTAGTTTGCAGGCTATAAGTGACTAATAAAAGAATCGTGCATGTTTTTTTCCTTTTGGAAATCTGTCCCTTTCGCTTAAAAAGGGGGATAAATTTTATGTGATATTTCGTTTTAAAGGTAGGAAGCCAAAAATGGTTTTTTTATGTATTTTCTCAGCTATTAAAAAAGGGATGGATGTTGGTTAATTGTCGCCAAATTATCGCGAGCGTAGTGACGGTCAAAAGCTAGTAGAACATAATAAAAAATAGCTTAACGTTATAAGTATTATACATAATTTAAACAAGTATTTTTATACTCATCTTAATTTGGCTCATTTTAATTAATTATTACAAAAATATACAACACATTTTGAGCATGCACAATAGCAACACTGTAATCTGACACACGTTTGACCAGCTTTCAAGACCTAGTGTCATGTCAGACATCACTTAGGTCTTGATAAGTTTACTTAACATCAATATTAATGATCATATTTATTAAAAAAAAATCAACTTGTCTGAAATTTCAAGCGGGTCTAGATCATTCCAAGAATCAAATTGTTGTCTTAAACGTCAGTCTAGGCTAATCTTATTACAGTCTCCGTCTTTCCCATTAACAAAGTTAAATAGCGTATTAAAACATTAATCAACCTTAGAGTGTCAACATCAGCACAAAATCCCTTTCTGAAATTGTGAATTTTCAAACGGAAACTTCTTAATGCGACTTAACAAATTAAATCCCTTATATTTTACATCAGCGACAATTATTTGTAAAGTATAGGAATAACTCGGCAATTCTTTCCGACAGTCTACTGTAAAAATATGGGATTCGTAACTTCACTGAAGCCTGCTTATTTATTGAAGATATAGATGACTTTGCTCGATTAATAGACGATACAAAGAAACCTCAAAAATAACATGTTTTTGTTTGTTATTGCACCTGGAAACTTTTGTCGGGTTATTTTAAAGCTAAAATGGGTTAAAAATAGTCAGTGCCTCTCCTAAAGGTATTTTTAGTATGAACAAATGTGACACTTATTTCGTGACTTTTATTTCGCATGCTTTCAATGTGACTGCATCTATCAGAAGAAGGGAAATCGAATTAGTAGACTTTGAATAACGAAATACATGTATGTATATAATATGTATAAGTTGTTCTTGTGTCTACCTAACGTATAAGTATTTATTGAAAGCAGGAATACTATGTGATAATAATTTATTCAGGTAAAAAAAACCGCTATGTTCATAAGCTTTTCTGATATTTTTTTATATATTACAATATATAAAAAAATATCAGAAATATTGCAATAATTTGTTAATAATCGAATTAGGTATATTACAATAATTTGTTAATAATCGATATATTTCTTTTTTTGGCATCCTGTTGTTAAAAACCCCAACAAAGTTCATAGGTATCATCGACTGCCGATATTCTTGCTACTATTTATTTAGGTTATCTATTTTTATTATTGTCATTATACCTAAACACATAGGCTTAAATGTTAAAATTACTGGGTTTTATATCCAACATTTTATTTACTATTAAAAAAAAGAACTGAACCTCTTTGTTTGTTTTGTCTAAATGAAACATGTCATTAATCACTACACTTAATATGTGTTCTATGTATTCTTTAAAAATATATATTGTTGTATGAACACTATGTTCCCAAAGACGTCATATTTCTTCAATAACATTACTATACAAGTAAATGAACGTAGTGAAACAGAATTTTTTCCTATTTCTTTACAGTAATGTAAAATATCGAAATTGCTAGTCAGTCCGCACCATTATTACCTCCTTCCTAATGCATACTAACGATTTTCGTGCGTGACGTAACAACAGCCTGTCTTTATTCGTCACACAATACCTCGCATCCTAATTACAAATTGATTGTTCGACTGTTAGCTCTACCATTGGCTACGCCGTTAGTAGTTACATGTATTGATTGAAATATATGAAGCCTTTCGTAAAATCGAAAATTAGCCACACTGTGTTGAAATGTTGTGTTGTGTCTTTACTAAGAAATCCTCGGAGTATGGCGATACATCTTCGTCGAATTCGAATAGTCCATGTAAGTCTGTTATCAAGTTAGTATTCAAGGGAACAAAGTTGGATTAATTAAAAGTTAATTTCGATATTAATTGATATTCTTATTATTGCATTAGCAGCCGTTATGATAACGTATTGATTTATATTGTTTGTTTCACTTTGTTAAAAATTCAATTCGCGGAAGACATCAAGTCTTAATAACATTTTAGCACGGTAAATATTTTGAACAGGTTGAAAATGTTAAAAAAGAATAATAATGTTAGTACAAATTAAAAGGTATTAAATGAATGTAAGGTAAATTTATACATAGTAACTTTTACATTGTTTGTATTTAAGAGAAATTTTGTTTTAAGCAGTTTAAAATGTAATTTTATTGTTGGTAGTGAACGGCTTAATGTTAGATAATATTCATATATTACCTATACATATACATGGTAAATAGATACGAAAGGTAAATGCGAAGTCGGCGAGTATTTTTTACATGTTATGATTAAAATTTCGCTTTCTGTTCTCTTTCAAGAATGCAGGTCTTCGTTAAGTATTTAAATTTTTACCTGTCATATTCTTACGTTGAAATGAAAGTGGGTTATGTATTTCAGTAAGTAATAAAATTTTCTTTACATTTGTATGAATTATGCCCAGATATAAGAAATTATATTATGAAAATGTATCTCAGAAATCGGATGACTTCCCTATTACAGTCTTTCAATGCGTTCGCTAGGAAAAGTTTAATGAGCGCTTATTATTTTTTAATTTGTACCTTCACACTTCAATCAGATACACTTTATTTACATTGCTATTCTAAAATATCAAACAACAAAAAGTCGTAGGTAAAGTGAAGTTCGGTTTTTGCTGTCAACATTTTTGATGGTGCGTAGGTATTTTATTACATAAACAAATTCTTTGCTGCCCTGTTATAATTGAAATAATACTTTTAACGCTAATGAGTGTTTGAAGACTGTCTCCGGCTCGACGGCTCACTAATTACGGTTTAGCAGAAAAACACATAAACTTTGTTTGGATTCCCCAAAATCCCTGAAAGATTAGGCTGTGCAGTTCTTCTAATTTATGTCGATCTGCTTACGTTATGTTACTTACAGTCAAATCGGTTTTATTACTTTATACTTGCATATTTAGAATGTAACATTTTTAGAAAAAGTCTGTTGTCGTTTACGTTCAATCGACGTTCTTGTTTAAAGATACTAATGAATATTAAGAAAGTAAAGAATGAAATGTATGTCAGGATCAAAATACGTTGTAAATAAGCATAAGTTTATTATATTATGTATGAGTGCATGTTGAAATAAACATATGTACAAACAAAATAAATATGTGAAAAATAAACTGTTTCTACTACTTGTAAATAAAATTAAAATGTAAATATATTATTCCCATGATATATATTTACTGCAGTGTCACGCGATATGGATACAAAATTTCAGCTCTGTCTGAAGTGGCTCAAATTTAAATTTTGTAATATATATTATCCTCATAATGTCAGTTATCTACCAGTAAAAGTTCTAATTTAAAGCCGTCCACCAGTGATGTATAATAGGAATATGATTATCAAAAAATGTGATTGGGAAATCCTTTAGTAGGTATAAAAAAAGTAAGAACTAATAGTCGTCACGTTAAGCGCATAAATTTATCCCATTAAAAGGGACTATATTTTTAGTGGTGTTTTGACAGATTCATACTTTATTTATTTTGTTTTTTAATTTTAAAATTCGAGTCCTAAATATTCTCATTTCTAAGATAAATTTTATTTTTCCGCCTCTACTCAGTCACAATCTTTATTAAGTTTTTCTTTGTCGTTTTTAAGCAAGCACTCAATGTCTTTATCACAGATTTATTATATACTTCAAGATAAGAAGAGTTCCTATTTAACTTGTCTTCGTGACCTTTTATTTTCTCTCTCTCTCCCTCTTATATCTCAATGTTTAAATGTTGGTAGTGCTATTTTTAGCACAAATTTATTACTTTCACGTACGTTCTAATTTAGTACGTCGCCGATTAGACACGGTGCCTCGCTTTATGCTTTTTAAAAAAAATATCACCTAATTTTTGCTTATAATTGCTGCCTATGTTGCGATAGATCTATTGCATTTAAGCTACGATCGTTCGGATAAATATACCACCAACTATCAGTTTCGGTAACGTCAGTAACCTCTTATACCTAATATAGAATTACTACGTGGGTTAGGGTAGAAACTTTACCCCGTGGCGTAATCTATTGCTCCCTATTGCTAATATTTCTCCCTAAAATATATAATAAATAAATATTATTGGAGATTTTAAATTTTGAAATGCGTCAGTAACCTGTAAAATAGGATTTTATTAAATATCAAAGGAAAATAAGTGATGACTTCATTTCGTCGGCTTGGTACACTCGTAATGAATCAAACGCATAACTTTGTGCTGCTCTTTCAAACATTGTAGCAGTACAAAAACGATGATTGTTCAGAAACTAAAATAAATCATTACAGAAATAAAATATCTTAGGTTTTAATAAGGCTGAGCTAAGCCTTAGTAATCTTATCCGGACCCATATTTTGAATCCTGTGATATCAGGGTTATACTTAATTAATCTCAGTATTATTTAAGGAACAGACTAAACTTTCATCAGTCACTCGATTTTATTAAAACGTATTTGATATTATTATTATCACTATTAATAATTTTATTTTGAATAACATTAAATCATATAAACCTGAAATATAGCAAACGTAATAAAAATAAAGTAGACTACATTACAAAATATCAGGGCCCTTACAGTAAAATAATATGTTTGCCTACATGAAAAAACAGCTTAACGATTTTCAGTTTGGAATGTCAATCAAATTCATACCTGATTTACAATGACGAACGCCACGGCTACTAACATATCTCTACGTGCTACAGGTATGTGCTAGGGTGAGTTATTAGATTAATAGGTAAAAAAGCTTATATTTGTTCTAGATGTTAAATTTGGTGCCTTTTTTTTGTTGCCATAACACAAGAGTGACCTAAGCATAAATATATCTTGTTTAATATGTAGATAAACATCCATTCCTCCATCGTGTTATGTTGTATTACTAAGCAAGCTTTTCAGTGACTTGCAGCAGAGTTGATGTTTATTTTTATAAGTTATATTTACTCTTTAACCTAAAGAAATGGTTGGTTAAATTATAACCCTCTTTTATAGGTAAGATATATATTTATACTTTTGAATATCAAATTGCTTTAATATTCAAAGGATATGTATTTGTTTATATGCACGAAGTTTAAAATGAAAAGTGTCAGAAATCATACTCCCTGCGATTAAAACATTGATGAGAATTGCGATCCCGGTTTCTGGATTCCCGTAACAAATATAGGTGTACCTATATTTGTAACAAGACAAGGGAAAAATACCAAGAGTGCTCAGAAAAATAGAGGTGAAGGTTGTATACTCGTTCGTACACTTGCGGCTCAACTTAGTTGACGAAATTGCTCGTTAGTTCCGCGTCCGGGTCGCAGAGAGCTTTGCCTACCGCTCCACTGTTTTTGTACGCCCCATATATTTTTATATCTATCGCTTAAGTATAACCCTGACGACTCTTTTTCTCTTGAAGAGGTAATAGTGTCCTTGGCTGTCAGGGTTGTGGAAAATCTCTCTGAAGTAGGATATGAGGGATTTGTTCAACTGATTCTATATAAACGTAAGGATAAAATATAAAGAAACCTTTTATAATAGAAAGAAACTGTTTTGGAGTTACTAAAGTTAGTGTCTTAATGGTGTTTACTTATTTATATTATTTGGTAAAACAATTTGACGTTTCAAATTATTATACATGTATGATGAAAACTTTGCAGGCAGCAAAATAGTTAGTGCTAGAGGCAACACGAAGACACGAAAGAATTTTAGTTGCTATATTTGCAATATTATAACGTTTTTATCTTATATAACTAAATTATTTATTATAATATTTATAACTGTAAAATATTTAATCATTTATTGAAATATGATTCCGTTAGTCTATCAATCAATTCTCAAATTATCTGTATCCCAGATAAAAAAATCTCTTTTACCAAAACTACTTGAATAACAAACATCTCTTTTATACAAATAGTCTGTTTTATTATAAATGGACACGTAATACCAAAAAGCGGTTTTCCGCAACAAATTATATACGGTAATCCCTCTCGCAAATCTAGATAAACGTTTAAAATTCAAATTCAGCGGATAATAAAAGAATTAATTAAATCACAAAATGAAATATCACGCAAGGGTAAGATAAAAATACTGAGTTTTAGGTACTTTCGGCTGAATAAGTGAATCGA
>JACJUM010005601.1:8600836-8797276 GCA_020976665.1 Heortia vitessoides | reverse complement strand
ATGAACGAGTGATGCATGTCTTTCCCGAGGGAAGTCTGTAAGATAAGCAGTATCTTAACGGGTGTCGTTTCCCCGACACTAAGCTCGACGAATTTATGTGCTTCTAATATTTTGCCGTCTCAAACTGCCAGGGTTGTTATAACAACAATAAGAATATTTCGCATCATGTTTTTGCACTTGGAATTCACATTGTCTCTGGGCTATTTATTAATGTTTTAAATATCGACTAAATATTAATGCCGATAATCACGTGAACTCTCAACTCCATAACAAATAAACAAACCCTTAAAACGTGTATGACTGAGTTATTGGGTTGTTCGTATAAAATTTTACAATTGGCTTGTTAAATATTCGTAAGATAATTATTTAGGTACATGTATAATTGGCTTAACAAGTTCAAAAAATAATTTATATTTTATTGTCACGTTATTCTTCTTTTGATATAATATGTTTTATCCACCTAAAAGCTATCGCAGCCTAGACCCTAGCCTAGCACTAGAACCTAGAACTGTGATGCGGTAAATTAATTATTATATTAGCTAGAACAGGAAATTGTCATTAGCACGATTGCTATTTAAAAGTTTTGGAAATATTATATATTATATCCTAAATTATCCGACTTTAATCAATTCGATTACAAACATGTAATATATACGTCCTAATGTTTCTGGATGAATTATTAGATCTTCTTTGTAGAATACAAACTCTTGATAACCATAATTAATTTCCTTGCATACACATTACAAAGATGCACGTCTACCTCCGAGAGAATGTGATCAATTTGAACAAGCGAAGCTTACAGAGCAATTCATTTGATTGGGAGCATGTAAAGTGTATTAACGACTACGTTCTGTTGGAAATTATAGCTTATGAAAATACTTAAAGTAACACTGCTAACTTAATATATTTAATAATATATTTACTAATTTATATATATATATATATATATAGTCTGTCAGGTTAACTAGTTAATATATAAACTTAACATACTACTACTACTAAACTAAATATAACATAATTATATTATTATTATTATTATGTGTGTAGAAAACATTAAGCAACAATTAACTTAGATTGGTTCAATAGTTTAAATGTCCATCCCGGACAAACATCGTGACACAAAATTTATATATACATAAAGTTATTAAAGCTTGCTAAATAGTAAAACGTCTCGAACTATTTGAATAAAACACGATGAAAAAAATAATAGACCAAGATACAAAAAAATAAGTACTACGATCCTCGAATAGGATTAAAAACTCTTAACTTGAAGACAAAATAAAACCTTAAATTTATAACAAGCCGGATATAAAAAACTATAAGAAAAAATTGTGACTGACTGTTTTGAACTCGTGGAAACAGAAAATCATTGGTCGGTATAAAGCTCAGTACTTTTGTAGGCGACGGTTTATTTATTCATGAAATCAAAGCACGGGCTGAGTTTACGTTTCTGAAAAGATAATAAACCAAATAATACTTGGCAAGTTGGTTATTATTCAAAGAAAATTCTATAGTAAGATATAATAGCCTCATGGCGGATGATTAATGTATTGGATCAATTTGACAAATACCGTGAACCAATCTTGATTAAGAACCCTAAGTGGGCGGATTAGCTTTAATTTCTTTGGCTTGCTCGGTTGGTTTTTGGTCAATAGCGGAGGAGCTAAAATTGGCCGCAAATATTGAATTAACTTTCAAGATTACTTCTAAAACTCTTAGTTTTTCCATTGATAAAATATTCTGTAGCAATTTATGATACAGGGGTGTTGTAAATTACGTAAACACCTATGCAGAAACGAAATTTGCGAAGACTTCACTTAGTAATAATGATGGCAATTACAACAACAATAGATTCTAAGGTTCATTTAACTAACAAGCGAATTTTGTTTCTACGAGCAATATTTTAATAGAGGTAGTTCCGAGAATATATGAATTAAGCCGTTCACTTAAACAGGACAATATATGGAACTTGAATGTAACTCACGTGTGATACATTATTAGGCTATGAAATTATAAATATAAGCACACATACTGGCGACCACTATTAATCAACGAAGATAACAAGTGCTTTTATTAAAAATGATTACAATAAAATTAGCATGTACTCAATTTACATAATTAAAAAATACACTCCAGAAACTATGACTCGTCAAAAAGTAAGTTCACTATCACTTTCTAGTATGCCAAACATTGGCCGTGAAGATTTTAGTACAAGCTCCCCGCTTCTAAGGCAATAAAAATTTAAATTGGTCGAGGAGCAATTTGCGAAGACCGCTAACATCAAAGCTCGCCATCACTTTGACAATTTGCGTTAATGGCGGGAGGAAAAATCAAGGGATTGTTTCCTTGTTCGATCTGAATTTATGGGCTGCTTGATGATTTGTTTTGAATTTCCTATTATATATAAAGGTTTAACATAATCTTTTTTCTCATATATTTATTTTCCAGTCTTTATTGGATTAGTTTTGTCACATAACGTCCAGTTTATTTTCTCAAGAAATTAATACAGTCAAGTATTGTTTTGTCTGTTTTTATACCTATACTACCGATCCTGTATACGACACAAAATATACGTTACAGATTTTATGAATATGTAACAAAAAACAGAATTATTTGTAAATCCATAAAAACCTTTTTCCAGGTGAATCACTTCATATAAAATTCCATTATAATTGTAACCCTCATATTTAAATCACCCAACATTTTCCTTAAACGGATTGCGAGCTCACAATAACAGTCTACCTTTTACTAATCCTGGAATTCCGTTTACTTTTTATATATTTTCTTATAAAGTTTTATAAAATTACAAGAGATTTACTTTTACACAAGTATACCACAATATTAAGAATCAATGTTTTGCGCCTTTTATGTTACTTTACATAGAATGTGTAAAAATACTTGCTACCTAAATACATTTATAAAAAGCCCATACACCACCCTACAATTAACGGGTCTTAGCCTAAGGTCACTTTCATCATATCAGCCATAGAAAGTCAACTATTGGACATATAGATTTTTCATACGACATACTCATACGACACCTGGTTCAGCAAGTAGTACTATTCTACTCTGCCGGTACTCCACGGTATAGGTCACTTTGACTTTTGAAAAAACACATTTTTTACTTGTTTAGGAGTAAAATTGTTTCCATCCACGCTTTCAAACACTAAATAATAATTTACTGTTTTTCATACCATACTACCATCCCGAATTGCCTTTAATGTGAGATATAAATTAAAATAATATTGACACTTTGGCCGATAAAAGAGTTACCCGTAAGAAGCCTACGGCGCCGGTTTTCCTGCCAGATACTTGGCAAAGTAAACACGCTCTATCTTGTCGTTGTTGTTTTTCCGCTCTGAAATTTATGCCCCGTAACATTTTGTTGGCAACTACCAGAAATATGGGAGGCAATAAAAAATATTCATTTTGATTGCGATCACTAGAATTTATTATCTGCTACATATTTCAACCATTCAGTTTTTTACGTTACTTTGTGAAGTATGTATGTAAAAATGAGTAAATATTATTTTGATTAAAACCTGTTCAACTTTTTTAGAAATTAGAATTTACCTTTCGATTATATGATAGTAAAGTAGACTTGCCGTGAGTAGAATACTATCTCCCACTGCACCAGATGTCGTAAGAGGCGGCTCAGGTACCAGAACCGACAGATGGCAGTATATCCATCCGAAATAGTGCAGCTCAAATGCACAGGACAGGGATGGCCAGCAGCATCCCCGTCGCGAGTGCTGCACTCTGCCACTGCAAACAAGCTTGCCCAGCGCGGCCATTATGGTCCTAAAAACCTCCTTTTTGGAGAGGCTTATGTCCAGCAGTGGACTTCCAAAAGTGGTATGGTATGATATGTATAAAGTAGAGTTATGCTTTTATTTTTTAATAAGTGGCAATTTTAAAACTGCTCTTTCAGAATTTTAAGCCATGTATCATCAAACAATTTTAGCCAATCATAAACCTTAGTTTCGGAGCCGCATTTAAAGAGTATCGTTTTTATTTTTGTGCGTTTAAGATTACTCATAAACGAGACTGATGGTAATTTCCCTATCTTGTATTGGTGTGGGGTCAATCTTACCCATTCAGCCGAAAAAAAATTGTGTTTGTTCTGTGTCTGGGTGTTAAATAGATATGTAATTATTACATTTGTGATTTCCTTATTGTCTATTTCCTTACATCTGGAACGGTGCTTTTTGCGAATATCTCGGAGTCAGATCGATAAGAGTAACAGATATTGGGATTGGAATTCATTTGCTTTGCAATAAATACATCAAGAGATTCTTGATTCAATGTTAACTTAGTTTAGGATGAATGTTTGTACCTATTCCACATACTAATGAATTTAAAAATAATATTGCTCATCCATCCGAATGACATTGGCTATAACTAATAAAAAATACGCATACGTAAGTCGCGGGTAGCCTTTAGACGTTCATAAATAGTAAATACGGACGTAATATAGCTGTCGACTTTCCGGCTTCAATTTTCCCAGAAACTTACTAGAACTTGCTATGGGAAGTTACAATGTACCACTCGAACTCCAGTGTATACACGTAACGGTTATACATTTATTTCAGATCTGAACGTACTCAATAATGTGAGGCAGAAAAGCGTGTTTTATCATTCAGAATTCTATTGACTTTTCTGTTGTCCTAGTAACTAAGATATGTTACGTATATTTATGATGCGAAAAATACGAAATTAACTAGCTGTATTAAATTCACTGAACCTATTTCGATAATAATCAAAGCCTGCAATCTGAAAAATTATCCGTATGATACTTCGGCTAGAGAAATTAAAGTTAAATGGAACGAAGCTATAATTTCCATAGATATAGGATAGAGTCAAAAAAGAACATATTGAAAATAAGCTGGAAATAGTATAGATAAAAAAGTTAATAATTTTAAATCACAATTTAAAAAATGGTGACATTAAAGGCAATATACACGATGCAGTGTACTTTATACTCAGGACTTGAATCTTGACATTTTGTGCGGAGTTACAGAACTCCGAACACTATATTGACATTCGTATTTACATAATATCTGTCGGTAGTTAGTTGTTGCAAGTTGCACTCGGCATGCGTAAGCTGCTGCTCATCTCCTTTCTGTTATGCTTTTTGAGGTATGCTAATTCAGATGCTCATTAGCGTAAGGTTCTGGATATATCATAAGATATTCGTCATTAAATTTAAGGTTTCAACATATATCATCTTATTTATAAAAAATAATTTCCACAGCTAAAATAATTTATTCCTGACCGAAATATACAAACTGCCACAAACAATTTGTTGCTAAAATTTGTTTGGTTGATTATTAGACTATTCCAGAACGGTTGAGTTAATTAAGCAACTTTATTTATTAACCTCTTAATTATAAAATGCTTATTGACTTTATATTATACGACTTTATATTATTTATCACATGAATATATTTAAATGCTTATCTAGGGAGACTTACTCAGTGGTATTAGGTGTCCAGGGCAAGAATGTTATGGACAGACAGACTAAAAATATTTTCATTCATTAATTTATGTATTTAATAATAATCGATTAAGGTGGAAAAGCTGACCAATTTATATGCCTAAAAATACAAACCATTTCTAGTATACATTTTCTCAAGACGCTCATTAATTTTCCCTACCCTTGTTATCGTCGGTTGCTTGCGTGTTTGTGCTTGATAATTTATTAATGTAGTCATTTTACGGAACTGACCCTTAAAATTGAAAAAATGGAAGAACATTATATTTGTAATTTTTGCCTATCTTCTTTACCAGAATATAAAATAAGACTGAACTGCCGGAATCGTACATTTGGCAGCTCAATAGGGCGGGAATGGGCAAGAGCATACCTGCTGCAAAATTATGCTCTGCGGTTATCACCACGCCTGCACTTTTGCTCATTATTGCCAGGCTGCAATATCTTCAGAAAATATAGACGTCCTACCGCTGATATGATAATGATATCACCTAGCTTTCACATTACCAAGCTTAACCAATTATTGTTTGGTTAAAAAAATGCGATTGCATCCACGCAGACGGCCCCTTTTTTCTATTAAAAATAAATGTGACAGCTGATTGCATTCAAATTTGCGTTTATATTGTAACGGAAAGCTTAAAAAGATTGTTATTATTATTAATCGTTATACTTTCAAATGCTGCTTTGATTTGTCTATTGCAAATTTACTAATGATGTTAGTATTTCTTTTCTCCAACTTTAAATATTTTTCAATCAATTTTTTTTTTTATTTCAAAATCTATCTTTATACTAGAACCGGGCCAAGTCGTTTAACTTCAGCTCATTAGAGACCAGTCAAGTTTGTTCAAAAAACATTTTTACGCTTCATAAAACATCGATGAAAATCTTGAGTTACTGTTATTTTCTTTTATCAATATAATATTTTTTACTTTTAACAGTTTAAATAAACAAACAATGAATTAACGTAGTAAATGAATGGTATTTCTCTGCTTAATGCTTTAACTGCTTAACTTAACAGTATATTGTAATATATATCAGAACGTATATTTTTATTTAGGTATTTAATTAAATGTGATTTCTTTCTCATAACGCAATACTCTTTATTATTACTACTATATAGAGCCATGAATATTTTACGAAGCAAAGCATAAAATAAGTATATATCATTACAAATTTTATAGCTATTATTAAAAGTTAACGTCATGATGAGACTATAAAGGAGCTTGATACGTTCATAACTCACTGGGAAGTTATATCATTTTACCCGAAACCATAACACCGCCGTTATGTAATCCATACAGCGGACTCCACACGCGAACTTTCCGCTATTGTCCGTAAAGACCGTGAATCGTGTAATAGCTGTCACACTAAAATAGCCCCATTTATTCAAACACCAATAGAGTAATATAATAGACATATAATCATTATCATCATTATACCAGCCATTGGAAGTCCACTGCTGGACAGATTAAATGCGCGTCAATTATGGGCAAAACTATTTTGCCCATAATTGACGCGCTGGGTTAGCGTGTCGGCAATTGCAGCTTCCGCAACGGGGATGCTGCTGCCAATCCCTGCCCTGTGCATTGGAGCTGCACTGCTTCTGATGGATATACCGCCATCTCTCGGTTCTGGTACCTTAATCGCCTATTACGACACCTGGTGCAGTGGGAGGTACTATTCTACTCTGCCGGTACTTCAGGGGTAAAACATATAACGTAATTCGCAGTATCGCAAATTGTTTTTATTTTAAGATATTTGAAACTTTGTACTCAGAAGCATATGCCCACATAGCAAAGGTGTCAAAAGAGAAACTAGATATTTTTCTAATGGTAACGAATTGAATTCTGGGCAATTCTTGTATCATGTCACCGAAGCTACTAAAATAAATAATCGTTAGTTATTTTGGTTTCATATATTTTGGCCTCTGTAAACTATTTTAATACTTGATTTGTAATATGATATAACAATTTGTAAAAACTAGACCAAAACTTAGACCTTATATAAAATATTAAAAGCATAACGTAATCGAGCTGAAAAGCTTTTAAAGCAATTTGTAATATTGATCGAAATTAAAATTTATGATACCTGATCCAATATTCCGGGTAACCATAAAATTGCAACAAATTGTTTCGACTGCCATTTCACTACAACAAACTTTCAGCTCTCTGCAATTAATTGGAAAAGTTTTTACGATTTCACCACGAAAACCTTTGATGGATTTGTAAACCCTCGCATGAAGTTGAGCGTTTGTCTATAAATGACAAAATTATTCTACACCCACTGTTTTCAATTTTAAATCGCGATATCAGTTGTGGTTTATAAAAATAATAGTTATATTAGTTTTGAAGTTATTTTTTTCATACGTTTGATGTTCGACTCACACACACACATACGTGTATACTTTTTATTATGTTTTACACTCTTGTTTGTGCTTCAAGTCTTGTCATATCAAATTAAGCAAATGTTATTTCTCATACATTAGTTGTTGCCCATGATAACATTACGATCAGTGTGGGTAATGAGTATATAAAACGCCCATTTAGGGGCAACTCCAGGCGGCAAAAGTCCAAATCGTCATTTTCTTAAATTCTATACTACCACTTTATAAAACATAACAACTTTCAGTCATTGAAAGTCGAGTCATTGAAATTACTGGGTTAATTTGGCCACAATTTTCTGACAACATGAGCGCTATAGGTTAGTATGACGTTTACCTTAGGTGGTCAACTACTAAATAACATAATAAAATACTATACATAATAAAAATACTTCCAAACGGCCGTCACCCTTTAAAACTGTTTCCGTAAGGTAATTAAAACCAGTAAATAACAAGCCGATGAGCATTTTAAAGATTGAAAACGAACTTTAGTATACAATTTCGGCTTTTACATCCATATATAGTTTAAAAGAAAATATTACCTTATAATTTATGATGCTAGGATGGTCATGCATAAACATTACTCAATGCACATCAGAATATTATGGATATTTATGCATCCTATCTCGTACGCCTGATTACCTAATTTAAAACATATTTGTACACAACGTTTGCTGTTTTGTTATTATTTGTTAAAATGTGGAGATTGTTTGGACTCGAGACTCGCGAGCAGGCCACGTACAGTTGGCCATGCGAAAAACAGTTTTTCTCTGAATTGATACCTGCTACTTTAAGTGTTTGCCCTTGCGCTTTGTTAATGGTCATTGCGAAGGCTGGTTTAAGAGGAAACTGGATTCTTTTAAACTGAAAAGGTATGCGGGAAATCAAAACTTCTTCATCTTTAACTATTCCAGTCATTATAATTGCTCTAATAATATTGCGTCCTAGCTGCGTAATTTGCAATCGAGTCCCGTTGCATAGTCTCGGCGCTTCGAGATTTCTCATTAACAAAACTGGAACCCCAACTTTCAGTCTCAGCTTATAAGACAGCACTCCTGACAGCTCTAAAGAGTATAGAAACTGTAGGATAAGACCTGACCTGTTCACTGTCCATGACAATATCTACTGATAAATATTCGATAACATCGCCTTGCACATGTGTAAGGGCGCTGTAAGGGCGCGCATTAACGAAGTGCGGAATTCCCAGTGGGGCGATCTACTCGAGGAACTCTCGCCGTCTCACCAAGCAACATTTTCTACTGACATCCCACGTTAAATACCGAGGTACCTGAACGTACAAAAGTGTTTTTGCAAATTCATCTGATCTGCAAAGGTCAAAAAATGTGGTCAAAGTGGTTTTTGGTGGTGTTGTCACTCGCTAGTGAAAGTTATTTTTATTAAAATAAATTCGTTCACCATTCTCTAGATGCACACTGAGGTGCGTAACAGTAGGATGCCTTTCATGCAAAGGAAACCCTAACGGGCGCCATACAGCTTCGTTGCTGCTGACATAGCGAACAGACTGAAACGTTTGTACTTCATCTACTGGACCCTTACAATCCTTATTGGATTTAAGTGGCTCGTCAGGGTCACCAAGCGTTGGTACTGATACTTTGCCTCCAGAACAGCACATACCTGGGGTCTGTTCCTTCCACTTGAGTGCCTCATAGTGTCTGCATTAATTGGCCATTCTACCTATGAGGACTAATCGATGATTAAAGTAATAAATTAACGGATCATAATCAAAAGCAGCATCGGCAAATGCCTCCCACGTATTCATCGTAAACGTACGTCTCCTTTCTGCTTGTCGCTCGGAATTAGTTAAACGTCGTCTACGTGTTTTTTCGGAGGTCTCTGCGACTATGTACAAAGCTTGACACTTAGCATTTAAGATTTGGCGAGCTTGGGTCTGCAGAGAGGTCTCAGCAGTTCTTTGAGCCGCGTGACGCTCGGCATCCAAGGCTTGGAGAGCCTGGGTCTGCAAAACAGATGTACAGATTGAGATTTATTATTATAAAAAAATCCTCTAATAAGCAGCTACGTAGTAAAAATTATGCGCTCACCGCACGGCGATGTGTTTAAGTCACGTTTATATGAAAAAAAAAGAAACTAAGAAGTTAAATTGTGAATACTTATTTACAACCAATGCATAAAAAGAGTAGGAGGTAAGTAGGTTAGGTTAGTTTTATACCTACTACGACTTATTAGATTAATTCAAAAAAGAAAATAAAATCAAAACTGATTTTTTTAAAGTAACGGAAACGGATCTTACCTACTATTAACTATGAACTAAAAGATCCCGAAATATTAAGTATATATAAAATTCATTTACAGGACTTAACTAATAAAAAGCACTTCAAAAATTATACGTAACAATAAAATAATTTCACTGGATCGAAAAATGACATTTTCTGTAGCGCAAATTTCTCTTATCGCATGCGTCCGACAACGACGTCTGCCCTCACGTGTCTGCCCGTTTGGGTAGGCATAGTTAGATTCGTGCGCTCCCCCACCACACGACAGCGCCGATGTCAGCCGCCACACTTCGGCGAATGTGTGCGACGACGACCGATGACCAACGGCAGCGGCGGCGATGCAGAGTATTCGTTAAAAGTTTCATGGTTTTATCTTTTAAAATTAAGAAATCCCATACAAAGTTTCACCCCCCCCCCTTAACCCCTTACAACCCCCTTTTCGCAATAAAAAGCTAAAAGTAAAGTAGCCTATGTCTTTTCTCAGGGTCTAGACCATATGTACCAAATTTCATTTAAATCCGTTCAGTAGTTTTGGCGTGAAAGAGTAACAGACGGACAGACAGACAGAGTTTGTTTTCGCCTTATAATATTAGCAAGGATTTAGCTTAACCTGAACTCGATTATAGTTAGTACACTTTAGAGAATAAGAGGAAAACATATCATTTATTAGATTTAGACTTTTGCTGGTTTTCAACAAGTCTCGTTTGAATTATTTCTTGCATTGGCTGAAATTTAAAGCGTATGCAATAATACTACTAGCGGGAACGATTGTATCATGAATTACATATTTACTGCTTATACAAAAAACCAACAATCAACATTTACTTTCACATGCAATGAACAGTCATTGGTGTTGCAGATTTTATTCCTAGTTGGATTAATATATGATGCAATGCCATAAATGTTATAAAAATCTTATCGGATTGTTCTCTGTGAAAAAACCAGTTTGAACCATTTTGCGTCATGCAATTTTATCCATCTAGATAAGATCATACAATGCACCAATAATTTACACATTGTAGATGTAACAACGCCGAATTTATTGCCATGCAGTCTCAATAAAGGTATAATGTAGGTACATACATTCAAATAACCCGCTCTGGCTCCGCAGGGATTACGTAGCGTGTATGTACGAGTGCTACATTTTATTTCAGTGAAACCACTGTTACTGTACGTAGTATCAAACATTTTACGCTTGTTAAGCTTTTTTAGACAATTATTGTAATATTTCAGCCAGTTAACACAACAATTTAATGAATCATAACATTTGATTCTTTCTGTCGAAATATTCAATTATTTGACTTTTGAAACACGTAAGTGTTTTTTTTATATGTTTTTATATTATGTATTGTATCACATATTTAATGAAAATGAAATCGTGCTATGCCTCAGCGTAAGATTACGAGATAGCTAGTAACCGAAAAGAAGTCGTACCACTTACAAACTGAAGATAGACATATCGCGCGTTGTAAATTTGCCGAATTTAGGATACAGCACATACAAAACATTCCAGAAAACATCTTACACGTTCCTTATAAAAATATACTACATGTTATAGAGTCCTGTTATGCTTCGGGCAAAATCCTTAGGGTTATTGCTTACGCAAACCAACCACGTACGTCAACTAATCGCCATAAATCCGTGGCTTCTAACGCCATGTCTACAACGGACTCAATGAATCATCCACTTTATCGATCGGTTGGCATTTCTACGTCTCAAAATGGGTCATTGCCGGTTCCTCGCCTAACTAGACAAGTTTTAGACATTCAAGTCACGTCCGTTGGATATGTATATTTCACGATGCCTTTGAAATGGCTAGTACCGCTTTGTCTGAGCGGATAGAGAAGAGATTTACGTGTTCTGATTGTGTTAGCAAAGCGGCGAAACTGTTTGTTTTTAATTTGTCGCTTCATCTTATTAATTTACTGCTTAAAATTTACGAACGGATTTTTATACTCGTAAAACATTATGGAGACATTGAAACATTATATGTAATACTTTATTTCCCGATATTCGCTTTATAAGAATTTATAAAAAATATATATATTTTCTATATCTACATACCTTTAACAAAACAACAGCAATTTGAAGTTTAGATGCTCTATAGTTTAGATCGTTAGGTTAGAACTCTGATCCTCAAAGTTACCTTTAATTAAAAGCTTCCTCTTGGGCCACATTCATTCGCAAATGAACAGTGATGTTTTTGCCCATTAATCTTCTGAGCAGTCAAATAATGTTTGGAGTATCTATTTAAATAATTCAATTAAATATATGAATTCAATATTGTTCTGCTTTAGAATTTCACTTGTCTTAAAATAGCGAGATACTATATACCAATATTCAACTCAAATATTTATTTGAAACCTCATGACCATTGCGGCTCAACCCATGCCCTTGACCACTTAACTAAGTACATTGTATCTAACTTTAAACTCTGTGATCTGTCAATCTAATGTGTAATGTTTCAAAATACCGATATGAGACCTAAGTAAAAATCTTTTGCTAGGAACTTTGGTATATTTTGTTATTTACAATGTACACATCAGTCTCTTCCATTATAATTAAACATATTTTTGCAAACAAAACATATGTTGGCTTCCGATATTTCCAACTTACTTTTTGCTTCTTACAACAACCATATTATTCAAATTTTATTTTAATACTTTAACCGACGGAAGAGCAAGGATAACTTCAATAATGTTACAGGCACGTCCGCAAACAAAGTTAGGCGCCCTCGAAAAGCCTTAAAAAGAGGTAATTTCCTCTCAAAATGATTAAAATTTTAATTATTGGTATTCATTCTAATATTCACAAAATGCTATATATATATATAGTTTTGTAATAAATATTATGTTTTGTGCTCCAAATATAAAGATAAATAATATATGAAAAACTAAACCGACAAAGTAGGCTTCATGTATTGGAGAAAACCAGTATGTATCCAGTTTATCATGTTCAGCAAAACAAATTGCTTGCACGCTTTAAAGTTTGTAAACCGATTGAAATAAAACAAACATCTAATACACGCGGGGACCTATTTAAATACGTTGTGTAAAAACGGCATTCAAGTAGGTAATTTAAGAACTAACATTTTATAAAACCATTACTTCTGTTAACATGAATACAATGTGAAAAACTACTTAATTGTGTATGTACCTAATAACCGTGTATGTACTTAACACGGCTCGTTTATTATATTTATTTTATTGATGATATGTTAATACAACATGCATTAAATCGAGCTTTGTCAAATAAATTCAATGTAACCAATAGTTGTAGGTAGTGTACTTTATTCAAAGGCGAATATTCAAAGGAGTTATCAACATCGAAGATAAGCAATAAAATCGTTCATATCAGATCGAAAGTGTGTCTCAGATAATCCCCCCGTATATTCTCCAAGCATCGCGGGAATTTTCTGCGGGTGTAATATGTGATATTGACGACTCGAGCCGGGATAAAATGTTGATGTTCAGGAGACGTGAATTTTATTGTCACCCCTAAGCAAATGTTTGTGTAGGTAGCAAATATTGGTGGCTACTTCTGATATTTTTATTTTTAGTACTCGCATTTATAGGTCCAAAAAGTTATAGAGGTAGTAAAATTACAGTGTAATTTGATCCAATATTCCCAGGTTACAAAATTGGCCACGCTGTAGTAAGACTTAGATATCACACGCGCAAGTAACGGTCATCATTTATAACGCAGACCGTATGCTTGTTTGTCAAATTAGCTATTTAAACATACAATGCAGATATAGGAATCCTGCTCGTAAAATGTATACGATAGACAAGTGAATAAGATAATGTGATAATTAATAACCTAACCAGGAAACTACCACCGAAATCTAAATTCTTAGTAATCTTTCCAACCTAAACAAACAAATATAACTAATAAGTCGTAAGAGACTTTTGCATTAGAAACATTAGTTAAAATGTAATAAATATATTTAAATTGTCTATTAAAATAAACAATTGACGTGTAGACGGAACTAGATGTTTAGTTTTCTCGCATAATATTCCTCTTGCAGTTTTAACTTCACAGCATACTTGCAGTGTACGTTGGAAACAATGTTCGACTCGATTGAATCTCGACTCTCCGTGAGCATAGAAGGCCCGCGCGTACGACTACTGCAGTTGAATGAACACTTCAGATGCACAAATGAAAATGCTTTTTCATTCGCCTGCGCTTTTCGCATAAAGATTTCTTTAGTTACTTTTCTCTGAAAGTAAAAATAAATACACCTGCAATAACTTAACATACTATTAATAACAAAACTTATAAACGGTTTTAAAAAGTATTTGTTACGCGGTTACCTTGCGGCAACCATTCCCAAGAATGTTAAAAAAATTTGTGTATGGATTTGAAAGTTACTATCACTATATTATGTTTTGGTATTTGTTTTATTATGCGCATTGAACGCGTAATTGTTAAAAATATTATATAATTAATAAAGTAACGCAAGTGATAACGCATACGCTTATAAAATTAAATTTTATATAAAATCGTTTCATTGTTTGTTAGGTATTTCGAAGCAGAGAGCCCCATTACTTAGCCTCACGGGTGGCTTTTAATAAAGAATTCGTTTAAATTTATAACGCAACTGCTGACAAGACATCTTTACTAGAGGCAGACCTCATACAAAGGTCGTCATCATTAGTATTTCTCTCTTACCTATTTCGGTTTGAAGAATGAGAGAGACAGTGAAATGAGTAGGTACTGTAAAATATCGTCAAGTCACAAGGTTTGAAATGCGATATCGTTGTGATAATTCGAGCGTCTACAGTATATAATAGTATATCAAACTAAATATGGACGTCATTCAAACATTACACAGAAGAAGTTGTGGTCTAGTTGCCGAGACTAGTCAGCGATGCCAGGCTCAAATGTAATTACTTAGATAGCGAGCGATTCGGGTTACTAGGCTATTGCGGAATAACTCATTGGTCTATTTGTCCATATGTACATGACCCAGGTAGATAGGGTTTACAGAGAAATCACAGGTTTTCTGTCAATACTACTGGGTACTGCGGGCTTAGAGACTAGCCCAACCGCGTGGCAGTTTTTGCCAGAGTTCTATCCTGCGATATATTTGATTTTAGGTTTACATTTGCAGTGGCTATCTGTGCCACTGTTAGCTGTAGAGATGAACGGGCGCTTCACCTCGCGCACAGCGAGTACAAGTCTAGTAGGGCCGATGAGCGAATGCGATCGATGAGTACGAGACCCGAGCAACCTTTAGTGGATTGCCGGGGTTGGAGGATGTACGCAAGTACATCACGATCTGAGCGGGCCTTACAGCTCTGGCACCTTCTCGGGAAAAGAGGCAATCGGCTTATTCGGTGTCGCGAATAAAGATTCAAGAGAAAAGCTGTAAGCGACTTTAGCGCTCCGGTACCTCTTTCCAGACACGAGGAAGTAGACTTCGGTTCTTACGGTACCAGTATCTAATAATAAATGGTCCCTGGTCCATCAATACAACCTCCCGCATGCCTTGCTTGCACTGGTATTGGTCCTTGAAAACCGCTGCAATGCGCCTTAGGGTCGGCGGCTCCTTCATAGGTTGGTAACTGTAAGATTGGTGATGATTTAACGCCATAAACAAAGCATATAGTTCTCTTAATTGGGGATAAAAGTTCTTAGTACATTTGAAGAAAGCAAATGAAACTACCAACTGCTACACCCATTAGTTTTGTATTTAACAGATACACACTATTGAAAATATATGTACACGTTTACTTACACGCTTCAGACTGATCCAGGCTGATCTAGTATTTTACAAATATTTTATTTAGTATCCTAGGTGAGTTTTGCATATTTTGACAAAAAATTTAAGGAGCATTTCAAGGAATTGAGATAAAAATAATTTTCTTAAAATTGCACCCCTAAGGGCCTGTACATGTACCTCTCAGAAAAAGACTAATACCGAAGGCAAAATATAATATCCCTTGACCTTCATCATCATATTCCCAAGCCCGTTTATTAGGTCATAAATTTACATATAAACGCCTTGTCCCCGATTAGTCAAAACTTTTACACTGAATAACTTTGGGTCCGAGAACACCTGGCTTCTAATTTTCAACTTTGTTATCAGTGTTTAAATCTAAAGAAATTAGCATTGTCTATTTCTTTAATGTTATCTGCTTTCTTTTCATATAATAATTTTAATTTAAATATAGAAAACGTTTTAAGTCATTAAAGATAACGGAACTGGCAAAACCCAGTGAGACCGTTACATATTTTGAAAAAGTATTGGAATTTACAAACTAAATTTTTTTGCGATTTACAATTGGAAAATTGGAAACCGAAAAAACACGAAAGAAACAATATATTGTGTTTGATGTATAAGTAAATATTAGCATATTAGTCATACTTAAATGAAGAATATTTTATATTTGACAACAACGCACTTAGACTTACATAAAAAGGATAATTGTAAGGCTAAATACATATATGATGACTTAAAATTATATAAAAAGCATGGGCATGTGTTTAGAACAACATAAAAAGTGATCTACCACTACCTTGTGGCACTAAATTCGATGTCATTTTGTGTGCACATTGTTAGAAGTTAAAGTACATTCAATTCCTTAATTAACATAGAGATGAGGATGCCCATTGTTGCTGATAATTTGATGATAATTTATGACCCTGAAATCCACAGGGACTAAGAAACTTTTTGGTTTAGTTCTTTTGTTGGGTATTCAGTGAGTTTGTGGTAATGGATAGAAAACATAAACGCTAGTTTAATAACAACGAACTAAGTAACTGCTGCCTATAAGGCTTATGGTTATTATGGCGTAATAATTTTACTTTAGTACGAGGTTCATTATTGAAATATCATTAAACGTGTGGTGTGGTTATTCTATGCAGTTATTTCATGGGTATAATGACAATGTAATTTGACCAAGCATAATGATAATTTAGTCGAAATAAAATAACAAACAGTTATTCTTTTTAATACACTTTTAATACCCTACTTACATCCGAAATAAGTAGCGTCTCCATTTATGGTTCTATTCATTTACACTATTGTACACCAATTTTACAAATTTTATACTTATGTACACACGTACTATATACATATAACACCCAAAATATAAAGGACATTGCCCTGTCTAATGCGCCATCTACCGAGAAAATAATTGTAACGGCTATTTTCTTTCATTTAAATTTCTAGCGGGTCTCCCTTATCAATCTGATCATAATTTTTAAGATATTGAATCTTATAAGTTGTAATCTTTATTACAGCCTCTGTTCCCTGAGGATTGCCATCATGTTTTGAAATTGAAAGTTATGAATGTTTTTAATGAAGCAGTTAATGTGTGTGTAATAAATTAATTTACGTAAATTATATTCCCACAATATCTCATACATTGTGACCTGACTCCGTGGTAAGTAGCTTAAAACTCTTGTATTATGGACGCCAGACAATCACAAATATACCACTAAAATACATATATTTAATACCCAAACACAGAACCAACACAAATATCATCATATAAATTTTTGCTCTAGATGGGAATCTAACCCACGACCTATGGCGCACAAGATAGGATCACTATCATCTGCGCCATCGGGCCCGTCATATCATCATCTTCATTATATTAGCCTTTAGAATTCCACTGTCGGACATAGGAATTTTGCCCAAAATTTCCGCAAGCGTGGTGACAATCGTAGATCGCAGCTTTTGCGATGGGGATGCTGCTGCCCATCCCCGCCCTATGCATTTGAGCTGCACTGTATTGGATGGATATACAGCCAAATGTCGGTTCTGGTACCGTAATCACCTCTTACGACACCTGGTACAAGGGGAGGTACTATTCCACTCTGCCGGTGTATAATAAAGAATATTATTATCAAATTGCATTCTAAAACCGCAAGCAAAGCGCAAATATTTATTATATGAAAAGATGCTGATATGTTGATACATATCAACAGATTGTACATATGTATGGTCTCGCTCTTCGTTACAGCCTTCTATTGAAACATGATTGATGAGCGCAAACTGGTAACATCTGCTAAGGAAATGCATTTTCACATTTGTATCATCGATTCGTCAATTTTATATATTCTTGCAGTATATATATTTCTTAGCGCAGTGTATACGCACACACAAATGTAATGTACTCCTTTATTAAGGAATACATATTTCGTCGTTCAAGTTCTAACACAGCGTAAGTCAAAATGTTGACACTTTGTACAATTGGCAAACCATTGCTCGCGTTTCATAAAATCATTTTAAAACTAATTGCTTGTGCATTTAGTTGGTGCAAAATAGATTTTGTTTAAACAATGCATGGTATAAAACATTTACTGAAGCGTTAGAAATGGAATATCGTGTTATCATTAGGCCCAATTATTAAGTTGCCATCTTTGACATTCGCGGTGTTAGAACTTATGCGACGATTTGTTATCTGACCATATCAACTGTAGGAAATTTTTAGACATGGAGCTCATAGTAGGAGGAGAATAGTTGAACTAATCATAGTTGGAGGATAATTTTGCCCATAATTGTCTAGTCGGGTGGCGATCAGAAAGCGTACCATCTCCGTCCTGATACATTTATGCTACTCTGTTCCGAATGGTACCATGCTGTCAGGCGGATCCGGTAACATAGTCACTTTATAAGGCATCGGATAAAGACAAAGTTAGGTATTATTTTCTGCCTATACCCCATATGTATTTAAGTATCATATTTTGTTTATTCACTTTAAGTAAAATTATATATTTACTTTAAATTAAATTGCAATGCAATTTTACTTAAATAACTCAAATATACAGTAATTGTATTATTATCGTGCAAAATAGTTTCCTATAGGTATGATGAATGCAAGTAACAATAGGTATATGACTGAGTTCTTTTAGGATGAAGTATGAATTTTTCTACAATTGTTTACTTAATGTATTGTAATTACATAATCCGTAGACCTATCCCTACTATAAATCCGTTGTATTATACAATCATATGATATTATTATTTATAGACATACGGCGCCGCACCAGTGAACAAATAGCTAAAACACGATATAACTCAGACAACAACTACAATCATGTCACTGCTATCCCAATACAAAATCTATTTTCTATATTTTTATTCCGCGCGCTCGTAACTATTACTCTTTCTTTTTTGCTGTCAAATTGGATATCGACAATCCATTTTGCGCTGTGACAATAGAAGCAATTTGTAACGTCAATCACTCTGCTTTCAGGCTCAACCCGGGCTTAATGGAGTTTTATTATTCTTACTTGACTATTTTAAATAAAAATATAAATTGTTAAACTAATTATAACGGGTTTCACTTAGACAAAAGCCACTTCATTTTCATATGGAATAACTAAAATATTTCTATATGTATTGATGTGGATATACTCGTATATTAATTATTTACATGACCTTAGCAGCCGTAGAACGTCCACTGCTGGATATAGGCCCCCCGATAAAGAGTGAATTTGCTCATTATTGCCTCTTTGGGCAGGCGTTGTGGCAATTATTGAGCTTCGCTACATTTAAGCTTCTTCGTATTAGTGTGTACGGCTTTGTCCGTTTCGGTATCTCAGTCACCTCTTATGACGTCTGGTATAGGGAGAGTTAGTATTCTTCTTAGCCGAAATCTCACGCCACCATAAAAAGGCCATCTATGTTAAAACAAATTATTTTCTGTTCTGGTAATTCTACCCTATTCCAAAGCATGCACCTGGTGCTATGGCAGATATATTGGCGAAGCTTTTTATCTTCTGTCTAAACTAGACTTGAAATCTCATTCTCATCTAGATCGATTGCAGATTCTATATGGGTATATAAGCACAAGAAATTATATACTCGTAGATAGGAAAATTGAATTTGCTTAAAATTATATATTATGATATTTTTATGACAGTATTCTCATATTTTTCATAAAATAATCTTAAACATAGAAACTTCCAGCTAAATGTTGTTGCAATATTTTCTTAGATATACGCATTCACTACCCGTTATATTTGTATATTAAAGGTTAGAAAAGTAAGATATTCTGTATCTTCATCTGTTAAATTGTCAGTTAATTTGAAAGTAAAAAAGTCCTTAAAAGTTAAACAAACCTTATGAATATATTTGATATGAATATGACGAGCCCGGTGTTTTTTGTGTATGTTTTGTTCTGAGTCTGGGTGTTAAATATGTACGTAAATATTATATTTGTGATTCCTCTGTTGTCTGATGTCTGTAACATGTGTATTGCTTTTAGTGACTTATCTCGGTATCAGTTTAATGTATAAGATGTTGTAGGAATTTATTATTATATTTTATTGTAATTTTTCATGTATAGATTCCATAAAAAACTACAGTTACTATTTGTTTCCTTGTTTTTATAGTTATTAGTTTGTTTGGTTAGGGTCTTATAGATAGAAACTCTTGATTGTGAACAGTCACATTGCAAGCAAATGGATAACATTGTTATCAAGCCTCTATCGTGTTAGCCTTAAATCAAATAAAGCGTTATGTTGAAGCATTTCCTCGTACATTCTTCCTTTCTTGTAATTATTATTAAAAAAAGAGTGATATCTGTTTTATCTATGTATACATTTTTTTTATTAAGTTTTATCTATTAATTTTTTTTAAATATAAATCATTTACTAGTCTAGTTCCAACACAAATCTTTCACAACATTTCTAACAATAATTAATTATAATTGATATTGATTGTAAACAAAACATGGGCATGGAAACATCATTCATACGAACATTAATTAAACCGAAACAATAAATACTAATGATCAAAAGTAAATATTTGCATGCCATTTATTATCTTCTGAAACATAGTCAGAAGAATCGTTAAGTTGTTGGTAAATATGTCAATGTCTAAATACTGAGTGGGTATGTCTCCTATAAAACGTAACGCGTGATTTGTCGGCGCAAACGTCGTATGAAATGTCCACGAAATCGGCTTATGATAAAGAGCAATGGTGTTTGGCGTGAAGCAACCATCCCTTTCTCATTAACCGTCCCAGCCTCGCTGAAGGCGACGAGGTACCAATAAACCAACCCTCGCTAGGAAGATGAGCTCTCCTTTTTCATGGTGAATAATCTGCAAGTAATGCGTAATGGTTACCATTGCTATTCTAGACTTTAGGGTATCTAAATCAACCATTTCAACTAAAAAAAGATGGACAGATAAAGATGGATACAGATAGGGTTAATACTCGTATCTCTTCTTGTTCTCTATCTGTGTGTCTCTTCTTTATCTATGAAACTGTTTATTTCAGTTAACTGATGTTACAAATAGTAACTCAAGCTATGTAGTATTTTTAAGATATACCTTTAAGAGATCATAGAAACTTTTCGTCACCATCATATCAGTCATTGGAAGTCCCCTGTTGGACCTATGCCTCCTCAAGAGAGGGTGAATTATGCCTATAATTGCCGCGCTAGGCAAGCGTGTTGGCAATCGCAAAGCGCAGCTTTCGGCGGTGATGCTGCTGCCTATGTCCACCCTATGCATTTGAGCTACACTGTTCCGGATGGATATACCATCATCTGGCGTACAAGGGGAGGTAGGCTGAGGCATGGTGTTATTGTTTAATTTAATAAGCAACCCTTACTTTAAAAACTACTGTTTGTCGGCTATGCTGCTTACAGTAGCACGTCGAATTATCACAATATAATATAACATTATTTTTAATTTTATCATGTGATCAGGTCAAAACTATTCCTGAATCCTCCATAAAGTTTCTATTCAATCCCGCTTATATGTATAAATATTCAAGATGAACGATTCGCATGTTCTAAATCAACTGATTAGTACAACATATAATAAATAAGAAGAAATAAAGTATTACTATAAGAAACATTTATAGACGTTTAACCGATTGATATTTTTAGTTTTGAGAACCTTAAGTAACCTAGAGTATCGATGGTACCACTATAGCTTAAATCAATAAATTTATTACGCGGCTAGGTCGTGAACTAGCATAACAAATTAGATTTTGTACCCGAGAAACAGACCTGATTGGGTTACCTAGATATCTTAGTCATGTTTCACTGGCTTAGTAACCCTGTGGAACATGACTCGCATTTAATATTTATTAAATTCGAATCTTTTAAACTAAAATCGTTTCTAAGTGCAAAACACTAACTTTCAATACCTTTCATCGTTATCATCCGTTTCTGAATGTTGTCTTAGCAGGCCTGAGCTTCTTCTGGGTTAATGGCACTGCCTTGGGTCATGCTCACCACGCGAGCTCATTGCGAGTTGGTGGGGTTTAAAGACTGCAAATGCAACCCGGATCAAAGATTTAATATCCCTTCAGAAGGTGTAAATAGCTAGAAGTAATTATGCTATTGGTGGTAGGTGTATAGAGCTAGAAGTTAATTATACTTGAGTACTCTTTCTCAAAATTTTGCCAATTGGTAACCGAAACGTGAAAGAAAATATTGGCGTCGCTTATTACCGCACAATGGAAAACATGAAATATCGGTATATTTACGAGTACAAGTTCTACTGTGACACTAATGCTGCAGAAACAGCTCGATGGATTAATTATATGTGCGGCACTGTTGTTGCAAAAGAAAGCACGGAACGTTTTTGGTTTCAACGTTTTCGTTCTGGAAACTTCGACCTTCAGAAACAACCCCGTGGACGGCCGGAGACCAAAGTGGAAATGAAGAATTAAAGGCATTGTGGAAGCAGGTCCATCACAAAACTCTTAAGAGATAGCTGCAGGCTTTGGAGTAAGTGACAAAACTTGAATCTATTTGAAGCAATACGGTAATTAAAAAAAACTTAAGCAATGGATGAACAAGCGTACCTCGGGAATTGAGTGAATCGAACTTACAAACACGCGTCGACTACTGTGTTACTTTGCTCAACAATAATGAAGAGATCTTCTATCGAATCTTGTGATGAAAAGTGGATACTGTACGACAATCGGACAATACGCGTGCGTGTACTGAATATATGAACAATTGGTTGGTTTTGCTGCAATACAGACGTTTCGCGAACGCAGCTAGTCGATAAACTGAGTAAACAACAGTATATTGTACAACTCGAGCTAAGTAGTGAGCTGCGAAGCACATTTTCTTTATCCGATATTTGTTGCCAAACGGATATATCAATAGAATATATCAAAAGAATAGTATTCCAAACGTTATCACTAAATTCCGATAGCACAATCGGATTTTCGTAAACGAATTTCGCGTGGGGTCATCCGTGATGTGCGACGGTTCAGTCCCTTCACGGTTCACTTGCCCACTTACTCGGGATAACCCTCTTGATTCTTACGATATTGCGTGATATTGCCATATCTTTTAAGGCTAGCCAAATGTATCGGACAAATTACCATAGGTGTTTGTTAGATAATTTTTTAATAGTAGTTTTTGTTATTTATATACCTATTTAAAGATTTATTTTGTTATTTAAGAATAATTATTATAGTAAATACTAGTCGAATTAAGAAAAAAAAAGTATCACACTCAATTAACTGAACCATTACAAAAAAAATGAAGCCCTTCGTTGGCATGTTACTTAAAGGCAAACTTCATTTTCTCGGGAAAACGCTGTATTCCAGTGTTTTACGCGTAATGGCGGGCTACCCTATTACCGGGGCAACCCTAAAATGCCAGCCAGTCCTTTTTAACCTGCCTGAAGGCAAAATCGAATTTGCCTCCGCTTTGTTTTGCAAATAGGCATTACTTAGCGTCGCAAGAAAATTTTATTTCGTAATGTCATGATCGTGAGCTAACAAATATCTTAAGAGTGTTTGACGCTTTATTGTTTTGGCTCCGGGCTATTTAAACATTCGGAAGCGACCTGCTTTGCTTAAAATTAAACATCTTGCTTTTATTACGTGTTTCATCGTATAGATATACGCACACTCAGATGTCTCGTCTCGGTAAAGGCACATACATAATGACAGAAGTCTGTGCCTTATGTAATATCTTGATTGAGCTCGCGTACGGACCCCGCAGTTTTCCGTGATAGCGCTTTTTGCTTTATTTTTTTATTTATTTATTTGTTTTACCAACGTTTGTTTACAATTTTACTTAAATATAAGGTATACACAAGGTGTAACAAATACTTATAGCTAAGTACATCTTACACAAAATGCCTTCTAAGAGCGAGCTACACAACACACATACAAAAATATCTTTTTATAAAATTTATCTACAGAAACCAGTACACCAAGTAATTTGTTCGCTTTTATTCGCCATTATTATTTACCCTACTCCTACTATTCAGTTTACACTACTTTGTTGAAATTAATATGTATCATGTAAATATAACAAATAAAAATAGAAAAGCAACAGTTCTTTTATATTTCTAATTTCAATGCAAAGCTTCATTTCAGTATCTGGATGATTATTAACCGCAAATATAAGGAAACTTTAGGAAATCACTTTTTTACGGTAACTACCTTAAATGTTTAATTAAAATGAGCCGTGTCTAAATAGAATGTTTCCTTTAGCTCGGTCCATAAACAGGACGGGGATTTAAATGAATTTGATTTTGTATAATTATTTTCGCTTGCAATAATATAAACGTATTTTTAATCATTATTACAGCTCTTGGAAGTCCTACTGGACATAGGCCTCCCGTAGTAACATTTTGTCCATAATTGCCGCGCTGGGCAAGCTTGTTGGCAACTCCAGAGTGCTGCTTTCGCGACGGGTATGCTGCTGCCTATACCTTTCCTCTGGATTTGAGCTACACTGTCCGATGGATATTCCGCCATCTGCCGGTCCTGATATCTTAGTCGCCTCTTATGACACCTGGTACTGAGGGATACCTGGTACAGGTATTTTTTATATTTACTAATAGATAAGCGAATTCTGTATCTGTATTGTGATTTTAAAGTAAAAATGAAAAAGTAGCAACGAGTATATTAAGTATTCGCTGAGTCTGGATATAACGAAGTAACGAAACATTCCTCGTTTTCTTAACTTGCATATTTCAAAGTAGTATTATTTTCTGCAGTTGTATGGTATATATGGTTTTTATTTTAAGAAAAGCTAACTTATAAGATGCGTCGATTTAGTTGTTTAGTAGTTCATACAATACAAGCACCGTGACACGATTTTCTTAGTTATAAAGATATAACTAGCAATTAAAGGATTATTCATGTGTGGAAATCAAATTGTTAATAATGGTACAATTAGGACATAACAATCAATGTATTAGTGGATATAACAATACCTAGGTACGTCAGAAAGTATAAACTTTATTATTGCGTGTAGTGCGTGCTAGGTCGATGTCGATGTCATTATATGTTATGGATTCCTTACTAGCTGAGTGCCCTTACTTACTCAATAATTCTACATCGACGCCGTAAATGATACCGAGCGAGCAATAATCAGGTTAAACAAACCTAATGGATGGGTCGATTGACATTATATCCGGCGGCGAAATATAGGGCTATTTAGGGAACCTTTTTAAGAAGAGCAATGTAAGTGGAAAAATGCCAAAATTGTTTTCCGAACTTTATTAATGGTGACATAATTCGACGAATTTCGTTTTCAAAACAGTTTTAGTTCGATACTAAACTTAGCAAGAGTTCGGAACTTTGAAAGAAAAATATTTTGGAAATAGTCTGTTTGTTTGGAGAAATATGGCAAAACAAACTTATGTATTATTGAAGCTTTCACAAAAAGTGGAGGATTTTTTAAAACAGTACATATAAATCCAAAATCGCGAATCACAGTAGAAGTACCTTAAAAATTATGTTGACCAGATAATGAAATCGAGTTATCGGAAATCTTCCTCAAATAAATCTAATTCGCCCTTTTCCCCCATTAGGCAATACTTATTCAAAATAGTGGACACTCCACTTTCGGTTACTGGTTACCGGGCGCACACCCACACGCGGCGAAATGGCAAACATCGATTCCGGGTTTGCGGACTTTGCAAAGGCCGACAGCCCGGAATTGTACGCGCAGTACCTGTGCCAACGCGCCTCTCGCGCGATCCCAGCGGCAAACGCGCCGCATTTTCTCGGTCTGGAGCCTTCAGCCCAGGCCGGGATCGCGTCATCGCCCGCGTTGCCATCATCGGTAGGTGCCTCGCCCGTAGCCAGGCTCTCTCCGCGCCTTCAACGCTCCCCGCGTCCGCCGCGCTCCCCGCGTCCGCGCCCCGCCGCGTCCCCGCGATCCTCCGCCGCCGCGTTGTCGTCGCCGTGAAACCTGCGTCCGTTGCGCACGTTGTCGCCGCTCTGCCGCCGCGATTCCCCGCACTCACACCCGCTCCTACGTAGCCGCGCTACGCCGTCGCCGACCCCCGTCCGCCGTTCGCCGCGTTTAATCGCCCGTCGACAACAACTCGCCGCGATAATTTTCGCCGCGCAAGGCATCCCGCTCACCGGCCTTTTCAGTGTGGCCGGATTACCAAGGTTACAGACGGCACGTTTCTAACTCTGAGATGGAGTGCCGCTTTGAGTCGGCCTCCGAGTCGGAATGCGCTGAGTGCTCTGCCAACGACGACGGCGGATTCACGACCGTCGTCGGTAAGAGGCGAAAGCACAAGCCGGCCAATGACTCCGCCCCCGCCCCCCGGAAGCCGTTAAGCGACACAACGGTACTCCACGCCGTTCCGCGGCCGCTCCCGCTACCGCTCAAACCGCGACGCGATCAGGAAAGGCACCGCCTCCTGTAATAATGTATCAGCGGGGCCAGATAGGTTAGTGCCACCGCTGCCAACTCTATGGCCACTCGGCCTTTCGTTGTTACGCGCGATCGCCGAGTGTTCCCGCGCGCCCGGAACCCCGACACCTCCGGCCTGCGTCTTGTGCGGCGAGGCGGGACACACCGCAAACTATCGCGGCTCGCCCAAGGCGCTGCGCATAGCGCCGAGGCCCGGTCTTCGGCCGGTTCAGGGCCCGTGGGTCGCCTCCGGACCCCAGTCCAACCACCCGCGCCCATTCAGAGGAAATTTAGAGAACGTGAAACAATTTCCCGCGCTACGCGCCCGGAAACAGTAGCGGCGCCCGCCGCCGCCGCCGTAGTCAAAAATAACCCCCCTCGTGGGATAATACAGTGCCCGCGAAAGTTTCGTATATTCGTTTATAAGCGTAGTTTGCAATGTTGCCCGGTCGATCCCCCGCCTGCGCTCATAGACATCGAAAGTCTCTATTTGCCGTTTGGCGATGACCTATCATCGCCTCGTTCCTATAGCGTCAACTTATTTGCCCCCATCGGGGACGCTAACAGAGGCGGATCTCGGATCTCAACGCTGTTTGCTCTGGACGAAGCCCTCATTATTGCCGGCGACTTCAACTTACGACTTACAGCAAGCTTATACGGTTCGGTTGCGTATCCTCTATTCGAAACGGTACGAGGACGTGCATTTCCGATAAGCTCGATTTCGTCGTGTTGGCTCCCCTGTCGCCGACGCATTTCCCGATACGGATCGATCACAGGCCGGACATTCTCGACATGGCGCTCCTAAAGAATGTGGCATTGACATTGCATTCTATAGAAACGATTCATGAATTGTCATCGACCACATGCCGGTCAAATTACAGTTAGGTCCCCCGTAGGTTCCGCTCCGGAGATGGTGACAATGGTGGTCTGGAGGAAGCTCGGGAAAACACTCGCAGCTACTGACGCTCCCCTATTGAATTCGATCCCCGAAACGATCGTAACTAGACAGGACACAGATCTCGCAATCGACGTTCTGACGAAGTCAATTGACGGATGCCGTCAGAGGTGTATCCAAGCGGGTTCCAGCGGTGAGAAATCATTGTTTGATCTTGCCCGAGAATGTCAAGGAACTCATTAGAGACAAGAAAGCCGCTATGCAGGCGTACACCGCTTACCGCATCGAGGAAAACCGCCTTGACATGCGCTCCCTTCAGTACGCTGTAAGGCTCCCCCCAAATTATTTTTTCACGATTGCGCGAGTTCGTCTACGATAACGGCCTTATGGAAGGTGAACAGTTCGGCTTTCGTAACCGACACTCATGCGTACATCAACTGCACCGACTCACGGAACACGTCCTTTCGCGCCTCGACGAACGACGCCCACCGCAAGGGACGACGGCGTTGTTCTTTGACGTCGCGAAAGCTTTCGACAAAGTCTGGCCTAGTTTTTAAGCTCCACTTTCAAGGAGTGCCGGACAGACTCTATCTTATCATTAAAGACTTCCTCTCGAACCGATCATTCAGGTATCACGTCGAGGGTTCCTACTCCCGCAGACACTCTATATCAGCCGGTGTCCCCTAAGGATCCGTGCTCTCTCCACTCCTATTCGCGCTCTACGTAAATGACATGCCTAGGTCCCCCCGGCGTAGAGCTAACCCTATTCGCGGACGACACAGCCCTGTACGGCTCGGGCCAACGCCGCGACCTCTCCCTCTGTTACAAACGCCTCCAGCGCGCGGTTAATGTTCTAGGCGACTGGATCCGCAAGTGGCGCATCGAAGTGAACCCCGAAAAGAGTGCCGTCATACACTTCTCGGGGTCCAATCGGTGCAGTGCGGACAGTATGGGTCGCAAAGTGGGGGCGTATAAACTCTTCGGTCGACCCATCCTCTAGGTCAATAGAGTCGCCCGGCGGGCGATCGCCGTCAGTCCCGCTCCGATCTCGCGAGCTTTGCAGGCGCGACCGCGTTGACGCGGGGTCGCGGCCGCGGGTTACGCAGGGTGGAAACGGGCATCGGACCTCTCATATATGAGAGGCCCAGCCCTCTTTTTTTGTTGGCGCTGGAATTGACGTCTGAGTAGTCCAGCAACAGATTCGTCCGAAAAAAAAATATTCTAAATGGTTCAATATATTTTTTGCCAGGGATAGTATTTTAATAATAGATTTTTAATAAAGTATTTTTTTTGGTTATGTAGCTTTCAAAATGTTGGTTGTTGACGAAATCAATATTTTTTTTAAATAAATATATTACAATAAAAACCTTGTATTTGAATTTAGAAGCAGGTATGAACTGTTATTAGGTGTCCCTTTTCACTACGACAAATCCAAAGGCAAAATATAATTTGAAGCATTTGAGAGGTTTTTTTCAAACAGGTCTCATGTTACACAGGCACAGACGGGTCTCAAATTCAATAAGCACCTTCTTCTACGATATCCAATACTCACCTCTACGAAAAGGCAATGAAACTTTTTGTGAACGCATCGATAAATAGCAATGACGCCCGGTTTTTATTAGAGAGATAATAACAATTAATCCAGCAATCCAATTATAATGCCGCGTCCGAGCACATTTCAGCCGAACGTGCAATATAAAATGTCCCAGATTCAATCTGGGCTTTTTAGTTGCTTCAGATTATTTTTAACGATCACCAATCTCCCCTTGGATTACAGTTAATTTGGGATTTTAATTAGATTATGACAAATTTTGAGACTAAATTCACAGTAAATGTAAATTTAAGTTAGCTGTATATATATCTTATAACGTTTTTCAAAGCAAAATTATAACGTATTTCAAAGCAAACTTAAAGTAAACGTTTAATTATACGAATTATTCATAGTCAAATTGTACTAAAGGAACATATTCTGCATTAAGCGGCTATTTAAATTTTTCATGCGACCAAAGCGGTGCCTCTGTGCGCGGTCTACAAAAGAGGTATTATCTCTAAGAGGCTTTGTTGAATTTCACCCCGTATTCATTAAAACAACAAGAACATTGCAAAATTGTAAGAATACTTGATTAGTTTCTTCAGGTAATCAAGTAATTGACGACATGTACAAATTTATTAGTAATATCTTGGCTTAAATTTAGTAATGAAAGCTATTAACGGTATTCTACTACGTTATAAAAGTGACTATAAGAATGATAGGTTTTAACGAAGTCTGCAAATGATAAAGTTGAATGAGATTATTGAATTACAAAATATAGTATCCTAGGCGAACAATAAAACTCTGTTTAACTTTATACTACGTTATCTTTTACAAAATAAAACACTAATAGAAAAACTTTTTAAACTCGATACGTAACAGTCGTCCCTTGGAATCTCCTATCGTTTTATTCAGATAAGATACAAAACAATTTTATACGGACAGCCCGATCGGATGTATTTAGATGTTCCCAAGCAGATCAGCCTTCCGTAATGTGGCCTTGTGACGACTTTTCCTTTGAGCTCATGCCTTTTATATTTCATGGAAGTAGGAAAAATTACTCCTCCTCCTAAAATATACCTTTATGCAATTTTATTATATACTAGAATAATATAGGTTGCCTATAAACAGAATGACAAACGTAACAAAACTTATGTTCAAAAGCGACCAAAACAAACTAATTCTTAGTGACAATGACTTTTTGATGAATGAAGAACTTTAAATATTGACATGGGAACTATTTTACAGCTTTTGTTTAAGTATACGGTGTAAACATATGCAATCTACAGGTGCCTTTTCTTTCCGTTAACAAACTTAAATCAATGGATATAATTCATGTCTTTTGTGGTCCTCGAATGTCGTTATATAAGACGAAGCCTATCCGCATTTGATTGTTGATATTTTATTCACAGCTATGACCCAGTAAAAAAGGCAAACAAATTTCAATTCTCAGAGTTGTTCAACCGACTCGACAGCTATCGGCTGTTATATACTCTTCAAAGGTCTCCAATACTTATACATCCTTTACTAGGAACCAATATATTCCATAAAGTATTGCACAATCTATTTTCCTTCGATATAGAGGCCATGTAAAATAACCGAGTTTTCAATCCACGTCAAACGCTCTTGTTACTAATGGAATTGTACAAAGGCACTAGAAACTATGGGGTACATAATACGATAATTGGTCTGTGAATTTTCTGCAGAGAGTCCACTCATTTTATTTTAATGCACTTATTCTGAATTACACCTTAAAATTAAATTTAAAATTTAATTTAATTTCTTAAAAAATATTTTTGAATTAATAAATGAAAATGCCATTTTATTATTATTATTTATTTGAAGTCAAAGCTACAAGCAAAAGGTTAGCTTGATGGTAAACGTGACCGCAACCTAAACACGCTATTGTCATCGCAAGAATATCATTAGCGTGTGGCCAGCCCTGTGAATTGAAGATACAATGTCACATTTACGCAGTAATTTTACTGCCTCCCTCACCCTTCAAACCGGAACACAGCAGTGCGAACACTGCTGTTTGGCGGTAGAAATAGGTGGGAGTGAGGTACGAATGCAGAAGATCTTTGGTCTAGTTCATGTAAAGAGTGATTGGTGTCCGACTGTCCTACTTGCTAGATTATGGAACCGCTTAATTATATATTTTAGTAGTGCAACGTTTATGAAACAATATTATTAATGTTATAATATTCGATCGATATTACAAGTCATAAAAAAATGTAACTCGCTATATAAATAAAGTATCGAAGGAAACCCGTCATAGTGAATGTTGTAGATTATTCAAAGAGGCGCGCATGTATGCCAATATAAAACCGGGCTTGTAAATATTATTCCTTTCTTAGACTTCGCATTGGCAACATAGTTTACATAGACAACTCGTACAAAAAAAACCCATGACATCATTAATAGAAATAAATCTGAAGACGTCACGTATGAAACTGATATTAAATTAAAATAAAATGTTGTAAGAAAATATCTTGAAAAAGAATAATCTAAGTTTATTGTTCTCAGTACACGCGTAGCAATAAATCAATATAAAACAATAAAAACTTTGTTAAAGGAATAGAAAAACAGAAATGATTTGCGCTTACTGAACACGTGGGCAGTTATGTTCAGGTAATAAATTAGATCAAAACTACTCTAACATTTGTAAGCAGTCTTTGATTCAGAGAGAGAACAATGTACGAAGTCCACATTTCTTAAACCACGAACAAAGAAGTGTTCGGAACGTTTCCTAAAGTATATTTATTACATTTAGGCAACAAATAAAGATTTATTTATTTATTTATCATGATAACACATGATGTATAATGGTAATATATTTTATGGGATATTTGTTACTTTTTCTCGCTAAACCTACTAGATTAGTTTTATTGAAAGTACAATAATATTTCCATCTATTAAAATGAAATATAAGTTAAAATGTACAAAGAAGTGTTTGTAGGTGATCGTGCAGCATTGTATAAAAAATAATGTTACTTGTCTTTTATCATCATCACCTGATGATATCATATCAGCCGTAGGACGTCCCCTGCTGGATATAAACCTTCCCAAGTGATCTCCAATAGGACCGGTTGTATGCAGCCTGTGTCCAGCGCGATCCTGTGGTTTTGGTCAGATCATCTGTCCAACTAGTACCCACCACTCTGACGGACTATGCTGCGTTTGCCGGTACGTGGTCTCCATTCCAGAACTTTACGGCCCAATTAGCCATCGGTTTTGCGTTGTAAGTGCCCTGCCCACTTCAAGTTACTAATACGCCGGCTATATCGATAAGTTTGGTCCTGTTACGGATCTCCGCATTGCTGATTTAATCGCGCAAAGAGACTCCGAGCACTAATACTATGCCTTCTCTATAGCTCAATAGGCTATTTTGAGTTAGCTCGTGAGACCACGTTTCGTAACATGAATTCGAAGTCTTTCGATTTGAGCCACTGACATATCGGATAGTTATTGACAAATTTCGCCCATCTCCATTGAGTTGATTAAGTTGTAGTTCGTTTTATTGGTGGCAGTCTCTCAAACACTGCAATTTTACTCGTACACCGGTGAAGTGGCGAGCACTGTAATCATTTAAAAGCTTTTTAAAGCCCTCTACTACCATCTATCACGTTATGCACTCAACGGTTAAGACATTTTCTTATACACAGAAAATCCTTTTTATAAGTAGAATATTTCAAGTTTATCCTTTTTTTTAGTGATAAACTATCTTAAGGAGTATATTTTCACCTGTAAAGCTTGTAAGATAATTCCATTTTCAAAATTTCGAAATTACAGTCCATCTAAAATAAACAAAAATATTTACACGAGACTACCTTCTTCATTCTAGTTTTTGGCCCTAAACAAATGCGATTTGAAAGCTTTCCATAAACGCAATCCGAATCAGAAAGGAAATAAAATAATATATGTGGCCTAAATTCATTTAAAGGAACCGAAGGATAAATAGATTTCCATGGGAAGTTTGAACTTCGCTATAAGTACTTTTGTAAATCCCAAAACCTTTTGACGTGGGATGAGAAACGTTCAGAAACTTTTAAATTAAAAAAGGAAGTAACATACGACTTGTCTCATGTTTGGAATAAAACGTGGGTGAGGTAGAGAAGATGGACGATCCCGAATTTGCAAGTGGATGTTTTATTCACGGCAAGGCCGCCAGCGACAAAAATAGGCCATTTAGACAGCGACCTTTGTGGTGTCTATATATGCCCCAATTTAAATGTTCGGGAAATAGAAGGTAGTTTTAACAATTAAAACTGAGATACGAAATAAAAATATATTGTGAACCTTTAGGAATTATATGAAGTCACATATTTGTATCTACATTATTGTTCATAGGTTTTCTCTGAGTTTGCATTTGAATTTGTTGGTGCAAATTGCCCTGATTATTTTTTTTATTATAATTATTATAATTTTTTTTAAAACAGTTCAAACTAGTTATTAGATAAGACGCGTTTTTCCTAGTTAGAACTAGATAGTTTTTAATGTATACCTTTATTCATACTAGAATAACTAAAGCTGAAAACGAATATCACTTGAAACTAGTTCTTACTAGACATGACTTTTGTTATATTTCAGAATATGAAATACTAATATATAATATATATAAATTACCTATTATGTAATATTAAAACTTATTTTTTATTCTGGCACTCGTCAGCCGCTGCTGCGGAATGCTCGCTAGGCTCGTGCCCTGTGGTCGCAATTTTAACCTAACCTAGCCACCGTTTCATTTCAGTTGATCCTATTCATATTATTTTATAATTGATATTTGATTTGAGCATTCGTTGATTTCAATATTAAAAAAGGTATTCTTTAAAAACTAGTTCTCACTAGGAAAAATACGTTCTATCTTTAAATTAGTTTTAACTTTAAAATATACAAAAAATATATTTTAATTACTAAAAAAGAATTTAAAACATTTTGTAACCTTACACAAATCTTTGGAACTAGCAGGAAATTCAATCCGGATTTCCAATTAGAGTGGATCGTCACATCAACCTCGCTCGTCACACACTAGACTGGAAACGTGGGTCAGACAATGCGACCCCGCATTTGCAAATCAATGTTTTATTCACTGGTTTAGCAATGCAAGGCTGGTGGACTGCGAGGGGCAAAAATAGGCCATTTATTAGGCAGCTTGCGACATCTCCCGTATAATATTCTAAATTACTTATGCACATTTCTTATCCGTATTTTAAAGATAAATAATTCCGCACTAGAACACGATAACACTTGGTATTTATATTAATGTATATTATGTCTTTGTAATGTCTGTGTGAATTCATTTTATAATTATGATTCATTATTTTACTGTGGAGTGCCGACAGAGAAGATTAGTCACGTCATATTAAGGCAGCGGAACCGAGAAATGGCGGTATATCCATCCCCACTCGTCGCGAAGATCTACAATGAAAGGATTCTATGATTGCTACCACGCACGCATAGCGTGGTAATCATTGGGGTTTATGTAAAGCTGTGGATGTCCTACGACTGATATGATGAATCTATGATTGTAAACTCTAGACAATAACCGATAAGGTAAAACCATTATTTGAGGCTTAGCTACCCTAGAAAATTTAATTATAAATAGGAATTTCGTTTTATTTAATAAAATAAATAAAAGGCAATATAGAATTTGTTAGAGAAGAAGCATAAAAATATTGTTCAAAAATTTACATTATCATCAATGCATACAATATCACTGAATCTAATCTCTAAAAAACTTACATCGACAGTAAACTTTTATACAGACTTATTTGACCTACAGCAAAACATCTCACTCAGATAAACAACCGCGCAACTTCCTGTTCCTAGAGCGCATAACAGTCATTCGAGTAGAGCCAGGCGCTTGCCGTCCTCTACAAATCTGCTGTTACTAAAGCCACTCGTGTCGAGGTCCGTGCTTTAGTATCGCTCTTCAGTCTAGTTTTGATTTCGTTTGCCCAGTATAAGCGGCTATGCTTCACATATTTCACATGTTGTAATCGAGAATTCGCTGACTTTAGCAGAGTGCACGTTGTGTTTCCTCCAGTTATAAATAATAGAGCTAAGTAGCTTAAAGTACTCGTGTTACGGATATGAGACAACAGAGGAATTCCACTTATATTTATCTAACACCCACACCCGGAACGAACATATATGTTCATCATATAAATAATTTATCCTTCGTCCTCCCTCCCGTTCCTCCCTTAGCACCAAGTGTCGTAAGAGGCGGCCAAGAAACCGAAACTGATAAATGTCGGTATATCTATTCGATGACGATGATGATGACAATGTCACATTGGGGCAGGAATAGGCAGCAGCATCCACGTCACGATGATAGCTTGATTGTCATCACGCTTGCCCAGGAAAGCAATTCTAAGCAATATCCAAGAGGAATGTTGCTCACAATTTTGGGCAGACGTATGTCCAATAGTGAACGTCCAACGGCTGGAGATAATGATTTTATTATGAATTTAGAATCACGAAAACAAAATTAGGTGATGTAAAAATGCTGATTAAACGTTGGATAATAGTTTTCAAGTAAAACTATATTCACATTTGACAGATTCCCGTATGATTCGATCATACCGAGTATTTATCAAACCCTATCATGGTTGTAGAGTTTATGCAAATTTCCTTTACAACATTAGCAGCCTTTACAACCAAGTGTCGACAGGAAACTTCGAGGTAATGTGTAGAATAATCAACGCCAACTTCAAAGACATGCAACTCACACAACTGGCTTTGTCTCGCGTTTCAAACTTTAATAAGGCCTCACAACTTAACATATATTTTCTTTATAAGAAAAATATCTAGGTCGCTGACATATGGTTTGGTTTGGTATGGCTAATATCTAGGTAGCTGATATACGCTATTTTATTTTAATCTTTTATAAATTAAAAGTAAATTTATCTATTTGTTCAATATTGGATTACCAACATAAGTAACAGTAAATTATGAACAATAATTATGTTTTCAAAAAAATATTAAGTAACTGTTCTTACAATTACTGGCAATCAAATCATGACCGTTTCGATCTCGCGAGCTTTGCGGTCGCGACCGCGGGGCACGCAGGGTGAATACGGGCATCGGACCTCTCATCTATGAGAGGCCCCGCCCTCTTTTTCGGTGGCGCTGGAATTGACGTCTGAGTAGTCCAGCTATAGGTTCGTCCGGAAAAAAAAATCACATCATGCATGATATAATCATTAATATTAAAAAAAAGTTAATACTCACTCAATAAAGATGTAAAATAAATAACAAAATATACACAGTGAAAATCAAACATCAGCAATCTTACAGTACGCCATCAAACAATTTTATCAACGATAAAAACCCGGGAAGAGTATGATAATTAATGTCAAGTGCCGGCAGACTTTTGTCTAGACTATTAAATAAACGGTATTTCCCCATAAATGCCATATAATCTTTGCGTTATTGATATGAATCAATGAAATAGCTCGTATTAAGTATGTATATACGTAGATGTATTATTATTATTTGCCCAAGCCCGTGCAATATATGTATACTTTGTGACATACGAGGTTTTTCTGTGTGCCTAAGAAACATGTATCGCACTAACAATGCTAAAACTGGGGCAAACCGCAGCTAGGAAACTTTTTGAAGGCTTTGTATTTGCGATGAAGTAGACAAATTTCAGCAAAATAACGGAAATACCCTTACGGAATTAAAACAGCTGAATTTGAATAACACAATAAAACAAAGTGCTGTGAAGTACTTGCGGAGTAGAATAGTAGTACCCCCTGTATTAGCTGTCGTAAGAGGCGGCTGAGGTACCGGTATCGACAAATGACGGTATATCCATCCGAAACAGCGCAGCTCAAATACAACTGGGAGCGGGAAGTAGCATCATAGTAGTAGCGACAGGATAAATGCATATGAAATATATATATATTTAAAATATACGTCATTAATAAGCTTTCAATTCCTATATTTAAAAAAATGCAGAAATAATTTATTATCTATTCTAAGAATATCCCTGAAAATTACTTTCTCTATACTGTTCCGTTTTTGTTTCATTAAGATCTCATTTCTCACAAGAAAGAAAGAAGTTGTCCAAAAAATGTTATCCCCAATATCCTCGTTAGGGAGTGACGTGTTTTTCTCCATTTCTCTATTATGTCCATAGTCATTAGCTTTTCAATAGTATCTTGATATTCATAAATATTAAGATACTTTTGATGTATTTTCAATATATATCACGATACTTATAAATATATGACGTATTGAAAAGAAATAATTATGGTTAGCAATTTTTTAAGTTTTAAATGTCCTGCTTATGTTTCATTGCAGTTAAGCAACTGAAGTCAGATCAAATTTATTACCGCACTTAAAATTGTATTATTTAAGACTAGTTCAGTACTTGTAGGTAACTTGTTGAATTATTAAAATCGGCCATACATTCAAATGATATTACTCATTTAAAAGTGTCAATCTAAACAAAATATGCCGCTCGCGTAATTGGGCGATGATTCTAGGTTGGGTCGTGGGTAAAAGATTTTGAAGACTATGATCGGTTTAAGCCAATCCATATATGTTTAATCCAAATGCTAGTTATACTTGTATTATATTTCTTCTCATATATCTTCATGCGCTGATCCTGATCGTGTTCTATTTGTGTACCTATAAGAACATCTACATCGAAACATAATGCTAACTTTCTTAATAAATTAGTAGTTAAGTAGACTTTTTATATGTTCCCCCTAAAAAAAAGGTCACATTACAGTCCAAGTGTTCAATTAACACTTTATCCGAGACTCGTGCACGCGTATGTACTTCCAAACGTTTTCATTATTTCGGTTCCTACAAAAACATTCCAAAACTCTTTAGACCCTAATAAAAAGGGCTTGTTTTCTCCGCTTTACATTGACCTCTTTTTTTCATGATAAAAGCCATCTGTTTTATGACAACATGAGCAGTTGGAATGGTTCACGGACGGTATCATCATCATGAACAAACAGCGGTTTAACCGGGAGTATGTAGTAAATTTTGCCTTTTCCGCATTTTAGTGAACTCAAGTTCCGCTACGCAATGGCGAAATTGTACACTTGTGCCGCATGAAAAAATGTAACAGAAATATATTCTCGTGTTGATCCAGGAATTTAACTCATGTCGCCTTATCGACATGGCTCGTACCACAGCGCTTCGTCATATTTATTTTTAATAATGAAGCAGGTATTGTTATATTCATGTTTTTCAAGTATTTGCATATCGTATACTACTATAACTTATGTAAATAAAGTCCTTAGTTTTAGACAAGTAAATTATTTCTAATCTAATTTAATACAATAAATGTTAATATTGTAATCAGATCAGAAAGTAGGAAAAAGTGTTAGTTAAATACTAATACTCAAAATATTTCGTGTATATTCTATTTTAATGGATTACTCTACCAAAATATTCTTCACTAAAACCCATTAGCAATCTTCAAATTGCCTTGCACTCATTGTCACTACGAAAAGCTTTCAGACCGGACACAAGGTCACCAACAGCTGGGACATAAAGAGTAGGAATCAATTACTCTTGTAATAAAATGTTAGAAAAACAAGGAAAATGATGTATTTATTTAAGGCCATTATTAGTATATTCACCGAACGAGTTGTTTTTTTTTACGCCTCCCATGAAATTTGTAGTTATCGTGGCGCCAGCCAGCCTTCGTAGTCTGTTCTTTTGTAAACACAAATTAATATAGACTAATAAGAACGACGTATAAATAAAACATGAATGGTGAATTTATTCATGGACATTATGAATACCTTTCGCTTAGAATTAATTACAGATTTCCTTAACAAAATACAATGATAAATATGATAATTATATATGAAACTTTGATGATAATGTTTGTATAGACATTACTTTATCATCATATTTTCTTCAAACAAATTATATAGTTGGTACGTTTTCTTTTATCGAATATTAATTATTATATCTTCTAGATATCAAAATACTTGACTGTTCTTTACAATACTAGGTGAGAAACATTAAAACTGTTCTAGATACCACAATTTTAAAATCTCTTTGTTCAAGAACGCATAGAACCTACACACGATACTATGATGTTACATTACCTACATTTTTTGTATGCAAGGTTAAGGTTCTTTGTTTGGAAGCATTGCATCTGAGATAATAAAAAGATCTTTACAGTAAATATCTGTTTTTTCTAATTAATCTACGTTCATATTAAAAAGTAAATAATTTGTAATTATTTACTTTTAATATGAACGTCATCATCATTATAACCATAAGAAGTCCACTTCTGGACATAGGTATCCCAAAGAAAGGGGGAATTTTGTCCTTAATTGCCACGCTGGGCAGGCGTGTTGGCAATCGCAGAGCGCAGCTTTCGCGATGGTGTTCTGCTACCTACCCTGACCCTATGCATTCGAGTTACATTGTCTCTGATGGATATACCGCCATATGTCGGCTCTGGTACCTCAATTGCCTGTTACACCTGGTACAGAGGGAGGTACTATTCTACTCTGCCGGTGCCTCACAGCATTACATTACAATATATATTAACTTATTCACAAATTATATTGTTAATAAAGGAAGTTTTTAATAATTTGTGAATAAATAATGTAATACACGACAGGTAAGATGGCGCAGATGGTGGTGATCCTATCTTGTGCGCTAAGGATCGTTTTCGCCTAGGGCAAACATTTATGTGACGAATATTTGTGTTCTGTGTTAAATTTGTAGTGTTCATTATTATATTTCTGATATCTGTCTTATATTCTTAACACAAGTCCTACAATTTACAAAACATTTCATACATTTATCTATCTTCATGAATTCAGAAAATAGAAAAATGTATGAAAAGTTTTGTAAATTAAATAAATCCTAAGATAAACCTCACTATACTTCTATAAAACACTTAACCTAAACCTATAACCTTAAACTTTTTTTAACTCATTACATTTCTTGTCGATTTTCAACTGCGTTCGTCACGTGCGACGATATGTAACAACTTAAATTTCTTTAGTATTATATGTTTCCTGAGTTAACGATTTATACTTGACAATTTATTTATGAAACAATTAGTTAGTATCGACGGTCTTTGAATTAGGCAAATCGAATGTGTTGTGTTGACACGTACATTCTAAAAAACTTAAAACTTAAAAAATCACACAAAAACGATATTTCACTTATTGTTAAAAATTGTTCACGTTTGATAACGAATCGTTGACAATAAATTATAATAAATTTCTATCCAGTTACGAAAATCACAAAAAATAAAATATATCCTAATATTTTGTGATAAACCACTATTTACTTAACTCAGTGTTACTCAAAAGAATTGAGTTGCAGAACAAATGAGATAACCCAACTTTACCTTTGGTAAAATTCAAAGCCAAATGTAAAGATCTTTAGGAAGTCTGTTTCTTTTCTCTTTGTTCGGTACAGAATTGCTTTTTTTGGCATGTAAAGTAAGAAGTTTGAAAATAAGAATACAAGTTTGCAAGGTCCAATGTTGTTCACGGTTGCACAAACTAAACCGAAGCTCGGTTGGATACGCCGCTATCTGTTGGTTTCAGTAACTCAGTCGCCTCTTACGACACCTGGTATATCAGGTGGTACTATTCTATTTTGCCGGTACCAAACGGCATACCTACACTCAACAATACGTTATCAAGAAATAGTAATATTGCTAAATTCTATCTACAATTTAATTTTCAACATAATATTTATTAGATTATAACCATTATTAAAATTTATTCAAATCTATTTGTCGTCTGTGGCTCAATGCTACAGAAAATGTGTATTTTTTCTGTTTAAAGTTACCTTTGTTTTCCTAAAAATCAGGTATTTTCAGAAAAACTTTAAATCAGACTTGTTTTACTCATATTTTGTGAAAGTTGAACAGGATCAGCAGCGCCCTGCGATTTCACCCGCGTTAAGTTGTAGAAAAAACCTCATATAATATAGGCTATATTATTATTTATCAAGAGAGGTATAACCTCTGAAAATCAAAAACCTTTCATACTAACTTTGCACACGTCTTCTACCCCCTAAGGAAATTATGGCTGAGACAACTTCTGTTGAAAGTACTAAAATACATCAATAAATCCCTTCTTAAAAAAATATATGAACTATTTCACGTTAATCAGTGCTGGACTTCGTGCATTTGTACCTATTTGGTAACATTTGATTGCTTGCGGTACCTTAAAATTTAATCATAGTATCGGACGTTAATTGATTTTATCCGGGATTGAGCACCGGTCTAATCCGATCCGATTATATGGAAATTTGATTTTAATCCTATTAACCGCAAATTTTTATCGACTACGCTACAAATGGTAAAACATTAAAATTTTATTGCTCTAAACTTAGGTACCACCAGAGTAAATAGTACCTTCCACTGTACCAAGAATCGTAAGAGGCGACTGAGAACTAACCCGAAACAGTGTGGCTAAAATGCAACTGGGCGGGAATGGGCAACTTCCCTCTTTCTTGGGGAGGCCTATTTCCAACGGTGAACGTTTTACTGCTACTATGATGTTGATGATATGATGTTTTCTAAATTGCGCTTTGCATATTAACTATAATCACAAAGAGTAAATGAACGAATCAATTTTGCTGCTATAATTCAATAAAATAATTTTAATTAGAAATACCATATTCTGATAAACAAGCGGAAGCCGCAACAAATGCTGCCAACTACACGCCGTACAAAATGCTCACTTTGCGGTCGTAACGCCACACGTAACGCGTTACGTAACTATGAGGGTTTCAAAAGCATATTTGAAATATTTACTTAAACATTTCTAAATTAATAAAACGTGAATAATATTCTCCATTAGTAAATATAGGATTGCATCAAAAAATCATATAATGGCTCTTATATCATGTCGGTTTTTTATGTTTTATGTAACTGTACTACTATACAAATATTACAACAAAACAATTTTCGAAAGTATTTACGTAAATAAATACTTTAGGAGCTATGGGACCCATTTAAACAATTCACTAAGAAACTTATAGAAAGTTCGACATTTAAAGGTATTATTTTCTTTAATTTAATATTTATTTCTGTAATTTAATATTATAATAGTAAATATAAAAGTGGCTGTCGATGCCTTTACGATGAACACTTTTTTCCGGAAGCCACCTCAAAGAAAATATACCTGGATAAGTCTCGATGGTTCCACGAGAAATAAGATAGACTTCATCTTGACGAACAATAAATGAATATTCAATGATATCTTTGTGATACACAGGGTTAAAACCCTATAGTAGATACAGGATGGTAAAAGGCACATGGAATATTCATATAAAATATAAAAGGTCTCGCTTGATGAAGTCTACGCTCCGAACAACTCACCTTCACATCCAAGATTACGAGAGCTTTCAGCACTAGCTCTCAAACGCTTTAATTTCTTAGAGAACCTTGCATCGGTAGACGAGCTCAACAATAGGCTCATAAAAACTCTCCGGACGTTTATTGGACCCCGCCGTTCTAATAAACCTCAGAAAATCACATCTTCGATCACACTCTCGCCCCCATGCCCGTACAATACTCGATGAGACTGCAGTCTTCCAGTGACGCGAAGTCACATAGGCGGCTCAATAGGCACATTTCAAAATCCATGCGATGCTATATTCGAGCGAAATAAAGGCTCTAAAGCTTTCGCAAGAAATATATTTATTATCACTAAGCTGAATGGAAGAGATAGCGTTGACCAAGACCGAGCTACTGGAAGTGATCGAAAGCTTCTATGGAGAGTTAAACGCTCCAGTTGCTAAGCCTGACAGCTTGGCCAAAGATCTAAGAGCCAAGCTGACCCGCCAAATCTCAGGATATCCCGGGTAGCAGCCTGAACGAGATAAGAATGGTGCTGAATCAACTTAAGAGCAATAAAGCGCCGGTTGATGATGGAATTACATCTGAGCTTCTGAAAGCGTGAAAGAAAGAATAGGAGCGTGGTGGTGCTCTTCTTTAATAATGATGACAACACCGTGTTAAAGAATAACTGCCCCATCTCGCTCCTGAGCCATGTTTGTAAGCTCTAGGGTTTCCTCCCTGGAACCATCCAGACATTCTAGTTTTTGGAAAAACTGCAGTACCATAGACCATATCTTTGCGCTGTGGCAAGTTATACATAAGACTGTAGAGTTTAACAGGCCATTGTGTTGATGCCAAGATGTGGACTGTGCTTGAATCTCTTCAGCGGTACCATATTAACGTCAAAGTGTTGGAAGTGTTTCTATAACAATGCCACTATATCGGTCTGAGTACAAAAGCAGAGTTCGAAGACTATTTAATTTTATTATTTATTATATTTATTATTCTACTCTATTACTATGCTATTTCTCTAAAAGGGACATTAGACAGGGAGACGTCATTTCTCCGAAACTGTTTAATGCCACTTGGAAAACTTCTTCAAGCCCCTGCAATGACAAGGATTTGGCTGCGATTGCAATGGCAAATATACCACTCACCTTCGATTTGCCGACATTAAGGTAATCAAGGCAGAATCGATGGAAGATTTGAGCACGATTCTCGAAAACCTCAATCGAGTTTGTCAACAGGTTGGCCTCAAAATTAACATGCAGAAGACTAAAGTGTTGCATAATGCCCGCATTGTACCCACACCAGTTTAAGTTAGAACTCGCTTCATGAAGTTGTTGACTCGTATGTGTACCTAAGACTAAAATGTTACCCTTTTCTCACACTAATGCGCCCTAAAATATACCTGCATTCGAAGGATTTATTAGTCATCCATCACTTATTCTGAATCACCGTGAAAATTTTTATTTTGTCAATTTCACTATAATAAATAACTACGTGTAGACATTGACCTTTGTCAAAGATTCTCTCAAACATTAATTAATTACTTTTCTTTGCTTCAAAGAAATCTACAAAAAAATAATCAATGGAAACGGACTTTTTGCTCTTCACGATTCCAATTTCAATAGACATATTCAATCATATATTTTGGTCATATGAGAGCATCATTGAATAATCCAACAAAATATTTTCTTTTCATCTTTTCTTTCTTTTTCCCATCAACATGCATGGGGCATTGACCTGATTTCGTGATAAGTCGCTTATAGAATCGATATAAATACAAATATTCAACACCGAGACACAGAACAAACACAAATATCATCATATAAACATTTGTCCTGGGTAGGGATCGAAACCCACGACCTTTGGGGAACAAGACAGGATCACTACCACCTGCGCCATCGGGCCCGTCAATCTATCAATCAATCTACCTAAGCCCTTTACGTTATTGTTAATAAATAGTAACATTGCTGCTAGACATAGTGTTACATGAAAATTATCAAAAGAAACATATTTCATAAGTGACACTAGCAGTCATAATAAGCATAATTGATATTATTTAAATTGTGATAAAGTATTGAAAATTCTAGCAAAGTACACGCTGTAAGTCGATGGTTTTCTAGGTGGTTAACCAACCAACATTGAACCAACATCACTAACAAACTATTGGTTTGATACTCAAATGTGTAAACACAAAATCAAGATGGTATGTCTTGAGGAACAATCAAAGATAGAAAATTACGGGATCAACAACTAGTTATCTGGAAATGTTTCTTTTAATTTGAAAATTTTTGGCCACATTCACAACATGGAAACTTATATCTTAGCCATTCTTAAACGAGTTAACTTAAAATCGTTAGATCGATATTACTTTAAGTAGATTTTTTAATACTTACTTAAACAAAATATATGAACTCCTCATCTTTTTTGTAGTTGCATAAATGAATTTTCTATATTTTTAACATAAATATTCAAGCTAAAAGCTTCTGTGCATCGCTTCTAAGTTATTTTATAAGATATGCAGTAAAAGCTAAAATGCATCTCGTATGAGCGAGCTCGGTCTTTATAACGTAAAGGAAAATGTAATTCTATAACGTACAACCTTAGGGTTGCCAGTTTAAGATTGTGATTTAAGTTTTGTATTGATTTCGCCAGCATATATATTGTAGCGCTCCCAAACTTAAAGCCGACCTCAAGATATTTAAAACATAAATTAGTGATGAATCGGTAGTTACTTCTCAATTCTAAAATAAAAATAGCAGTTCGTAAATTCTTGTTTCTTGTTCTACATTTTGAGTAAAGATCTTTTTCATATCGATTTTTTTTTCCCAAATAGCTATTTCACGATTATAATTATCTAAGTTTAGTTAAATAATCGCTTAGTTAATCATCACCGTATCATATTATCGTTTATGTATTGTATGTAATAACTATAAATGGCGGTTCTATTAACGTTTCATCGAATGGGTATAGTGTTTGTCACGGCTCCGGCGCTGCAAGGATCCGGTGGACCCACGCAAGTTCGTCGTAGCACTTACCACTGCCGCTTCAGTTTGCTTAAAATAAAGAAAAGATTATTAAAAAAGATTTTATTTCGTCAATATGCTGTTCACCAAAAGCAATAATGGGTTGATTCTTTTAATTTTCAAAACAAATCAATATGTATCTGTTCACTTCGAATAAAAAATATATTTTTACAAAGTAAACAGAACAACATTTAAGTAATGTTCTTGATTTTTGAACAGGATTAATGTTAATTTATCGCCCAAGTAGCAATCGTGGATACCCAAGGAAAAATGCCCTTGACATAGTTACATTGCTCGGATGTTGTTGGAAACGTCGCGCTGGCAGCCGAAAAATATATAGGTAATACCTACTAAATATCGAAAGAAAAAGGTAGAAGTTTTGGTAAATAATTTTGGGAGCAGATATATGTACTAAATGAAAACTTTTGACTCTGCTCAAATCTGCTAGGCTTTTTATTTAGCTATTAAAACATTTATTTTAATTATCTTGAATTTTTTTTCTATTTAATAAGGCACGTTGAACATATTTGAGACATTCGCTTTCGCATTGCGAATATTCGAGTATATTTTAATAGCAATTAAATTTACTAATCAATCAAAATATGATTTTATTTAATATCATTTTAGAAATGCAACAAAATTAGCATTATTATTTTATTGCAATCGCATTAAACTCTCACACAGAATTGTTTAATTTTCAAATTTTTTTAGAATTACAACTCAAGTATGTTTCTGTGAAATGTTTTATTAATTTAATCATTAAATTTGCAAGTATGCATTACGATATGACATTGCTTCCAATAAATAATTGCTTTTATATATTCATATGAAACTAAATCACTGCTTCAACTACATGTAAATTAAATTAATGGTAACTTAAAACTATACTTACTATCCTGTCTGTTACTTTACTGTCCTGTTTCTAATGTTGGCTTCTAACAACCCAGCTCAAAATTACTTACACCTATATTTGCGTAGTGTTACCAAAGCTCGGTTATCTGACACAATCTTGGAGGCAAACATTAGTATACGCCTACTCCAATTATCGGGTTAGTAGACACCGGCAAACAGACTAGATGGTAAATTTATGTTACTTCAATCATTCCTCTGATCAATATTTTCCAGTTAAAGTGGCTTTGATAATATATCTTAAATAAAAATGTATAAAGTATAGGACGTTTCTTTTGTGTAATATCCCTCAATTTCCTTAAGAAGGACACTTTATTAAACAAAAAGAAAAAACTCGAAATGGTCTACATTTAACGAGGCGAAGCATTTTAACTAAATACAAGAGATTGTCCGATTGAATAAAAACACTCTTAAGTGTTCCAATTTGTATTGAGAACACAATGAAACCTCTTTTACGTAAACCTGTTATTGGACTTCATATAAAAATGTACTTAAACAATTTTACCACTTCTTGTCATTATATCTGTAAACTTCCTATTTTCCTATTTGTATAAAGTAGAAAGTACTTTTTGGTACACGGAAATGTTAATAAGGGTTATTGTTAGTATATAACAGATGATAAACTACGCGAAGCTTGTATATGTTGCTCATATGTAGTAGAATTACTCATTTTAAATATGCTGCAATTTATTATTTCCATCTTGCGAAGTAATGTAGTTGAACCAATAAAAATGAAACCTAAAAAATAAATGCTCTTACTCTCTCCCGAGCATTTCGAAACTACCCACTTTCCTGTTACACTTAATATTGTCAGGGGAACTCAATTAATTATGTGTCTCAAATAAACAACGTAATTTGTCTTCCTGAAGCCACTTGTACCAGATTAAAGTTGCTTTGATCCTACTGTTCGCGTCAAATTACACGTGGGCTGCCACAAGAGATACGTCGGCATACGTCTACGTTGCTGTATTAACTTTACCAATATTGAATACCTGAGCGGGGATTCAAATCCATTATTTGAACATGGCTCGGAGTTTCTGCAAACAACAATGTAGGACGCGGTACTTTTAAAATGCTTCTAAAAAATATGTTTGGCTTTCATTTTCGGATATAATAATGAAAATTGACCGTATTACTCTTTTTAATGTTTTATTGTACTTAAACTTTGTGTTTACGAAAATAAATGTTAGTTTGGGTGTCAAGATATGATCTATTAATTCTTAAAAGAGATTAATTAAAATAACCTTAACGATCATCAATCTTATTATTTACTGAATCTTATTTAAGGTAATAAACACACATTTTTACATCATAAAAACTATTTTTTTTAACCTTTTATTTTTGTTTTCGACTTTTAGCTTACCTTAGGTTTCCAAGATCGAGTTTATTAGGTCTATCCTATTTTCGCAGTGAAATTTATTATTATAATATTAAGTTGTAAAGATCTTTTTTTTGGATATCTTTTGTATTTTACTCTAATCTTAAAATCTATCATATTTTCAGAAGATATATTCGATAAATATTTTATTGTGGAAGTTATACAATTTTTCATACCTCTAAAGAAATTGATTGTAGGTGTTATTCTCAGATTCGGACACATCTTCTTGCTATTAACAACCCAGATATTAAGAAAGATATTTAATATCATTCTACCGGTGATGGGGAATTTTCCCCGACGTATATTATAACACAAATAACAATAACACAAAAGCGGTTTAAGGTTTCTGGATATAAAAAGATTGAGATAATAAAATAAAATGTGACAACAACGATAGCTTCAGGGTAATATACCGTCTATTAAAATACAAACGAATTTACCTGGAAAGACAAAACGTAATCAAGTTCTTTATCATTGCAAATACTATGAAAAATATTTTTAACTATTTACAAGCTATTTCTCAGCATTATCATTATCACATCAGCCGCAAAGCATTCACAGCTGGACTTAGGTCTCTCAATGTTGTATAAACATTTACCCATTACTGCGGGCTTGGTGTAAATCGAAAGCGAAGGATTGCAACCAGGATGCAGGTACCGATCTCCGCTCTATTTCTATATTTTTTATATGTGTACTTACTATGTGTACTATAATTTACCTATTTGACATCCTACAGCTGATATGATGATGTAGAGGATGATACCGCTATCTGTGGGCCCAGTCGCCTCTTACGATACTTGATACAGAAGCAGGTTGGTCGTGGGGTACCGGCCCAGCAGAATAGACTATTTATATTTTACAGCAATACCGAGTTCTATATTTAATTAATGGTCTTTAAATATCGAACGGCCTGCTGAGACGAAACAATGGCTCTAGGCGGGGGCACCGGGCGCCTGTATAAACGATAAAACCAATTAAAGGCACTCACTCATGGAATATTAATGAGGCCCGCACCCTGTTAATTAAGTATAATTCATTTATCTTCATTGAGTGCATTGTATAATAAATTCATCGTAGTATCTGTAGACTTTAAAAATATATATATTTTTTAAAAATTAAGCTTCTCATAGTTTTCTTTGTGCAGTAAACATTCAAATGTTGCAAAATTCCTTGTAAATTTATATTGACAACTAGACAAACACGTCTTACAAAGATCGTCAGCATTGATACCTCACTATATATTTCAACTGCCAAACCGTAATTTTCGCATTGTTCTGTTCCGGTTCGAACATTGAGATTGATTGGGGAAGAAATTATTAGTTAATGTGACATAATATCTCAGGTTACAAGATTGGCTAAGCGCTAGGGATAGCTTTGTGTACATGAGTGTATATATAGGCTGTGGTGATGCATAGGATTATGCCCCGTGCGGTTGTTTGCAGACTTTTTTTTGAATTATCTAGGCAAGAATTTGCACACGTCAAAACACCCGAAAACATAGATTTGTAACCGTAATATCTCTTTGTACAAAAGAACGACGATCTGTGTTATTTGACCAGCCGCAATTACGCCAGACTATCTGTTTGATTATGCCATCAGAAAAGGTAATCCTCAGCTAATGCCTACAAATGAGTCTTTTCATTTCCAAACCTAGGCCGCACTTCCATCAAACTAAACGTGATCCAGTTCGATATTATCTGTTGAGTATATTTGAAAAGGGATCGTTCGGAACTCCCCCACCATTCTAAATTTATTACGTTGCCGTGATAGGTCGATTGTTCTTGCGTATCCTGTTTAGGGAAAAATCCGTAAAATATTTATTTTGTTCTATTAACCTTCCGTAGTTATAACAGAAATAACAATTCGCTAGTTATAAAAACAGAAGCTTACCTTTTTAGAATTTTCATTAATTCTGATATCAAACAATAACTTTAATATTTCATTACATATTCGCGTTCGCAACGCGAAATTACCAATATTAACTATTTTGAGAAACAATTTGTTTTACTAACCGACCTATCAGCCGCATGTAGATGAATAAGTCTCACAAGCTAAGCTCAAGTTAAATGTTTGGACTATATAACAACATGAGCTTTTAAGTTTTATCCTACAAATCCTGAAATTATAATATTTTTTATATATGTATAAGTTTCGTATGAACTTTTGAACCGATGAAACTAATGAACCGATTTTTATATTTTTAGTTTTTTGTGTACAGTTTGATCCACCTTGAGACATAGGATTTCTATCTCTCAATTTATAGTTAAGACAGGAATAAGTCTGTGGGGTTAACCTGTTGTATAGATCTCCTCTTTCCGCACCAGGTGTCGTAAGAGGCGACTAAGGTACCAGAACCAACAGTTGGCGGTATATCCATCCCAAACAAAGCAGCTCAAATGCACAGGACGGGGGTGGACAGCAGCATCCCCGTTGCGAAAGCTGCCATCGCGGCAATTATGGGCAAAAAACCTCCGTTCTTGGAGAGGCCCATGTCCAGCAGTGGACTTCGCAATAGCTGGTATGATGATGATAATCAGTTAAGAGATTAACGAATTTCGATTTTTCGAACGATGTCTTCAGAAGAAAAGTTCACAAAGAAGATTGTATAATTTGTTATTTGTTGTCTTAACACTTGGTGCTACTCATCCGAAGCATGCTCTTATTAAATAATCTGAGCACATTCTTCAACATGGGCCATGTTATGATAAACACAATGAAGTAAAGTTATGGTTATGATCCGATATACAAAACAGCGGTTTCACGTAACATTTCACAGTAATTCGCCTTCCGCATGTCAGGTATAAATACATTGAAAACGCAAACCACCTGGCCACCAGTTACTGCGAGTCAAATGTAATATTCGAACCATGCGGCGACCAAACTACGCGCTGCAAGCCCCAGCTCAAGCCGCTTTAATTTACGGTTTAGATAGATAGTAGATATGTCTATAATCTATATACAAGCACCGGGAGCTTTACGTGAGCCGATTTTGATGTTGACGAATAGGCTTAATATTTCAAAACTATAAGTACATGGTCTTATTGTGTACGCATATCTCTATGTGTACTGAAATCGGCTATTTATGTTACAAGAACGGACGTGAGACGTCTAAAATTTTATTATTTAACACTATATGTGTTACTAACATAATATGTTCCTCGCGATACTACCCGCATAGTTCCCATTTCCGTGAGCATAATAAGTAATTAAAGTACCTTAAGTTACTTTTTACAACACCTATGTGCTAGTGAAAATCCCGTAAAAATATATCGTTTCGAAGTTTCCTTATGCAGTCAGACTTATTTTTATATGCTTATTCTAAAAACCTGTTATTTGTTATTACACATCGACATTCGAATTTCATTTATAGGTACATATAATTTTAATTTTATTTAAGTTGTAATACTTTCATAGTAACTTTGCACTGCCCTTAAGAGTTAATTGTCAAAAAGTATTTGACACTCGTTTCACGACTTTTAATGATGAACATTTATTTTGAATTTTATTCGAATAATGTCGAAAACAGCAAATTTCATACTAGCTTCGCACCCCTATTTTACTTTTTTCGGGAGTGAATTATCAAATATCCATTCTTTGTGCTCCCGTACGTCATAAAAGGAAGCCCTGTGCAAAATTTCAAGTTTTTAACCCTTGTAGTATAGACTCTGCGTTTATATGTCAGACAGTCATATATATGTATATATAATGTCGGGACGCTTTTACTAATTAAATTAAATATAATATTATCTAACATATGCGTTCAATATATACGTAATAACTCAGTCGCACATAGATCTAGTATAAAATTAATTGAAGGGTTGAAGATAGAGTAACAATGCTAAGTGTTTCAGACTTGTTTGGTTATGGTTAAGAGTTTGACCCGCTAACTTTCTGCAAAAATTTCCTTAACTCATTCCAAATTTGAAAAGAAACATATAAAAGCAGTGCAATCTCCATGTTTGGAAACCTCTGACGTTGCTACGTCAAAACTGGTCTCCTGGGCCCATACGTCTATTGTCAAGCATGCGTATGGCTCGTTACGTAGACAGCGTGCGTTTACCTTTTATGAGTTTTGGTTCCCAAGAGACCGTTAACTGTTTTGGGTTAAAGTAAAATGCAATTACAAATGTGAAAGGAATATTTTTTTACGAACATTTTAATAAAAAAACAAAGTCATTTTTAGTGAAAAGCAAAGCCGTCTTCGGAAAGTAGTTGTTTTAAGTTCAGGCCGAACCAAAATCAAGCATGATTTGTTAATCATAATTAAGTTTGTAATTAATGCAGGGAAACCAAAACCGTGTGTAAAATAGAAAATTAATTAAAGTTTCCAAAAGTCTCGCTCGATTGGTATTAGAGGGAAAACTTCCAAGGCAGCCATCAAAACTTGTTTGCGCTTTGATTTATTGATCTTTTCTGGGAATTTCGTTTTCGGTACTGTTTATCCTCACTCATAGTTGGCGGATTGCTTTGTTCAGCTCTATGGCTAAGTGTTTAGCAAATAATTGAATTGAACCACGGATTTGGATTGTGTTATTTGTACTAATTTGTAAAGGTTGTTCATGGATAAGCGAACTTCCAAGTGAAATAATATTGAAAGTATTTCCCATTTTATGCACTAGTCCTCTCTATTACATAACTAGAGTTTCATAGACAACTCCGACCGCGTGGACTTCACTACACATACATATATTGTCTAGTGAGAACTTTTCGAGATTAAAATGAGCATAGGGCTCATTAGCTAAAGGCATATTAAGTTACATCTTTATGCCCAATTTTATTAAATTTGATCAACGGTTTAGCCGTAGAAAGAAGCCGTAGCATTCAAGCTGATATATTTTGTGAAATGACATCTATGATCTAAGTTAGTCTCTAATTGTAGAGCACGTAGGTGAAAATTGTGTATTGAAGTCATATTCAACTTAGGAAGTATTGCTATCATGTGTGATGATGAAAAAGACATTTAACAACATAACCTCACATTCGTTTTACTTTTTTATATGTAGTGTGAAAAGTAAGTAACACATTACTTGTCCGAAATTTACTTATCAGAATTTCAGTTAGTCGTAAATTATAGATCGACATATCTCTTGTTATATGCATTATTTAACATATTCTTAGTCCATCGAATCATTTTACTAACCTACTCGTACCTTGCAACGATTTCAGATTAACTTTTTACTGTAGGCCGAAGTTCCTTTTGAATTTATTTCTTTTACCAGGTGGCTTATTTACCAAACGTCTAAAATACTATAATTTCCATTTCCTGACTTCTAATTTCATTCCCCTAGACTTGTCCCAATACTAGAGTGAAATAAAAAATCCGGAGGCGCGAAGGAACGTAGATGATTGCACCTTAAAAATAGGAGCGAAGAGATTATATTCCCGCAGTACCGGAGAAGAGCAATTGCTAATGCTTGCGTGCTGGCTGGTATACTGTATTCTTGCTTGTATGCTGGCTGGTATTTTGCATGATTGCTTGCATGCTGGCTGGCGCACTGCATCCTTGCTTGCATGCAACAAATATTATTTTGGCCATGCGTAAGTTCGGTAACAAGTTTATCGACTGAATGATGCGTCGAGATAACGATAAAAAAAAGAATTCATAAATAGGTATACTGAGACAGTCGCAAATGTCATTTCGACCAAGTGAAAAAAGGCGGAACGAAATATGTCGTAAAGCTTCTGGTAAAATAAAATACAAAAAAGAGGGATACAAGATAGGAACATTAGATAATAAAAGGTGAGAAAACATCAGCCCGTTAACATTTTATTACATGTATCTATAATTAAGAAACATTTTTTCGATCTAATCGATTTAAGGATTTAATTAATTACTTTTTACTAAATAATTGAAAATGTATATATTAGCCGCTTTATGATAAAAAAAAATATAAACAACACTCACCCAGTTATTACGTCACATTACAAAGTATAATTACTTCTATCACCTTTCAAACCCAAACGATTCGACCTTTCTAAGACGTATAGCTCAAGTAAATCTGATTTAGAAAGGTTTTTGATGTCGCATACATATTATTTATTGAAGTTTGCTAATGTTGCAAAATTTTAAACAAATTATTATAATCAAATTACCTTGCCAGGTAAAAACCTTCCTAATTTAAATATATATTAGGACCCCTACATGTATGCTAATGCTAGTTTCGCATTAGCATGGATAATTGTGAGAATAATATCCAGCATAATAATTGTGTTCCATTAGCTTTGACAACGTTCATAAGCATATTTTGTTTTGTATTTTAGGCACAGTCATCAATTCTGAAAATGAAAATAGTTACGCGTACAACAAACATTAATAAATAAAAAGAAGAAAAGTACGTAAAATATGTTTTCGAGTTATAATATTGGTAGGGATGACATCGACTTTCAACTAGAGGAAAACTCAACTAAAAGAGATTGGACAAACAAGCAGCGCACAAATAGACAACTAAAAAAGTACTTTTGTTGCGAGTATCTTTTATTAACTTTACATTTTAAAATTAGAATAAGCTTGTATTTCTTGGTAGTTTCGCCGGGCACTCAGTTTAATTCGGTTCGGACATGAATTAAACTTCGGACAAGAATTTATTGAACTCCAATTAATTTTTAAATTAGATTTATACGTAATACAGAATTGTTGTGAAATGTAAATGTTGCTCTATTTCCATCCAGATAATTAAATTCAATGTTTGTCCCGTTATGGCCCCTGACCGATTGCACCACTTTTTTAAATGCTTCGATCAGCTGCTACTCTCACTGTCAGTCATCTATCTCGAATGTTCATACATAGGAACTTCAAGCACTTGTCGGCACTTGTCGCACTTGTGGCGAGTGCGTGCAGTTTCTGCTTCCACAGTGTATATCGCACTAGTGTGGCCGGGCCCAATCTGTCCTCGTCTTTCTAGGAAATCTCCGAACTCGGTATGTTCCATCCGGTGGTACTGAGTTGTCGACTAAATAGTCTAGCAATATTGGTTTAGAAAAAATACGGCCTAGCTCCGTACCTATCGTTAGATTTAGTTTTCGAATCTCTATTACATTTACCATTCTCTTTTTTTAGTATACACAACTGACTTAGATTGGTTTTCGTAGAGTATTCTTAATCCAAACTAAACGGTTGGTAAGATTATTTATTTTTGTTGAGTTTAAACATTTCATATTGGTTTAAAGTAATGAGACTAGACCAAAATAAATACGTCGAAAAAAGAATTGACTTCTTCATCTATTAAATTATAAGAAAAATAAAGTAAACCTACGGACTCCGTACAAACAGCATATTAATGGTATGTTCATTACGGTAATCAAGTATCGAAGATTTTTCCCGTTTTATCCGGTTATGTTTTTTTCCTCAACATCAGTCCTCAAATCGGATTTTTTTATAGGTAACAACAAATGAACGAATTTCGGATTCACCGGATCCTTTAACTTTTTCCAAATTTCTTGATTATAGGATGATATTATTTACATAGGTATAGTAATGATTTTGATTCACTTTCGAAATGTAAGAAAATAAGGCGTATTTATTTAGCGAATTGTGTTGAGAGAGAGCAGATGTAAACCGCCTCGCGTTCCCAAAAAAATATTCTTACAAACCTTACAAAGGTCCTGTTCTTATTCATAAGGCCTAGAACCCTAAAAATAAGGTTAACACCATATTGAGAGTTTGCAACCAACCTCCCGTACAATATATAAATATCTTATTTATAAACCCATTGAGATAACCTGCAGCCTAATATAAAATACATACTGATTAATTATATATTAAACGAGACAGGAGCTCTTACATGCAGAATTTACGGACTAATTTAAAATTTATATCCAGACTAGTTTTGTCTAGAAAAAAAGAGATCTCTATACCAAGCTTGCATTTTTATACGTAATATCGTTTCACAGGATTTATGCTTTGCATTATCCGTAGCAATACTTTATCAAAACTTACTTTAGCAATATTATAGTTATTGTGTATACAAATGTTCATAAGAATAAGTATTTATTAGTTCATATTTTGGAATGAGCTGTATCCTCTCTTTTATATTGATGAAAATTAGTTTCATGTCTTTTATCTGCAAGAAAATATTATATCATTGGCTTAGTTTATAAACTAGAAAACACCATATTGTGTTACAGTCTAATGAGTTTCAGTCCCTGTAATGCATAGCAAACTAATTCGCAATCAGTAACTCTACTCAACTTAGTAATACAAACGATCCCCGAGCCAATCTATTGTGTTGAACAAGTTACCCAGGTAATGCTTACTAAAACTTAATGTTACATCTACAAAATGAAACTGTAAGGCTTGAGTCGCAGTTTCTCTTTTTGGGGGCTTTTCGTGAAAACCGAAACCTTCAAATTTGATTTGAAAGAAAGTTATCAATAAGTAGAATTTATTGATAACTTTCTGCAGACGGAACAAAATAAATAACTTAACTGAACTAAAGGGTTCATTTCGAGATAATTACATAATCAATGCAAGAATATAATACGTCCGTCCTGTTATATTGTTATTATGACAGCCCCGACAGCGATCAATTTCTAACCAGGAAGTTTTCAGGATAGTACCTATTTAAAGTGTCCCACGTGAATCATCCAGTTTTTGCCTATTTCGATTAATTTTAATAGAAAATTTAATGGAGACCATGGCATAAATCGTTTTAAGTGGCCTTGATTGTGGTGACTGTGCAGGAATTCTAAGAAAGTATTTTCTAAATCGGATCAGGAAAATTGCCAGCTCGCACTAACGGAGACTTGTGAAGAACATTCCTATTGTTGGGTGTATTATAAATAAATTCTTCTTGTTCCAGGCAATCCGCGCAACAAGTGCGCCTTGCAGCCGGGCCACAGCCTCATGGACTGGATCCGGCTGGGCAATTCTGGCAAAGACTTGACTGGCGTAGGCGGCCGAATGCGCCCCGTCACCCCAGCCGAACTCGCCACGCATAACACACAAAGTACGTCATAACTTTTTCTATATGTACATGCATTTTTTTAGACGAACTACATACCTTCCATGTAGTTATATTACCTTATGTATCCAAAGTGTCTGACAATGAACCTGAAACTAAGAAAAACCAGAAAACTTATTATGCCTGAAGCTTTCTCGATAAATTTGAGACCTCCACATTTTTTATATCATTAATTCGGCAAACAAGCACAAGGTTCTCATGATAGTAAGCGTCGCCTCAGCCGTATTGTTTTATCACTATCACTGGCGCGATGCCAACTTTGGGACTTGGATATATTATGTCACATCACCTATTTATTACACTACATCTCCTGCCCTTCAAACTGGAACAGTAAGGCGACACCGAAGTTGGGATTGAGGTACCAATACAGACAACCTTTTTATGAGATCTACCCCTAGAAAACTATAAAGCGTAAAAGCCCCGCAGGGGTTATGAAATCTATACGATACTTATAATATAGAGGCGAATGCTCGAAATTAGCTTATATACTCGTAGGCATACCAGGTATTGACGATGCTTCAGGGGACAATGACAAGTAGTGATGTTATTGCTAGTAGGAATGGATTGTGGCCGGCAGATGTGCCAGTATTTACTTGGCGTGGACTATTTGCAAAGCTACTCTTATACTGACTCACTGACATCAGTCTTTGTCGTCAAGCACTTGTACTTGTATTACTATCGGGTTTAAAAAGTGAGAATGGATTACTAAGTAATTTGTCTTCTTACCAAACATACACAATTTCGTATAACAACCTCTATCAATATACCTAATAGCCACATTGATGTACCTTGCGTGCAGGAAGGTCGATGATCTTCAAATCAATTCCCATAGACAAGGAGTGGTCGTTCGCGTCAAGCACACTGAACACGCAGAGTAATATGTTTTTTTTACTCTAAAAACAAACAGTATCTATAACATAACAATATTGAAATTATACCAGCACCGACAGATGGGCGGTATATTAGCCATTTAGGCTTTAAAAAACTTTTTACCGGTTGCGACATCCGTTCTCATGAAACTTAAAGAGAATTTTATTATGAGTAGTGAACGCGTAAATGTTAGAAAGTTATATTGCATAGACAAAAAAACAACAAAAGAAACATTTTACTAAACTTTACTACAAAGACTAGTGTACTAATCATCATATTAGCCATTGGAAGGCCACTGCTGTACATAGGCCTCCCCAAGAAAAGCGCAAATTTGAACATAATTGCCTTGCATTAGGGCCATACTGTTTTGGATGGACATAACTGACATGTCGGTTTTGGTTTCTAAGCCGCCTCTTACGAAACCTGGAAAAGGGAGAGGTACTATTCTACTCTGCCGGTACCTTATGGCTTACTATTACATACACGGATTTCTACCGTATCGTAGTTACGTTTATGAATTAATACGAAGTTTTGAGTATTAAGCGCTCGATTTGTACGGAGATCAATATTAGTACACTAAAAGATATAAGTAGACAAGTTGAATAATAAAATCATGAATAGTAAAAAGAAAAATATGGACAGTATATTGAATAATTCTAATTGTTTCAGGTGACGCTTGGCTAGCTATTCGGGGTCGCGTCTACAATATCACACACTATTTACCTTATCACCCAGGAGGTAAGAACCCTTCATGTAACTATCGAGCATACATAATTTTGTTAATACAAAGTTATTAAGACTTTTATTATTTTCGCCAGGCCCTGAAGAGTTGATGCGAGGAGCAGGCATAGACGCAACTCAGCTATTTGACAAAGTCCATCCGTGGGTTAATTACGATTCACTATTAGCAAAATGTCTCGTAGGACCATTAAGATTTGATTTACCCGATTCCGACGAGTTTTTCGATACTTCTAATCCTTCGCCCAAATCTGATCGTCTTAGAGAACCATCAAAGGCACAAGAACTCGTCAGAAAGTCGATGGAGAATTTAGCTAATTGTATAACCCCAGTTAGAAAGAAAATTACTTCGAAGAGCGACGAGAATGTTAAAGGAAGCCCGCCAAGCAAGATCATGCAAAGTTTGATACAGTCAAGCGATCTGCCTGTTTCCATAAGCCGAAAGGCGGCTTCGAGTCCTGTGAAAACGGCCGAGAAATCTGAGATTCCAGCATTACGTTTTGACTGGATACAGACATCGGTGAAACTAACAATCTCGGTGTACACGGGAGCACTGGCAAATCCCGGCGGCTGTGCGAGAATTCATGACGGTGTTCTGTTAATTGAAGTGGCCACTGATGGTTGGCTTAGGACACTCAAACTGGTGCCTGAAGCGAAATTACAAGAGCCCTTACTATTACGAGTCTATGCTGAAAGCGGAAAAATAGATGTAAGATGATACTATTTGTGTAACATATATTATAAACACTAATTTAATATCAAGGGTATATATAATATTGCCAGAAAACATAAATAATAATATTGACAGAAAACATAAAGAAATAATCGTCGATGTGTTTTATTTAAAAAAACATTTATATTAAACAAGACGTTCCAGTACAATTGAAATTGCTTTGAAAATCCAAATGTGGCTTCGAAATCAAACAATATATTTTGCTATATACAAAGTCTTGCTTTTGTTTTGTGTCTGTTTTCGGGTATATGTTTTCTTCTTATGACTGTTATTACAAGAATCTTGTATTCTATAAATGTTATTGGAATTAAGTAAAGTTTAAGCAGTGCCTATATAAAGGACCCTAATTTTCAATCAACATAAAATCAATTATATTTAATTTACCATGCCAAATTACATGTTAAGTTTCGAAATTTATTTATAAATAGATATAGACATATTTACCTGTACCTGAATACATTTACCTGTTAGCGGTGCCTTAGAGTCTAAAGCTTTTCTTGATTTTATTCTTAATGATGACTGGAGAAAACTGCTATGTGATTTATTCAATTGCTATGATATATTGTGATAATTTTCCTAACTAAAGTGGTCCTCCCCTTCGGTACTAATATCAGGTAACAGCCCAAAAGGCCGAACCAGCAGTCTGGAAGGGATGCGGGCAGGTGACTCTGGGTTCTGCCAGCCGCGTGTCTTCACCTCGCAACGTTGACTGCCGTGTGGTGTCGGTCGGCCGTGTCTCCCACGACACTACCATGCTGGCACTGGAACCGCGGTCTGGACTTGTCGTTGTGCCTCTGGGATACCATGTTCGTGTTCATAAACGAATATCAGGTAAAGTGTCGTCTGTCCTACTAAGTGTTGATTATATATTATGCCCGCAACTAGAAGTACTAGTCATTGGTTGCTTAGTTTTGTAATGTCCGTTCAGTACCCAGGGTGCTGGGTACGAATGTAATTATATTGAACGAGATGATTGGGGGCGAGACCGAAAGTCAGCAGGTTGGGCCCTTCCCGTTTCCAACACCCATATTCATTAGGGGAATTATATCGAAGTAACCTCCACTTAGATTGATCTCTTCTTCGTTCTTTTGACAAAAACAGTGATAATCTATTTATTCAAAGAGACTTAAATTTATAACAATTTTTCTTTCGAATTTGATGACCCTCTCAATCCTTATAAAACTATAATTCCGCTTTTAATTATCTCGACATACTCGGAACACCTCAACAGCAATTAAATGATTAGAAAATATTGATAACGTATTGCAGTCAAATTCTACATTCAATTCTGATATTTATTTTACTTACCACTATTTATTAAATTATAAACTAAACCCCAGATTAGTCAAAATGAGTTATTATTATTACCAGGTTCCGAGTGCGTCCGCTCATACACGCCAGTCGGGGACGGTTGGGGCCACCAAGATGGCAGCGCGCCTTTGCGGCTCGCAGTGAAAAAATACGCCTCGGGCGCCCTGTCTCCGCACTTGGCTTCGCTCGCTACAAGCGACACTATCTCTGTCTCAGGACCTTACGGAAATTTCCAGCTACAAAAAGTATGTGTAACTTTTTTTACTGCAGATGGAGTTATAGTCATACCCCTTTAGGGGTTGATTACTAACTATAAAGCTATAATATCCCGTTTAACTTTGGATGTATTATTGAACGTGTGCTCAGTAAACATATTCGAATATAACATTTTTCGGATACATAAAACATTTATGTAAATTTATTCTTTATCGTGCGAGCCAAAGTTTCTCTTCAGGATCAAAGTATTTATCATATATCAAACTACACAAATGCAGTAAGTACCGGTTTATTTAGTACCTACTGTATTTGTAATAAAAGAAATATTTGATCGACAAAAAAACAAAAATGTATCAAATACCTATTTATGATATTTTTTACTTTAATCTGTCTTTCAGTCACTGATTATTTCCTATTAAGGTCAGTAGATATAGTATTATTATTACTGAAGTAATATTCTGGTTGAAGTAATTTACTCTTAGGACACATTAATTTTCTCGATGCGACTGCGAATTATATTTTATCACATTTTTTATATTCTAAATATTGTTATGACTTTACAAATTGATTGCAGTATTTCACTCAGTATTGAAATCAATTGTTTATTTTGAAACTAACAACCATTCCCGCCACCCTCGCACGGGCAGTAAAGCATATTATGCCTACATTTTTCTGTCTCCAAAATTATTAATTTCTATTTTGCACGATTGGTGCTAAATATAAATCCAGGTGACATGACCATTTTCGATGCTTTAACAATTATCGTTACTTTTGAACCTATTTTCCTAAAACCGTGACAAATTATATGCTATATTTAACCTTCATCATGAACCAAATTTAGTGACCACATGAACATATTGCGAACAAACAAGTCCGGTGGAACAGTTTGTTTAATAATATGTGAGAAGTTATATAACTACTCGCTGCTACTATGTCTTTCCTTTTTTTAAATATTGTTTTATTATAGTTGGACGCTTGTTTTTCAGTTGAAATCAGTGAAGACCATTTTTCTAATAGCTGCCGGCACAGGCATCACGCCGATGCTCGGGCTTTTGAGATTTATGCTGGCAAGATCCAATCCTAAATGGTGAGTGCAAAAACTTAGTAGAGACATTTTTCTGTCGAGTTTATAAAAATCCTACCTAACTTCGATATCCGTATATGTAAGTATATAGGTAGATCCATTTCTTTGTGTATAAGTACAACAAAAGTAAAGGAATAGGCCAAAGTCAAATACGTTAATTAATTTATATTTATGTTGTTATACAAAATGTATACATACATGTTTAAATGACTAAATGAAATTCTACTGGAATTTAAAATCGTATTAGCATTGCTCTTTTGTCCAGCTTTATATTGTTAATTGAGAGACATCGATAATCAATTAATTTCTTGTAGAAATATCAAAACCGTCTTCCCTGACACCTTATATATATAATAGGACTTTATAAAAACAGTTCTATGAATAAGTAGCCATAAAATATTATTTAGTATATCGCTTTAATAAAGTAAATGTATAAACATTTTTAGAGTTGTAAAATGAGAGTAGGTATATAAAATACGTAATGTATTTTATATTCATCACAACAATATCACTCAAGCGCAAAATTTCATAACAATATGGAAGCCCACAGGGATCATGCGATATAACAAAGGGGCAACCCTTTTGCCCTTTAAAGCTCTCTATCGGCGTTTGATATATTTGTCCATTTTGATTGTATTTCCTTGCTAATGTTGCCAACAATCCATCTGTCTTATACCAAACTTTTGATTGATTAAACGGCCTAAAAAGTATGCCAACACTTAGTTTACATTTTTTACTACGCTATTTTCCTTATATTTTATAATATTTCTTCTAAAAATAAATAATTTTTTTACATATGTCATCATACAAGTTGTCAAACAAGCATAGGGGGCCCAAAATGAGTAGCATAAGTTCATAAAAGACCCCCAAACATTCATTAACCGGTAACTTTAGTTTAGCTCAAATGCAACAGGACGGGAATAGGCAGCGAAGCTATGCTATGTGATTGCCACCCAGCGCGGAAATTATTGGAGAAGCCAATATCCAATAGTGGATTTCCAATGGCTGATATGATAAGCACGGTTCATGACGGTTAGGTAGTAATCTTGTGCATCATTTCAGTCGTAGGTTATTTATTACCTTTGGACGTGGGCCGTCCCCACAGATATTTAATAGGATCATTTGTATGCGGCTTGCATCTAACCCGATCCTCCTATTTTATATTGCCTATAATTGCCGCGCTAGATTTGTAACAATCACGAATCGTAGATTCGCGCCGTGGATGCTCCTGCCAATTCCCGTCCTGTTGCATTTAAGCTACGCTATTACCGCCATCGCTAAGCGACTGCTATACCTCGACACATAGCAGAGTAGAATATTGCTTTTTACAATATGAGTAATAGCATGTAAAAATATATTTTTTCTCTATCATGAGTACTACTTATAGTTAGAATTTAGGGAGTCTTATTTCACAAACAATATTGTCAACAAAAATTTAATGTCCTGGGCATGAAAGTATTTTTCTGCATTTTATTATGATCTCTTTTAATTTCAGTGACCGCGCGCATCTTTTGTTCTTCAACAAAACTGAAGACGACATACTATTCAGGGATAATTTTGATGCGATCGCAAAAGAAGATGATAGGTAAGAAGACCAAGCATCTTATCTAAATAAAAACTACATACATACATTATGTATCCATTGAGGGCTGAATAAATTGATATGACGACTAAAAAATACAAAATAATTTAATAAAAAGTATATTAAATTGTGTTTTACATGAATTAGTCCATAAAAAATACTTTTTATAAATTAAACGATTGCATGATAAAGCAAGCCGTTATGTATACTTATTCACGGTCGGTTCGGATTGTCAACAATGATTACATGTAGAAAATACTAGATATAATAGCATACTAATAAAGTCGCAGATTTTAAGGTTGACGAATTTATTTATAAATATTCATATTAGACTAAATAATTAATTGAAGCGTTTTCCATTTAGATCACATATAATGATATTCAGAAGACAGAAGAAGTAATTACACTATTTCATACGTATTGCAGTACTAGAATCAAGTATAAAATACCTTTACCTACCTACATGTAACTTTGTTTGTTTTTCCATTGCAGATTCACCGTGACCCATGTCCTGTCAGACGCAAAATCATGGGCAGGTCCCAAAGGCCGCATCACCCAAGAGCTCCTATATCAAACGCTAAAGAAAGACGTCCTGCAATGCTCCGAACAATGCTCTCACTTCGCCTGCGTGTGTGGGCCTACCGAGTTTACACACACAGGCCTACAACTATTGAAAAAATCCGCCATGAAAGATGACTGCATACACGCTTTTATGGGTTAAAGCATAGTAAACATACCGTATCCTACTAGACACTCAAATTCTGTTTTGAAATATCGTAACGCTTCCAACGTTAATAGACTTTGACTTTATATGTCAAGGTAATGTAGCCACAGAGCCTTCAACCGGCGTAGTATTTAGCGTGTAATTATATACAGTTGATAGGTTACTTATAAAAAAGTGTCCAGTAATTTTGTTTAGAAGTACTGGTCGGTTCTTAGCATAATTGAGACACCTTACATTTTTGGCATACAAGGCGACAGACCATATGAAACTCTCACAAGCAATTTTTAAAGCATTAAGAGTTTAATATCGATTACGAAATTTTGACTATATGATTTGCTGCTTTTCTTGCTGCCAATTCTTTTGATATAAATTTCAAATTTTTATAAAAAAAATCATATTATTATATTTAAAATTGAATGCAACTAATATATTTTTTACGATCAAATTTGAAGGGGCTGTAACAATAAACAAAAATGTTGGTGATTGTAGAAAGGGTGGGCTACGATTACAGTAAGTAAGTACAGTGATCTGCACAAAAGTTGCAGTATTTTATCTTTAAATATTTGATATTTGCTGATTTCTTATCCTCTGTTTAGTCAAGTTCAAAGTTAGATCATTTTAACTAGAACTAAAATGTTATTTTGCAAATGAATAAGAATCAAATACCATCAATTGTCATTAAATTTTAGACTTTCATAACTATAAAATCTACAAAATACTTTAATTATAATTTAACTAGACAGTATACCGTTCATTCCTTTACATATTGATTACGAACCCGACTAAGCTGGCGGCTCATAGGCAATCTGTAATTTAGATCTGGCCTTTTCTATAATTTAAGAAATTGTGGACATTATTACAGTTATAATAAACACAAGTACAAAGTAGTTTTACATTCTATAAACAAGAAAACATGTAAATAATTTAAAAACAAAAGTTCTTCACCTTATCTTGCACTGAAGATGACACAGATGTTAATAATAGTGAATGTTAGGATAGCTTTATGTGTAAGTGTTTTAATGTCCCAAGAGTGAGAAAAATAATTATATATATGTCGATAGAGGACTACGCAATGTAGTTATTAGTATGAATGCTAGATCACACAGATGTCACGAAGTATATTTTTAAGTAATTAGGTAAAAAGTAAGACATTTGCCAAAATGATAAGCACCTATGAATCGGGAATAAATTGTCTACACTTGCATTAGATTTTAACTAAGATGTGATAAAAATAGTTTCTTTTTTATTGTTGAATGCTTAAAGTTGGAATAATTATTATAGTTTATTGTGAAACAAAGACATGTTAAATATATTAGTTAATATTTGAACATCTAAACTTAACTATTTAACAAAGCAGTATCTAGAGCTACTCTGTAAAAAAACCATTTCGTATTTACAGAAATTAGCTGACATTTTGTCATTGTTAGATGTCATTTCGTATAGTCTTCTTTGACGTTCACGTCGCGGCGCACCTCCTCGTCGCGCTACTTTACGTACGCAGAGTTATGCCTGCTGCTATGTTGACAGCAAATAGGTACAAATGGGCCCGAAGAGCTATTCTATTTTATATCTATAATAATATTATAAATCCGAAGAAAATTGTTCCTCTATATAATTTTAGAAAAAAGTTCGCTAATACGATTTACTTACTACAACTTGTTTTAAGTTAATCAAATTGGTGTTTTAAATACTTTATATAGGAGGTTTTTTACTTACATAGGTAATAAAATTTACTTAACATTTTTAGTTTCACTCTTAATGATTGTAGCCAGATGCATAAAACAGCACGATGATGTACTTAGTTACTTACACTTAACAATATTTTCAAATTCTTCGAGAGCGAAGTCGCGAGCAGCATCCAATCTGGAATTCAAAGTTATTTACGATATTCTCATATAATCAATGTCCAAATTTTAGGTATACACCACCACATTGTGGTAAAAGAACGTGGTCTCTTACCATTGGCCTTCTAAGCCAACTCAAAATAGCTCAACGAGCTATAAAGAGGGCAAAGCTCGGAGTCTCTTTGCGCGATCTTATCAGGAATGAGGAGATTCGTAACAGAACTAAAGTTACCGACATTGCCCGGCGGATTAGTAAATTGAATTGGCAGTGAGCAGGGCATTTGGTACGTAGAACCGATGACCGATGTATTCTTAAGGTTCTGGAATAGAGACCACGTACCGCCAAGCGCAACGTAGGGCGTCCACCCGCAAGATGGATAGACGATCTGACTAAAACCGCAGGACTGCGCTGGACACAGGCCGTATGCAACCGGTCCTATTGGAAATAACTGGGGGAAGTCATGTCCAGCAGTGGACGTTTTATGGCTGATATTATGATGATGATGATGATGATGACTACCACATTTTCAGGTATTCCGTCTGTCATTGTAGACACACTGCATGTTCTCGATAACCCGCCCAATATAGTATTACTTCAATAAATCAGTCGCCATCTCATTAGCACTATAATCACAAAGGCTTCACATAGATTGTTTTAGTGAAGTAGTCCACTGCGAACGGCGAAAGTGTGCAGTCTCTGTCCCTCGAGCGATAACCGACCGCATTAGTGCGGCCGGGCTTACTCAGTCTTCCTTTTTTGCAAGTAACGAAGTAACTAATTTCAACGACGGCCACTTGAGCTGCTGCTTCAGAGACACATAAAACAGCATCCCTCCGGTGGCGCTAGATTTAATGTCTGAGTAGTCCAGCATTAGGTCAATAAGAAAAAAAACCGCGGTGCCCACTGCAATAATACACGAATTCTACCCAACGTGCTTAACGTACTTTACAACATCCTTTTTTTTTTTTAAATACAAAACGCAACTTTAACCTTTCTAAACTTTTTAAGACAGGACCTCGAATGTTTCATTGTATATACCGTCCAATAAGTCCTGTATTAAGTCCTATAGATATTTTCCTAATTATCTTGCTAAAAGGTTACAGGTTTAAGAAATACATATGCATATACAAAGTTTATATATTTACTTTTGAGTAGGTACAATACACACCTTAACTCGAAAATAAATATTTAACTTATGATCTGCACTATATAATTTTAAACATCTTATACATCTAATACTACAATATTCCCATTTCATTAAAATGACATAAAACGGAAATATTGCAGTATGTGCATTTTGGTATTAACCAATCTAATCATTTTCTTAAGATCTGCTTGATATTACAAGTCATTTGTGGATTACAGATTTACAAGTCATTGGATCGGGCATTTTGAACTTCCATGGTCAGAAAATATTACAATTTATTTGTACATACCTTTATTTTATAATATGTTGACTTTTCTGAGAGGAATCAGAACTGAACAAACCGGTACTAACTTAGTTTTTGATCTAATACGTTTTAGGTATCTATTATAAAGTTCTATTTAAGCCTACCTGAGTTCAACAGGTTTAACGTATCCACGATGTTATCACCGTGAAATACTTTTGTACATTATATCACGCAACACAAAATACCGGTTACCATGGTAGAAGCACATATCGTAAATGCAACTGTTACTCTGATTATTTTTTCACTTTAATATGACGGAAAATATTATACAGAATTTTTTTGGAAAAGGTATAAACAAATAATAAAGTTTATAAACAACCTAATTATAAGAAGTGATTATGTTTCTTATTTGCACAATTCATTCAATTGATATTCTCAAGTTGTATTATAGTGTACAAAAACGCAAAGGGTATTATTATATATTTTAGCAATAGCAGTTATACGTTGAATGATTACCTTATACTTTTTAATTTCAATGTATAAATATTATATGTTTCACGTGAGTTGTTTAACGGCATGTATTTTGTACTTAAAGGTGTAATATCAACTAGTACCTTACACACACAAGTGGTTAGTCAGTGTTATACTTAAACTTTTTAGGCTGGAAAACCAAACATACGTTTTTTGTGTAGTAAAATTTTCAGATAAAATTGACCGATCATATTCATTACGAAATGAATTATCAATAATATACTTTAATATACGTTTTTGAAAAGTAATTTAGATTATACGTTTTTTTTTAATAAAAAAATGTATAGAAGAATGTACTATTAAAGTTTAATTATCATATTAAAATACTTTTGTATAATAGATATAAGTAAAAATTAACACTCGTATTTTTCGGTATTAAATTTAATTTCATTTTTGTACTTATATGTATATTTAAAAAGTGCCTACATTCCAGGTGGTTTAAATGGTTATTTTGTTTGTTAATTTGTTTTAATTAATAAATACATAGCGAGATGACTGCGTATTTTTCTTTGCGTCCAGTTATATTCTCCCAAAAACGGTTAATATCAGGAAATAAAACAACTATTAGGGAAGGACCGTTATTATTATACAACAACACGTAATTATATAATACACATTTCGAAGTAAATGCTTGTACATACATACATTGCCTCTTGACGCACCGCATCTTGTAAACACAATTAGAACAGGTTGCACACTGGAACTTTACGTGTCCACAAAGCGACAAATAAACCTAAACAAACCTGTCATCATTTCACAAACAATTTTCAATTCTATGAGCATAAATATTTATCGGAATTTTTTTGATAGGTTTGTTGATGCCTATCTATTGCTTTGTATGCGCTGAAAAAAAAATAGAAATTAAATTCCAGTATCAGATACCAGTTAGTAAAAAAAGTGTTTATAATCAAACTATACAAAACGCATTCGAGTTCTAGCTACGAACTAAAAATGCACAACAATTACTTTTATGTAGTTTTTCTTAATTAACTTACAACTAACAATCACAACTTATATGTAGTGGACCCAAACAAGACAACAGATCAACAAAAGTATTAATAAAAATTATACCTCACTCTAAAATATATAACTGAATATAACATTTGATAAAGTATGGGCCCACTGATAGATAGTATTGATGAATGGAAGTCAACCAATAAATAATATTGTCTTTTGTGATTATGGGAAAACTAACAACTACACGCTATTGTTATATAAAGCTTTTATTAAATAAAACAACATCATCCCACTTTGAAAATATCTTAAAATAGTGAATATTAAATCACCAAATAATTTCTTAGTTTTGTAATAATAGCGATATAGCTTTTTTAAATGCAATAAGTTTTAGCTTTTGACTGTTAGCCAAACCATAACTGGAATTTGGGTTTTTGAAGGCATCTACAAGTACAATAGAACTTATAGTATAACTTTTACAAGATGAGTCTTATCACAATTATCTATAAGATAACAAAAAAGAGAAGTTGCTAGACAATACGAATACATATAGAAACCAGAAAACAGTTATACAATTAAAAAGGTACAATAGCTAAAGTATTTTTAAAGTTCAAAACAAATTATGGCGATCTCCAATTTTTTGTCTCTACAGAACAGTATGACTAAAATCATAATGTAACTCTGGGTCATTGCAGAAACAATTATTACATAAAAGGTTTTCCTCAGGGCAACAAACACTCAGATTAGAGAGCAAATGGGCGAAAGGTTTACTAGAGACGACTTTATAGAGAAAACAATCATTTATATATTTCATATTTCCATTTCATATGCTCGCTATACTTAATTATTGAAATGGGATATTCAGTATTTATTTTCAAAATTATTTTTACTCAATAGAAAAGAAGAGTAGAGCAAATTATATAGCCAAAATAAAAATGTCAATGACACTAGAACTTTATAGATAGGGCAACCATCTCAAGATTTTATATAAATTTCAACAGATATTCTATAATTATTATATAAATATAAAAAAAAATTCCTAATCCGATTCAAGCTACTATAAACCCGGCAAGTGATTTAAATTAATTCTGATATTGAGAGGCAAGAATATAAAATAAGTATGTTCCAAAATTTACAGCTTTATTTAAATATTTTACAAGAAAACATCTTAAACATGGTCTATGATTAACTTCTGTACATACAATTTAAGTACATACGCTCTCATATACTGTTTACAGCAGTCACTAAGTAGCAAATATAAAAAGCAAGCAAAAATATTACAAACCTCTAAATTATCAAAATAAAAATATGATAATTGGGGCCCGATTTCCTATTATGTACCTAAATTACTATGCGATGTCTTTTCAAATATGTTACAGACCGAATCATACTTCCGTGAATTGAGGTTGGATTTCTTTTTTTTCATTGAATTGAAATCCTAGATAGTTAAGCTCAAAAATATTCAGTACCTATATCTAGGTTTCACCTACGTGTGACTGTTAATACCACAAAATGATTATTTACAATTATTATTCAGTGCCAAGTTCTTTTTGGCTTATTACAGCCAAAAATACAAAAAATATGTATATTATTTATAGTGGAGTTAAACTGTGGAGAAACATACACAATACAGTCATTTGAAGACATTGCTAAAAATAGCGCAAATAAAATACATACATTGTATAATTGTTGTAAATTGACTTATTTCGTTTAATTCAACATCAGATTGTATGGATCACATAAATGTATTCAAATAGTTATTATATCGTTTCTTTCACAATAAAACTCGCATCAATTGTTTCTTCAGCTTTCTTCTGCATCCGGTGTGCAATGCAATCTATCTACTTACTCGTTTGGCTATCGTATGATAGTGAGTGGTAGCTTTCAAAGCTCATTCGATCCTACTAATATATTATGCCATTAATATCATTCAGTCTACATTGGCTGACTATTGCCACGTTTATTTTCTCTTAAAACGTGACTTCATCCCGTAATTGCTAAGCGTTCACGTCGTTTACGAACAGAACGTCCCTATTTTTGAGTCCCACTTCGCCAAGTTCAATTTTGGCACGTTTCACCACACGTTTGGGGAAATTGGTCGTTAATTCGAAATCTTCGGGAGATTGCGGATGACTGAACACGAAGTCGTATAAATCCTGTAGGAAAGAAAAACGATGCTTGAATTTTTGTATTATTATTTTTTTTAACGTTTAATACCTCTTACTACCCCTTTCTCTCATTCAGTCTTTCCATCCAAAGGTTGCCTGGAAGAAATCGCTATTTGCGATAAGGCCGCTCATTGTACTTTATAATTACTGTTTTTTTCATGTAGTAGTTTTTCATGTTTGGTGTAGAATAAAGTATTTATTATTATTATTATTACACAAGTCAACACGAATTTTGAGTCTGAGTTCTGTACCTCTGATTTTGATTACTTATGCCTAACTAATTAAAGAAAAAAAAATTTTATCTAATAAAGTTTGCTTTTGTAGTTACTAAAACGAAATTTTAATTTTTATGAAAAAGCTCTATTTCTTAATTTCAATTATATGTAAAAGGAAAACAGTTTTGAATTCACATATTTTTATTGACTTTAATTATACAAGACGGCATAAATAAACCCACAAATACAAAAAAGAATACAAAAAAGACTTTAAAAATGAACAGATTTGGTATTTCTTCTGTGTAAGTTGGGACTTTTTCGTATGAGCCCCCAAATGTAGTCACCCATCATATTTTCATTATATTGTCCTTGATAACGCTTTTCGAAGTTCATTATATCCTGGTGGAAACGTTCCCCTTGCTCTTCTGAATATGCACCTAAGTTGTCTTTAAATCTATCCAAATGAGCATGTAGCATGTGGACTTTCAAAGACATTCTGCAACCCATAACTTTGAAGTTGTGAAGCATATCAGTAATAAGCTCCGTGTAATTTTCTGCCTTTCTATTGCCAAGAAAGCCATGAATCACTGCTTTAAGGCTGAGCCACGCTTGTTTTTCGTGCGTACTGAGGAGCTGTAGGAATTGTTCACTGGCCATTATTTTCTTTATTTGTGGACCGATGAAAATACCAGCTTTAATTTTAGCCTCTGACAATTTCGGGAAAAATGATTTTAAATATTGAAAGGCCTCAGAGTCTTGACGCAGAGCCTTTACGAACTGCTTGATCAGACCTAATTTAATGTGCAATGGAGGCATTAAAATATGATCGGGCTTCACGATTGGTTCATTTTTGACATTATGTTGTCCTATTTGAAACTCGCCCCGTTGTGTCCATGAGTGCTGCTGGTAGTGAAGTGCATCGGCTCTACTATCCCATAAGCAAATGTAACACGGATATTTAGTGTACCCGCCTTGCATTCCCATCAGAAATCCAACTATTTTAAAATCCCCTATCACTGGCTCCTAAAAAAACTGCTAAAATACTATAATATTCGTTTTACATTGTGTAAAGGTACAAAAGCAAACTTTATTTTTTATAAATGGAGTTTTTGCTTTTTTTCGATGTATATAATCAGAAAATATTTACTAAATAACAGACTCAAAGAAAAATATTTTTTTTGTTGACTTGTGTTATTAATACACGAGTTTTATAAAGGTTAGTTTGATTTAGATTTTTAAAGTAATATACAAATATATTGCATTAAATTTTAGAACCTATTGTTAAACTACTTAATAACCAAGACGTAAATTCCAGCTTCACCGGCGATAACTTCTCGCAAGATCATTTTTGATGATATGAAAGACTTAAGACTTGGAATCAATCAAAATAATTGTATTTTATTTCCTTGATGCTCCGGTGATCAGTCTTTAGAAGAAGAGAGAATTTAGGTTTGTCAGACTTCGCTCCCAACAGTCCTAATTATACAAGCAATTAAAAAAAACCGTTTTAAATCTAGTGATAAACCTTTATGAGTATTGTATACATATTTAATTCCTTCATTCACATATAAAAATGAATTACTGTTATTTTTCTTTCTATATTCGGATACCATATTGAAACTGATTTGGGCGGTGACAACTTACCAAAACGGTGTTAGTAAGAGCGAACCGTCGCGTCAGCCGCTCGCCGCACGGTAACCGGAACAATAGCGCGAGAGTACCAGAGCCGGGTTCCGGCTCGGGCGGCAGCAGCTCCGACATCGCTTCACGCGCCTCTGCCACCTTTAAACGACGAAAGTATTTAAATAAGTTTTATTCATTTTGTTAACTTTACATTTCGTTATCCACTATGACGACTCTGAAAACTTGCCTCTTCAGGTTCAAGTCGAACTTGACTCCCCGTGCCAATGGAGTGACCAACCGACAGATTTAAATTAAAGGGTATTCGACTCGGACACTTGAAAATACCTTGACTTGATACCATATTATTTACAATAAACATACTTATTTAGCGAAGTCCTCGGTGGCCTATTCAGTACCTATTTAGTGCGCCCAGAGAGTCGTGGGTTTTATCCCCACCCAGGACAGACTCATTCCTCAAGTGTCTGATGCATGTGTTGTGTAAATTGATTTATTATTATTAACCAGAATCAATGAATAAGTATGAAAAAATTGCATTAAAATAATAAGGCTTAGCCCGTTGCTGGCTGAATATTTTAAAATTCAGTCTTTAAGGATATACATTGCTTAAAGATTATTTGTTACACTTATGTCAGGTGTATTCTCGAATATTGAAGCAGTACATGCAATCTATAGTACGCAGTTTATACTCCAAGTGCTATTATCCAACTTTCTTAATGAGCTGTAAAGTTGTTCACACTATATATGTTCACAACACTATAATACATCATCTACAAAGGACATATTATAACAAATTTTCTTCAACGGACTTTTTCTGTTCACCTCTGCATTACCTCAGTGAGGACATTGGTTTCACCATTATTAATTCCAAAGTAAAATAGGGTATGTGTTTATTTATTTTTCTTGCTTCTTGGCCGATACATTAATGGTTGACTGATCCACCTCAACTGATGCTTAGTTTTCTTTTTGTTTTGTTTTTAATACACTTTTTACAGACACAAATTTTCAGATTTCAAAAAATTTGGAGTACTTTTGATCCCAGGGTATATAAAAAGCTACCATAACGGTAAAACACAAAAGACTTAACACTTGTTTGTCTAAGAGCTTATAGTGAAAATTCATTTTAACAGGAAAAATAATTTTGTAATTTCATTTTTGAAAAAAGAGTCCACCTTTTTTTAGTTAAAAATGTTGCCTTTTGGCAAACCATCCATTATGTCCTGGATATCCGCCTGTGGGATATTCTGCTACTCCTCTACTGTCTTTTCCCAAAAGTGCTCAATCGGATTAAGATCGGAACTGCGTGTTGGCCATGATAAAACGTGAATCCAGACCTAATTAAGATATTCGGTGACCGATCTTGCGGTATGGCACGTTACATTGTCAATGAGAATGTAACGTGCCATATCGCAATGACATTTTGTCATGCATTAATCGGAAGTTGCCTTCAATAAATGGTGCGAAAGGCACGGCATGGTCATGAAGAACCTCCTCTCTTAATCATTGAGCGTTTTCACTGTCTCTATCAAACACAAAAGGATCGGTACGAAACTCGTAAGAAATATCTCCCCACATCATTATGGACCCTCCATGGTAACTCACGGTTTCGGTTAAAGCGCACAGAGCAAATATTTCTTTTTGGCGGCTGCGGCACTTGGACCTCTTAAGGATATTCTGCTCTCGTCTGAAAATAGAACGTCCTCCATTCATCTATAGTCCAAGCAGCATATTCTCACGCAAATACCAGTTTAGCTCTACGGTGCTGAGGGAGCAGTTCTGGCACATGAGACTCAGACTGGTTTCTGCCAGCCTTCTTCTTAGGGTACGTTCACTCACACTGATATTTCTTACCTCAAAAAGCCGTGTACGAGTTCTCTAGAAGTGCAAAAGCGATTCCTCAAGATGTTACTGACAATGAAACAATCATCTCTTGATGAAGAGCAGCGATGTTGGCCTTGACCTGGTCTACGGGTGTAGGAACGCCTCGCCAGATTCGTCTGATAGCATCTCGTATCGAGGTTCAAGGTAAACCGAGTGTACGAGCAATGCGACACTGGTTGTATCTAGCATCGGCGAAATCCACAGCATTAGCTGCACCAGTTTCATTTTTTCAAGTTCCACACAAGAAATAATCAAGACTCAAATCAAACAACATTGTCACGCTAGACAATAAGGAACAGGAAAAGTATAATCGGTAACGCTACTGCAAAGAATGTCTAACAACGACTAAATCCCAAAATCCACCCGTGACGCAAAGGTTTGCACGAAAATAAGGATATAAGTGTTTCATTTATTCGAATAGGTACTTTAGCCCATTCGACAAAAATAAAACATTGCATAATTCATAGTTAACGTAAACAAACAGGGTAATAATAAAAGTGGGCGGTTAATTGTGACTGTGAGTTTATAAGTATTACTTATGTAAATTTAGGTAATGATTATACTTATATGTTTATGAGTGATAGTATGTGTTTGTACATGTATATAAATGTGTATGCAAGTGCAGTTATATATGTGTGTAGTGTCTTTTTAACCTCCTCTGATTGTTGTTTTGTACATTAGTTTACATATGTAAAATCTTATATAGGCTGTAAGATTCGATTTATATATACTTAACTAGAATAGCTGTAGATTTTAAATTAATAAAAAATCAATACATAAATATTCTGGAGCGAGATATTTAGATAGCTACCTCTTGCTTGTGAATCTCCTCCAGTTCTCTTCTGCGCTGGTCCTCGTTCTCTTGCTGCTCGCGTGCCGCTCGGTCAGCCGCGCGCCTTCGTTCCTTCTCCTGGTCGGCCGCCAACGACTCTGCATATGCTTCGTCTTGAGCGGCGCGAAGTCGAGCCGTCACTTCGCGTTCAACCCTGACGAATAAATTAAAATAAATTTAGAATGTATGTCAGACTATTTATGATCTGATTGACTACACGCCTGCCAGTGATTCATGAGAAACGTTTAGATGAATAACTCAGTGATGTTGTGTACCCATTTATATTCTTTTTTCTACAATTTTAAATTGTTACCCTGGGCCTTTCTAAATTTTATTGTAGATACGTTCTCTTTAAGTTTTCTTATTAGAAAATGTCTTCAAACCAAAATTTAAAAAATATAATAATAATAATCTGATCTAATCTTTGAAATTTATTTATTTTTAGGAAAATCTTGCCAACTCATATTATTTGATCCAATGTAAAAAACCCTTCATTAAGAGAAATTACAGCATAATTCAATATGATATATGTGCCTACAAGCCTCACGGACACTAACAGTTTTTAGAAAAAAATTCGATTACAAAAGCAAAGGCGTTACCAATATATACAAAACTAAAAAAACACAAATACCTGTCAGCCCTCGCCGCCGCGAGATGCGACTCGTTGTCGCTGACGACGCGCCGTAAACGCTGCAGCAGCTGCATTGCCGAGCAAGCGCCCTCACTACGCGCCACTACGGTCATGCGGTGGTCGCGCACGCACACCACACACAGAAGCGGGTACCGCCGCCCGCCTACTGACTGCGCCACCCGCCAGCCCTCGGCCGTATCCACCGAGCAGCCCCAAAACAGGGCATGGGTGTTGATGTACTGTATTACATCAGAGTCTGACAGTGTAGTCCTGTAATTATTTCACACTAAAATATACAAAGTGCCTTAAGGCTATTTCTTTATATATATTCTAGCTGTGTTCTTTATATATATATGCTAGTTTTTTGGGTACCATACCTCTTTACCTTAACTTATGTAAACTATGAATGTCATGTTTATTTATATAGAATCAATGGCCTGAAGAATAAGTTTCAAGTTTCTAGCTCTAAAAATAGGGATACTTCTATACATCTTTTCATCCCCTCTTTCGACCCCTTATTTTAAATTAAAAAGCCTATGTCCTTTCTCAGGGTCTAAAGATTGTCTGTGCCAAATTTCATCAAAATCGATTGAGAGGTTTAAGCGGGAAAGTGTAACAGACCAACAGACAGACAGAGTTACTTTTGCATTTATAATATTAATAGGAATATATATATATGAATATATATATATATATATATACATATATATATATATATATATACATATATATCAGAATTTCTGGTACATTATTACATTTTTCTTTATATCAAATTTAACACAATTCACAACAATGAAAACCAATTTACTGGGCCATTACCCTTTTCATCTATATTAATAAAAAGACCTTATACACAGAGTTAATCAATCATAAACCCTGCTTATCTGATTTTATAAACCGTTTATTCAAAAACCTGTACCACCCTGTGCCATGCTATTTATAATAAAAAAAAACATATCTGAGTCTCCAGACAATATAAATAAAATTATAAATGAGCAATTTTGCATTAGCATGTTATATTAAAAATATGAACAAACCTGCAGAAGTTTTGTGTCTCTGTTGCAGATTCTGAGTGAAGATATACAATGAGGAATCTCAATTCATTCTTGGCATCATTCAGGGCCTGTGCATATGTGCCCTGGTAGAACACTGGCCGAGGATTATATTTTGATTGGTAATTATGTATAAATGTCATTACATCACCCAAGGGATCAGTTACCACTGCAATCAAGCAGAAAAATATTTAACTTTTACAACTACAAAATGTGTCTTGGAATTTCTATGTTAGCAAAGTGTACATACAAGTAAATATGAATAAAGTTGGTTTAAAATATCAATGTTAAAACCAGTAACAACTAACTAACTTAATAACCCTATTTATGATGCACATTATATTTCTTATCAATGTATATCTTCTAAAATTATTTTTTTATATCATATGTATTTATTGTGTTTATTATGTACGTAACATTTATCTATTTTGTATATATACTGACTACACCATTATATTTATTTTTCTGTTTTGTGTAATGGTTGACTGGGAGATAGTGCCAACTGGCATTAAGTCCGTCATTTGTACATTTATTTTTTGTCCAATAAAGTTCAAAAAATACAACTATTCTTATTTAAAAAAATTATGAATGTCACAAACAAAAAATTTCTGAAGAACCAAGAAGCTAGGATCAAAATTTGATTCAAATATAGAAGTTTCAATAGAAATCATATTCAAAAATATGGATAAAGCAGCAAGTATAATTTATATATTAGCATTAGCATTATTAGAATAGCAAAATAATTTACATATAGTTTGTGACCTCAAAATTCGTCAATGTCGCAGAATAGTAGTATTAGATAGTAGAGAAATTGCAGTTCCTACTGAATATATAAATTATAAACAGCTGCAGAATCAAAAAGAATATGAATCAAAATACTTACATCTCCGATCATCATTCCGAATAAAACTCATAAGTAAATTCAATACAGATGATACTGTGTTGTAGCACATTGAGACTACAAGGTTTACGACATAACGAAACAGCCCAGTTACACCGCCACCCGGTGCCTCCGCAGGTTCATCAGTGAACACTTGCTGAGATATGTGATCGTGCACAACAGGCGGAGCTCTTGCCTCCGTCGCGAATACTGAAGGCCTACCCTCTCTTATATTTAACTGCTCCTGTATCGCAACCTACAAAAACACCGCGAATAAATGATACACCATCAAGATCACAAAAAATTTGCATGACCTAGTAACACAAATTTCAAAGCGTTCGAAGTCTTACCTCTAAATCCCACTGATGCCTCTGTAAGACATCTCTACATATAGACATGTCTTCAATCCCAGTCAAATCTTGAAACTGTAGAATTTTATCAGTTTGGTCATGGGTCAAGCCCATAGCATTGTCTTCAAGATCCATTGCTTTGGTTACGTAGGTATCTTAATAGGAAATTAATTACTAACTAAAGCGGTCCAAATAAACAGTTAAGTTCACATCAATATTTATATATTTACATAGCCAACTAAAGAAAGAAACTAAGCAGTGAGTTATAGCTGTGTTAGTTAAGATACAATCACAATCGCAATCTCTAAATGAATGACATGTCATCCATCATACATTCCATCGCTAATTTCATAGACAAGGTTCGACCACAGGTAAAGAAATATACTGAGGCAACATGGTTTTGATTAGACTATGATCGGTTTGTCTTCCAAATCTTTTAGGATTCCTGACCTACACAAAATTAACAAATTTGCACAATCAACATAACTGCTCAGTCGCCCGGTATCGGTAGAGTAGAGTAGTACCTCCCCCTGTACCAGGTGTCTTAAGAGGCGACTTATGTGGCGGGGATGGGAAGCAGCATCCCGGTCGCGAGAGCTACGCTCTGCGATAGTCAACAGGCTTGCCCAACACGGCAATTATGGGTAAAATTCCTCTTTCTTGGGGAGACCTATATCCAGCAGTAGACTTCCAATGGCTGGTATATGATTAAAAGTTGATAAGTTTAAAATTAGCTGTCATATTTTTTATAAATTTGTGTAGGTTAATCTGTTGTTTTGTGTACTTACGTTTGCATGTTCCTATAAAAATTACAATAGTATCTACCTATTAGATCTGCCCATTGTATTGGATCTTTAGGAATCCTTCAGGAATTCTAGCTAATCTGCTTCAGACATATTTGTAAGTTACGATGATTGGAACGCATTTCTCTCAAATAATTCTAGTTCATCGTCATTCGATTGTTTGAAGCTATTTACCTCAGTCGGGTCAATCAACGTATGAGGTATCATGTCTTTTGCTATTATTATAATTTACTAATATTTTCTTGTATTATAGTGTAAACCAGGTTTTAAGAACAAGTTTTGGTGTCAATATAGATAAAAAAATATTGCTACCTAATATAAAAGGTTCTTTTTTTTGAATGTCATAGTCGTCTTTATTAAGCTTAGATGCAGTATCGCAGACGCTATTTTGTTCAATTGTGCCAAAATAAATTTAAAATATTTATTAAACGACATCATGATGAATTCAAGTCTTTTTAAATGACATCATGATAATAAATTCAAAAGAAATTTCTCTTGAGAAATTATATCACGTATGTAAATAAATTCAGAAATCTGTCCTTTTAGTCGCTCGATCTCAGTTGACACAACTGCAAGCAATACGGAGCTGAAAAATAAATATTTGCCGATTTGTTCGATTATCAATTCTGGTGACAAAAGGGATCAATTTTAGTTATTGATCTCTTTGTTATCGAACTGAATTGTTATCCTTAACATATAATGTACTAATAAACAATCCACATTCATAATTTTTTGTCTACACTACATCAATACTATTGTTGCCAATAATAAAGAACAGTAGGTACTTGACTGGATATTTTATTTGACAAGATATTTTAGTTGAATTCTATTAGTGTTAGCTTTTTTTATATATTCGTAACAAATTACTTCTTTCGCTTTCCCTTTTTGGTAGGTACTGGTGGTGGTGGAGGTAACTCAGGAAGTGGTTCAGGTGGTTCTTCTACGGGCTCAGGGGGTACTGAAGGATCTTCGTCAGGATTATCATACAAATATTCTGTCTGAAATATTACACATCAAATGTACACTTAGGCCATTATATTGCTAGCATGCTAATGTTAAATATGCAAAAAATATATTAAGTTATATAAAAAATATAGTTACAAAAAATAAAGGTCATAAATCTATACGTATTGGCTTGTATATGCCTTTTTATTATAAGCCAATTTTTTCTCATTCATCAAGAGTTGCATAATGTGGATGAACAAATATATCGCTTATATTGTGCTATATAATACTACGATACACTGTATTTAGGAATAATACATATTATAATCTATTCGTCATTTCTTTACTTCGTTATCGGAACTTATAACGCTAGTTTGTACATGTTCGTAAAGCACAACCCCTAAAATAGATAGTTTTGTACCTTGACATCGTTTAATTCAGGTGCCATGCTGAACATACTTTCTATAAAATCTTCATAGTACACATTGCCATCACCTCGCACATTAGCATCGCGTAATAACTCTCGTGTTTCCTCTTCAGAAAAAGTATCCCCAAGTTGCATTACAATGCTTTGAATTTCGTCAACATCAAGAAAATTTCTATTTTCTGTATCAAATACCTAACAAATATATAATAATACGTATTACATATTACGTATTTTTATATGTTTAAAAATACGCAATACAAGAACCTATAACAAGCCATGAGGTACAGATAGAAAGCCACGATGTACCTGAGGAAAAGAATATTACCTCCCACGGTATCAGATATCGTAAGCAGCACCCGACAGCGTATTTCATATGCAACAGGCCGCTACCTCCGACAAATGCATCCCCCGTCGCTTTTTTACTTCGGACAAAACTAATACGAAGGCTGCTCAAACGACTATTGACCAGTGCCACCGGACGGATGAATGAGGCCATTAATTCACTAATGAATGGCCTATTTGTTCCCATTTACCTCGCGGGATCGGAGCATGGCCAACGGCTGTCGCTTAAGGGTGTCTCTTAGGCCCAAGCTCGAGGGGTCATCATTTAAGATTGTCATCTGATGTTTGCAATGTCATCTGATGTTTGCAAAAGAGCCTGGCGGCAAAGAGTGTGTGTGAAATATTCGTGATTGTGGTGTGCCAGTAAGAGAGTGACTGAGGTAAGCGTTTACAGAAAATATTGTATTCGGTGAGTATCTCCGTCATGAAGCTACGGTCTACGATTGTCATCAGGCTTGCCCAATAACTATAGCTGATACGATGATAATGACGAACAATAAATAACAATATTCACCCTAAAAGCCAGAGTCAACTCATGTTTCAACTTATTTTCTATAATCCAATTATTCAACATATAAATAACTTGATCTTTTGTCAGAAGTCTTAGATCAGCAGCTTTTAAGTTTTCTGTTTCATTCATTATTGTAGCATAAGTGGGGTAATGGAAACCCCGCTTATGAAATCTGAAAACACAAGTAATTATTATTTAATGGTAAACAAACCGTTAATGCTAAATATAAATGAATACGATACGCTACTTTTTTAAATCCAAGAATTCAATAAGATTTTCGATAGAAATTACTTGAATAGGTTCTTCGTTGTTTATTGTCAATACTGGTTTCGCTGTTTCATCAAACCATTCCATAATTGTAGCTAACTGTTCTTCCGTAAATTTTGGTGTAACATTTTGAAGTGGATTGAATACATCAAAAGTAGCCATGTATTAAAAGAAAAAATTATATATGGTCCCCTAAAGTAAATTTTTCAAAAATCTATAAGAATAATACTGAAACTTCAAGTAAGGAATGACAAAACTATACATTATTGAAATACAAACTCTTTAATGCATAGTAGTTTTGTACAAATAATAATACAATTATTTTTTCTTAAATTCCTGCAGCTTAACTACATTGTAAATGTTTAATAAAATAAATAATTGTATACCCTTTTAATATTTAGGATTACAGAACATTTATCAGTATTTGGGAAAGGAATAAAAAAGAACATAGCATATAGCGGTTGTTTGAATTGTCAGTTTCAATGACATTTAGAACTTCATATTTTGTTGTGTTTATTAGAATATTAATTTTGATTGTTAAGAAATTAAAATGACTGAGTAAACAAAATTAATTGTTTCAATTTTGAATTTATTGCTTAAATTAGATAGTCGTAATTTCAACTAAGCTCCGATCCACTTACAATGTTTGAATCAGATGATTTTGATCAGGTTCGTATTATTTTATGTTCAATATGTGGACATATAAATTAAATCTTACATTATCTACATATCTTTAATTTTTAGGTATTATCTCAGTTCGAGTTTCCAGAAGTATCAGATGTTTCACAACCAAGACCGCCTAATATTGCTGAAGAAAGCAATAATACTAATAATATAAGTAATTCGTTGGTAGTACAAAAAACAAAAAAATGTCATGATAAAAATATTGGTACAAACGTTTCCCCGAAGCATACTAAACGGAAAATAATAGACTCATATTTTGATCCCAAAAGTAAAAGAAAGTTTCCGGGGCCAGCAGGACTGTTAACTGGAAGTTTTAAAGAAAATGACGACGATGTTGTATGCCGTATGGAATTACTATCCCAGGTATTTTACAATGTTTTAATTGGTACAATTTAGAGCCTTTCTAACTTTCATCATTTCACCTTAAAATAGCTTAATTATGTAATAAAAAATCTCATTAGTCTATCAATTTTATTAGCTGTAAGTTCAAATTTGTATGTTATTATACCTATCTGTCATTGGTCGCTAGCCAATCTATACAAATACGAAGTGTTTAACACTTCTTATTTATATTGCCTGACATATTGACAGTCAAAAATTGGAGTAAGAGACATGCAGGGAAAAATTTTGTGTATATGAATTTATGACTTGTTGATAGTTTCAAGTAAGAGGTTTTAATTTGAATACTATTTGTTGAAATTAGCTCAACATAATTTGTTAAAAATTAATTTGTTTTCTTTTTTTTGTACTTCCTGTAAACCTGCACATTGTCCCTTATAACAATTGATTTTATGACCCTCAATATAGATGCCAAGGTATGTAAATCCTACCTTATATCCATTTTTTTTTAATAGGATGTTGATTTTACACAAAATTGTCTGTACAAAGGTGTATTTGATACACCGTTATGGTTAAGATTGCTTGAAGATGTGAAGGAATGTAAAATGGACACAATAAAAACAATAAAACAGCATGCTGTTCCTGGTAATCTAAGAAGAAGGAAAGCACAGATTGTAGCTGCTTTTATTGAATCTATAGATCGATCAATTACAGATCCTCTTATCATACTGCACGATGGTACGGGTAAGTTTCATTATATTTTTATTAAAAAATATTGATTTTGTTCTGGGAAATATCTCTTATTAAATTGTGTGATTTTTGTTTACAGGTAGTATAAAATGTACACTGCACAGAGATGCTTGGACCAAATTTTCACCTTACATAGTTTCAGAGTGTTGTGCCTTGGTCTTAAGGAAACCGACCATACTTACAACAGGTGGAGCATTCAAAAAACATTATTTGAATATTACACTTAGTAATATTTTTGCATTATATAGCTCAGCTGTTCTCAATTGTGTTGACACGAACTCTGAAGTACCTGATGGGTTTAAGAAAATTTATGAAGAAGATTTCACTGTGATAAAATGTGAAATGTCACCATTTAATTCAGGTATCTGTTAAGTTGTTTCTTGTATGTAATGTGTTTAAACTGTATGGATAGTTGGGTAAAAATCCTCATGATGTTTCTAATTTCTATTTTTTTTATATAATTTAATTTCTTTTTTCAGAATTAAACCAGTCAGTTGAACCAATCCCAGACACAAATAACTTACTTGATGGTCTAGATAGTATCTTCTCAAATGATGTATTTTAAAAGAGCAGGACTACAATAATATTACATTATTTTATTAGAAATAATCTCTCTGTAATCTTTAATACAAGTAAGGTAAGATTTAAGTAATGATAAGAAGTTTACATACAACCTTGCTAAGATGTGATCAAAATATAACTGAGACAAAAATGTATTCTAAAATTTAACAATTCACCAACAGACCTGTTATTTAAAGAAAATATTTTACATGTCCACAATTTTAAATGATCTGTACTTCACTTTGTACATCAATTATCAAAATACTGGAAGTCTGAGCAAAACTGCAGGAATTAATTTTTCTTAGTAAATCCTACTACCTGTTAAACAAAGGCTGATTCTGACTGGACTCGTGAACCAAACTTCATAGCATGAAATCATTCTTAACTGTATTACTGACAAATGAAGAAAAAAAAATTCAACAGTTAAGAAATAAATAAACAAAGGTCGGAGGTCTAAGGCTGTAAGAAGTAAATAAAACAATTTTTCATAACTGTCATTTTATTAATTTAGCTTTTCATTTTAATATGTCTTGCTAATATATGTTTAGATAAAGTTGATGGATGAAAATATGTACATGGGCACATATTACATTTAAATACTTCTCCAGAATTTTCTTTTTGCTTTTCATCAATATTGCTGGTTGTACTAGGAGCACTATGTGTTTTGAGATGATTTTTGCAGGCACTTACTCTATTAAATTTGGCCTAAAAAAAATCGTTTCATTGTAACAACTCTAATCTAAAATACTTTTAATTCAAATATAAAATGGAAGATAGGTAGAATGAAGACAATCAGCATAAAATGGTTAAATAGTGTGCTTAAATGAGCTTTAAGTAATGCCTTACGCTAACATTTTAAAATATCTCGCATTTAGTTATATTGGTAATAAAAATATATTGGTAAAAGTGGAGTAGCTGTACTAAGACTTTTGTTAGAATTTAACTTAAGTATTATTGATTTTGGATTTCTGCAAAAAGATAGCAATTGATATCACTTACGTTGCATTGCATACATGTATAAGACTTTGTCTTTCCATTGTTTATCACACAGTAGTCTGAAGTTTTTGTTATTTGTTCCATATCTATTGTCAGCATATCATCAGGTTCCAAACATTGGTTCTAAAAATTATGTATTGATGGTTATAATAACATTCTTATTTCTATTGAGTAAATTATGTAATTACGATTATATATAAGTATATATCTTTAAAATATACTCGTATATTTGTATAAACTATAATATATATTGTCCTGTATCATAAGTGAGAAAAAAGTATTAATACATGAAAAAAATTAATACGTACACCGAATCAGTACCAGATCCACATTTCACAACAAATTAATAACGAGATTTTAAAATTTAAATCAGGTATTAAAGAGAACTAGATACATACTATTTGATGATCCTTCAACAGCTGTTCAGTTTTAAACACAGCGGCGCAAGCACTGCAAGCATACATCGTATTTGGTTGTTTCTGGGCATCACATATCAGATTCATTGGTATATCTGAAACAAAAAAGCATAACATTTATTTTTATTATATAGCATTATTATACAGTCAAACATGTAAGGCCATGCTTGTATTGTTCTTCTAGGTGGGTACGTTTACTCTCATTGTTCCCGGTGAGACATTGTCTTGCATTCAGTATGAACATCTTTATATATAAATAATACATGCCACGGTGTTTGTCTTGTTCTATTGTTTTATTGATCGAACGTTTTTAACAAGTTTTGCTTACTATGTACAGTTTAAACTAATCTATAGATAGGTTAGATTTTATCTCAACTAGTGCTTGGCACGGGTGCAATGAAGTTAAAAATAATTATGACCTTTTTATGGTGTAATAAAATTGCAGAAAATTGTATTCACGATATCACATTAAAACTTCGTAAATTTTCTGTTATACATATAATTATACATAACTATAATTATTAACTATATTATACATATAAACCTTCCTCTTGAATCACTATCTATTCAAGAAACCGTATCAAAATCCGTTCCGTGGTTTTTAAGATCTAATCGTACATAGGGATAGACGGACATCGGAAATTGACTTTGTTTAATACTATTAAGTGATTTAAGAGAGGACAACGTCTGACAAATAAGCTAGTATAACAGAGCGACTTAAACAGGCATATAAAAATAATACTTACAGGCGATATTTACGAATACTACAAAATAACTAGTATCGATATCATATGTATTGACTAATTGCCTAGTTAAAAGTTAATGGTTATTTAAAATTAACCCAATTAAATTTTGACTAAATTCTCCTAGTTTTCAAATCTTAATTTTACTTACGTCTCCTAGGTCCCAACAAAATACCATAGAAGTGTCCTTTTTTTAATAAGATTAATTCATTAATTATTAAATATTAAAAATGTGAATGTTAGTGGGAATGTATGGATAGATATTTGTTGATGCAAGAACTACTGAATGGATTTTAATGACTACTGCAAGAACTACTGAAAACTTAACAATAATATAGCTTATAAATTAGAATAATAGGCTATATTTTATTAGGATTTGTTAAACTATTAATGATAAGTGCTGTTTGCGCGTCAAACGCCTGACAATTTTATCCGCAAATCTGTTTACTATCGTATTTGCGATCCATACAACGAAAGTTGATAAGCTGTTTCAGGTCCTGAATCACGTTATCTATACATATAAATATTTGACTGGCCTAATAACACAAATAGTGATCCTATCTTGTGCGTACGTATGTTCGATCCGCACCCAGGACAAATATTTATATGATGATATTTGCCTTTGGTCTGGGTCTGGATGTTAAATATCTGTTATCTAAGTATTGTATTTGTGATTCCTCTGTTATCTGATATCCGTAACACAAGTACTTTAAGAGACTTATCACGGAGTCAGGTCAATTTATGAGATATTGTTTGAATTTATTATATGATTATATAAATAAAATTGTGTTTGTGTAATATCAAAATACTTAGTGTGTGTAACATACTATAACGTTACACACAACAACAGATCAACCTACCCAAATCTGTCAAAACTTCGCAATCGATATTAATATCTAACTCAGAGCCATTTAGTCAAAATTGACAGTAAAAATTTAACAGATTTGGGTAGGTTGATCTATTACCCACCGTATGTACTATAACAGTGTGGCTAAATAAGTATTTTCCACTACAATAAACATCATTTGCACACTGTCGTGTTTGCTGTACTTACATCTCTTGTTAACTGTGACAGATACTCGAACGATATTTGTTCCTGTTTGTTTAACTTCTGATATTTGTACATGCAACACATCAAAGCAGTTTTTATTGATGTCCAATGATTCACCGTTGCAGTCTTTTTTTAATAATTCCTCTGAAATAAGTGAATGTGTGTAATTATTTAATAAAACATAAGAAGTATATATTTTTCGACGAATTGGAAATAACTTTACAAAGAAACTTCGTGAAAAAAAAAGGTTTGGTAATTTTGCTCATCAAGAAAATTGGAATTTCTGAGGTGAATATTTTATCATCATATCAGCCGTAGGACGTCCAGGGTGCTTCTGCAGTTTTAGTTAGATCGTCTATCTACCTTGTGGGTGGATACCCTACGCTACACTTGCCGGTCCACATTCCAATACCTTAAGACTCCATCGTCAATCGGTTCCGCCTGCTAAGTGCTCTATCCACTGCCACTTCAATTTGCTGGGCTATATAACTTTGGGTCTTTTAATGACTATTAATTTTAAAATGATTAACACTAGACTTGTATTATAATTGGTGATTTGATACTCTTTTCACTATATTAGAATAGCCTTGAGACTTTGATTAAGCCCTTGAGTCTTTTTGAAAGGGAATAACGTTTCCTATTTGGTTTTTGGCTGACATACATTAGTTCACGCCCAATTTATATCGGGGTAAGTATCGTATAAATTGATAGTCCCTGATCAATTTATACGATACTTTCTAGGTTTCTAACTAAAATTAATTAATTGGCCAGCATGATAACAGATTTTATAGAATAAAAGAAATTAAGATCTTGGTCTTCATTAGTGGACATTAAACATAATTGTTTTTTTCTCAGACTCAATCCAGCGTGCCTGCCAGTATAATTATAGAATGTGTTATTCTAATATTATTTATGTGTCATAGTCCAACACTATTTGATGTATTTCTTTTCTGATGGAGTAACAAACATCTTGATAAAGAATAATTTAGGAATATATATTAATATAACATACCTGTTTCTTTTATCATTTTCTGTAACATATAAGGCAGGTGTACGAAATGCCATTTTCCGTCCACCATGGTTACGCGCCCCGTCACTATTGCTGTAAGACCCTTGTTCTCTTTGGGTGACGCATCTGTCTGTACGGTCTGAAATAAAGCACATATTTAATTTAAAAAAAAATTAAGTATCTCATTAATATTTTTTCGTAAATTCCATAAAATATTTAAACAAATAATCAGGTGGATTATCTAATATGTGTTTATTTTCTTTTATTTCCGTATTTCACTAGTGCGGCTCGCATGCATACATACACCAACCAACTATAGTTTATTATTGTGTCACAAGGTGGACTGACGACGTTGGATGGACATTGTTAGCAGCAAGCATAGAGATGTATATATACAACCATTCCTATTAGACATAATTTTGGGAGGCCTAGGAGGTTTTCGATGACACGATGACGAGTATTATTATAATCCCGTAGGGCTTTTCGTGAACGACTAGCAGAGATACATCCTTCATCCTCATCAGTAGAATAAAATAATTAGTATTTCGCATGTCCCCTAGGAAGGCTAGCGAACTTTTTTATATCTATAACTGTTACAATATTTACTTTTGTAACAACTAAATTGCTGCCCATCACAGTGTTCTTGAATGCAGGTATCTGTAGCAGCTGAGCTATGACGGAGTCCGCCGCAACGATATCGGCTGCGCTGCATTTTGTTATGTTGTACTGGAGTAGATGCGTTACCAACGTCAAAAATTCCGACTCGTTTAACAAACAAGCATTATCTGAAAAATAATTACAATATTTTCTAACTTTTGCGCGCAAAGAGTAGGTAGGTCTCTCAGAATAAAATTACTTTTTAACGGCTTTATTTAACATTACATTTTATGTTAGAAGTTACGATATTCTCATGGCAACAGTTTTTAAGAGTGTTAAGTATTTTCATTGCTCCTGATAAAAAAATTCCTCAAGTCTTCTTCATCACTTGATAACATAAATCCACATGACAGTGAAATTCTAATTGTGGACAATATTAAAAGATCTTTTTTATATTGATATCAATATCAGCGAAGAAATGCAGAGTTATGTATAAATGGAAATATTAACTAATTGTAAAAATGTAAGCAAAATAAATAAAATCTAAAGAACAAGTTTTTTAACAGTTAAAAGAGTCAAAAATGTGACTACAGAAAACTAAAATATCTCTATAAGTTCTAAATAATAGCTTCTGCCATGTATATTTACCTTTAATTGCTAAAAAGGCATCTCCTATTTCAATGTCTCTATTTAGTTAAGAACAGAACTCAAAATTAATTGTCTCTTTCATACCTTAACCAGTTAAAGTTGAACATTCTACAACGTCGAACGTTTGACAAAAGACGCGAAATTACATGTATGTAGGTCAAATAGATTATAAATTACTGTGGGATCAACAATGGCTAAAATCATTCTCGTTATTAATTTTTTTTTCTTTATTTCACCAGGTCGACAAATAAGCATATAGGTCGCGTGTTAGTAAGCCTATTATAGACACTCGTAATATCATAAGGATATCACTAGTCTTAACCATATGACCTGAAGATATGTAACATTACCCGGTAATTACACTGCCTCTCTCACCATTAAAACCGGAAAACAGCTGTGCGAACATTTTATAAATGCTATTAGAATTTACCTGACACAATCATAAAACTGAGCTTTATTGAAACTTCTCAGTCGAATAATAAATTTTTTTTAGGCATACAGGTCTTATAGAATGAGTTTCCAGTTAATATAGGTTATTCGGCTAATAATACTTACTAATATGTATAGCTGGAGTATCTTTCTCAACGACCCACTTCCGTTTACCGAACGAATTAACTATGAGGCCGCCTTTAGAACTGTCCTCTTCAAGATCTGTCGATTTCTTATCTGCACCAAGATTAGATTTGACCACTTTCGCCACTAACTTTTTTCCACTGGGAGTTTGGCCCAGAATTATTTTGTCAGGAAAGCCTGAAATTTAAATATGCGTAAATATAAACAAATAATGAAACAGGAAAAAGTGAGAAGTTCTCCTGGCTGCAATTTAGAATTTCAATAGAAATCCTTTAAAGGCATCCATTCCATTCCGCAAGAATTAATTACTCGTTAATCCATAAACCATTATCGTCCTTCAAAGTGCCAAATTACTTCATTTTCATACCTTATTGCTTCATAATAATAATATTTTACTCTTTATTGTACACCAATAAAAACAACACAAGAACATCACAAAAACATGGAATAGTAAATACAAGAGGCGGCCTTATTACTAAATGCAATTCTTTCTGGATTGGAAGTTATAAGTGAATTTTGTACAACAAACAAACGTACATATTCATAGAGACCCACCAGAAAATCTATCCATACCAAAAAAATTCTAAGTGTTTGTAATATCAAAATACCTATATTAAAGAATATAGGAATATGGAAGTATTGCAGTACTTAAAACAAAAATAAGCTTTTTAATAAAGTTTGGATACAAAGTATAATAAAGTTTATAAAGCTTATTTATTTAACGAATTTTAACAGAAATTTCACTGGCAATTAGCTTATATTATAAGGAGCAACTTAGGCTACTTTATTATTTTTTACGTACGAGGTATGGAGTTGTAAATATAAAAAAATACATCCCAATTTAAAACCTATTCTTTTTATAAAAAGAAACATTAAATAAAGTAGAATTGATGACATGATTGAATTCCGGTACCATCTGGTTCAGGTTAATGTAATCTCCATCAGCAGTGGAACTTTCAAAACAGTGAAATATTATATTACATACCTAAGTAAAAAATGTTTATAGGTGCCTTTTTACCTTTTAGCGACAATCGAGTCTTAACTTTTAATATATTGCCTTCTCTACATATATCTTCATTTTCTATGACGAGAACCCTTGTTTCGTTGTCATCATCTTGAAATTCTGTTTTATCATTTTTACTGTCATTTTGACATTCGGATGAACTTCTTAGGCCAGGTTTATTATACTTCTCTTCATTACATTCCAATGGACTTTGTGGTTCTAAAAATATTAAAAAACCATACTGCTTAATGATGTCAATTAGTAGTGTGTAGCTCTGTTATAACTGTTGTATTATTCACATTCACACCCATACCCTTCTTTATTGTACATCAACTTTAGGAGTCACCATTGGTTGAATATCCTATCCAGATAGAACTTGATCTAACACAAAAGTTATTTCGGCACCAATTCATACTATATGATACATATTTACCTATTCCTGAAAACAACTATTCAAGAACAAATTATACAATCCTGGTGTCTCTCCACATCTGTTCTTCACATCTATACAAACATAAACATGCCAGAGAGTACTAATAATTCTAACACAGGCACTAGAAATACCATACACAATGGTGTAAACAATCATCTAAGCCAAACAAGTACCACCATTCATTAAATTGATTCTATTTATCTCAGTATTAATAGAAATTTACCTTTGTTACTGTTAAAATCGTTAATCGGAAGAGTTAAATTACCCTCTTCACTGATATCATGGTTGATGACGTCATTATTTAGAACATACTTTTCTACATCCTTATTCAGGGACAAACTCTGTGTTATACTTGCTATTGCTGAAGCATTTTCATTCTCTAGTTTTACAGACCTGTACAAAATTGTTATGGATAAATTATAACATTTTTGTTTTTCACTTCTACGCAACCATATAAAACAGCTATAAGTACCAAATTAGATTAATTTAAAATGGCTCAAACAGTATTAGTATCTAGTTTCATCCAAACCATTATCAAAAACCACTCATGGAAAAAATTACATAAAGATGTCCTCTTTAATGAGAATGCACATAAAATATCCAAGTTATCAAGTAAATAGTTCATAAAATATAGATATAGTTGTATGTACTTACTCATTAGTGATATCTTGAGTTGGATTTTGATCATTTTTAAGTTTTTGTATTAATTCTGCAAAAAAAATCTATTATTAAACTATTTGCATACAGACAGACAATTATAACATAAAATTATAAGTTCCATACTGTCATTTGATGTAATGTCGTGTAGTCCATATGAATCTAACACATAGATTTTATCACTTATTTCTAATAGAATCCATCCCTTTTGCTCTAAAACATGATATTGTTCATCACTCAGGGTTATCTGTGGAAAATATCCTATTAGTTTACTTAAATACATGCATCATACTACAACTAACAATAACAAAAATACAACTACTTTTGTAGAACTCCAAAAAGCAAAACTTATATAGCTTTTTATTTTCAAGATCATCAAAAAGTTTAGCAAAAGTGCAAGGAATGAAAATGTCAAATAAAAATGAAATGACTAAAATAAACTGTATTTAGTAAAAGCACAAAAGTTATGTACAAATGTGACCTTGTGCCCCAAGTTGATTAGTTCACTGAACATAGATGAGACAGCTTACTACCTACATATTAGTGCAAGATTAAAGAAATTACTTTATGCACACCCCAAAAAAAGTAATTTACAGCATATTTTACAAAAATAAATTTGGGTTTTTGTTAACAAAGAACTGAACAAAAAGCAGAAGAATTTGTTGGATTTACTTCTGTGCAGTTTGCCTGTTTTCTATTTTCATGGGCAGTTACATCTAAAGTCAAATGTGAATTTGTATCTTTGTACTGTTCCACAGGTACTTCAACTTCCATCTGCAAATTCAAATTTATGTTAATCATCAAAAAAGTATTTACATAACTTAAAGTTTATTTTAAACAAAGAATCATGGAAAATCTTACCTGTTCATTAGAAGTGCTGGAACTAGGTTGTATAAGATAGCTATTTGTATATAAATTGTTTTCATTGTCAGGAAGAATAAACTGGTCTGGAAATGATATAGGAAATATTATTACATTTATATTTCACTTTATTTATTATATCTGTGAGAACAGAATGAAATAAATTACCGGGAACAGATATCAGCTCAGATGAATTATCTACATCAACAAAAAATTGCTGAGGCGATACATCATAGACTGTGCATGGTTGCACACCATCTAGAACTTCCTTCACATTTTGAACTTGAGCTACATATTGAACTTGTCTGTTAACTGGAAACAAATATTATTATTTATAATGTTGAAGACTTCAAAAATATTTTATGGTCATAAATTATCAAACCCTTCAGTAAAAAAATACTTACTCAAAAATGTTCCATCGTCTTGGACAACAAAGAATTGATCTGTGTCAGTATTATTTGAAGGTAGGAACTCATAATTTTCAAAAGCACCTTTATCCATTCTTGTAATAAGATACAACTACCAAGATACTTTAGAAACTGAATTTTAATGAATTTTTTAGGATAATAGTCTCGATTCACTTTTCAACGAATATAAATATAAAAAAAACCGACCAAATTTTATCATAAATATATCTATTTCTTTGGCTTGTTATAATTTTACATGAATGCATTATTCAAATGTCATTTTTTTACTCTATTTATTTTCATTTTTGTTGTCATTGTCAGACACATCAATGACATGACGTTCAGAAATCTAAAAGTGTAGGTAGTCTAATTTTAATATTATTTGAAATAGTCGACATGATTTCAATTAGGGAAGAGTTAGATCAAATACATAATTTACAGTTGAACACGCTTCGCAATCAGCAGAGTTTTCAAATGCGTAGACATAATTTTTCAATTCTATAGCTTCGTGAATTGGTGATACCATCTTACCAATTATCATAAGTTGCACAAGTTCAGTAATCATTTTATCCTTCTCGATACATGACGCTTGCCTATCCCAATCATTAAGATCAAATCTGCCAAAAGTAGCGTCACAGCGCAGAAATTGCTTTGCCAGGGGCATGGCAAAAGCGCAGTCATAATAAATTATGGTTCCATTGCGTTCAAGCAATTTTAACATAATATCCTCATACCTGCCGCCTAAGCAGTTTAGTGCTAGAACAGGTCTCACAACTGATGTATCAAAACGTGCCAGTTTCTCAGCTTCTTCGAGCGTATACACAGCACTTGCTCCAAGGTCTAATAGTTGCGACTTTATGGTTTCATAATTAGGTACGTTGGCAACTATGTTGATTGTGTTGATTCCCCAAGCTTTGCAGAGTTGTATAACGCATTGACCACATGGACTATTGGCTGCATTCTGTACAACTGAATCACCAGGTCGTAATTCTCTAAAATCTTTAAGTATTCTGTAGGCAGTACATGGTGCTATGCTGAGCATAGCAGCTTCGGGAAGGGGTAATTTGGATGTAATGACATGGACATCTCTTTCGTGAAACACGCCATAATATCTCCAGGTTCCCAACATTCTAGAAGTTAGCACTACTCTTTGCCCAGGATGCGCTCTGCAGACAAGACTTCCTATTTCGACTACTTCACCGACACCTTCGTCCCCAGGCACAGCAGGAAGGCAAGGCAAAGTGAGACGTTTTCCTGAAATAATTGAAACTAGGGTTTGAGTATATCAAAATAAAATTAGGAATATGTATGTCTAAACAGGCCAGGCCAACTGATACAAAACGTATTGTCAACCATAAAAAAAAATTAAATATTTTCGAGCAAAAGACTTTTGGCCCCAAAGATTTTGAACTTATGACATTTACTTATTACGATAATCAGGTACAAACAACAACAGATCAACCTACCCAAATCTGTCAAAGCTTTGCAATCTATGTTAAAATATAAATCAGAGTCATTTAGTTCAACATTACCTGTAAAAATTTGAGAGATTTGGCTAGGTTGATCTGTTGCCCACCGGAAATAATCCTAATATTTGCATAATCCAATGAAACTGATGCAAAAATTCTGCAAGTAGTCCTTAGTAAGATTTAAATAACTGCCTCCACAAGGTGCAAGAGCAATTTTAATAGCAAATGAAAAAAATATATGTAACTTTTTTAAAGAAGCCACTAACTTATACATTTTATGACTAACTTCCTACAGCGATAGTTGAGTTCATGACAAGTCACTACTTATATAATATAAGTAAATAAATGTTATATATAAATTTATAAATGTTTTACTAAAAGTGCCAAAAGAAATTCCATAAAAGTAAGATTGGGGTAGACTATATATTTTACAAGAGTATCAATTTTGTACTCAATAACTCTCATTTATGGGATAATATTAGGGAAAAATTAACATATTTGTATAGATATCGCCATTTTAGAGAACTGTTGTTGTTGGAATTAATTATTTCCGGTTAATGATTTTTTTACGTAGTGATTTTGGATTTAATATGATGTACCACTTTTGATTCAGTATTTAAAATTTGTTGATATTGTTTTTGTAGGATACATTGTAATTTATGTAGCAGAAAAAGACCATCAAAGAGGGAATGTAAGATTTATATAAGAAAATAGGGTTTTATTAAAATCACAAAATATTGTGCAAACAATTGTTTGATGTCTTCTACAAGGTTGAACAGATCTTTTACATCCTTATGGTGTTAAATATTAGAAAATATTAAGTATAGTTTAGTTTATAACAATGGTGGTTCTTTAACAATGAATAACAGAACTTTGTTAAATATTGTTGAAATAAAATATGTTCATTGGATAATATTTTATTCTTTTAAATAATTAAAGTATTTTCTTGACAATGATTATGGAATATAACAAAATAACAAATAAATAGACTATACAGTAAAGTCTAAAATATATTTACAACCAGTGAAACCCTTAGAGCTCAATGCATTGCCTAAGGCTTCTTCGTAATTGTCAAACTTTACCATCTTGTGAACTGGTCCTTTGAGTTTATTTTCACACATCATAGACATAATATCATTCATCATGTTGTCTTTCTCAGTTGGCTTTGCTTTTTCATTCCAAGCTGTCATCCAAAATCCATAGAATGAAAGGTTTTTAAATATAAATGCAGATGTTGGAATGTTTACAGGATCTCTGGACATTCCACCATATGTTACCATAGACCCAGAATGTTGGAGATGTCTCAGCATTTCAGTGGCATTTTTACCACCTACACAGTTTAGTGCCAAAGAAGGTTTATCAATTTTTTTGTCTTTAAATATTGTTGTTGATCGAACTTCTTCTTCTGTTAATACATAAGTTGCTCCTAAACTTCCTAGAAATGTCTTAAGTTCAGCAATATCTGGTCTATTACGAACAATGTTTATATTTTTTATTTCCCAAGCCTTGCAGATTTGGATGACATTTTGACCACAAGCACCATTAGCACCATTTTGTATAACTACTAAACCATCTTTGACAGATTTAAAATCAGAAAGCATTCTATATGCAGTGCAAGGGTTGACTGTCAATGTGGCTGCTTCAACATCACCCAAATTATCAGGTACAACTCGCAGAACATCTTTATTGAATGTAGCTAAATCTCTCCATGTGCCTTGTACAGGTTTCACTATAATGACCTTATTACCAGGGCTAATGCCCTTAACATCTTGACCAACTTCTTTGACAACACCCACACCCTCATTACCGGGTATGCAAGGTAAATTTACCTTTACTGGATATTTACCTAAAATGAAACATACATAAAAATATGCCACACACTTTAATTTTATAAAGAAGTAAAATAATACGTATACCTTCTAGTTATCATTTTGCCACCAAGAAATTAAAAATATCCGCGAATAAGTTTATCTGTAAAAAGATAGCTTGCTTTTACTATACTGGTACCTTGTATGGTGTTAATGTCAGCGGGATTGACAGGAGCAGCTAGCATTCGTACCAACACTTCCTGTTTGCCCAAAGGAGGAACCGCGCATTCTCTGAACTTCACTACTTGAAGGGGATCTCCAAATTCATTATATACTAGTTGTTTCGACATAAGTGTTCTCACGCCAATCTTAAGATTCGATGAACTTATCATAGGTAGCAATGACCTCGAGTGCGATAGCAGTGCCATGGTTTTTGTTTTGTATCTTCAATACTTTTAATTTTAGATTTTTAGAATGTGTCCTTTTCAGTATTGAAAAATAAATACCAATAGTAGACTTGTTCAGTGTTGAAATTTTGTTGACTGACACTGACTGTTTAGTAGCGTTTAGAAACAAAAGATAAAGTTAAAAAGTTTTGATAAATAAATTTTGATTAAACTTTTAACCCGTAAATTACTTTTAAATAAAAATAATAGAAATCACCATTTTGAATATTACGTTCACGTTTTGATTTATACCTAATATGCAAGTTATATAATTTGTAAGTTTATGGCATATTATGTAATCACCGTGCCCTAATACTTAAACATTATTTCAACAACAATGCGTGAGTTGCAATCTAAAAAGTGATACAGTTAAAAATGCTTAAATAAAATTTAGTTTACTCATTTTCATTGGTCGTTCTGCCGCATTTGGGGTGCGAGAGTATTTTGAAAAACATACCTTCTTGAGGTTTAGAATGTAGGAAGAAAAAAATCCTCACAATATATAACATCTGAGTTACAATCAATGACATGAGCCTTTGTCTTGTTTAAAAAAAACCCTTCAACTTTTATTTAATTTATTATTCAAAGTTTTAGTAGATGCATTTTAGTGTTCATGTTAGATAAAGTAGTAAGTTTACAATATTATATTAATTTGTAATCTTGGTTGATCAATTAACTTCCATATTAGTAAGGAACCGACTGAGACGCAGGTCAAGGTTTTGCTGGGCTAAGGGTGCAGCACAAGAGGGAGCTGTTACTTCTTGAGGCACCTGAGGTGTTCTGGTGCGAAAGCGGCGGGCGCGACTTAGCTGCCAGGTAGCACTAGAGTTGCGAAGGCCACCGTATACTCCCACTTCTTTATCTACAGCTGCTACCAATGGGCGAGGCATGCTGTAAGTTAAGTATGTTGCAATGAATTAGTATAATTCAATTCAGTCAAGTAAATAATACAGTCAGCATTAAAATTCTTTATTCACATTTTATATATACACTATTTCTTTATTTAGAATTTCGATGTATGAGTAGGTACACCATATCGAACTTAAATTGCTTTACAAAACAAGTCCTAATATTGTAATTTCGGTAGGTATTGGTGAATATCACTTAATAAACCTCATCAATCATTAATCACCACATTGTAAACAATTCTATTATCTCCAAAAATACGGCATTAAACTTTCCAAATTCATTGAAGTTTATTTTGGCTAAATAGTTTTCTTAAACATTCAAGTAGACTAGGGAATTATGAAAGTACCTTGAACAAGTTTTCTTAACCATGCCATGTCATGTAAATAAGCGATTATTTCCCGTTAATGTTAGATCTATGTTTTAAATTTCTTAAATGATCCTTTAGTTCCATTTAGGTATATCTTCAGTGTGAAATTGTCATCGCAATAAACAACATTCGCGGCAAACTGACCTTTTCGATTCGAATTTGGATTTTTCATACCTAGCAATATTTATTATGTCGGCACATAAGGTTTTATCAACACTTATTTCATCATCATCATATCAGCCGTAGGGCGTTTAATGCTGAACATAGGCCTCCCCAAGTGATTCTTAATAGGCCCGGTTGTATGCGGCCTGCGTCCAGCACGATCCTACAGTTTTAGTCAGATCTTTTAGGCAATCCTCGAAGACTCTTTGCGCGATCGTATGAGGAAATACGTAAAAGAACCAATGTTTCCGACATAGCCCATCGGATTAGCAAGTTGAAGTAGCAGTAGGCACTTAGCTCGCAGAACTGATGAACAATGGAGGCAAGCGCAGCGTAGGACGTCTACCCACAAGGTGGGCTGACCATCTAACTTAAACCGCAGGATACTATTTAGGAGAGACTTTTTGCTAGGCTTACATTGTCAAAAAACTTACTATCCCGTAGTAATAGCTGTTCGTAACCGGGCAGGTGCTATAACAGACGGTAGATCCGAAGGTGAATTTCTTTTAAGTCCTGGAAGAAACAGTATATGGTTGTTCACACAAACCGGCTTTCCTTACAAATATAATTTTCAGATCATTTTACTACTAAATCTCAAAAAAAGCCTCTCTTATTGAAGCTATTTAAGGAATGCATGTAGGTATTTCATTAAATATCTACATGCATTCCTTAATTAGCTTAAATTAATTTATTTGAATTGGTGGCATACCAGAATATTTGATATTAGAGATAGAAGTCCTGTCCTTCCATTTTTGCGAACAAACTGGGCACACGGAGCGACGTATAGACCAGCGAGGTATAACCTCTTGCGCTTGTATTTTCGTTTGTTTAAAGGCTGGCATTTCGAGCGGTGCCTGGTAGGATTTACATTCACATTGGTTTAATTTAAAATTTAAATCATAATTTTGTCTATAAAAGTCGTTAGTAAGTCAGAGAGGTTAAATATTTTTTAATCTATATCTACTAACAATAAAAATTTCGTGTTACGGTTTTTGCTCGGTATGAACATTTAAACTACTGAACCGATTTTAATCTTTTTTTCTTACTATGTACAGTTTGATCCATGATAGTGTATAGCTATACACTATAATGGATGCTATATTTACTATAATAGTAGGAGGGGTAGGTATTACTTATATTCTACTAAGTTGGAAAAAAAGCGTATGGTCTACATGATGGCAAGCGGTATCGATATCCCAATCGTGTCGCCAACCTTGTAACACGCAGATATGTCATATTGGCCAATCATTTTACTACTTCTGAAATGAAACTGGAACAGCAGTGCGCAAAATATATAGTACTATATGCTGATGAATAAAAATATAGCACGTAAGAAAATATATTTCAGTTGAATTTTGACTACATATAAAAAAATATAAAAAAAATCCATTTTATGTTCAGCATTTTCCATAAAATAATACCCATTTATTTTTGGTGAGTGATATACATATTTGGTTTGATTCAATAATTTATTATAATTAGGTACTAAGAAGCTAGTTACAGTCGATTAACCATTTCGTTTGCATTTACATGAAACGAAGTTATTTAGTTGTATAATAGGTACGGGGAAAATTCTAAGAAAGAAACTTTAAATTAAAAAAAAATTTAATAATTGACTCAAATATAAATGATCAATAACCTCAATCGCAATAGCCGGGCTATTTAATCCCTAAGAGCGTGTACTTGCCTTATAATTGCTAGCTTACCGGTGCTGAAGCGATGGTCGCGGTAAACGCAAGGATGGCAGGAATGTCCATGTCGCGTCGTGTGGACACTCTTGAGACTCTCGAGCGAGACACGCTGCGTTCTGTTGCGCGCATGCAGTGCAAACACGCTTCTCCTGTTAAGCTGTGAATGAGAATCAACAAGGTTCGGCCACTTATAGGTACATATGGATTAAATAAGAAATTGTGTGAAGATTAAAAATGGGTTTAAACCCCATTTTAACATTAACAGATGTATCTGTAGAACAATAAAATTACTTTTTGAAGTACCTAAATGAAAGCTTATATGTGATGCAACTTGCAATTTATTGACGCTGGCTGTTGAAATAGCTATCAGATAGCATTTATGCCCCATGGTGCATAAAACACAAGAAAAGTGTGAGAAAGTAAGTCGTGGTTAATAGCCGTCATTCAATAGAGAGTGAAAGTTAAGTGGGAAAACTGGCATTTTTTACTAATGTGTCATTGTCCCCCAGATATTAAGTTTAATTATATCTACATTGTGTCATTTCGATGCCTATCGCCGACAATTATTCGCAATGACTCGAACTACGAGCCTCTACTGAAGAATATAGAATTCGATAGGTACGTTAGATAACAAACGTGTTTCATATTTTTTATAGTTCATTTAGTTGTCTATTTTTTTTCATAGTGACATAATACGTATACCTTATATAGCATCGGACCAATATCTGAAATCGTCGCCTATCTAACGAAACTGCTTAAGTCATTATAACCAATTTTGACCAAAACCAACAATTTGGAGAGCAAAATGTTTCCTGATTAAATATTATGGCAACCTGATTAGTACCTGTACCCAAGTACGTACTTGCATACTACATTCCTGAGTTAAACAAGTTAGCATCAGCATTCTAAAATACATTTCATCTTTATATAGAAGTGACATGTGTGTGTGACCCTACCCTAGTGACCCTACCTCTTAAGTTAAATTGCTGATAGAATAGAATTTCTACTCACTCTACTGATACAGTATCATCCTCGTTGGGTAGTGCCAAGGACTGATCCCGAGCTTCTGTCTGCAGCTCACGACTCTTGGCTCGCACCATATCTAATAACAGCGTGTCATGTCTGCTTAGAACTTGGGAAGAATCTTTCCCACGGTCAGCAGACCGTCGGCTGTCTTGATTTCCAGTCGTTGGAGTTATAGTAGGATGTGTTCTGCTACTCTCAGATCTTCTAGTATAAGAGAGAATACCACATTTAAGCTGTAAGATTTTAATCTAGGCAATTACTAAAAGGGACGATATTTGAATATTCTATAACTCTTGTTTTTTAATATAAAAAGTTTTCGTATTTGTTTAGTTAAAAGTAGTTTTTTATTAATAAATCATTAAACGTTACATGAAATACAGGCTAGATCACTCACACACATTTGTTTTAATACTAACATTTACTAGAGGTATTAATAAAAAAAAACACACACTTAAAAATTTAATATTAAAATCCACGTAAAAGATAAAGCTTGCCTAAAGTATGCATAATCTAAGTAATTAGCAATAGCTAGTTAAAATAAAATCGTCTCTTATGCTGATGCCTCTGCGAAATGTATAGGTAGGTACTATAAAATACACATTAATAGTTGTGAGAAGTCTACAAGCAGTTTATGAAGAGAGCCGGGGTTCATAATATTACTTATATAATATATTTTATTTACAAAAATGCAAAAGAAAGTTTTTAATAAGAAGTTTAAATCAAAGTTTTTATCTTTAATACCATTAAAAATGCTGTTTACCAACCTGTAACTATTACTGGAAGTAAGTAAGCTTAATGATGCATGATTTGTTGTTGAACTTCAGGCTTCTTTATTGTAATGGTACCTGTATAATAAAGGTGCTTTATTAAAATAAGAAGGAGTAACATTAAAGCACATTTTATTATACAGAATACCTGTAAAATAAAGGTGCCTTATTTTTATCTTTTAAAATACAAAGCTTTTAGTAAAGAAAGTTTAGTTCATGATATTTGCTCTTTATAGGTAATTACTACATGAATGAATTCCATCATGTACGTGAATAATTATTTATTTTGCTGGCGAAGATTAAACTTTCTACGAAGTTGGTGTTGAATTTATAGGTTTGACTGGACTCACACTAAAATAGATTGTGATAAATATTCATCGACGGTAACAACAGGTATGAGACGTAACTTAACCAAAGGAATATTTTTTATTTAAGTAATTAAATCATATCATATCGTAAATTAAATCATAAACACTTGATTTTATTCTATAAACAGAAGTTTCAATTTAAATACTCTTTTTATCTTAACACAATAAATGCCCGCTTGGTAGTGACTTGTTTAGTAACTTTTTGAAACATCATCATATACATAAATTTAGTAATTAGAGTCAGTATATTTTGCATGTGGTACCGGCAGAGCAAAATAGTACCACTCCCTGTAGAAGGTTTCGTAACGGGCAAGTGAAGTACCAGAACCGACAGATATCCATCCGAAGCGGTGTAGCTTAAATGCAACAGGGCCGGATGGGCAGCAGCATTCCCGTCGCGCAGCTACGCTCTGCGACAGCGACCACACTTACCGCAGCAATTATGGGCAAATTGCCCTTTTCTTGGGGAGTCCGTGGAGGGGAGGGGAGGGGAGTCCGGGGAGCAGTGGACGTTTTATGCCTGGTATACTGACGATGATTTTTGTTAACGTTTGTATTGACATTAGAATATGACATCTTTGTTAATCTTGAAAGCGGTTGTCGCAAGGTAAAGTCGAACAAAAATGTAAAAAGGCGTTAAAGTTGTTTTATTATTATTATTGTAAGTGAATGCGTTAATGTCTAATATCAATGAAATTGATATACGCATGAAGTCCCGGGCGCCAAATAGTAGCAGCCAATATGATAACTGTGTATCGATTCAGAATCAATTGAGAAAAAATTTTTGACGTGACAACGTCTTATATTAGGTTGTGGCTGGGAGTCACTTATGAAAAAGTGTAACGCTCGGTAACGTTACGATGAGTCACCGAACGAGAGAGAGGCCCGCCGAATGCCTTGCGTCTCTCTCCCACTCAACTATGATCGGTCTGTTGCGCGCGCAGCACTAGAGAATCAGGCGCATTGAATCGGCGCATGCTTGTGTCTCTGTCTTTGTCTTTCTCGAACGTTCTTGGCGTTGGAAAAACAAGAAAGCGTCATAATACAAGTTCACACGTGTGGTTAAAGTATCGTCAGCTGTGTCTGTAGTGAAAATTGGAGTGCTTAGATTCGTCATTTACAACAACTACAACAATAAAGGTAAATAATTGTACACTGATATTTCATTATCGTAAACTATGATTGATTGATTAATTGTTAGATTGACACAAAAGTTGAGAAACTGATTTATTATATAATAATTAAGGCCAATTGAAAGCATTGAGTGTCAAACTTCTTAATGCAGTTGAAATAAATAATTTAAATTAAATTATTAAATAAATTTAATTTTTATTTTAAAATAATTTAAATAAAAAGTACGTGCCACCGTTCGTGCAAGTTGATTCTAGTATACCGATTCTTCTGTGTGGTGATTTTAACAAAAACGTAAAGCCTGACAACTCGTTTCTTAATTTCATGAAAAATACGTATAATCTTGATTGCGTATCAAACGTTTCTAAGTCAACTACGTTAAAAGGAACAACTATCGACTTGACTTTCGCAAGACACATTACAGCAGAAACACTTCCTTTCATTTCATATTTCTCCTATCATCGTCCTATCCTCAACAAAATCACTCAAATAGGAATTAGTTAAGTTTAAGTTTACATGTACAATGTTTTAGTAAACAAAATATATTTCTATAGTTAAAATTAGTGCAATTCTTATTTTCATTCAATTCCTTGTTTCTATTGTGAAATTTAATTATATTCATATCAATAAATATTCTACCGAGAAAAAGACGTTGTCACGTAAAATCTTCGCCCGTAAAACCGACTTTACAGGCAACCATTTTTTTTTTATTAACGTAACTGACGTTCAAATTATTTTACATATATATTAATTCTATTTATATATTAATGACCAACGCTCCGCGGTCTCACCTGCATAGTTTTGGTTTCCGTGAGAACAATAAATACAATATAAGTTACTCTTCATAACAGTAGTAGCTATTAGCCAATAAAAGTCCGATTGTTATTTGAATTTACATCTGAATTTTGAAATCACAGTTGAATTTATATCGGCAATAATCATTATGAGTAATACTTATAACCCAAATATAACATTTTATTGAAATATCTGAAAATCAGAGAAATTTTACACAAAACCCTACTTTTCAACAAAAATTCATTTTTTTTCCTATACCTATTGGTAATATTAGTATGCGTTAGAGGAGAACATCAGGAATATTATTAATTTATTTTTTCCTTGATACTTACATGTCCCCAAAGCCTGTGTACGTGCCGTATAGGTCGCTTTGTTGTGACAGCATTGAGGTCAGATAGTAGGGGCTGGGAGGACCGGAGGTGGAGTCTCGGCGACTCTCACGGACCCTGATCAGTAGCGCTGTATACGGAGTATTTTCGTTCGTCATAAAAGATATACGGCCATTCATATCTTCATTTTCTTTTTTTCTTGGGAAATAAAGAAAAAATATACATTATTATATAAAAAATGCTTCAACATTTTTGTTAGTAGTAGCCATGGGATACGGACTGAGTAAAATAGCACCTTTCTCTTTACACGTCAAACGTGACTGAGGTACCGAAACTAAGACATTGCGGTATATTCATCCAACCTTAAAGGAGTTTTCCACACAATTATATTGTTACGAAATAATTTAAATTGAATTGGACAAATGCAAGAACGATGGGTTCTCGGTTGCGAAAATATGATGGCAATTAAGGGAAAACATTATGATTTATACGAAAAGTATTTTTTTAAATACTTGTAACATATTTACGCAAATAAATACGCAAAATCGCAAACGCAAATAAATATGCATATATTATTATATCTATATTTATTTGCGTTTATAAAAGTATTTATCGATAAGTTTGCTAGAACATGTTTGCCCCACTGCGCCAAACTTGTATATTTTTAAAATCTACTGAGCATAATTTTTATTTGAGATGTAACTATGCCAAAATTTTGAACATTTCGCGAAAATACTTTGTCCATCTTGTGCAAGGCGTAACTTGATGACAATAAAGCTAAATATTATATGGTATTTTAGTTGTTTAACAACATAAATTGTCTTTGTTTTGGTCAAAGCTTTTAATAGAACAAATAAAAGGCAAGGTATTGGATGTCGAATGACCCTGAAACATCCAAAGCATAAAACCGAAGATGTCAACGTTGGAGTCAACATTTACAAAGACTGGTCGTGTCAATATTTTTATCAGGTGGAGCAATATAGAGCGGAATAGTTCTTATTGTTATATATAGGGCATGCAATTTAAAATAATTGAAATTATTTTTTAAATATCCGATTAGTGTTTCCTTTTAATAAGCAATGACTGTTCCTTATACGTTTGCGATGTGAAATATGAGTAAGTATAAGTAAGCGCGCCATCTTTGTGACCCATACATTATTTCACTTCATTACTCGTACATAGTATAAAAAAACAAAGTCGCTTTCTGCTGTGTGTCTGTCCCTATGTACGCTTAGATCTTTAAAACTACTTAACGGATTTTGATGCGGATTTAAAATAAACAATGATAATAGCTTAGAGAAACACTAAACTGTAATTAATTTTAGAAGTGTTTATTGTGATATCATTTATTACCTTTTTTTGAGATTACATTGCAAACGCTGACTGAACTCGACGGGATAGATTAAGCTAATCTACTACAGTATACACATAATAATATAGTACACGATAAAAAATCTACAAAAAAGTCCGCGGTGGCTACGTGTCCATTTCTTAGGGATAACCCACAATAACCACTTTTTAGCATCCGTGCGAAGCCAGGGCGGGTCGCAAGATTACATAATCTATTTGCCACTCACTCTTTCTATAAACTAGAACATAGCAACTATTGTTTAGGGGTAGAAATAAGTAAGATTGAGGAATCTAGACGATTTTTGGTTTTTGATGATAGAGTCTAACTTCATAGGATCTATAAGAAATTATACGCTTGGATTAAGTAATAATAAATTTTCGCTGCTGGTATTCCAATACACTGTTCAGCAGCAATTATTGTAATATTGGGGCATAAATAAATTTTTGAAAGCAAATTTACTATGTAATGTTTTTTTATACTTTCCTACGTGTAACAAATAATAAAATCAGTAATAAATTTTTAACGTGTTTTCTGTTTAGGTGTATCGAATTAAGAGAACCATAAACGTTTGTTCGCCGGCGACTTTATGCGCAAAGGATGTTGGCGACTTTTACTCGGCGTGACTCACGGAGATGACTCAGCCGTTTTACCTATGACTTGAGTTACGTAGTTGCTAGTGCAGTATTGAAGATAACAAGTAATTGTTAATACTTTACAGTTAAGTATGAAACTAGTTTTAAAGTAAAAAAGGAAAAAAAAAAATAGATGGATAAAATTGTTTAAAGTTTATCGGAATATGCCTACTAAGTATATGTCAATATACTATATGTGTATTGAGAAATGATATCGTTACTAAATATTTCAAAACAGTGGGTAACGTATTATTTAAACTATCTTATTTGCACAATTTGTACACAATGGGAAATAAATTAAAAGTATATTTTTTGGTTATATACCAATGTAACTGTACTTTACATGCGTGCGTATCCCGATGCCTTATGCCTACTATAAGGGATAAAATCTTGAAAAAGAACAAAAAAATTTTTTTTTAATAATGTGAAGTACATCACTAAGCAGCAGTGCCTGTGGGGCGAGTACGTAATACTTACGCCTCGAGCCTTGATGACTATCACGAGTGTTAGTTAGTGGAAGTTTTAAGTATTTTCGACTCCGTATGCTCACGTTACGATGTTTCAGTATACCTATATTATAGATTATAGTTGAAAAGTAATTATACAATAACTCTGTACTTAGTTCCAGAGTTTAGTGTAGTTATTGATCATCGTTAAAAATATATTTTGTTGCATGAATTTTGTTACTTCATCATCTTCATCATCATCATATTATCCGGAAGACATCCACTAGACATAGGCCTCTCGTATACGTATCGACCGACCGATCGTATATGGCCGTCAGATCGCCTGTCCAGTTATTGGTAAAAATAATTCATGGAAAGCATAACGGGAAATTACAATTATTAAATTCGGATATTGCTAGCATCTTCAGACTTTAACATAAATATAAAATACTTTTTACTTGTAACTTGGATGCAAAATTATTAACAATTATACTGCGGTCGGCAACCCGTGACCTATGACCCTTCTCGGTAAACTGTAAATCATTAAAAATCTGTGACATTATTCAAATTTGCGACAGATCTAAAGTTTGTTGTTCCTTTTGGCTATTTTTAATGGCTAAATTACTCTGTTCTGTTTCCTATTCGTGGTTGGTGTGTGGTGTTTATTTATAGATCATCGTAGCATAGAAAACTAACTCACAATGTTGTTAATAGTTATTTTGAATGAGGTTCAGATAATTTGTGACTAACCTTCTGAGACTTTTGTAGCCGTAAAGTTCTGAATAGCGTTTTTTCCAATTTCCTGGTTTCTTCCATGGCGATTCTTTATCAATTTCTGCTTTTCTAAAAAAGAAAAATTATTTAAACACCGCTATAAATTATGACAGTACAATACTTACGAGATATGAAGTTCCATCTTTAAGAAGGGTACTTTGAGAAAGGTTGTTCCGCTGTACACTCATGTTTAGAACCATAAAGATGTAAACAAAATCCGAAGTAAACGGGGCCTATGACACGCAATGAAGATGAAATCGCGGTCTTCTTCTTCTTCAAACGACTGTTTCTTTTTCATGGTTGAGATTATATACATTCTTTATTTATTACAACATATACATTAATTGAACATGCTTGTCCAAAATAACGTTGAAACAAAACCACAAAGCGACGCCCACAGTTTTTGCAATTCTGTGGTAAATTGTACTTGTTTGTGACTCCTCAACCTTACAAGTAAGTAACGAAGGCCACACACGCCTCTCCATAAATGAGACAATCCACTAACGAATGAATAGTGTCATGAAATCAATAACTTGGTACTTTATCAATTCCTCAGTTTTTGTAAGGCGTTTAAATAAGGGAAGTAGGTAATACATAAAATGATTAAGCTAAAGCTGGCGCATGGCTATTCATATTTTTTATGAATAATGGTGAACCTTGTTGGCAATATGTCCTAACAAATGTTGTTTTAATAAACGCGAAAACTGCAAATACTTTTGAGGAGCACTTTGCAAATGGAGGTATGTATTTGAAACAGAAATACCCTAAGATTCCGAAATATTTTATTCCGAATATTATAATTCCTTAAGGACGAAATCTCGACTATTTAAAAACATTTATCTTTCTCCGAATGTCATATTTACATATTTAAAATTATCACGAATACTTGAAAGACAAAATTGAAGAGTTATTAACCCACAAGACTATTTTTTTTTTTAATTTTCTGCAGTGTATTAGAACTATAAATATCTGATCAATGACTTTTATTTTGTTTAATCGTAATTATTCACCTGATACAAAAATTAAGCTAAAACCCGAATCACCGTGGTCATTTTACTTGTTTGCCCTATGCTAAAGCGTAACTTAAAAGTTAGAAGCGCGCAGAGAGATCAGTCCTTACCCGCAGTGACGAAGCTCTGGCGCCCCGACGAGCTGGAGCGGTTGAGCCTGCAGAAGTGAGCGTGAGAGTGCCTGAGTTTCAATACGCAAGGGTGTTAGGACTGCACTCCCCTAGCGCTGGAGAAGAGCAAAACCAATGCATGCTTGTCTACATGCTTGCTATGATATTTCGGACTGTTATTGATTTGGAATTTTTAAATATTTTTTAAAATTCGGCGTTCTAAAAAAAGTAATTATAAATATTAGGAATTATGAAATGTCGGTTTCTTAACAATAAAAATTATAATAAATCGGTCTACCCATTTCTGGAATTCCATACAATTCGCAACTTTTAAAATCTTGAGATTGTTCATGTCAGAGTTAAGTTTCATATTTATGTAAGGAGAAGTGCATAAAGTAAGACTTATAAATCATACTAATCTTATAAAGCTATACTAAGCATCTATACTAATTTTATAAAGCTAAAGAATTTGTTTGTTTGCTTAAACCTACTAATCTGCTGGTCCAAATCGAAAAATTATTTCACATTTATCGAGGAAGGCTACTTTAACCCCCGTTAAGTCTACGTCTACGGAAGAAGTCTTAGGGACTGCTAATATTTACATATTCTTCGTATATATCCACTTTATACTATAATAAATCAAACATATATTTGATATAAACTTTTACCGGGCTAAACCGTTAGAAAAAGACACTTTAAAAAAAGAAGTTTTAAGGTTATTAATATTATACCTAAATATCATATGACTTTCAACCCACCAACGAAGGCCTTTAAATAAATAACCAAGACTTATTCACAAATTTATTAAGGGGATTGGTGTCTCGCCAATTCGATTATAAACTATTATATTATGTATGTAATATAAGGTATATTTGTAGGAAGTAGGTACAAGTATTTTAAGAATAAGTTCAACAATCTACAACTTAATTTAGATTCTTAGTATTTAAAATTAAGATCTTTGATCTTATACTCTAGCTGATACAAGTCTTCACTCGCGACTCCGTCTCTCTTCGTATGGCCTTTTATCATATTGTGCCTTACGGGACCCTCCCGGATTAAAAGTATGTCTTCCCGCAGGGTTCAATTAATCCACATACCGAATGTGGTACATCGGTTAAGTCGTGAAAGCGTTACAAACAATCAGAAAAGCCCAATTTCGCTGTTATAATAATAGTTTGGATTAATTTATAACAACAAACAATTACATACAAATAAATATAGTTTTTATTCCCTACAGCTGTTTCCGTAAAATTGTAAATGTTTGAAAAATCAGTGGGACTTATAAAATTATAAGAATTTCGTTAATAAGATCAAGTTACTTTATGACTATAAAATATAGTAAGGTTTTTTTTGCAAATTAGCCTACATCACCCAGTGAATCATCAGTAAATCGCTACTAAATCGCTTTTTTCACTTACTTTATATTGTTTGACGCCATGAAGTTCGTTTGTATTGTATTTCTTTAATTCACCGGTGTAAATCAATAAAAAATATTATATCATGTATGTTGACCTATGTTACCGACTGCATGTTGACATTTTTTTATTGTTATTACTTTTTAATTACATTGACATAACCATGTATTTAGTGTCAATATAACCTCCATGCTAGAAGTCATTTTAATATTAATGGCTTTTAAAATGTCAGGATTTATTAATAGATCATAAACGAGTTTATTATCTCGAAGATTTCTACGTATTTTACGTAAAAGTATTTTTATCACGTCGTATTGTATATTTATTCTCGGCTGGATTCGTACACGGTAAGTATTAACATGCACCACATTTTCATGTCTTCAATGCTTTTGCTTTGGCATTTATTAGGAATGAAAAAGCGGGCCCTATTAGATTAGTGGATTTGAATTTTGAAATAAATGCTGTTGGGACAAACGTTTAACGTGTCTTCCGAAACACAATGAACTTTGGAGAATCAACAAAGGCCAGACCTCTTTTCGAGTGGCCGTCACTGGGGTCTCTAAATCGTTGATGAAAAGAGGAAGATTTAGTAAGCCTGCCCGCTCTAGTGCGGTTGGTATTGTTCGAGAGCCTAGGGCTGTACGCGTTTCCACGCGGTGTACCTATTGCTTATACCAGAATGTGTGAAAAATATGACAGGGCAAATGTGGAAGGCATTTAAAGACGTTATGCTTTTGGGCATGTAACAATTTTGGGTCACTCATCCTATCAACCGTTGCGTTGCGTAACTTTGACGATCGCGTGGCGGTCACGTTTACCACGGTAGCTTCTCCACAGTATAAACATTATTAAAATAACTTTAAAATTATAACCGGTGATCTATGGCGAGATTCGTTTGCTGATGAATATTTGATGAGCAATGCATGAATTAAGCGCGTCATTAGAAATGAACTAGTAACGTTTTCACAGAGAGTGAGATATCGTTTCTTATTAACCTACTAAAACTCGACTTGCCTTGTGAAATTGTTTTTGTATTTGGCCTATAGACCAACATACTTCCGTGGCATCTGTCATGATTTAATTAAAATGGCGTGTCGTGTCAATGAGATGTAAGTGTGGTGGTACTTACAACATTTTATTGGGATTTGGACTTTGCGTAATTTTAGTGACATAGTTATAGTTAAGTTCTAGCATATGTATTGCTTATTAATGTAATTTTAAAGCGATTTCTTTATTTGTAGGACTCAGAGATCTGATAGCACCGACCGAAATAACTAGATCTATTACATATATGGTTTATACTGACTCTACTCTGAAACTACGACCTTTGAGTGTCAATAGGCCTCAACTCTAAAAGAAGGTTTGAGGTCTATTGACACTCAAATCCTACATGAATATAAATGTGAAGTCATGAGAGTAAGGTAAGTTCAGTTTTGAATCGTATTTACACGTTTTACTCAATAGTAATAAGGAAATTAACACCCAGATATTTTAAATTAACAAATACCGTCAGTAAGTAATGACTACATTGTCATGTTATTTTGATTGACGTATTAATGATGTAATTTCAGCTGCTTTTTTTAAGTAAGACTCGTTAAACAAGCAAACTATATTTATAGTTTGTAATGCAGTATTTTCAGTACAGTTGAAATAGATGCCAATCAATATCTAGATAATTTCTCAATTACTTATTATTACTTGTATTATGTAGAGGTGAGGCAATCGTACGTGACAAACGGTGGTCCTAAGCTTAACAATGTGTGTTGATAGTTCTTTATTGTTACTTTGTACACCAAACTGCGATGTGGTGTTGTCGCATCAACTGCATAGAAAAACATTTTAAAAAATGATGCCTTAATGTAATTTTAAGAAAATGGCCAGAGAGATTATTCCATAAATGTACCTATACTAGGCACAAGGCTATCGACTAATAGGTCAGAATGTTGCAAGCAATTTTGAAGTGCGAGTAATTGAGTTCATATTTGACTGTGAAATTTGTTCAAATGGGTTAACTAATAGGTGTCTAACTCTAAAAGTCGAAAAGTAAAGAACATATTATTATACATACTTCGTTAAAAATATTCTAATATATTGAGTAAATACAATTTAAAAATTAATTATTAATTATATTGCTTTTAAAAAATGTCTAATAACTGGAGGCTCCTAAATCTTTAATTGTCTTTAGCAGTGGTTAACGTATTAATTAATTGGTTGAGTTTATTTCTAAAAAATGTGAAACCTTATTTTGACTATTAGTTCACGTAATAAAAAAATATTTCTCAATACTTTGAATTAACAACGTTGCCTTAATATTTTATGTATGTATATACTTTTAGGAAATGAGTTTCAGGAAGATTGACTTATTTATTGTCGGTCTCTATTGGTTGGTTACATAATGCGAGCTGCAAAAATATAATCCGCTGGCATATACGCGCCTTATTTAGAAACATGATCACCTTGAGATCTATTGACCTGTAACGAACAGACTGTTCCTACCTGCGTATTATGTGCTATGCATCAACGTGAGCGCAGCACCATGTGAACCGGCCGAGGAGACATGCGAGATGAATAATATACTAAAACTATATAATGTTCTATCAGTTATTAAAGAAACCGAAGCGACGAGATACACTGCAATTATTTGCAATTTAGTAATATTGTTTGAGTTAATGAATTTTAGTTAATATATATATATATAAACTATTATAGATCATCGGTCACTATTCTGCGATCGTTTCAGCGGGAATACAATTGTAGGTAAAGTTTGGTTTTCATGGCCCTAAATATAGTATATTTTATTCACAAAAAGGTTAGGATAATTATGTTTACTAATATATTAATTTTTATTATACCCTATATAAGAAACATGAAACGTAACAATAGTGGACTTCAAAGTGTCGAAGTGTCGAACTTTATCGTTATATACCGCCATCTTCCATAAACGCTGCAGACAGAACTTAGGTTTGGCTTTAGTTTCGTTTAGTATTTAGCTGCGACGCGATTTGATAAGTAATTTGATTTGCTAGCCGCGAAGCGGGGGCAGCGCGGCTGTCTCGCCGACCGGCTGCTAGTCGCTCCAAACGCGAACGCTCGCGCGCACGTCAGGCTCGCGCTCGCCTGCATAATAACGCGGCCCGTTTAAAACGCAACGCTCACTCTAGAACAATCAATCCATTCACACATTACTACACCCCCTCATCATCATATCAGTCGCCCGTCTAAACGTTGTCATAACGCCCCCGACCATATGATCCGGGTTGAACTGCGCTGATCTCTTAGGATCACGATGTGGATTTCGATCGAATCGAAAAGTGCATAGACAGTGATGACTCAGTGACAAACTTTCTAAGTGTGTTGTGACATGATTAAGTTGGAGATGTGAATGTTGAGGAGTTCGGAGCTGGTGATATTGGGATAGTGCGATGGCCGGTGCTAGTGAGGAGAGTGGAGGTGTAGAAGAGGCGCCAGGGCCGGTGGGAGGGCCGGTTGGAGGGCCGGTAGCGGAAGGTCGAAAACGTGGTCTGAGCGGGTCCATGTCGTTGCGCACGCGAAAGCTGGGCCGACGCCTGTCTAGGAGCATGTCCATTGTGGCTTTGAAGCTCCCTGAAAAGGCTCAGAGCATCACAAGGTCTTCCTCTAAACTGATGCGGTCGGGCAACCGAGATAAGAAGAATCGCTCTTTCGATTTGTCTATCATATTACCCGACAAAACCCAGAAACAGGTAAATAACGCATAATGTTTTGGTAGAATAAATCACAAGTTAAAAAAACAACAAATACATATTTTCGAATTGAAGTCATTACAAATTCCAGGATAATTAACAGATAAATATTTAGGAGTTCTTATGAACTTTAAATGTCACAATACTTAAGTCATAATTATGTTAAAACGTTTAAACTATTTAAATCAGGATATTCAAATTTTGGAGAGATAGAGGCGTGAAACTGATAATGTGATTAGTATGAATAATCTACAGTCAATAAATTGTTAAACGTTTTAAATACAAAAAGATAAAGATAACCATGTTGTGTAATGAAATAAAATTTCACAGACTAAATTTCTTTTAAATATTGATGATTACAAAATGTAGAGTGTTAGCTTTTATTAAAACGTGCATGTAATTTATCCTGCTCGGGTGTCGGTACAAGGAATAATTTGTGCCATAACGAGAAGCAACAATGGTAGCGCCAAGTTTTGGTTCATTTAGTCACAACCACGTAAGTACGTAGTGTGCATTCAAATGTGTGTTTATCGAGTCAATGCATTTTCGCCGACTGTGGCGAAACATTGTCGCCCACTGTGCAGATTTCTCCATTGATACAATAATCACTTGGTAACGTGTTGGTACTGAGTCTCATATCCCTTACGTTATCATTTTTACTATGCTGATGTAACCAGTTATAGAAGTAAATGTAGTTAACTAAGGATCAAGGCTGATGTAAACTGTTTTCTTTATTGATAAAGATATACATTTCGAGGTTGTCGGCGTAAGTAAAAGGCAAGTTGGTGTATTTAGTGCACTTCTGGAAATTCTAGTCCAGCAATAAGTAGTAACACAATCTGAGAGGAATAAGAATTCTAATACATATCTGCAAAAAGAAATAATCTTACTGTTGTTTTTCGACACAACGTGATTTTCTTAAGTCGATACCACCCATTTTCAAATCGTGGTATCCATTGTTTGGTTAGTCAATGAACCGGAATCATCCGCTTTGTCAGAGCTCGGAGCAAGCACAATATGGTTTACCTGTCCACTGAGGACGGTTTACCTTTTATCGTGCATAAATCTGTAATTGTGTGAACTATGTTTATAAAAGGAAATAAACATGCTAACGTTTGTATGACCCATTTAGTAGATGTATTGATAGATGTTACGTGATGTTTTTAGATTGTAAGATGTTGGCCCAATTTACTCCATGATTCTAGGTGACATGATATGAGTAACTGAAATGAGTACTCAGAAAGTAAATTATAGCACAACTAATATAAAGGCAATCATCTATTAACTAAGAAACATAATTGCCTAATTTGTTTGTAAATTGAGGAATAGTGCATAAGAACTTGTTTTTACTTTTATTAGTATGAGTTGGGTTCTAAAATAGTCCTGCTTGTTTTGTTATCTTATAACGATTACATAAAAAAATATTGCGGTATCTTCTTAAAAAGAAGTAGTTCGTAGTTCGGTATCTTATTTAGAAGAAGATTTTATTTAATGGTATAAATGAAACCTCTAAGTTTTAATAAGTGGTTTAAAAAGCAGCCATTCAGATTATAGCCACACCGGTAAAGATCACGGTTGTGTAATTACACCAATTATTGCCGCAAACGCATTTCCTTAAAATAAAAAAGGACAGTTTGATTCCAGTACAATTTGTCTCATTAAATTGGCGCCAACTAATTATGGGCACTACCGGATTCGATTACTTATATTTTTATAGTTATTCGTGCGCATAAACTGCGCGTAATTCCACACAAAGGCACTTCAAAGTCGTTCTAGTATCTTTAGCTGACGACAAAATTAACTATTTGATGTTTTTATATCCTACTTTTTGTTTCACGTACTCGGTTAGCTACCGAGAGAATAATTGTTTCTGACCATTGTCGTAGAGCCTTCACCCACTTGCAGACGTTTAATCGAACGAAATCATTTTGATTCTGTGCACAGTCTAGGCAAACTGAATGTAGGCGGTGAATGGTTTATTAACTGTTTTAGTCACAACGAGACAAACAATACATACAAAGGCTAAGCCTCTTTGTTAGTGCAATCTACATACCTACTTCTCGAAACAATACTTGTAGTGACATAACGGATTCGCTGAAGTGTCTTTTTAAATTGTAAATCATTTAATGTGACAAGAGGAAAGTGTAGTCCTTGTGTATGTGGAAAAATTAACTCTGTTTTTTTAGTTAAACAGACGAAAACAATATAAAACAATATAATGGAATAAAGGAAACACTTAAAGATATCGAGATTCTAAGAGTTTGCTGAAACACGTTAATAGCAACAAAAATACAATAACACCATTTTCATATTCTAATCACATTTGTAAGATGTGATCTATATAATAAATTTATATATATTGCCTAATTAAAGGTTTCCACGCAACTTGAAACATTTAATTGTACAAGATTAGACAGAGTTTACCGATTTTTTATCTGTTCATAAATTAACGGCTTCAATGTTTTTTTTAGCAAACCTCAGTATAATGACATTGTCGAACAGCGTAAATCATTTGAACCCTACCCCAACTAAAAGTTTAAGCAACCGGCGCCTAAGAAATCATTGTCGTAAATTTTCTTTCTTCCATCTACCCCATATCATCAGAGATAGATGGTTTAGTTTTTAACGTTCCTCTATCAATCTTAGACATAATATCACCTGTCATAGTTTGTTTTTTTTTAAATAAGGCTGATTATATTATAACGTCTTTCAATACATTTTTTCTAAATACTTATTGTATATATAATACTAAATACATATAGAAAAATCTGATTATTGTTTTAGGTATTACAAGTATTCCCTATTTCCTGGATATTGGAAATAGGTCGCGAGTCGACACTGGTATAACATTATTGCCTTTTATTCCTCAATTATTTTAGAATTTCAATCATTGCACAAATAACAGTTCAAAGAGTCAACGTTCTTATTTTTTGCTGTGTATGACAGAACTACATTGTTTTAACACAATAATGAGGCACTGGCAGACGACGAATCGTTTAGCCTCAATAAGGAAGAACGCCCACAGATTGCAGTAGCGATGCATCTCTATATATCTGCTATTCAGGATGTAGCATATAATGTCTTTATATATTTCATCATCATACTAGCCGTTGAGAGTCCACTGCTGGACATAGGCCTCCCCAAGATAGGGGATATTTTGCCTACACTTGCCGCCCTGGGGAAGCGAGTTGGCAATCGCAGAGCGCAGCTTTTGCGACAGGGATCCCCGCCCTGTGCATTTGAGCTGCATTCTTTTAAATACATATAGATGGCGATCTGTCGGTTCTAGTACCTTAGTCGCCTTTTACGACACCTGGTACAGGGGGAGGTACTATTTTATTCTCCGGTACCTCAAGGCTTTTATATGTTTACTGTATTAGAGAAAAATACTGAATAGTATTCGCGTATATTAAACAGAAACTGAATCTGCATACAAGACAATGTATACCCTACTTTTTCTCCAATCTGAAAAACTGTTTATTTAATTATAAGTATAAAAAATACTAGTCTAGTAATAGACTAGGTAAATATAGGATAAAAAATTATATACCATACTTTATATAATATTCGATAGCTTATTTTCAGTAAGCCTTTAAGTACCGCATTTGATTTATACGACATTATTCATTCATCGGTTTAAATTTCCACGTTAGAATTCAGGTATGCCAGTTAGACTCCAAAGATGGCTAAACATTACTAAGTGTAGGTTGAACTTATTCAAATCAGTGCTAAAAATCTAAAAGTCCTTACTGATTTCACTCCATAGTTGCAAACGACCAATAAGAGGAAAGGGGAGCAAGGTTGAAACTTCTTTCTTTACGTTTCGCAACAAAAGAGAAGCACATGAGTTATATTGCTGGTTTAAGTAGTTGGAAGTAAAATGAAGTGTGAAATTAGCAAGCAAGGCAGAGTAATAAGACAGTAGCGTCAGCGGTGTATGCTAATAATTGCAGGAGAAAGTGATGTCGCAACTGACTGAATTAGGAACACGTTAAGTGGCAAGCGCGTGCCGCATGCGGGCTATATAATAGTACGAGTCAATTAATTAGACGAGTTAGAACAGACAATGGAATAAATCATAGCATACTCTTGGTAGTAGTAATTTCAAAAATTCGCCTAATGTTTCATATTCCCTTACGTATGTCCACGTGTGTTTAAATCAAAAATTAAAAAAAATATAGTACGAAACCATTGATTACAACTATGGCGATGGATTGAACCAGAACCGAGCGGTATATCCATCCGAAACAATGCAGCTCAAATGCAGGGCGGGGATGGGCAGTAACATACCTATTGCGAAAGCTGCGCTCTGCAATTGCCAACACGATTATATAGCGCGGCAAATTTGGCAGAATTACCCCTTTATTGGTCCAGCATTGGACTTCCAACTAGCATGATGATGATAATGATCAACTGACAATATGTTAGAGCTCAATGGTCATTAAAATTGAATAAAGGTCAATAAAGCTGCACAATGTTTGTTTATACATTTTATATTGCATTTCGCGATGATCTCGTTTGAGTTTTGCCTAATGTCTAGCTTAAGAAAATATATCAATCATATTTCGTTTGTTGAGATCAATGAACAAGTGTTACTAATGTGTCCATTAATTTGGAACTGACACTATTTGCCGGTTTTAATACCTATGCACCTGAATGCATATGAATATAAATGGTTTTATGTTCATATGTGTGTTTATATAATAACTGTCAATGAGGAAAACTACTGTATACTCGTATAAGATTAATAGTTTTATAATGAGTGAGTACCTTCGTGTTACTGCCATCAGTATATTTTTGATAATACTAAGTATTTTTTTCTTTGTAAGTCCCATATTCTTTATAGAAATCCCAATAAACATTTCTTTAAGGTAATTCTTTAAAGCAATTCACACTATGTTCAGTTATATCATAGGTACACAGATTCAGCGAGTGAACGTGCATTTAAGCGTTATGTCATCAAACCAGTACCTCAGAAGTTAACATAACATCAATTTTTATGCCTTGTTAACGAGTGTATGTTTGTAAATAGACTATTCGCTGTTTCATTGATCAAGGACATCGACATCATTGTGTGTCATTTAGTCTAATTGTCCACACATGATCATATTTTCAACGATGACTCTCAGTTATAACGTCAGTCATGTAACTTAGGTGCATTTGCAGTAAACGTAATAAAAATAATGATGGGAACTCATATCTATGTTTGTTGTAAACAAATGTAGTATTATTTTTGTTTCCCAATAATGATAATAATGGAATCAATAATATACTGATAGCCCTAAAGTAAATAAGATAAATTTTAGGTGAAGTGAGGTTTAGATCCTCAATGGAAGTATGAATGAACAGAAATCGTGTCTATGAATAAATTGCTTAGACGTTAAATCATTGTTGCGCATTATTAATATGGTGTAAGAAAGCAGTTCTGTTACCATTCATTTAAATTCATTGTATTGAACTAAGCCTTTAGGACTGAAAAAAATAAGTATGTAGCATTTTGCAATAAAAAAATTTAGTATGTTAGTCGATAATAAGTCGGTATTGCTGGGTGGCACATTTAATGTTTAGTTGGATGGGGAGGATTGGTTTTATTAATTTTCATTTCATCAAAATAAGATAAAAAGCCGCATTTTTTTTTAAATTACCTTTGAGGCTTTCTATAGAGTTGAATAAATATTTTAAAAGTTTAACATAAGTACAAAAATAACCGCGCATTGATACGATATTTTCATATCCTATTTTTGGTATTAAACAAAAAAGCACCTATTGAAGTCTCTATAGTATTGCATTAAGACATTTTCCAGCGATGATTAATGGTTAAGTTCAAGCGGTTATATTCATAGTTGCAATAAAGAGAGCCAGACCAACCGATGCAAGGTTTTAGCCATCAGGTGACTATCACTTTTCTGCCCGTGCCCGTAGAATGGAACCGGTCCTGACATCTAGAATGCTGCTCGACGCATGCGCAGTGTGCGTACACGCATCGGTCACTGCAATCTCTATAAAGTGGACAGATAAAATCTGGCTTCGTAAAGGCTTTATTTGTATTGGTTGTTTCTTCTTTACTTTGATGAAGGTGGTCAACTTTTTTCGTGTTCGTTACTTGTTTATAGGTGTCCAGATATATTCAAATTGTGTAAATATAGTTTTATGCTACAACATTTGGCTAGCAGTAGAGTTTCTGGAAGTTTAATTAAATTAGGTATTCACATATTTACATAATGAATAAAAAGCAAATAACCACATTGAAAAGTATAAGTTCTACTCTCTTTTCTATTGGTTTGTTTTATGGTTGTTTTCCGATACGTTTGTGCAAAAGCATTTTCAATATAGTACATTTGCATGTTGCGTTAGGTATCGGCGACAAAAACTAGCCACGAGTCTCTAGTCCACACTCGGTTATGTAAATGCAATGAAAGAACAACCTTACTTGCAGTTTTACTTCTGTACATGGTACTCACTACGCATCTTCGAAAGTTATTTCCAAGATTATTTTCTATAAGAGAACTAGGCATCACCTTTAATGTTTCCGATTAATGTTACTAGAATACTTACTTTAGTAGAACTGTAACCAATTTCACTTGAGAATGTCACAGTAGAAGAATATGTTAATTTAATAAAGGTCCAAATACTATTGTAATAAATATTACATTGGTGATGTTTAATTTATTAAGTCCATGGAGTAGACTATCCAAATTTGGATAGGGAACGAATTTGGAGGAACGCTAGTACATGTAAAGAGCGTTTCGTTATATCATCTAGTGCTTATAACAGTATTTATTTTTTTACGAGTGCTAAATAAATTTAAATATTAGTTTCGTAAATATAGAGACGCATTAGTAAAAATTGGCAAAACATACTGAGCGTCTGCCAACAATTCATAAATACTTAGTACTAAGTTGCGTTGAGCATGTCGAGTGTTTTAAATATAGATATAATTCTATATGAACATTAATGGTAACTAGCGGTTTGCCCCGATTTTGTCCAAGTTTTATCCTGTCGATCACGTTACATTGCAAGTTTTGAAATGTTTTGCTTAGATTAACGTAGACAATTTAAGCCAACAGAATGACAGAGAGCCGTCCGATGAGGTACCGGCAGTGTAGTAAGTATAGTACCTCCTGCTGAACCAGGAGTCGTAAGAGGCGACTAATCGGACTATCCGAAACAGTGTAGTTTAAATGCACAGGCCGGGGATGGGCAGCAGTATCCCCGTCGCAAATGCTGCGCTCTGCAATTGCTAACACGTTCACGGTCTCGGTTTTACGGCCTATGTCCAGCAGTGGACTTTCAATGGCTGATATGACTATGATGATTGACAGAAAGAAAAATTTTGTTTTGTTCAAAAGAAGTAAAAATATTAGAAATCCAAGATCAGTCACGTATATAATAATTCATTCTCAATTTCACTATAACTACTTATATCTTCATTGAAATTTTCACTTTTACTGATTTGGTCCAACCATTATTAAGTTTTGCTCTTAGTAATATAAGCCTTATTTTAAACGTCATTCAATAGGTCAAATACAGTTGATATTCTGATATTTGTTTATATCAATGTGCAGTTAATCATTACATAATAAATATATACCGTTAGACATGTTCGTGCGAGATGCATCTGCAGTTAATGTACTTGTTCTAATAAAAGAACATGCATAGAGCATCTAAAATAGACCGTCCATATTCCTTTACGATATGGACGGTAAAGGCAGTTTATGGCTGTCAAATGTTGGCGGTGGCCCAAACTGCGCGGAATAGTAAACATACATACTATTGAATTAACTACATTGCTGCCAGATCCTGACTGATACATTGAGAAACAGATTTAGGGAATATTTTCGTTTTGCAAATCTCTAATCAGCGTCAGTGTTTCTAAAATAGGTGCATTTGATTCTATTTAATTGTTTCAAGTTTATTTAATTTAGTAAAATTTTATTTTAATAATAATTTTACCAATTATTTGTTTTTATAAAGTGTGGCTTCTAAGTGAGAATATATTAGGGAATATACTATATTAATACCTACATAATCCTAATCCTAACGATATACCTAACTACTTCCTAATCGATATACGATTATATGATAAAACTTTGTAGGGCAAACTTGGCGCAACAGTATATTCACAATATTTAACATGCATTGTGTATAAAGTTAGACCTAAGTTTCTATAATTTACACTTAAGCATTAACTGACGACGTCACCTCAAACAGGAGATGAAAATAAAGTCTTGCAAAATATTTTTGCCGTCTCTGTCATGCAGTTAGACATTACATCCGCATCACATCGAAGACAAAGACTCCAAGACTCGGGCACGGTTCATCGGCTACAAAACCAGTTGCTCTGACGATAGTGACGGTGAATACCAAATGTTTTGCACCAAACAATCAGCACTTGTTTGAAAATTTCGTGGCGCGCTATGTCGTAAATAAGGATTTTGTTGAAATATTACTGTTACAATAACCGTTCCCAATTTGCTTCTGGTTTGCGTTATTTGTTTTGAATGTTCTATTGTTACATTTATTACATTCATTAGTCTTAAAATAAGGAGAAATTACTAGCCAACGCAGTGCATAGGCACCTCTATCTATGTTCATATAGCTGAAGATATCTAAATTACCGATAAAATTTAATGCGCGACGTGGGAACTGAACTGTGCAACAGTGCTGCAAATGGTTCATTTGTGGTAAAACTCAGGCCTATATCGCATTTGCTTAATAATGATGTTGGTATGGCACATACTCGTGTGAAAATTTATGACGCAATTCTAGGTTAAATATAACTTCAAAGTAATCGATTACACGATCAATCGAGAGGAAACTCTTTAATGTGTAACGAAGCGTGTAATCGGTGTTGTCGTCAATTCGATGATTTTCAGGGGCATTACGGTTAATAAACGCTAACATTTATTATATTTTATGTTGTTTTTGGGAAAGCTGTTATTCAAATACATATGTGATTTTATGAAGGAATTATTATTAGAATTTCCTAAAGAAAATGATATACTGGCTCACTGCAAGATTGACGGATCGTGCGCTAGGACGCTGCGCTTTTGATATTAATTAGTTCAAATTTGTTTGTAATTAGGTAAAAAAATACTAAAGTAATAATCAACAAAATATTAGCTATATTAAAACGGTTCCTGGGAACATTAATGATGATTCATAATTGCGTCTCATTAACCAATAAAATGTTATTCGTTCACATGGAAAGTCTGGACTCAGTTGTAGTAATGAGTCAAAATAAGATGGTTATAAAACTTTACGAGCGATTTTAACCTGGGAATTCATTTTGTGTATCGTCATCGCCTACAACAATAGATGACAATAGCTTTTTGGTAAGCTAGTTTGTAGATATATTCTCAGAGGAAGGAATTTTCATATTATATATTTTTTGGATTATAATAACCATGATATTAGATAGTGCTTGAAAAGGGTGAAAGAAATCTAATTAATAAAAGTAAGGAGAGAAGAAAAAGAGTAGTAAATTTATTGTTATTAAATCTTTTTGCAGTAACAACGACATAAAAATAACATAATCCACCTTTTTTTCGTTCGTTTCATTCCATATATTTTGTTAATAAGTTGCTTCTATATTTTTAGTTACCGGCTGCTACTTTGCGTTTAAATATATATTGCGTATAAATGAGACGACAATCTTGGTTTTGCACAAACAAGACTTCATTATTTTTTTTACTATACTCGTATATGTAATTCACTATATATGTCGGCGTGAACTTCACATATCGTGAGTTTCGTAATCTAGTTTTGCTATGATAAAAACAAGTCAAAGCCGTTTCCTCTTCAATAGTTGAAGGTATTACAAGCCAAATATTACTAAAATTAGCTTACTGGCTAGGGCTAAAAGAGCAGATATATAAAGATAAACCTTCGCATGAATAATAAAAAATCTTAAATACATTACGCAACTAAGTCGACCGCGTGAACTATAACTCTTTCGAAATCATCTAACTTAACAAAACTAAACATGCTCTTAAAGCTAAGTTCTAACATCCTGTGGAAGCAACGATTAAATTTGTTTTATAATTTAGGACTTTAACATAACAGAAATAAAAATAAAGTGAGTAGGTTTTTGTGTTCAGTGGCTTCTTTTATCTTATTTCTATTTTTTGAGGAACGTTCATGTTGCAGGTACATGGTTTGCTACGTTGCTATTATGTCAATAAAAAATAGCAAAGTAACAAGTATAAATATACTTGCTGTGTAGTAAACTATTAAAATAGTACTTCCCTCTATACTGGGTGTCGTAAGACTTGACTTAAGTGCCTGAAACGACAGGCCTGGCCGACCTATATCCATTCAAAACAGCGTTGTTCAAACAGAGCTCAGGTGGGCAGCAGCATTCTCGTCGCGAAGATACGTTGTACGATTGTCAACACGCCTGCCCAGCGTGGCAATTAAGGGCAAACATCCACCTGTCTTGAGGAGGCTAATTTGAGAGTTATTTGTTTAGCGGCAGTGTCAGTACGTAAGAAGCCTCTCTAGTTTAGTTCTAGTTCGAATCTATCAAGCTGATAAATTGTCGGGTGAATTCAGCTATGCTACCATCTGTCTACCACATGTAACTAAGATGATTAAAAAATTATGTCGCACTAAAATAGAATGGGCGGTGAGAGTAGCGTGTTTTGAGTAACTCCACGTTGACACGTCGAAAACTCACCGAGGCAGTTTTGGGTCACCGCGGGTATCCCGGACACAACAATGTGATCATTTCGCGGTTACAAAAATAGATTTTAGCAACGAATTTTGTTACATTATTGTTTCATAATGTAGATTAAAATTGGGATAGCTTCAGACAAGCAAGGACTTAACGATCGTTTAAATATGACTTAAAATTACATCTGTTATCCATCATATACCATCATAATTCTGTTTAATGGTTACTACATTTTTTGTTTGTTTTGCATTATATAATTTTATAAACGTACGTAATACAGTTAGCTGTAAAAATATTTTTTATTTATGATTAAAAATGACTTGAATGAAAACAATGAAAACATACAAAAACGTACGTAGATCGAAAATTACAAACTGATTGTACTCATACAAATCTTATAAATGCGGAAGTGTCTCCATATATTTGTTACGTTTTATTAGTTTTGCCCCTAGACATAGGCTACTTTTAGGCCCGTGAAAGTTCCCGCAGGATACGGCATAAAGAGAAATCTACGCGGACCAAGTAGCCGCTAGAAAGGTTGTATAATTTTGAATGGAATTCAAATGACTCTATTATCATTGGCCTTTATTTATCTAAGGAGGAAACAATCCCAAATATTTCTCAATAAGTAAGTTATGGACACGAAGTCGATCAATAATCATGTAAGTAGTAGACATGATTAATAAGAGAGTGAAATAAATATATTATACTATAAACTCGGTGTAACGGTTTTTTGTTTAAACACAATATTTACTTATAACTTATGCTATTGTTTAAAACAGCTGCGTTCTCGTTTATACAAAGGTAATTGAAAATCAATATTTTTTTAATAGTGCCGTTGGGCTTGCCTTAAGCACGGAATGCCGTAAGTTCGAATCCCGGTCGGGTCGAAATTAAAATTTCTTTATCTTTATTTGATGCGGGATGCGGGTATTTTTAAGTACAAGGTAATCTTAACGGGTCTGGCATAAAAATATGTTGAACTTACTTAACTTCATTGCTAGTGGCAGAAATTCGACGTTAACTAATTAAAAAAAATTCAATATTGATACATACATATTTGATATATATAACTCATATTAAACTTTATTATTTTGTTTCTGTGTTCTTTCTCTTTATAATCCTTATTTAGGCCAATCCATTGCAGTTTAAAAATGGAAACAAAGGTATTTTTTTATAAGGTGCCTGTGTGAATTTCATATTACACATTACAAAGTATGTTTTGTTAGATCTGTCATATTGTTGTTGACACAGAAGCGAACTGTCAGCAAAGAAATGTGCATGGTTTCTTTGTTTTGACGGTATAGCGTGACTAAGTGGGTCATGATCACCAGCGATATTACTTTTCAATTAATAGAATAGAAACAGAAACAGTTAATTAATGTTTTGTAGAAGAATAATTTCGTAGTACTGATCTATAATTCTATTTCGATCTATTATTCTGTTGTATTTAATACGAGTTACATAAGTATCTATACAATATTTATATCAAGATAAACGTGCCTCATAAAACAAATTCCATTTACCTCTGTCTACGATCAAATAACATTTTAATAAAACATATGAGCACTTATGATGCACCTTCACTTGTTCACGTGTGGTAAGAGACATATGACATTAAACTTTACATTGCATGTTCAGTGCATGTTAAACGTTTGTAATATTTCATGAGACTATAATGGAAGCTAGATTAAGTGGAATAACATCTGTCACTTGCCTTATTTATACGCCATGTACATTCGAGTTCATATTCGTAAACTTTTAAACTCACTATCGACGTTTACATATATTGGTGCATAATAAATATTTCGCACTTGGTCATCAATGAGAGCGATAAGAGCCCTTTTACCCTATTATATATTATAAGATTGTCTAGTGCGGGTCATTTGTTACTGACGCATGAGAATACACACGCAGGCGTGACCAATCTTGTCTTGTGTTTCTTAGTGTGTGTGGTTTAATACGCAATACACGATCGAGAAGTAATTTCTCTCAATTTGTATGTCGTATGTGCTAAATATAGACAGAGTAATTTTTAAAATTAGTATTCCTATAATAGTTTATGGATTATTCAGAGTTTATAAAACTATTGTGAAACAATTTTTATAAAAGACTAAAGACTAAGACTAAATATTTTAAAGAGCAGTGGCTGATTAGTAGACAAGGAATATTAAGCCAACACTACCAGCCATAGTTAAATTGATAGGATAAAAAAAGTTTTTTAGAATTTTTATATGTATGAAGTCACTTTACACAGCGAAGTGGGAAGTCAGTACAGGACATATTTTAGCAATAGTTTCTATAATTAGTCAAGATTGTTAAGGTTGCGGCAGATGAATGTCTGTTCTTTTGTTATATTAATTATCAATGGTAATAAGATGATAATAAGCTTATAAATACTAATTACGTAGCATTGCTCTGTCCGCCTACAAGTGTAGAAGTGTTCTGAGGATGGTACAGTTAGGTAATTAGTAGAGTGAACGGCGTAAAGCAGTGTCCTTCTCCAACGGTTTTTTATATAACTTACACAGTATTAGCATAAATGTTGAATATTATATGACGGTTGCAACTAGTGAGTCAATACTCGTATGTCGGCCAGGGTAACAAATTATCACATATCCTTCTACATGCTATAGCCGACGCAGTACAGAGCTGTGTAGGATGTTAGGGTGGTAATTAGAAGTGATAATAATTGGCTCTTTGTAATAGCCTCAATAGTATAATGTACACTTTTGGTTCCATTTAATTAGTTCATAATAACACAAAAATACAATTATTTGCAAACAATATGAGGCATATATCTATCTTATGTATATTTTATTTATCTACGTTCGTTATACTTTTTATTAAGTTATTAAGTTGCCAAGTTTTTTACCAAATGATATAATACAAACCGCCACGTGCTAAAGTGGGAATAAATAATTAGTTTGAAGCAGGCGCAACTTTAAGCCAACTGTAAATATTTAATTACAACATTTTGTTATTTCATGTTCGTGTTCACAGTATTATAATATCATCTTGATTGCACACTGTCTGCGTGAGTAATATTGATTAAATATCATAGGCACGTGTTCCTGCTAAAACTTTACGTTCAATACCATGTACATTTCAAACGTGTCTTTAATCTATCTATATATCGGTAAATAGATGCGTAATATCACATGGATATCACCAACGTGTTGGCAACCTCATGACTTAAATATATTATGTTACATGTTACATTGCCCAGTAATTTCATTGCCTATTTGCCCGATAGCGTAACCTCTCTAAACGAGTCTTTCTCTCGTCCTTTCACTGGCACTCCACAATCCAATACACTTCACACATACTTCTTTTGAAGAGCAATACAACGTGTTTGTCGGCGAATGCGTGCAGTCCCCGTCCCATCAAGCGATAACCGGCCGCAATGGTGCGGCTGGGCTCACTCTACCCACTTATGCAAAACTTGGTTGATCGCTATTGATCCCGCTCAAATCCCGCGAGCCAGGTGAATACGGGCACAGGGTCGCTCGTAAATGAGCAACCGCGCCTTCTCCCGCGGTGGCGCTGGAATCGACGTCTGAGTCCAGCAATAGTTCGTCCGAAAAAAAACTATTGTTGTGATGAAGACTTGCAAAGTATGGTACAAAGCTCCTCAAACATTTTGCGTTTTTTGTTATTTTTAGTACTAATATATTTCATAATTAAAGTCGATTTAAAGCGAAAATATTTGATTCAAAGAGTGTTTTAAATTACTTCATTTATTTTCCACTACATATTAGGTTTTATGTGCTTTAAAAGCGCATAAATTAGTTATTTCTAACTGTTTTTTCTGGCATTCCTGATCAGTACAATGAGATAAACTTATCGAATTATTGTGTTGTCACCCTTCCTTAATAAGTGCACAAAGTTTAAATTAAATGTCTCAGTTTAAAGTAGATCAAAATTGAGTCCAAAGAAGTCAGTTCCAACCAAACATACAAAATTACAGGTGAAGCTATTAAAAACGTGTCAAAATGTAAGATCGTAAGAGTATATAGTAATAAACTTGAAATCCACTGCTGCTGTCCACTAGAGATTCGTGTTTAAGAAGTACCGGCCAGTCGTTGAGGTAGGCGTTAAATTACACCTGCCAATTTCTTGATATAATGGTCGGAACCATGTCGATAGTACTTCTATTACCTTTTAACGTTTGGAACCATGTTTAATAAAATATTGAGTATTGAAAATATTCTAAACATTCCCCATCACTGATTGTGAATATCATATAGTCACTATACAATAACTATTATTCAACATTCGTGGGAAATGCGGAAGCTTCATCTAGGTATTTGTTCGCTTTTCATTCTTTGAGCACAATACGTATGTACTCTGAAGCAAGATCAATTTGAATTACGTATTAAGCATATAATATGTTATTGAAAATTTAAAATATATTTAGAGTTTTAAACAAAGTAGACTATTCCTAATTTTAATATTACTTTACCCTTTCCAACTGTGCATCATATAATAGTAATTCTATTGTTGTTATCATAATGACTACGTCAGAGTCAAGCAAATTGATAAAAACAGATAGTATTATGAAATCGTGATAGGCTTATTTTGCAACTTAATAATATGAGTAGATTTTGTCATTAAGTGTTTTGGAAAGATCTATTAAAGATGTATATGTCGAATATTTGTTTTGAATTTGTAATACAAAACCGCGGTTCAAGAGAGGAGACACTAACGTTGAACGTAAAGCAATATTAGCTCTAAGGTAGCGTTATCTACAGTTGCATAAGTGGAATGGCTCGGTAAGAAGAGACAGTAATCGTTAGTCGGCGACGTAAAACAGTTTAATTGTATGAAAGTGAAACGCGATGCAGTTAAAGCGAGATCTTTCTCATGGGCAGCTCTCCCCGGGTCCAAGGGCAGCGCTTAATTATTTAATAAAAATAATTCTAGATTTTTTGTGAAACCGTATCTAAAGAAGTGGAAAGAATATACAGGACACCTTTTATCTAATGCCCTAAAGCAGCCGACGTTCACAAACTCTTTAATTATTGGAGGTTTGTGTATTCGTCTATTGGACATGCAGTTAAGGAAAGGATACAGCTATACAGCAAGCTTGTTCAATAGAAATTATTTTCTCTGGTTTATTTCTTAAAAAATATTTGATCAGTTTATTTTTTTTTTGTAGTTTTAGGATTCTTTTAGTTACTCATAAGTGTTTATTCATTTAGTTAATTTAAAAGATTTAAAGTTGTGTCCTATTACTACGTTTTAAGAGAAAAGAATTCTTAGTTTGATTTTGGTTTTGAAGACGTTCAAAGTTATCTCACTTGGTCATGTTATAAATTTCACAAAAATTATAAATACACGACCAAAATATTGGATTGAATTAAACCTCGTACTATACCGGCTAACACAAATAAATTGATTTAAATCATCATTTATAAAAATATTTATAGATTTTTATCAAGCCAGTTAATACATATAAAAGCGCGATACCTATTGCGTTTTTGTATGCATTTCAAGAATGTCTGTTGTAAACGGCAGAAGCATGTTAAACATGAAATTGGACTCGTTATGGTATGCTGTGTCGTTCTCTTTTGTTTCATTCTTAGAAATGAGGATCATGAAATGGCGCGTGCGACGCAAATCGACAGCGTAGGCATCTTCCTCAGCGGAAACGGGCGAGTCGAGATAATATTCTATTAAAGTCTTGTTGTATCTGTAATGTTAATGAGATTCAATTATGTCACAGTTGACCCTAGCCTTCGACTTATGTAAGAACTTGTAGGAAACGCCGAACTTTATGCAACCGAAATTATATTACAACGTGTGATAGATTAGTGTAAGTTAGTTTATTAGAGCAAATTAGAGTGGATTTTATTATAGAAATAATGAACCACTTATATAAGTAATTATATTGTAGGGTAAGTAATTTGTAAGCTACGAGTAATTACAAGAGAGCCGTGTACATATTTCTCAGTTCAATGATCCTGATTAAAATAAGCTTGCTTGATAGTAAGTTGTCTGATAGAAACGTTATATATCTTCAAGCTCGATACATCACAGCAATGTAATCCCGAGGTCGCGTCACACTTAGGTAATAGACCTTTATCTTCAGTCATGCAGCTGTATTAATTACATCTCTTTTCTTTGTTTAACCATCTATGTCCGATTGCACTGGTATGATGTGGCGACGCATTCTCGAATAATTGCAAGTAATTAAATGTTAAAATGTATTGTGATGTATGTCAGCAAGTACACACTATTAAAAGTTAAACGTATTAAAACCAGGCATTTTAATGTGGAATTTGTGTGATCAGGATTTCTTGGCACAAAATACCTACAACTTGTGAAAACAAAAACTCATTTTAAACTTTGCGATATGATCACTTATAAAAACTTATTTCACAATGTGCTTTATTATCTAACACCAAATGTCCCATAGCAAAAAAACAAATAATACATTATTAAAACCCGGAGTCCGGACGTAGTCGCACGTTGAACCGTTGTATATTGTTGGGTTAAATAACAAGAAGGTACATTACATAATGGACTTTATAACAATTGTAACAAGTGTAAATTTGTTAATTTTCTATCCAGTCCTATGTTTTATGGAAATTCTTCTCAAAAATGTAACCTTTGTGCAGATATCAACTTATTTTGCACGCAAGCAGTGGTTGGTGGAAACTGGATCTTGGCTTATTATAATGCGCATAATAATAGCATAGGCTAGCTAGGCAGGTAGGTACTAAATTATCTGTGATAGTAGGCCTGCGTAACCTTGCGGTCTATCACTTGTTTTATGCTTAATTGCTTTATTTTTCTTATATAGAGATCAGTTTCCCTGAAACTTGTTGTATTCCTTATTTTTGCCATGCAAAAGATAATTATACAAGGTTATCCAATCCAAATTATTTAAAAGAAATTTTTAATACTCTCTCAGCATAACTGGTGAAAAAGGTTTCCTAAATACTTAAGGTGCTGTTTAGGTAAATATCTAAATACGTTTGTATTATTTTCTGTAATCCCGATGTCATAGTATAAACAATCACACATTATAGATATAGATAAGTTGTCACCTTCTAATGATAATATAGTAAGCACGCATAATGCGCACAACTAGAGAGAACCTATTGCCATAATGGGTAGGTTACCCTATTGTCTAGTGAGGGTAACCTAATTAACATAACATAACAAAGGCGTCATCGGTTACACAGTTCCCATACGACTTCCACTTTCATTGGGTTTTCTGTAGGTAATTAATATTTTGAAGCGCAACTCTAATCTTCTTTATCTTCAATCTTACTTTCGTTAGACTGTCTAGCAGTTCTTTGTTTCATATAAATGTATCCGATCATGATACAATAATATTCACTGTTTCATTTTTGTTTTATGCTTCTTTTTGTACCATATTTAGAGGGAAGGTAGCTCTAAGAGCAAATAGGAGATTTAAATAATAACATTTAAAAAATATGCGCTGGGGTAATAGAGTCGACTGCAGTCCCGGAACCGTTAGATGGCAGTTTATTTATCCCAAACAGTATAGCTCTAGCTAAGATAAATTAATAAAACATGATTAATTATTAAATTTAATCTCGATTACTCAATTAAGACTAGTTATTAGGTTATGAATCTTCTTAGAAAACGAAATTGACAGAGTTTAATTAAACGATTACTTATTATATTGTCGAATTAAGACGTTGATTTAGAGGATGGTTGTATATTAGAACAAGTAAAGATGCTTAAGGAATTTTGCTTCCCGTTGCCTCAGCTTTCCACGATGTCAAATGTATGTGTATTAAAAAGTTGTTTGGAACATTTCCATTTGGTCTTTGTTGTTAATTTTGACGAAGAAATGTATAGATAATTATAATCTTAACAAACTAATTATGTTAGTTACAAAAATAATGTTTAATTATTCAATGCTTGTATACATCGTCTATTAGTCAAGCAGTGAATTTTTGAATTCTAGAAATTACTCACATAGTAATGTGTAAACTTAGTAAAGTAATCACTCAAGTAATATTTCTTTCGAGTTTTTTTCTCAAGACACGAAATCCAGGAATATTAAGACTAGCATTGCAATCCATGACAGGTATGCTCACTCATGATTAGCCCAAGCGTTTCGCACACTGTTTCTTAAGCCCGCAGCTATTGTAGAGGGTTCTCACAAACGTCGGTAAACGTCATCTTGCATTGGCAAATTGCTGCATTGTTTGGTTTTTAGAGTTAGTATCAACCACAATGACATGCTAGGTTACATGTTCACTGGGCGCGAACAATGGTGCCAGTAGTGCCGGCTTATGGCGACAAAATACTTTCCATTTTTAAGACGCTCAGTAGATTCTATAAAATGTGAAATGTAAACAATGTGAATCATTAAGGCTATGCACTTTAATGTAAATTATAATGTGTTGAAGGTAGCCAGTGAATCACAATTTAAACCATTACAAAGGCTTGTAGGTATATCAGAGTTCTGCCCTTGTTACTTTGCTTTACAAAAATGCGCCGTACTGGCCCGATAGCGCATAAGGTAGTGCTCCTTTTTATTATTTTGTGCCAAAATGTCTTGGCTGGCCCCACCCAGGACAAATATTTATATGATGATATTTGTGGGTTTGTTCTGTGCCTGAGTGTTGAATATATGTATTTAAGCATTATATTAGTGATTCCTCTGTTGGCTTTTGTCCTTAACACAACCGCTTTAAGTGTTTTATCACGGAGTTTGGTCAATGAATGAGATATCATGTAAAAAGAAAAAAAAATACTTTTAGATCACAGACAATGATTCCCTTATCCAAGAAATTATTTAAGTAAAAGAGTATTATCAATTTTGTTCCAATAAAAAGAGAGATTTCGATTGTCGGCCACGATACGAGATATTATGTATGCAAATAGGATTGTCTGTTTACAAATAAAATAGTCTTTTACAGCAACAATAATGACGTCGTTTATGTTTTTCATATAAGGAATCCTGATTTGGCCGTGGTGGGTTTAATACAACGGCCTTAAACGAATTTTATAACAAATGATAAAATAATGAACGAAAGCAAGTCTATCCATTTTAGTAAGATCCAAATCTAGCATAGGTGAAAGTAGAATTTACTTCATGTAGGTTGCAGAATATTGCAGCTTTCACGTCTCATACGGTGCATTTAAATATCGTTGTCCGTTGATTTCTTTTAATATTATGTAATCAACATTTTATTGAAAGGAATTGGAAATGTTTTCTTGCAATTTACATTTGATGTTTCTAGCTAGTTGGTAACATGTAGTGGTGTTCTCGTAGTTTTTACGTAAATTTATCAGGATCTAAAAGTCACACATATTGAAGTATAATATTGACTAAATAAACATAATTTGATTGTTATTGTAAATATTGTAATATCGCATTTCTAGAATACAATTTTAATTTCTTTTATCATTTAAAAATTGATGGGATCTGGGACTCTGCCATTACCTGACGGAATTTAAATATTTCTACAGTTTAATCTATGATTATCATATGTGCACATATAGATCTTGTCACTAGTTCACTATCCATGTTCTAACACTTATCATTTTTTTTCTTATTAATACATACATTTAATTGAATTTCTTTCATACATGCCAATCTAAAAGGTATAAATTATTCTGACCTATAAAATTAACGCGAGGACTTTTGGTATATCCAAACTGCATCAGCTATATGTGAGCAAGTCGAGATGAAACAATAGTCGTCGTTTAAGATGATTATCCTTAAAATCAGTTTGTCAATATTTATGTTTATGCGATTTATAACCTTCAGCCGAAGTAATCATGGTATTTAGTTTTTAATGAGGAAACAGGTGTCGGAAGTTTGCGGTACCAAAGCCACAACAGGCGCCCAATCTCCTTGGTTTTATGCAAGGTTTTCTATAAAAATAATATTTGTACTGTTTCTGATTTCACTTTAGAAAACATTGTAACTAGCGTATTTGTTATTTATTCTAAATCTATCTGTTTCTTATATAAACCACTAAATAATCAATACGAAGAAAAGCAAATTATTAATGTAGTTAATTAATTGAGCAGTATTTTCAACTGATATTTTCCAAACCATCTACTTAAATATGGATGATCTTAGATTACTCTGATACAATAATCGTCAAATTCTGAGTAATTCGAGAATCATTTTTACTGTCAAAGTGTATATGAACTTGTTATTGGAATAGCCTTAAGTTCTTTCATTGTTAGGTACCCAGTAGATGAGACGATTAAATAATCTTAATTTGGGTTGAGCAATCATTGCATTAACTGGGACGTTTATCAATATTCTTATGGGAAACAATATCAACCGATGTTGTTAAAACGTTGTTGTTATTTTCATGCCATGAACATACAATTTAGATAACAAGATATAAATACTGGTTAACGTTCTAGAAGGCGCAATTTCATCTGAATTACACGATCACGGTTGATAAATCCAGTTGATTGTCATAACGACGTGCCATTACCGTCCAGCACAGAATATGGGTAATCCGATGCAAGGTCAAAGTCAACAATCGTATCACAGGTAATGCACGTGTTATTTGAAACATAATATGAATAGTGTTTTTCCTCTTACGGTTTTAATCACAACAACTTATTCGTATTTTCGTTGTTTCACTAATTTGTATAATATTACTTCAAAAAACATTCAAAAGCTTTAAACGTTGAAGTTTAGTATTATAGTTTAAAATACAGACGCAGGACTGTTCTGACGTATAACTGTCTGCTAGAGGGAGACCTAGTAGCTCATTATTAAGCGACGCAATGCCTGCATATCGTTCGATCGCCCTGCCAGGTATTCAATTCAACCGTAGAAGCGTTATTCTCGGGTCTCGGGATCTGAATGAGACATGTGCGTTTAACTTGTCGTTTGGGGTTATATATGACCACTTCCCTTGATAGTAACAAAATCAAATATTTATTCCATTCTTTAAGGAATTACTATTTGATTCTATAACTATTAAGCACCATAGCTAAATTTCAGATGCAGATGTTAGTTAAAAAATTGCTAAAATTCATAACTATTTTTCCTGATTTTATTATCATTAGTCTAATTAATTGCCCCATTAATAGTATAAAAATGTAGTAGTAAAAATGTTTGCAATTGCGAATGTATACAGATACAACAGTTGTCTGAATTCAATTGAATATTATTGTCATACATAAGGAATGATCGTCGCCATAACTTGACCTACTCAGAACAGGCATAAATTCCAATACAATTACTTGTCTTTGCATCTAAGTAATATAGATACTTTTAGAATATTACTCATGATTATCATTATTTAATTTGGCGGCCTCGAAGGCCTCGAAGAAGGAGACCTAAGATTTGATTATTGACCGAGTTGACTAGGTTATCGATGCCGCCTAATATAATCTCCGAAACTAATAATCATATCGATGTTACAGGTTGATTCTACTGAGTTGATTCTACTTTGTATAGTGGCAACGAAAGAAAATCCGAAGTGACTTTAATCTGTGAAACCGATTAACAAACGCATTGATCGTTTTTTTTGTGATATGGACGTATTATCTTCCTAGATAATATGAGAGATTATGACTTTTGCGAATAATTTACTTTATTGTTCCATAGTGGAACTGAATACTTATATTAGGTGGGTGAGATAAGCTGACATGTATAATAAAAAAACTGTATTGATTGAAATTTTGGCGGCAGTATCACCGCAGATAAGATTTTTGATCGTACGTTTTCTCTTATTTCAAAATACTACGTGCTTTAGTATCAATAGGTTACTTGAATGAAACTATTTCACCAGCAGTAATGAAGCTAACACTGTAACACTTAAATGTTTTGTGTACCAAGCGTTAATTAATATTTTATATATTTTTAACAATCATTCACGCTAAGTGAATATACATTGCTTTGTATTTATTTATACAACAATATTTCCCGTTATATGTTAGTATTTTGCAAAAAAAATAATTAAGCAAGCTATGAATTAATAAAATTAAATTTTCTTTTATTTCTCCGATGGAAGTTTAAAAAAATACAATAATAAATATTGTAACAAATAGTGTGGCGAAAGAAAAAATACTGTAGTTACTTCTTGGTGCTGGGATTTTATTATTTATTTTTAATAAAAGCCATTAGGCACATGTATAAACCATTCGTGTGTCTAATGGATATAGACAAAAACACTTTTGAATCAATATGAAATATTTATTGCAATTAATACGTCATATTATTTTCAGTAGCATATTCAATTATACTTTATTTTTCCGTGTCTATTTGATTGAATTCTTTCCTTCCCTACTTTAAGGTCATTTTCTTATGGACTGGATATATAAGCCGTTAGGTTCCGTAAGGCCGAATATATAGTACCATTCTCTGTATCGGGTGACGTAGGAAGCGACTGAAATATCAGAACCGACAGGTGGCGATTTATCTTAACAAGCAGCACAAATACAGTATAGCGCGGATTTGCAGCAGCTATTACGCATTTCCAGCGTAGTATTTATGGGCAAAGACTCCTTCCAACTATTAGATGTCTTATGGCTTACATGATGATGACTGGGTATATAAACATTTTTTTAGTTTTTGTATGGACTATCTACGCAAAAATATATCGTTTTGCAGAAACTATTTTGTCACATTTGCTTGCTAGATAACGAAAAACTATTTAATTCGTCATCGTCCATACAAACTAAGTCTAACATTAATCACCGATGATATGAACTTGTGTTTAAGAAATATACGTGTGTATATGAATATTCTCGTCACGCTCTAAATTTCATAATCGGGGTCAATACTGGTTTATGTTGTTATATATGAGTCGAGGATGTAACTCTAGGCGTTTTATAAACATAAGCCGATCGCGGAAACCGTTTAAAAACTGACGAAATATATATAATAATAGCCTAATAAAAAATATGAGCACTATTATAAGATACCTAAATGCTACATATATACTAATGATATATACTAATGATAATAAAATTTTCGTTATTAGAGTTCCATATTAATATTATAATTGCGAAACCTTATGTTTAGGCTTGTTCTTATGTTACATTTCTCGATGCTACTGAATGATAAAAAGTGTCGATTCAGTGCCATCTAGATTCTGGCATTATTTTATTTATTTTATCTTGATCATTATTCGCCTGAAAGCTATGACGATGAAGTATATATGTAAACTATATATATATATACCTCATAGTCTACTAAGCTGAGCAGAAAGTCATTGCAGATACGATGATACAAAATATTTATATGCGGTAGCTAGGAACCTGGGCATCAGACAAATGTATGCAAACTACCGGTTTACTAAACTGTTTTAATATTTTTCTCGTTCTTATTAAGAATATGATATGTACTTAAGTATGATTTCGTGTATAATCCTATATTCTTTTAGAGATATTTATACGTTTTGTTATTTTTTTTTAAATCTATTGAAGAGAACCTCGTCTTACCTATTACAAAAAAAGCCTCGCGAGATGGGTCTCTCGTTTTAAAAGTAGATCGAATGCAGAAATCTAAATTTTACGTAGCCCGAACGACCAACTGGTAATAAGTTATGTTGCGTTTAAAATTTCTTGCGCTCTCTTATTATCGATAAAGGAGTCTTGTTTTAGTAAAACCTCTTACGAGATACATACTGAGATAAAAGATCCTTGCTGATACGGAGTAAGTTACTTTTTTAGATCCACGTCTAACTTAGTCTTTACCACTGCCTGTAAATATGAGGATAACACTATTTTCGAGTATCTCAATTCTTTTTAAAGTTTATGTCTTAATGTATTTTGGTAACTTTCATAATAGTGTCCTTCGCGTTCTAACGAGTTTTAAGGAACACGTTCTAAGATGTTATTATAGAGGTTTAGTAACACGTCTTTAATTATTGGAATACCATAGTATACATTTACTGAAATAGTTGCTAGCTAGAAATCACTGACCTCAATGTCCATATAAGAACTATCGCAAAAAATGTGTGGTCGTAACTTGCTTTGGTTTAAACCTTGAATAATAGGCTTTTGACTGTTGATGCAGTTTAAAAGAAAAATAATTCAAAATGTCGAACGGAATAAAAATTTATTTCTACATTTGGAAAAATAAAACATTTGTTCCAAACCATTGGCATCAATTAAGCGATTGACACTTGATTGAATAAAATCATAACATTACCATGCCAAATAATAATTTACCTAGTAGATTGCAAATATGTTTATTGTTTCATTTACTACGTATATGGAGTTTCTTCATTGCATGTGTTTTTGCAATATGTATTAACTGTATTTTTATACAACACTCTTAGAATTAACGTAATATTAATAAATACGTATAAAAATGTTTGTAAATATATGTTATTATTTTGTTCATAGAAACTTTTATGGTTTTTATAGACAAATAAAATTACCTAATAATAGTTGTTAAGATACAATTTTACAAGTATTGGGTGAATTACTTCTTAAAACCATAGAGAGAGGTATATATACACGAACCTTTGTCCCCTATGGAGAGAACTACTTGTTTAGTTTATGGCGTTAACCCACCACCAACCTTACAGTTATTAATGAAAAGAGCCGCCCACCTTGCGGCGCCTTGCAGCGCATTCGGGGACCAATGCAAGTGCAAGCCCTAGATGCGGCAGGTCTTGACCAATGGACCCAGGACCCATTAATATTAACGACTAGTACCGCGTGGACCGAAAACTACTTCCTCTTGTTCAGAGAGGTACCGGAGCTGTAAAGTCGCTCACCACCCGTAGTCTCAATCGAATATTCACAGCTGTAAGGCACGCTCACATCCGGATGTACCTAAATACAAAGTTCTAAAGCTGCTGAGTCAACAAGCGTTTATGTTAGCGACTCATGGCACTTCCAGCTATCGTCTGTCTTAGGAGGTGCTTCATGGCAGAGTAAAACATCGTTCCGCTAAAGCCTCTTCGGACCTCGTATTCATCTTTCGCATTCGCACATTGACGTACTACTGGGCTACTAATTGCTCAGCGCGAGGTGGAGCGCCCGGTCACATGGATAATACTCACACACTCTACAGCTAACCACATATAAGCCACTGCGAATCCAACCTCAGTTTCAGAGACACCGCATGACAGAACTCTGACAAGAACTGCGACCCAGTCAAGATAGTCTGTGAGCCCGCAGTATCCATTAGGCTTGACAGAGAACCCGTAATTTGTCTGTAAACTCAATCTACTCGGATCCTCACGCGTATAAGCCGTGAGGTTCCGGCAGAGTAGAATACCTCCCTCTGTACCAGGTGTTGTAAGACGAACGACGACGACGAAGAGGTCGACTAAGGTACCAGAACCGACAGATGGCGGTATATCCATCAGCAGCATTCCCATTGCCAAAGCTGCGCTCTGCGATTGCCAATACGCTTTGCCCAGCGCTGCAATTATAGGCAATTTGGCCGTGGACTTCCAGTGGCTGTAATAATTATGATGTTTAATCATATTAGCAAACGGCAATTGTTCAGTTTAAAAAATGTACCTGTAATTATTTTTAATAACGTGGTAGTGCCCTACAGCACATGCGTTAAGAATCTTGGCCTATTTATCGACTCTTTCTTAACCTGGGATACATGTTAATGAAATCAGCAGTAAGGTTACTGGAACGCTTCGTGCTCTCAATCGATTAAAATATTTCTTCCTACTAAAACCAAAACCCTTCTTATTCAATCCTTGGTTTTACCCATAATTGACTATGGTGACGTGAGCTGCACTAATATCTCTCAAGAACTCCTTAATAAATTGGATCGTCTATTAAACAACTGTCTTCGTTTCATTTTCGGTTTGCGTAAATACGATCATATTTCCCATTACCGTTCTCTTCTCGGCTGGCTTCCCATTCGAGAACGTCGCAAAATTCGAGTTCTAACCACACTATTTTCAATACTTTTTGATCCGTACGCACCAATTTACTTAAAGGACAGATTCCAATTCCTATCTTCCTCTCACGAACGTAATCTCCGTTCTTCTAATACTCTTTCGCTCTTAACTCCTTCTCATCACTAGTTTTTTGACAAACTCTTTTACAGTGACAGCTATACGACTCTGGAACGAGCTTCCGTTGAATATTAAGCAATCCCCAAACAAATTTAACCTGAAACGCTGTCTCCGTACTTTATTTACTGATGCTGCTTCTCTAACTTTATAACCCTATTTCTGATGTACGTTATTTTATGTATATATACATATATATGTATATATATACACACACACACATATATATATATATTTATATCATATGCATTTATTGCGTTTATTTATACAAATATGTATGCCACGTTTATTTATTTTGTATATATATTGCCTGCACCACTATATATATATATATATATATTTTTCAGTTTTGTGTAATGGTTGACTGGGAGATAATGCCATCTGGCATTAAGTCCGCCATTTGTACATTTTGTAACATTTTGTGCAATAAAGTTAAATAAATAAAAAAAAATATTTCTGACCATAGGATTATTCACACATTCATATAAGTCTAATCAACGATAAAACGGTGGCTTATGGAGGCATTATCAACATTCAGAAGACATACCCATTATTAAATTAATAATGATGAAGATAAATAAGTATATGTAGAGAAATACATTAAAATCGTGTTTCCCTACTTTGTATAAAAAACAAATTCACATATTAGCCCGTCACGTAAAAATGCATATTGATAGCGGTCACGTTTATCACTAAAAAGATCTCGGCTATTCGACTAAATTAGAAGTAATTTGTGACTATTGCAACATTTGTGAGGGCACTGCGTGGACGGACATCCACAATTGATTGACAAAAGGTCCGATTGTTTAACGAGTGCACAAGATCGTTGGCCCGCAAAGTGAAACCATAATATAAACCCTAAATTTTAAAGTACAGAATGCGCATGTCGTACAAAACGCATTGGAAACGACGAAACATCGACCGGAAGAGTGCTTTGCTTACGAAACCTAAACAGAAATTTTGATGTGATATGAATACCTTTTTTCTTTAATTATATAAACTTTGAATGTTATATTTATTTATATACAACTCAATAGCTAAATAATAAGATTTAACAATAGCTATTGTTAAATAGCGATACTTCCATACAAAATGACATCCCCCTTTCGACCCCTTACAACTCTTATGTCGAATGAAAAAGAAGCCTATGTCCTTTCTAAGTGACTATGTGTGTTCCAGTAGTTTAGGTGTGATTGCGTGACAGACAGACAGTCAGACGTATTTATAATATTATAAACACGAAAGTAACTCTGTCTACTGTTACTAATATTAGTAAGGATAGTAAGGATTGCGGCCCATCTGTCATCAATATTTTTAAAAATGTAAATCAATCGCGCATTCCATGGGCACGTTTGTTGTGGTGGTTTAGGGCTGCCACTCGTTTAGCAGTCGGTTTGGTTTATCTTCGGCCTATGGGTCTCTAGGAATGAAACTCGAATAATTTACGTTCTTTGATTTCGAAAAACTACCAGCGACCAATTCAGTACTCAGTTTTTTTAAATCTTTTATATTTTTGAACATATCTTTATATATAAAGTTTTCGTGTGACGTTGTTTGTTCGCGATGATCTTCTGAACCACTGAACCGATTTTAACCAAATTTACTTACAGTGTGCAGTTTAATCCAACTTGAGAAGTTAGTTTATATCTTAATGTTTAGTCGCAGTATTTTTTTATTCCTGATTTATTTGTTTATTATATGGCGGTGTAAGGTAATTGAATATGTATCCAATACTTCTAATATAATAAACTCGTGGTAACGTGATCAACGGCATATAATTTTATTATGTACCTACGAAATATATAACATGCGAAAGGAAATATAAACATAAATTCTTAGCCCTACACCCCAAACCTGTAATATATGTTTGTAACTGTAACTTTAGTTAAGTACATATGTCAAATTTTATAGCAACTTAACATAAATATGTATGTACTGGCAATGCTGGCAAAACTGTTATTAAATCTTGACTCAAGAAGTATGTTTAAAAAATACGATTATCTTATGTGTATCCCTCATAAAATTATAAATTCGATGATATATCTGACAGTGGAGAAGACGAAAATAATGCATTTCACCGATATCAAAAAAATTTACATGACTCGGGGTGTTTAATTGGTTACGAGTATATAAACATTTAAAAGTATTTTTGGGTCGCCCAGTTTCAGAGTTGATAGCCCTAACAGTCGGCAGTGCGGCCCACACTGTTGCGCTCAGGCATTATTTACCGTTCAGTTGTGCGGACATGCAAAGCTGAGGCTTTGGTCTATGATTGTAAATGCATCGATACCCCATCCGGGTGTTGTTCGAAATTCTAAGAAAGCAGTAACGCATACTGCTGCATACTTAAGAAAAAAATGCATGTAAATTAACATTTATATATATATTAGTTAAAATTCAAATTGAAATACTCTCGGATTTGCAAAGCACAGTTCAGTGCTTATTGATATACAGCTCCCAGTATTCAAAGCAACAGATCTGTTTTCATAGAACTCCCAAAATTTTGCAACCGATAATAAACTTAAATAGCGGTATATTGAGTTCAAAATTGGTTGAAAAAATATGACGGACTTTTTTGGATCTTTGGAGGCCGATTATTTACAAATTCTTATTGTCAAGGTTTACTCTGAGTCCTTTAACAAAATCTTTAACAATACCTTCAAAATAAGGATTTGGCATCCAGTTTTAATTTCAGTCTTCAAGATATTTTTTGTAACAATTCTAAGAAATATTTCTACGAGCTCGCACTTGAACAAAATGTTAGTAAATAATAGTAATCAATGAAATGATGTATATTGTATACATCATTTTCATAACCGAACAGGTTTTAGCAAATGTATTTAATATTTAATTTATAAATTTTCTGATGTTAACGGTATTTACAAACTGATTTATTTACAATGTTTTAATTACGGGTGTTTATCCCTGGATTGGTTTGAGATCGCGTAATTAGGCGAAGCTTAATTGTTACCTATTTACAGAGCTACCTCAGCGTGTTTCTAGCTGATCCAGCTAATCCACTGTGGGTGGACAGCTAACGAAGCGTGGCTGAAATGCGTTGGCAATTTAAAAGCCATTATTGCTTAATTAAAATTGAAACTAAATTATTTCTTAACACTATTAGAGCTCTGAAGTCTTGCGATTAAATCTCATTCGAATTTTGTAGGACATCCGTGCGTTTATACTTTTATTTAGTAAAAACTTAAAAAAGTATATTCAGTGTAAACAGTTTAAACCGTAACAGATTCTTATTTTCGCGTGAGTACAGTTTTGTTTCTAATAGTGTTACAACGTGTAAATGGTGTTAATGTATGTATTTCTGCCAGAGAGGTGATAGTGAGCGGTGAAGACCGTAAAAACTGGCACTTTATGAACAATTCTACTGCAACGTTCAAAGAATAGAAAGGAACAAACAAAGTTTACCCTGGTTACGTTGCATATCTTTTATTGTTTCTAATTACGTCTGTATTTAAATACAATATTGTTATTTTTTCAACCTTGTAGTGGATCAGGAACGATTTTCTGCCCTTGATGTCTGAACGCGATATACAAAAAATGAACGTAGTAAAGAAATATGCAAGTTCTAAAAAGTAGTTAAATAAGGAAATTATTAAATTACGTATTATATATGAATGTATTATAACCTGTTAGGATACCTAGTATTCTGTGAGCCAATATTAATTAAAGTTCTGCTTACGTTTTTTTTGCAAAAGCTGATCGGCCTGCCATTTTCGGAATACTTATATTATTTTCAGATGATCTATGCACCTCAACGTTCACGAGTCATACTTTCTAATACTATAAACGCGACAGTTTATGAGTATGAATTTGTGACTGATTAAATATAACTGCCGTGAGGTACCGGCTGATTAGAATAGTACCTTTCTCTGGTCAGGTTTCGTAAGAGGCGAATAAGGTACCAGAACTAACTGACAGGTGGCGGTATATCCATCCGATCCGAAACAGCGCAGCTTAAATGCACAGGGCAGCAGCATCCCCACCGCGAATGTTGCGCTCTGCGTTTACTAACACGATTGCCCAGTGCAGCAATTATAGGCAAAATTCCCCTTTTTTTGTGGAGGCCCAAAAAAGGGGGAGTTTTACCAAGTTTTGGGAAGTCCAGCAGTGGATTTCTAATTGCCGATATGATGATGATGTTTGGATGTATGTATGTTATTCTTTCATGCCAGAACGGCTGAACAGATCTAGGTAAAATTTGGCACTGGGATTATTGATTGTCTACGGCTACTGTCTACGGCTTGAAATGGCTACGTTTTATCCTGAAAACATATTAATCGGTACGACTTTCTGTACAGTTTAGCTCAGGTCAGGTTATGACTTGAACCTTTTCCCTTTATAACAAGAAGGATGAGATATAAAGTAAAGACTACAGTAGAAATCTACCTAATAAGATTAGTGGACCGATCATACAGTTTTCCGTTATCAACGGAAACGAGGCTTTTGTACCAATTCGTACCTATATCGTGTCAATTTTGTAAGTTACCGAAAGCGGTTGTGCAACGCGGAAACCGTATGGGGCAATATATGAATTTAACGACACATACGTGATACGTCTCGATGATTCGGTCAATCCAATCACGCGATCTGCCATGCATTACTGTATTACTGACCGTTACACTGATAGTATCGATTCGATGCTTCACGCAACATATTCGCAAGAAAGAATCAGCTCATTATCGGTTAACATGCTTGGAATGATCAGGCGCCCCGCGTAGTTCCTATTCCGCAGTTTTTTAACAGCATAACAGCTTCCTCACTTCCAAAAGTAATGCTATCTTAACTGCACTCGAACGTAAATTAATTGCCATGTTTTTTTGTTTCAGGTAATTAATGCTGCTTTTAGTTTAGAATTGATTGCCTACAAGGTAAATTGTGATGTTTGCGTGATTAACAATCTGATAAGTTACGATCATTTGTTGAGAAGATGAAAGCAGGTTAAGCAGATATATCGGGGTACAAATGTATGTATACAAAAATATTCAACCCGCATACATGAATACTGCATAGTGAGAAACCATACATATTCTGGAAATCTTGAATTCAATCATGATTTGAAGTAGGTACAGTGAATTCAAATAGATGCAGACGTAGGCAAAATTTACTTAATTATTCTAATAACAAATATTTTTATTTAAATAGTCTATAATCAATATTACCGGCATTACAATTTACAAACTGCATATTTAGTGGACACTTTCTTAAAAAAAACATCTTTATCCTTAGATGTCTTGGCATATACAGTCAGATATCGTGATTTTATAATGTAAAACAAAAATAAAAGTATACAGATCATTAATAGTGAAATATCGCGTGTAACATTTATTTGAGAAAATACACTAGAAAATATTAGCGTAATCAAAGACGGTGGAAAATGTTTATATAATACATTTTAAAGAATTACTTTCCTATATGCTTATTGCTTACCATTTTAATTTCCTTAGAATGTAAAGCTTGTTACAATTAAATGTTCAATCAAAGAACAATAATATTTCAAGCTGTAGTTAGGTATTATTACGTTTACCATAAAATATCCGTACATTATACACAAATTTGGTATTACTCAACTTTACCTTTCAGTCAAATCCAAGGTGAGTTGTGCCTTGAATTTATATGAACTTAACTTTGCACCAAGTTAAAGTTCTTTGTCCAGGAATATTCAATAAATAGGTAACATATACAAAGACACAAGCGACAGTAGCAATAAATTTAAGATTATTTCTGTGAATCATTTAATACGAGCATTAGCCAGAATTCAATTAGTTGCTCTAAAATGACGTAATACTATTACAAAACAATTTGCCCCCAAAGGAATTAAAACGTTTGATTCAGAGAAATCTTTGATTGCTGGAAAGAGATGGCTTGAGGATAATGCATTCTATAAAGGTGCTAAAAAAATTGATTTCGCTGGGATACAAATAACCTATTAAGTAACTTTATTATTGTAAAATATAATTGTAAAAACACATAAATATACGAAAAGATTGACCTATTTAAGCTTTACGGCTAATCTATAAGAAATGATTGTACTATTTTTCATTATTCGATTTATTGAACCTTTAAATCAACAAGGCTGTTTGTCTAGCTGATATCATCATATATTTCTTTTTTAATACTTATTTATGACTAATGCTTAAGCATTGGTCTATGGTACACACGTGTGAAACACATTATCATCCAGTCTGAATCTAGAATATTCTAGAATATATAAGACAAGAGTATAATAATCTAGTTTCTAATATATATCTACTGTAAAAATATTTAATTTAAAAGTAAAGATGGTTCGATCAGATGTTAAAATTTAGGATCAGTATAAAACAGAGAGTACGATCAGAACCAGATTGTAGAAATCAATAAACTGGTTTGAGTTAGCGGCAAACGAGGACACTTCATCAAAAACACACCAAAACACGATTTTCCATCGCATCAAAATTATATAGTATAAATCTTAGGTAAAATAGAAAGACAATATTAATATTGACTTATTCCTGTTGCATTTCATATTTTTATTACTACATTTCAAATTATTTTATTTTAGTAATTCCAGTAAGAAAATACCAGTATGTAGGTAATAAGTGACTACGCGAATCATAAAGCTCAATTAATTAACACCAATTTTAGTCTTGTATAAAATTGAGAATTAATTTTTCGTTTTGGTAAATGTAATGTGACCAAAGCTAGAAATGTTGTTGGTCTATAATAAATATAAAATTACCTTTACTTCGTTTCATATACTATGCCATGAGATAGTATATAAATATTTTTATCGTATAATTTTGAACTGGGTGTATGGACTTAAAGTGATATAGATAAATTAATATGAAATATAAAGCTCAAGTTAATAACATATATAAAAGCGACAATCACACCAATTCGGTCGATAATAGGTGGTAAAATATAAATATACCTAGGTTGCTGGCCTACGACCTGTCACCCAGTCGGGCCAAGCCCGAAGGTTGCCTTTCAGATTTAGTAACGTACTGTCACGATCTATGAATTTCATGGTAACTGGTGTATTGGTTATTTCCGTATCCAATCGGTTTAGTTATTAGAGATATATAGTAGATTAGAGTAATTTTAATATAAAAACTTTAACTTTTACGCGATCACACATCATAATAAACTTTTCTTTTAATGACTTATGGTCTATACAATAGGAGAAGGAGTCGGCATCCCCGCACCCGCGATTATACATTGCAGAATATATATATTTATTAAATTGCCCTGGATTTGAGCGTATTAAAAGTATTGTTATGGTACTTAGATCGTAGCTTTATGCGTTGCATTCCATTTTTTTTCCTTAATAACTTGATGCATGTCTGTTTTATTGGTAATTACATTTTACAATGGTTATAAAAACGATATTCTTCTTCTGTAACCAGGATTATCGCCCAGGTAGAATTAGTTGCAATAATGAGCGGAGATTTAGTCATAATAAAAAATTACAAAGGCTTACACGCCACTATAATCTCGACATCGATGGGGCAACCGCTCACTGTAGAGTTCCGTTCAGATGAATCACTTCAATGGCTCCGGTCATTATACATAAGTTTCCCGGTATTATTTAAATTGTACCATCTGATTGATATGCGCAATTTGTCATCGAATTATTTGCATTTTTTTGTTTATGGAATGTGTGAACCTACGATAGTTTGAAGTTCTTCCAGTCATATTCAATATGTTAAAATATTTTGAATTTTTAAAAATTCCTCTTAAATGTATGAAATTTTTATTAAAATTATCTATGTATTTATAATTTCATATCACTCTAACTAATGTTGACATAGTATTTAAGTAAAAAGTGTAATTTAACTTTGGTTATTCGGGTTGTAGAAAGTGACTCGATGACAAAGGTCGGAAGTGATTTTCTACCACGTGTAACGACCCTTGACGACGGGCCATACTGACTGATGAATTTGCAATCAACGATTTCTAATTTATGTGACGTTTTGCTCGACAAATTTCTTCGACAACCTTCTTGCTAAAGAACCCGTGTTTTGAATATGATATTTATAACGGAGATTTACGTCAGAAATCGGTTATTATGATTAAAATTACATCTCACTTAATACATTGGAGGTAGAATTTTATTTCATTGAATATATATATCGCTAAATATTAAATAAAAATAAATAAATAAATAGTCTTTTTCTTTAAAGGTTCTTGTGTCGTTCGTGTGTAAAGTGCATAGGCCTGCACCTGATATAGGCACATTTCTTCATAGACATGCATAAGAACAATAATAGACACTGATTTTGCTTTAGTAGAAAATATTGTCGACCTCATTAAACTAACTAATTAATGTAATTATTTACAAATTATAATTTTGGGTCTCTATGTAGGTATTTGGACAAAATCCAAAAAGTCGTAAACTCAGGACAAACACTTAAATGATGAATATTTATGTTTACGTAGTTAGGCATTCAATATGTATTTAAGTATTTTATTTGTGATTCCTATGTTGTCTGATGTCCGTAACACAAGTGTTTTAAGCGACCTATCTTGAAATCAGGTTAATGTATAAATATTTATTTATATATTATTTAGTATATTTAAATTAAAAAAGGCAAACTTGTAAGAAAAATTACAATGCCAAGTACTGGTATTACTACCTGAAGAAGTCATCGACATTTGTCGTTGTAAAGTTTCTCAAGCCATTTCCCACATTGAATGACAAGTTATAATGCGTTTACTTGTTTGCTTTATGTGGTTTTCATAGAAAGCTGACGACCAATGTAATGTTAATAGAGAACTAAGCACTTTTCCTATTTGTTGCTAGATTGCGGGTATTTAAGTATCATTTTTTACGTAAGATGGGCCAAAAAAATTGTTATGTTCTTGTGTTATTTTCTTGTCTATCACATATCCACTTACTACCTGCGAACATACCGTGGTATTTACTGGGAGGTCTATATTTTTGCATCCATGCAGAACTCTTCTTTTATATCAATTGTGCTGATTTCTTAGAGAAAAATATATCTACGGGACAAAACTGTTTTTATTCTAGACTATAAGTAACATTCAACCGTCCCTACTAACTTTCGCATTTATAATATTAGGTAAATATTAAAAGGACAAGCTGCAAGCTTATATAATGCAAAAGAAACACGTCATAAATCCTACAAGGATATTAATTCTTCCTCGCCATTACCGTACCGTACCAGCCATTGTAAGTCCACTGCTGGACATGGGCCCCCCTAAGAAAGATTTTTTGGCCATATTGCTGCGCTGGGCAAGCATGTTGGCGATCGTAGAGCGCAGCTTTCGCGACGGGGATCCTGCTGCCCATCCCCTCTCTGTGCATTTCAGCTGCACTGTTTTGGATGGATATACCGCCATCTGTCGGTTCTCGTACCTAAGTCGCCTTTTACGACACCTGGTGCAGCGGACGGTGCTATTCTACTCGGCAGGTACCTCACGGCAAGTCCTCCTCGTTTGGTACTAATTGAAATATTCTGTCACAAACAGATTTATGAGTTATGGTAGCTTACAAACGTTGATAAACATTAGTAGTGAGCATCGTTGGTAAAAGGATTTTTTGAAATCTCCGCGGTTATTGTGCACCAAGCATGGCTTAAGATTTTAATGCCTTTAATAGTAAAAAGTTACGCAAAATTTGTAAACAAACAATGAAAACATTTGTAGCACGTGTGTAAGGCGTGCGCGCGCACATGCTCTGATTACCTCGAGACTCGGCACCACTGAGGGTCTCTCTCGAATTACAGACCAATTGTGTTACTGTTCATACTTCAACTTGATTCTCGAATTACTTAATGCTTGTATTGTCTGTGTACATAAAATAACAATATCCGTAAGAACTCAAAAAATAATACAGTCTCCTTCCAAGTAATTTAAAGAAATACTGCAAATACATGATTTCCTGTTTTGGGGGATTTAGTACCTGTACTAAATTATTTGTATTACAATCATCATCATACTTTTTATTATGCCTCGAACGAATTATTTCAAATTTATTTCGTAAACAGCCTGGCTGTTTCCGTTTTCTTCAAAAATCGTCACATTTCAATCAATTTTCATGAAACCTATGCCTTTTTCAGAATTCATTGTATGAAACCTATGCCTTGCTCAGAAATAATTGTCATCTCATACATTGACCTGACTTCGTGGAAAGTTGCTGAAAGCATTGTGTTTCGGACGCCAGACAACAGAGGAATCACAAATATACTACTTAAATATATATTTACCACCCAAACATGGAAAAAAACACAAATATCATCATATAAATATTTGCCCTGGGTAAGAATCCAACCCACGACCCTTGATGCACAAGATTTTTAGTCATACGGGCATTTAGTTTTATATCATTGAATGTATGAACCTCTATAATATATGTCAGTATATTTTATTTACTATCGATTGTAAACATGACGAAACTAAAGTGAAAGCTGATACCCAAGGTGGGTACAATTTTATTCAGGGCGTGTAGCACCGGCATATGGCCGCGTGGTACCAGCAGAGCAGAATAGTACCTCTTCCTGAACCAGGTGTCGTAAGAGGCGTTCTTACGTCGTTCAAGAAACTGTAATCATTATCATCATCGTAAAGCGTCCACTGCTAGACATAGGCATCCCCAAGAAAATAGCTATTTGCCCATAATTTGCGGCAAGCGTGTTAGCAATCGCAGAGCGCAGCTTTCACCACAGGGATGCTGCACCCACTTAATTTGAGCTACACTGTTTCGGATGGATATATCACTATCTATTGATTCTGGGACCTTAGTCGCCTCTTACGACACCTGGTAAGACAGAGGGAGGGACTATTATACTCTGCCGGTACCTCACGTCTACCTTTTTCCGCTCCTTAACATTTTAAAATAAATCAAAGTTTTTAAAATTTGGGGGTCAATTGAAAACAATTATTGCCGGATAGCGCAATGATAAAACATATCCATATAGAACAAAAAGAATTTACAAATGATGAACTCACTTGCTATCTAGTTTAGGAGGCTAACTTCCATTTAAATTCCATTCAATAATAACTTCTTAATGATTTTACTATACATTGTGTAGCATATTACTATTATGCACTATGCTGATTTCCTGGAAAAATATATTAGAACATGAAGCAGAGCATGCATATGAATTTCAGTTCAGCAGTTTTTGAGTTTAACGCTCTTAGGCAGCCGCGGCGAGCCATCTGCTTTAGAAAACCGTAGATCATATTTCTTGAATGGTCCGAATGTACGGTAATCATATTGTATATAAACACGGAAACAATGAAGATAAAGATTTAGGTCGAAATCGTGCTTCACGGTTTTGTACAATAAATGTTAAAGTTATAACAATTAAATAACCGTTCTAGTCCCATTTCATGAACTGTACCTTATACGCAACTGTTAAATGGTGCTATCAACTATGTAAACAAAGGTGTTACAATCTGTTATTTTAGTTTCTATTAGCGGTATTTTATTATTTCCATCGATAAATAGGTCTATAAAATTTAGAATTTTTTTCTTAATTATTCATCACGACTTATTTTGAAAAGAATTCTGTATATTTAATATATATGTATTTAAAATGAAACAACGCCTTTTTATTAAACTTTATAATAAAATGTTTATGCTTAAGAATGTTCTTTTGAGAGGTTGAAAAGTTTGAGATTCCTATTTTTGAATAAAAAACTGTTTTACCAACTTTGCACACATAAATCTATATTATTCTTTTATTTTAAATAATTTTATTGAAATTTGAGGTCATTTGTAATATTTATACATATAAATAAACGAAAGTGATTCGCAGGCGGAAAGCTAATAAAAAGTGAAAATAATATGTAAATGTTTGGTGTGATATGAGACTGAACCGCGGCACATGTGTGTTCTGGTATTGATAAAATGTAATTATAACATCGCGCCGCTGGAAAGTGTGTCACTCGGCGACCCGGCGACATTCATTTGGGGTTTTGTCGCGTCTCCAAATTTTAACACGATGCGGTGTTTTGTTTAGGAGTTTTCCCTTTTTTGCGCCATTATATATTTTTTCTTCTTTATTGAATGGTTTTCCGTACTACAATGCTGAATCGCATATGCGTAAAATTTTTTCTAGGGCCCCGGGCTTTTTCACAAAACGGAACAACTTTTTTTATGAATTTTTTATTTGTTTTTATAGCGCCAATTAATAACTTATATTAAGAAAATCGAGGATTAAAGTTCGGTGTTCTTAACAGTTATACACCTGAAATGGGAATTTGAAATTATGAGTTCCAATCGATAGTTCAATAGTTAAATAATATAGTTAAAAAATATTTCCTAAAAGAAGATATTACGAGTTGCATAGTCATATTCAAATAAGACTCACGTGTGTGCCTACGAAGAATTAGAACACATTTTTATTGTGTTTCATTAAGCTTAAATGTTAATTCAATTTGTTCCAAAAAATATGTACCCTATTTTGAAGCGATTAAATAAATAATTTGGTTATTGGACATATTATAAAGTAGAAGTATTTAACGTGCTGTCTTACTCAATAAATTATTTGTATACTGTCGATCAATATTAATTTATCGCCAGTGGTGCGGCATTTTCATGCGTTAAAATAAAATATAAAATTGCGTATAAAATTGCGTGCACTATAATTGCACAATAATTTTGCATCACGAAGTTATTATATGTAAGTAGCCAAGCATGCATAACTGAAAGTGGACTACTAGCAATGGTATCTATGGAACTTGCTTCCGAATTTTTATTTGCATGATTTTCGTGGTGTTATGCGAACACACGCGCATCGATGTTGCGGTTTGCGCGAAATGCTGCGTATGATCCGTGTATCGTTTAACTAAAATTTGATAAACCTTATTTACAAGCATTAAGGTTCATAATGTAATGTGTTAAAATTAATACTCGCGAATAACAAAATCGGCCGTTCACCCGCGTCTCGCTCCCTTTTCGTTGGCCGCGTAATCGGTTCAAGACTTGTTTTTAAAACACGGTTCATTTTTAACAACTCGTAATAAGTGTGATCCCATTAAAAACAATAAAAAAAATCAGATTATTTTTTTAAAGCCACTTCGATAGTCTAAAGTAAGCAGATGCCAATTTAATAAGGACCTAACAATCTTCAAGGTCAATTAGCTTACCTTACTACTTTCTAAAATCCGGATTACCCCTTGTAAGGTTTCTCTGTGAAATTAGGTTTGACATTAACGTTAATTGCGTCTCAAATGAACAAAAGGGTACATTCTTTTCATTTGCAGTCAATCTAATGTAAGAGTGGGTATCGCAAGAACTGTGCGACATTAGAATGCACAAACAAGGGGGTTTGTTTGCACAGGACCGATTCTGCAAATACATTTATTTCATAGATTCCATCAATGTTTAAACAAATATGATTGAACTCACTATGACAAATACCACGGGAGTTAACTAGTATGGTAACTTTTGAATCATACCAAACAATTAATATGATATCTCCTAAGGTCTGACCAAATTTGTTCACTTATCCCACAGAAGAATACCTGATCCGTTGCTCTTACATAAATAGAAAATATATTTAAAGGTACTTTGCCTATTAGGTCACTGTCTACTTGCCGATGTATACTTACAAACTTCATTACGTTCTATCTCGGCCTTTAGCACTAAAAGATCTAGAATAAATATTTCGCAGTGTTTATTTCCATATATCCTGTGAATGGGTGACTATTGAAGAGTATCGGCTCGTGACAGACCGTCCATGCCGTGACGGGGCCCTGCCTTAACAACACAATAGAAAAATGTCGGAAATGGAAGTAGAGTGCCAAGTTTTGCTGGCACAGTTCTTGGGAGAAATTCGGCCAAAATAATGTGTTAGTTTTCCTTCTGGGGCGTGCGACGTGATTTTTCAATCGCCATTTGCATATATTATATACACGAGAATTGTGACACGTTTGTCAAGATTAGATGCGCCTATATGTATTTTTCCTAGTGCGGCACTAAAATTTACAAGCGCTTTAGTTAAGTTAAGCATGCGTCACAAAAGGTCCGCTTTTATGGTATTAGTAAAAATTTAAGGAAATAATTCGACGGAATGATTTATTTCATAAAATATTATCTTTAATTACGAATGTACCATTAAAAAAGTTTTTTTTAATAGTACATTCAATTACAATACAATAAAATTATAGCGGTAATATTTAATTTATTGTTAGCGTCGTCTTTTTAATTCCTGCATAAGCATATACATAAAATAGTTATTAAAAATTATGTACTTCACATATATTTTTTTTTACTTAAAAGTTTTGTGAATAAAAAATACCCAGATTTTCAATTTTTTTTAAAAGAAGAAAAAACATCTATTCGATAATTATACTAGTGTTCTAGTGGTTATTTATGTTTAAGCGTTTATATGAGCATACCTTGAATATAGTTGCAAATAAGGATATCTAAAATTTAGCTAGATTTAATAAATAAGTAAGCGATATATTATTATAAATTAATATTTGCTGTTTAGTATTATTTGTGAAAGCGAAAATCAGAAAAAGCGAAATATCACGCTAACACTTTATATTAGTGTAGGTCTAACTGGCTGTAGGTAACTAGTTTTATTTCTAGTTTTGGCGAGACGTGATGAAATCACTTCGTTTTTGCTCTCGTTTGAAGGTATTCGTTTCCTAATAAGTGGAGGTTCTTCGAAGCGGAAAAGTGGAATGAATTCATAACGTACATCTAAACAGAAACTTTCACGCGCTATGCGGATGTAATAAAAACTTGTATTTATTTAATATAAAAGCATATTAAGTAAATTAATATAACTGTATTGTAGATTAATAAGTTAATCCGTTATCAGTATAATGGTAAAAATATAAATGCGTAGTTATTTAACTCGCATTTTTATTTCATACTCGAGGTTAGTGGGTCTAGCCTACGCGTTTCCGATTCAATTATAAGGCTTAGATTTAAACAAGCCGGGCCGGTTGTCGGTTTACTTTGAGCTACAGTCCAAAACCCAAAGAATTGTCGTTCTTATCCCCTGGACGGACATTGATCTGATGAAATATTTTCTTATGATTTATATTTTGTAGGATAACATGAGACTTCGCTTTGACTACAGATTAACTAAGGTAAAGACATCTCTTTAAAGTATTGGTATGCCCTTATATTAATTTGTTCATCATCATCTGCCATAGGTCTCCCCAAGATAGGCGGATTTTTGCCCATAATTGCCTCGCTTTACAGGTGTGGTGGTAATCGAAGAGCGCAACTTCGTGACGAGAGTACTGCTGATCATCCGCACCCTGTAGTATTTAAGCTGTATTGTTTCGGATGGATACCGCTTTGTCGTTATATTTCTGTTAAAGATCAAATTATTTTATATGTCGTTGCTAACATTATTGGATTGCAATGCAAATTGAAACCGAGATTCGATCAGGTTTTGAAGAGATAAACGTCCAAAATACAGGTTATTTCACAATACTATTTAGAGGCACCATGTGTCTACCTTGCTACAGTCCAGTTTCGCTGCCCATCATAATAATAAATACTATTAGACGAGTATTGTAATAATCTGTAGATTCGTATCCTAGTCTAGAGGCCACCTACTTTCAAGTGAAGTTCAAGTTGAACCTGTTAATCTTGAAATCGTTCTATTGTTTTGGATTAAATTATATTTTTATCTATCCTTGCACATGCATGCGGTAAAAAAATATAGTTTGATTATTTTATCAAAAAAGTAGGTACATAATGTCAATCTTGAACCTAATTTCTGTACTTATATTATTTTATAGTCAATTTTAAAAGCGCGTCCTAGACGCGATTTAAATAATAATGAATAAATCAAAATATCTCATACATTTAATCCGTGATAAGTCGCTTAATCCGTGTGTTACGGACATCAGACAGAGGAATCACAAATATACTACTTAAATACATATATTTCACATCCAGGCACAGAGTAAACATAAATATCGTCATATAAATGTTTGTCCTTGGTGGGGATCGAACCCCTTTGGCGCGTAAGATAGTATCACTGCCATCTGCGCCATCAGGCTCGTCGTTACAATGTTATAGTATTTATAAAATATGACAATAAATCACGTAAACACATACGAAAAAAGGATTATATTAGCCAAAAATACCATAGCAGAGAAAAATTGAATAAACATTTATAGTATTTTCGTGAAACCTACTTGAAAGTAGATTCATGAAAAAATATGAATTAAATTTTTATTTTAGTCTTAAGACAGTGCCATCTAGTATCGTACGTTTAGACTTCGATGTAAATAGCATCGTCATTCGTGCTTTTCTACTGTTTACGAAGTATGAATAAGTAACGCAAGATGGCGCTGTACAAACGGACATCTTTCGTGCATTCCGCGATAGATGGCGCAAGCTTCATCTTCGTATATATTAAATATCACATACATAGGGATTTTATTTATAATAGTTTTAAATATTTCATTTGGTATAATACGTGCGACATTATAAATATTACTGGGATTTCATATTACATGACTTATGATAGTACAAAGTAATACGAAAAACGTACCTACGTTAAAATAAAGCAGTGATTTAATTTTAAATTTACAACTTGGAAATTCAAATACATTTAATTTCTTTTAAAAAAAGTTTCAAATAATAAATCTCCGCCACTGAATATTTTCAAAAACGAATTAAGGACGAAAATAAATTTACTAATAAAAAAACCTACGTAAGTTCATTAAACCACATTTTCTGATTAAGCTTTTCACAAACACTAGAATGCTCATCGTGACAATAACAAATCGTAAATAATTAATTACATTTTTGCAATATAGTTGTGTTGACTCAGGCGGTAATAGAGAATTTTGAATGATTATCTACAAAAAGATTGCCATTCATCAAACGATCGTGGCACTAACTAGACATCATAACGGCAATTAAATATTTCCTATGTAAGTATTTTATTAAAACCACCTGACCGACTTATACCATTATTGTGCGCCAGTCACGATTGGAAGATTTGAGTTTTTTAGCGTTCAGGTCAGTTCCACGGATAATTTTCTTTCTTATGGAATTTTTTGACTTAGATCACGTTTATGGGCCTTCTACTGACCCACTTTTAAAATACAGAGTGACCGGTTTGTTTCTGACTATCTATCTTGTAAGGACGAGAAAACACAGAGGTTTATCTGATTTACATAGATAAATTAAAATAACTTTGCAAATGTTTCGAGTTAGAAAATATTTTATTACAAGGTTTCCCTCACCCAACTCGTTCGTGAAACTCAACGAATTTCATAAAGTTCATATAACATCCCAGATTAATTGAAAATAACCTATGTCTTTTTCCAAGATTCGAGATATCAAATTTCCTCAAGATCGTTAAACAGATTAAGCTGTGTCTGCGTTTTAAAGAAAGAGACATACACACTTTCCAATAGCATTTCGTTAACAGAGTAGGTAGGTACATCTAAAGAGTTCGTAAGGGATCCAACAAAGAAAAGACAAGCACAAAAACTTCAATATACTTATTAGTAATTATGTTTAATGGTTAGAAAACCCCATGACCTGTGTTTCATGTAGAATTAGTCTTTATTTCGGATACTTGGGTACTGTAAAATAAACTAGTAAGTATAACAAGACTCTTCTTTTGTTTTTAAATATGCTATACAAATATGCAGTCAGTACAACTTTGAGACACTCAAGTCTAGAAATTATAAAAACGCGAACAACCGAATGACTTGCTGCAAATAAAAACAATTCGCATTTAAAAAATAAAGGAGCACCTTCTACATAGTTATAACCGAATCTCATCTTTCTGGTTCTGTAGGCCCAAACGCGTCGGCCGTGTAAAATTGACTGCCTCTTGTACGATGGATCTTGTTTCAATTTTTTTTCCTCGTTGAAGATGTATCAGGCAGGCGTATTATCCTGGATGCTTCGTTTTGGGCGCGGGCGAAGGGCGAGGCGCGGGGGTGCGGGGCGACGCGTGCGCATAACTCCGCTATGACGTCACGAACGCCCGGTTAAAAAAAACCGTGAACCCGCAGTCAAGGTCCCCTTACTCCTGCATTTACATCTTATTATACGTATTAATATGTTTCGCGCACGTTTGTTATGCGCTCGGAGGGCATAGCTTTGCATAGTTATTTTATGGGGTTCATCTTCATTCCTACATATTTTATGGGAATCAACTGTGCACTGCGCGGTCCTCTTAAATTCGGCGTACATTATTCGGTAACGTCTACCAATAATATATTTTCTGATGCATGAACGAAATCACTATTTAAAGTAACCCATTTGACTTGAAGTTAGATTATATAAACGGTAATGTAAATGACTTTTAACGGTAGTTTAGAAGGAAAACACGACATCTCCGGTAGGTACAAGATTGCTCTACTGTGTCACTACAGTTAGGAGCACATGCATTATGTAGATTATAATCAGACTTTCAATTCATGTAAGTAATTAATCCAAAAGTGACAGATCTGATATGAGATTATAAAGCAGAGTAATGAAATGATATTTAATTGAATATTACGCTACTGTTAGAAAGAGCTTAAAAAGATCTAAATATTTTTGTGTTGAATGTTATAGGTATTAAAAATAAACTATAGGTCTGAAATACATCGACTAGGCGAACAATTACATAAAAATATTAACACCTTTGTACATATTGTACTAATGTGGGAATAGTCATTTAATTGTCTATGTGATGTGATAAGTATCGTTTACTCAATGACATTTTGAACAATAGACTTACTATATGGTACATATGTGAACTCGTTTATTGTTTTCTGTCAGACTATTTTTAATACAGTCTTAGTTATGCGAACAAATTTTAATTGCGTTTTTCATTTCAGGTGATAGTGGTTGGAAACAGCACGGTAGCTGAAGTCGTTTGCGAGCCACTTCAAGAGGCAGGTGCCGTCTTGGCAGGGGTTCCAACGGGACCTTTATCGGCCCCACAAGTGGTCCCATTATCAGGACCATTGCCGCTCCCTTCCGCTCTCCCCGGCCCGCCAGTACCTCCTGCAGCACTTCTGTTCCTCGGGGGATCTAAAGCCCCAGTAGAACCAAGAGCATCAGCGCTTACTTTAGAAGGCGAAGTCTTAGTCGTCGAGTTTCAACCTCCACAATGGGACGGCAAGGATTTGGAGACATTCCTCGCGTGGGAGAAGATTTATGGTGAGTGCTGACGATAAATCGCCCATGCATAATTTCGTAATTTAGACCGAGCTTCTCACTTTTTTGTGCTTGTAAGTCTTAGATATAATCAGGCGAAGCCTCCATATATTTGGATCTTAACTATTTACGAGGCTGCATATATTTTTCATCAAGATTAAAAAATATTTTTAAGATGTGACGATAACAACAGTGGAGTGTTTTAGTTTGATGCCACCGGGTGCTTCTAAAGGCGTTGCGAACGTATTCAGTGTTATGTATTCCGCAAGCAGACAGAACGATGTTTGTAGAAAGCGGTTTGGCAATAATGAGAAGCGTACGCCCCATTGTCCGGTAATCTTTCGCAGAAGTGGCTTGTATGCATTAGGCCTGCACTTGCCGTGACTATCATATTGACATTAGTACATGAACGTATCTACGTTATTTTGCATAAGGCCGCCCATAAAAGAAAAAAAGCTTAATAATAGCTGACCGGTTAAATCAGTTTGGTTTGAAGTGATAAATTTCAAAAATGTATACCAGAAGTATGTACTTACTAAAAAGATTAGATTTGTTCAAAATGATATTATAGTTATTATTTACTCATGACCTTTTTCTGTAATTAAATAAATAATTAACAATTAAGACAATACTCAACAAATATTTTACAACAATAAAGTTCTCGTGTTCGTATTGATTAACACGTAACAATGATTAGTTCAAGGAGTCAGAAAGGTCTGGGTCACTTGCGGATGAACTAAAATGCAAGGTGAACAATAACTCAATAGATTTGTAATCTGACCTTTCTTACGCCCACAAGTATATTCGCGATTACATTTACTAATAGGCACCTTAATGTATCCAATGACTTTAGAAAGCCTAAAACTATATCTATTGATAATTACACAATAGACGCGATGCTCGAATCTAATGTTTCATCTGCTGTAACTTCATTTTATATAATATGTAATAACCATTACATTATTGTCTGTTGAACGGTGTCATTCGATCTGCCTATTGTCTCAAGTATGATCAATTGCTTATTAATCGTGACAAATACTTTCTCTTTCTTCACAGCCGCTACACTGTTTTCGGCAGTGGAGTTGTATGGGAAGCCATTATTACGCGCTGCAGTTATCAGTAAAGAAGAGTACCACTTGCTGTTTTACTATTTAGAATCGGTGTCTGAAGCTAGTGAAGCTCTAACAGAGCGGATGAGAAAATACATCGATTCTGGTTTGTTAATTAATCAAAATAAAAAACAAGATGAAGACACCCAGTCGGTGGCTTCCAAGACATCCTTAATTGAAGAGGAACATAAGAGTATCTTAGCCGAACTTATTCAAGAAGGCGTGATTTCACAGCAAGACATAGATGCTGTTTCAGAAATCACATCATCAGAGTTCAATGAACAAGTAATAGATAACCGTAAGTGTGACGACGACAATGGCTCAAGCATTTCATCCATAAGTGCCAGTCTACGTAAAGTAATTGTCGATATACCGATTGACTATAATGAATCTGTGGCCGACAGCTCTATTATAGAATCAAGCGATAATGTGACAACCGTCACAATTAGAAGTGGTGGTCAATGTTGTACTGACCATAGAATATCAGCTGATGTCACAGAAAATGTATGGGCTAATGTTAGATGGGACTTTCTAAATCCCAATGATTTTGGTTACGATCAAGTCCGGAGTGTAAAACGAAGTCGCTCCGATTCTGCTATTACTCCTATTGCTAGACGCAAAAATGAAGATATCTATGAAACATTACGTGACGTCGAAGGTGAATCGTGTGGAAGTATTACGCCTTATGAATCGATAGAAGATTTATATGACTGTATTAAGAATTCTCAATACGCTAGCGCTGCAGTGGAAGAATCATCGCCTTCAACAGAGAGCCAGTCGGAGCCACAATATCCTGACTTTTACGATAAATCGAGTACCACACGCCAGAGTTCCGCCAGCAGCGAAAAAAGTGGCGCCTCATCCGCGTTTCCATTTTCGAAATGTGGTTCGAGCGATTCGACGGGTGCGTTTACGTCGTGCGAGTCGACTAGCGGGATCAGTACTTTCGCTTCGAAAAGTATCCCGGAGTCGTTGAAATGCCGGGAGTTACCGCCTCCGCCAGCGGAAGGTGACGCGAGCGAGAGCGCGATCTTAATGAAGCAGTTATTTATGGGAGAGCTAATGGACGCTTACGGAGAGTTCCTGTCGGCATATCCTTTTGCCCGCGCCCTGCTGAGGCGGAAGGCGCGACGTGATGAGCATTTTGCTGCACTCGCTGATATCCGAAGGGGAGCTGCCAAGTACACCATCGCCGACTACCTCGAGTTGCCGGTAAGTTCTATTTATCTCATGCAAAGCGAATTGATATAATATGTGCATGTCATTAAAGGTCTCTGTGACGTGCAATCATTAATATGTGTGAGGTGACGAAAGTCACTAGAACGATTGTTTCACCACCGCTCTTGACCTTAAGCAAAAGTCGGGATCGATGCGCTTTGTCGAGTGTAATGAACGTGTCAAATGTGGTCATTACAGCTAATCGGGAGGAAAACGAGAACAATGTGGTGAAGAGTGTCGCTATGGTGTCTCTTGAGATTGATTTAGATCGGGGATCTAGAGGCAGTTTAATCGCGGCGGCGACAATGATCCGCAGGCGTGCACGCGCCGAGGGCCCATTCAATGCTAATGGGCCGGAAGAGTGCATACGAGTCCTCTCGCGGTGATTACAGGCATTGTCTCCCTGAACGTAGCCGCACCGGTTCTTATTTCAACGCCCTTGTTCAGTTTTTGTTTTGGAATATTTGTTAACAGGACGGTGGTGACGAAAAAATGTGTTTGAAAGTTAGTCGTAAAATGAATGTGAATAGGAACATGGAATGTTATGATAAAATTGTAGATTATATTATTGATATCGACTAGGTAGGAACACAGAACATTAAGAACTGAAGTCGGAATAGAATGTGCGTGTAAAGCTTAAGTTGTTATATAAATAGATTTGCAAATACGTATTGTTACTTACTTGTATGTATGAGTGAAATGTGTTCGTGATTTTGATTGTATCGACTAGCTCTCGCGTTCAACCGATACGTATTAAAAGGTCCCGTGTAAGGGTTGTCTGTGCGTATACTAGCAAGGCATATTTCTTTTATTATTAAGAGATGAGAGGCTATGGCTTTACGGATTTACATATATTACATATATTGCGTCGTTAATCAATCACCTCAATTCAATGCGTCTAAAACGTGCGATAGCTCAGTCTAAGTTTTAAAAGTAAAAAAAATGAAGATTAGGATAAGTCAAAATAGAAGGAGGATTAAATGTTTTTTGTTGATCATAATCATTTTGTTTACCTGCAGCCCTATCTAATGGTGTGAGGCGCAAGCCGTAATGCGAAGCGCGCCAAAACGATCAGATATCGCACGCTAATGCTCTGTCGCTTTACCACTATTAGCTGCGTACATCACACCGCTGGCTAAAATAGAAACTTTATCGTCGGGGCGTTATAAAATATTGATACTCTTATAACTCTGTAAGGACTAAGGTACCCACCATACTACAAATGGAAACACATTTGATCGAGTAGAAAAGGAAGGAAATAATATTGCTTCGACGTTAATTTAGGTTTATTTTATGTATAAATATTACACATAAAACTTGAGTGTCTTTTTCATTAACCCATAATGCTAATGATGGGTTTATTTACATCAATCATCCATAAAGATGCAGTTAAAAAAAGAGTTAAAAGTTAAATAATAAAATCCTCTGTTGTCTGATTTTCGTAACACATGTGCTTTAACCGACTTAACACGGAGTCAAGTCAATGTATGAGAAGTTGTGTGAATATTACATTATTATTATATCTAGTTGACAAAATGAGTTACCTACTTTAAAACCAGGCACACTGCGATATATCTATAGCATTTTTGTTATTCTCACTGAAACTTGAGTTCTGTGTATCCGTCATAATCTTTAATAAAATGACCCCAATAAAAATTAACATAACTCTTACCCCGTTAAAAATAATATTATACTCTTCTTGTTTGCATTATCTTGAATTCTCGAATCATGACGTCATTATTAACAGCGCATCCAGAGGCACGATTAATCTTCAGACAATATTTCAAGAAAAAAAATAAATCGCTGCACAGAAGCCCTGCCTAGAGAAGAGAGCTTGCATTAATCACGTTTATTATGTGACAAGTTTTAGTTACCATTGATTTATAATACATATCCATTTTATATATTTCTTTTTTCTCATAATTATAAAACTGAAGTCTGGAATACCTGTACGTGCAGTCATCTACATTTTCTCATATTAATAGGTTTTTTATTACATTTAAAAAATTGTTTTTTTAACCTACGGTTAACGATTACGACTCGTTTGATTTCTCCTAGTTACAAATGAGATCGATGTATGATGTATGTTTATATGTATATGGTTAAAATAGTTTTATTTTAATTACTACCGACAAATTTCTAATGATTTTTTATTTCAAATATCTCTATGCACTTGCGATAATAAATGTGCGATTAAAGTTATGCTATTGAATGAAATGTGAAACGTAATACATAACGGTGTAAATACTCAATTACTTTAGCGGATATATGACCAAGTTAAAATAGCCTTTTACTGTTGTAGCGGGTTCTGCCATGAAACAGAAAAGTTATGTTACTAGACAACAACTAACAAGAATTATTACGCAGATCATACCAAATGAAGAATTATAACTAGGCAAGGTGTACATACAGTGCACCTGGATGTGGTAAATGCATAGTGAAAATGTCCATCCTTACATTACATCTTCGACATAATTTGCTCTTACATTTCGTTAAAAGCCGTTACTTATATAACGATTCATGAAGTTCATCCTAGGTCTGGAATTTTCGTTTTATTACTGACATGGGTACGTTAAGAATTTTCTTTAAGTCTTTATGACGACTACAATTTCGTAGCGGCTATAAATATAAGGTTTAAGTGACTTCAACCTTAGATCGACTATTTAGTGTACAGTGAGGCGCTTCTATATTTGTTTCGCTAAATATATGTGCACGTTTCGAACTTTACCATAACCATCAGTAAACAATTTCACATTCCGAACGTAAATTTCTGAACGTCCATCTTTCATCTCGTCTCAGTTCATTTGACAGGTGCCTACAAAATTACCACTCCAAGATGAAAAAAAACTAATAAATATGTCGTTGGGTCAAAAGGCGTGCGTCCCAAATTCCATTTGGCTTTTTCACGTGTCTTAAAAGTTTAAATGTAAAAAGCTTTTTATTGCTTAAAGTTAAAGTTTACTCGGTAAAATGAGGCTTTACGAATTTGTTATCTTTTAGAGAGCTTTCACATAGATACTTTATATCGAGGTACTTTAATAGTTAGATTAGAAAGTTTATAGGAAAAATCTTAAATGTTATTGAACACATGTTTGAGTACACAGGTTAAAGTACCTATATTTTGTTGAGTATAAGTCTGGAAATATTGTACCTTTTAAATCAAATGCATGAACCTTTGTGCAAGCTTAATTAATTAAAATTATGGGACTAAAATAATGTTATCTTTTCTAGTTTTTATATATATTATTTAAACATCATAACGACCTTATGTTCTGTAGTTTTATGTCTGCCTTATAATGTTATTAAAAACCTACATTTGCAATTAACATTATATTAGTTTATGATCGGGTAATTAAAATATTTTTATAAGCGTCATTCAGACTTTGGCACATAAGTTATTAAACATTTTGCTTATTTGCGTATACCGCCTTGTAGAAAACAACAAAGACAATAAACTAGGTAATCGAGGATGTAGTCAACAGCCTAACTGACGTCCGAGATACCTTCCGTGGATTGTCGTGGCAAGCGTCATTAGAGCAATATGAGCCGCTTATTAGACGGCTCGGCTAACTGTGCTTCCGTCACATTGTAATAAAACACCTGGACTTGTTCAAATGGTGACACAATATCTTGCACTGGAGATTACATCTTAATTTTTCAAATGTGTTTAGCAAGAAGCCGTTTCGATGTACCTACATATATATTATGTTGATGTTCGTAAGTTCTAAATGTTCATAGTGCGTAACTAAACATCACTTTTATATTTTATCTTCTTTACTTAGCGTTATGTGACAATTAATTTCTTTTTTGTATATCTACTTGGTGGATCATGGAATTTTAGGAAATTAAATTATGAAATGTTGACAAAATACCAGAATTTTACGACATGATCTCTAGATTAGACGGTTCGATTAATTTCTCTATCTGTTTCGCTGAAACTTGCCATATCGCATATCGACGGGCAAAGTAATCTCAAAGGGAATAGCGGTGGAAGTGTGAATATGTCGCGCGGCTCCGCGGCGGAATGCTAAATGATCTGTCCGAGTACGAGATACTAGGACTAAAGTGAAGCCGCCGGCATTCTTTATGCGTTCTGGTAAAGCAAGGAATACATGCGAGGATAAACGTGTATTATAAACCTGTAGTACATAAATAGGTTTTATATCCGCTCAGCCAGAGGTGTCCACAGTTATAAGTAAAGGCTTGATTCTATCTCACAGTGCAGTGTACTTACTCAAAACCAACACCTTTATTCATGCCAAATTGTTAGATTAAATGACCCGTCGTAATTAAAAAATATAATTTGATATGTTTTTCCAAAGCGTGTGTTTTTTAGTTCGGTTGATGTTAGATGAAGGTATAACGCCTGTTTTTGAATATTTACGGATTGTGAATATATGTATAAATGAAGATAATGATATTTGGCATGTGTATCTATAGGTAGTTTAAGGGCTATGAGTCTCATGAATATCAACCATAGCAGTAAACATAAAAATAATATATTTCTTTTAAACTAACTTATGAACCATATCTACTTTGGCCATTGTAAACTATCAACCATAGCAGTAAACATAAAAATAATATATTTCTTTTAAACTAACTTATGAACCATATCTACTTTGGCCATTGTAAACTATCAACAAATATACTTACAATAAAATCGTAGATTTTCCGTATCGGTATATTGATCATTCTTAGATGGAAAATAACTTAGCAGTACGTGGAATAAGTGAAGGAATAATACCTCCTCTTGTATAAATTGTCGTAAGAGGTGACTGACATATGGCGGTATATGTTAGTATGCCTCAAATGCAAAAGGGCGGAAATTAATAGGATTGCCACCACGTCTGCGCAGGGAAGGCAAAATTCCCACTTTCATGGGACGGCTTATATCTAGCAATGGAGGTATAATTCAGCTATGGTGAAGATGATGATTCTTCGCTTCACAAAATGAAAAAAAAGCAAATAAATGACAGACGCCGAGTATACGCCGGCCTTATATTACACACACTGAATATCAATTCAGTAATCTAAATCTTACACCAAACATATGCTTTGAATAACGTATTTTTAAATGTATGATTGTTTGCTGGTAAATTTATATTTCATACACATTGATAAAATGTTTACATGATTTCTAATTTTGTTGGATAGAAACAGTTTAAATTATAACTAATCGAGGAAAAACCTGTTTTAAATGGCGCAATAGTACTCTTGATCATTACAAGTAAGATTTATTTTCTAACGACAAACTAACTGTTGTTCGTCCCCTAGCCACCCACCCGCCTGAACCAGCCTTTAAATCGGTCACTGGCCGCTAGCACACTGTGTAAACTAGGCTTAACTCTACGTACTGACTATAAACACCTTTTTAGATTGTGCTGATTATCGTTGAGTTCTGGTCTTATTGGGGACATTAGGATAAGAACATGCTAGCGTCGGTATTCTAAGCATCTTTCGCTACATTGATGACGCAATTACTGTAAATATCTGGATAAAAATGATAGTGTAAAGATGGCTTTTTGCCTTGTTCAGCAGTTATGTAAAGACTTTATTGACAGTACACGGATGTAATGGGTGTTGCGTTATGTATTTAAATATTTATTGGGTTTTACACCAGTAAAGTAAAGAATTATTTGGAGTATAGACAGGACTTTAATTAATTAAATCTCCGGATTACAACCTTGTTTATATAACAGGCTATAATATGTTTTAGTTTAGGGTGTAGCGTAGAAAGGTTATAATAACAGTTACCTCATAAAATTGTATTTATATTGATGCTTTTATAGCTTCGATTCATATCTTTATACATTAGTCCGAAAATTATATGTATGAGAGTATGTTGGTTTTAATTAAAATCATATGCCCTTAATGGAGGATACCCTTAGAAGATAGTTTTTGTTTCAATAAAATAGCGCCAACAAAAAAATTAACTAATCATCTCTCATCTACTCTACTCATAATAACATTAAATTAATCAATATTGTATAATAGAGAATGTTACCAAGAACTTATGTGACGGTGACTCAACGTACTCTTCGAATCTTTGAAAGTTACATAAATTGAAGTTTTTGTGCAGTTCGAAACTCAAGACGTGAGACGATTTGAATTGGCACCGCTTACTGCATCCGGACCGGACGTGCCAAACATATTGAGACATGTTACCACTATTTTAAGAAACTACGAATTCAATTTTCACTTTCATTTTGTCGTTCAATCGAGGACAATTTTAATGTGTCTTAATGCCACATTTTAATCCAAATATTAGTGTATTCCTTAAATTTAACTGATGGAGTTTGTAGTAAATACTTGTACCTACTAGTTGTTTGGTGTACGTACATGTACATGTAAAGTAGTTAAGTACCTCTCTTTGTACTAGGTGTCGTCAGAGGCGAGCGATGTAAAGAAACCGTCAGATCAGTACATACACATAAAACTCAAATGGAAATACCTGCCCAGCGCGCAATTACGGAGGCCCAGTCAAGTAGTGGACGTTTATTGATTTAAATGATTGGCATGGGATACGATAGTTCGTTTCAAATCATCACTTCAAAAGCTTAGCTCAAATTCAAAACGGGATGGGCAGCAGCATCTCTACCACGCCCGCCCAGCTTGGCAATTACGGGCGAAAATCTCCCTTTTCATGCAAAAGCCTATTTCTTGCAGTGGATATCTTACGTCTTATAATATTTGCATTTTAGGAATTGTAGACTCAATAGTTGATACTTAGATTTTATTTATTAATAAAGTTAGATGTAGTGTTGTTTTTAGTTAGTATTAATGTCTTCAATAACAAGCTCTACTCAATAAAAGTTTATCTACACTAATATTATTAAGAGGAAAGATTTGTATTTTTGTATGTAACGAATAAACTTAAAAAGTACCGGACCGATTTTAATAACTCTTTTTTCATTAGAAAGCTATATTATCACTGAGTAACTTAGGCTAGATTACTATAGAAATCTTTAAAAATTCCTATTAAAACCAACCGAAGGTGTAAAAAATTTGCCAAAAAACGTCTTTTATCGCATACGCTTCGAAGAGTATTAATAATAAGACAAAAAAATGTTTGACAATATTATAGAATATATCAATATCACAAAAAACTTCGCGAGACTATATGTCTAACTATTGTAGTTACGTCACTATAACTACTTTTTTTCATTTAACAAATTGATAGAAATGCCGATCAAAATCAGACCGTGTTATACATACCATTTATAATTTTTTATCAAAATAAATAATGTAATATTCCAGACTATATCAATACCAAAAATGATTACTTTTTAAATGATTAAAATCGGACATTCCATTCAAAAAATATCATGAAATTAAAATAAAAATACATGCTGGCGGCGGCCGCCACGCAGCGCATCGATTAACGAACTCGATGAGAGCAATTGTTTGGGGCACTTTCTCGAGTAGGAAATCCTGAAAATCAATACGTTTGGTTGCCACCTACAAATACCTACAAGGAGGCTGTAAGATAAGCATACAATTTTTTTCTAATTTAGTGATTCATGGTCGTATTAATTCGCATGCTTATAACTTAAATATCTGTACCTATTTTAGTCTACCCGTGCGAAGCTGGGACGGGTCGCTAGTTTCATATAATCTAGCAATCAAATAAAATATAAAGAAAATCTGCTTTAATATTGACCTAATGTTTATTTTTGTGACCAACCGCCTTTGTAACGGCTGTGAATTTTGCGCAAAACGCGTTAGGATATGGCATACAGCCCACATAATTTATTCATGTCGCGATCGTTCAGATTAAAAAAAATGAAATATCTCCTTTAAAGGATACTGGTTTGTCGCAGCTGACATTATTATTAGGATATATCTAATCATATTATACAAATGCTTATAGATGTAGTCAATAATGTTGCAAAGTGCTTGTTACCTTTTAAAGAGACAGACGAAAAGTTTTCCGTGGTTATTTGGTTGAATCCACATGAATATTTTTTTAATGATCACGAATGTTTAATTTATACTAATATTACAAATTGTCATCGTCGTTACAGCCGTGAGGTACCGGCAGAGTATAATAGCACCTTCTCCTGTACCAGGTATCGTAAGAAGCGACTGAGGTACCAGAATCGTGTTGGCGGTATATCTATAGAAAACACCGTAGTTCAAATGCACAGGGCGGGGATAGACAGCAGTATACCCGTCACAAAAGTACTCAGCGGTAGCCAACACGCTTGCCCAGCGCGGCAATTATGGGCAATATATCCCCTTGGGGAGGCAAAATAGGGGATAAATCTGTGTACAGCAGTGGATTTCCAATATGACTTATGTAATGATGATGATTAAAAATTGTCGTCTGTCTATTTATAACTCCTTACTCGAAGTACCTACCAATTTTAATAACATTCGGTAAGGTTGTATAATTATTTTGATGTACGTACACGAGGGTAGTTTTAACCCTGGGAAAATATCTAATTTAGTTACTGGGAAACAAAGTTGCATGCCCAAAACTGTTAACTAAATAATTCTTGTCATAATTAGTTATCGCTCTAATTAAACTCTAAAGACAGTCACCTGCACGAATATAACTGTATAAAAGTCAAATAAACAGTATTTTAAAGCCTATAAAAAGTAGTTTTATTAAATTTAATTATTGGACCGTTTCTATCCAGTCACGCTTTAACACATATGTACAAATTTATTTGTAATGCAGCTACTAATTTTCAAATATTTAAACAGTTTTAACAGTTATTGGCTTTCAATTTCTGAGACTACGCCCAACCGTAAAAGACATACTTTAGTTAAACTTTCTGAACGGTCTCAAACATGCACTCTTATTATATTAACCCGTTATATATTTTACATATTCCCATATTTAACTCTATATTTCATACTAGACACAATAAGAGATACATTGTTTATCTTCTTGCCTGAAGAGTGCGACGTGTACTATAGACAAAAATAATATATTAAACTTAGTGTATAAATATAAAATGTATAACGTGAACGTCAGTCTGTCAGCATTAGGCTCATCAAAAAAAGTGATTTGCTACGTACCTATTACACAAGGTATAGCAAGGCATACATTAGGTACAGCTATTTACTAAGATAAAAAGTAAAACAGGGTTGTATGGGCAGCATCATCCTAGTTGCGAGACTATTCTAATTTCCGAGTTTCTGTTAAAGGCAAAAATTACCCTTTTTTTGGTTCAATTATTTTATTTTATTATGTATCGCAAATACCTATTTTTATATTTAAAAACTACGGTCGTTCGACATTTGCCCCGACAAATAATAATAAAAATGCTATAGGTGTCCCACCCGCCAAGAGTCTTAAGTCATAGTGCGTTTATACGGTAGGCAGGTATGTTAATCTTGAACAATGTGACACGTGCTATTTCGCAAGCACCGGATCAATTTTGACTCAAAAGCTTTTCGTAATAGACACACCCGTTTAAATTTCGTCAAGAAGCTTAAATGTCTCTTAAATGTTAAGTGCTGGTAAAACTCGTCTGTATTTTTTAATGTCTTCGTAATCGTTGACTTTAATATATATTACAAATTTTAATTTAATCAATACAATAATTATAAGCATTATTCATATAATCTATGGTATACATGATTAGAAAAGCATGCTAAAAAGTGAAAAAAACTATTTTCATGTTTAATAGTTTACTTGGTGGTAACAAACGGCTCCCGGTTTGTTTGTTGCATAGGACATGTTTCGGTAATCTAAACGAATGAAAAGAGCCGTTTCTGTTTGTTTGCTTCTCGGTACCAAGGAGCATAAAACTTATAATAATCTTCACCTGAGATTGAATACTTGATGTGTTGTAGGCTAGGTTTGTTTATTTATTACAAACATTTACTTTTAACGTTATTAAAGAGAGATGTAACTATCGACATTGAAAACAGCCAGTACTAGTTTCAAATCATTTTATTGTTAAACACTTATGTTTTAGGCTTTTGCAAATAGCCCATAACGAAATACATTTGGGTAGATGGGCTGAAGTTTACTATCCTTTAAATTTTATCTTCCCATTGGCACCGACGCTGGCATTTTATTGTAAATCCTGTAAAGGGTTCGTTTTTTATTAGATCTGTAGACAAGGTCTTCTTTTGGTTGCTCTAATAAGGCGTTGTGAACTTTAAGTTGTAGGTAGTAAGATTGAATCACAGGGTTTTGGAATGCCTTTTAGAATTTATTTAAATTTTTAGTGCTATTTGAATGTCGTATTAAACAGGAATCAAATAATGATTTTATTTCTATTCCTTTAAACAGATCTTTGTCTAGCTTAAGTTTTATGTACGCGTCAAATGTATACAAAATTCCGATGAATATAATTTCCAACATCGTTTTATCTTTATTTACATCATGTGGTTTGTTATTTATTATTTATTTGGCACATTGTAAATTTTATGTATTTGGTTGATAGAATCACAAGTAATATGTATAAAAAAAGTTGTACGCTCAGAGTGATTGCTAGCTAAAGACGCCTGGTATGAATATTTAGTGCTTAAATTATTGGACGAATCTTTGAGCATAATTTCATGTTACGAAGTCTTAAGTTTCACGATGATGAGCCAGCCTGTTAATATTCATACACACATTTTTGGGTTTTGATGGTTTATGAGTGCTAGTAATAATGATTGCTAGTATTGGTTTCTTAAAAAAACCCATGAGATGTAGAAAAAAAAATTGAATTGGTATCTATAAGTCACTTTTGCCTTTTGACAGGTTCAAAACACGGGTCTCTATGAAAAGGGGGCACAATAAGCCATATAATATTATATAAAGAAACTGTTGTGCATATTTCCTGTTACTTTGTGTTACTTTTGTTAGTTTTCGTAAGTAGTGGCCAGCAGCCAGTGCACCGCAGCGGCACGGTGCGTGTGCGCACGGTCAGCCCCTCCCAGTTCTGCTTTCTACGCGCGATTTCACTGGCGTCGCCCGTGCTGCTTTTTGTGCCGATGCACGTGAATTTTCACAAATACCTGATGTCTTAACTAAGGACAACGGATGATAGAATGCTGGAAATTGATTTGTAATTACTTAATCACCGATAAAATCATATTGCCAGCCAACCATATTCTAGAACAAAATTAACGTACAGTTCATAAAAGAATATTGTAAACATTATGACAGCGGAATAGTTTCTATTTAGGTTTGCATCCAGTATTGTAAGTACTAAATTCTAAAAAATGCTAAAACGTCACTACTAATAATAGAATATCTAAAGTAATTATTTTGAAACCGATTTAAAATGGCAATACGCAAACTAATTTGTGTAATAAATAAGTTGGGTTAATTGATATTGTCGTAATTTCAATTTTAGTTATCCTACTGGAGATAAAATTGATATGATCGTTAATTTTATTTATGATCGGTCATCTCGTTTCATGCCATCACTAAGGCATTTCTTGTTCAATGACAAGCTGATACGGAAGCAAACATGCAATTGCGGTAACTGCACGCGTTAGAAGCCGCTTGCAATTCCTTTGCTCTGATATCCAATAGCGTGTTTCAAATAGTCCTTTGGCGAATATATTTTATCTGCAACAGTAGTCTGAATGTTCTAGATAAGACAATAAATTGCGCGGCGCTTACAATAGGATTCTTTGGGTATTACTTGCGCGCGCGCCTCCACTATCAATGATCAAGCTTCTTGTCGAAGCTTTCTATGCCGGCATGACTCACAAATGAATGAAATCATTTGACAAACGCAAAATACTGCATTATTAATAAATTCGAAACCCTTACCGAGGTCGTGAATAAATTAAAGAACGTGTTTTCGAAGCTCATAGAAGACAACTTCAACTTGTCTCAATGAAGTGAATATTTCTATAACATCGTCGTTTTGTTACAAGGAAAAAACAATTCCCATAGACTAGCGAATGCCTAGCTTGAAGGTCTCGAAACAGGTTGTGGACCAATGAGTCACGTCACGAGAATCGTGGTCAAATCGCGTTGCTGTGAGTCGCTCAGCATGGCGGGCAAGATGCATTGACAACGTTCGTTTTATTGAGGAATACCTAATTTTATAGATACAGCTGAAAGAGTTGCTCGCAAAAACCTGATCAAGCATAAGTCGGTTTTCATGATTAAACTATTGAGATGGCGTATTGTTGTTCTTGATAAGTATATCTTTACAACAAATAAGGTAAACAATAAATTATGAAGCAACGTGTGGACATCGCTAATCTTACAGTGTATTATTAAGGTCTCTCAATCTTCTCAAAACTAAATAACGAAAATTACTTAGTTTTACAATTAATAATCACTAATTAGTAGCCGATCTAACAATCAATTAACTTACACTAATTATATAAAATACTAGGGCTTTCCCAATCTTTCATCGTTATAGACTCATAAATAATACTAAATTGTCTTAAACGTAAATCGATAAGGTAAAGGATTAAGGTAAGCTAATAAGCATTGTTTTCACGTTAGGCCTGAGAACCTCTAGAGTGGGATTCATGTATTAACACAGCGGAAGCATGCCTGTTTCGATTGTGTTCGATTTTGCTCGACCAACATCCGCTCTATTGTGTGTCTGAATTGCGCCGCATGCAAAACCATTATTAGAGTAGTTTTCAAATAAAACTATATTTTGTTCAAGCTGTAACCTTTTGTTTGCTATCATGGTTTCATATTTTAATTACAACTGCTCGTCTTCAGTACAATCGCCAATCATGATTATTCAGACAGTATGTTAAGGAGAGACGTGTCAATCAGGGGTATGTAAATTAAGGAAAAGCCTTCATATTAACTAAATATATTGAATACATGATAAAAAATAAGGTTTGATAAACATTTTTTGTGCTCGAAGCGGGTTCTTTAAAGTAAACCAAACAATCTGAACACACATAAGAACGAAGGACGACCAACACACGTGTCCGCAAACATTTTTGGGTTTTGTTTGTACTAAACTAAGCTCTTTATATAGCTTTTTTGTTTGTCAATTATTTGCGTCCCTCAGTGCGTTGGCTACAAACAATCGATTTCCACATAAAAGTATATATGAAAAAGGTGCCAGAGAATCTTTAGCAGTTGAAAACCTTTTTTTTATCAGAAACTTCAGCGTAGGCGTTTGATGCGTCAATGACCCGCAAAACTTGTGGATCCGCATTCAGCAGGTAGCATAACGTTTACATACGGTTTCGCCATTCAGACACTCTATTGTCTTCAAATACACTATAATATTTGCATAAGATACAGCCCAATGACACAAGGACCCAGAAATTGGAATTGAGGAAAAAATAGAATTATAAATAGTTGTTGTTGTTGTTGCGTGCTGTCTGTGCTTGTGGATTAGACTTCGATAAGGCGCTTTGAGCACCCTTTAAGAAGAATTCATTACTCAAGCAGAGGTGGTTCCTCGTTGGAAGGCTTGTCATTTACAACTAGTTCCGTGACCTCGCTCACGCATTCCCGCGCCTGCACCTAACTGTACTTTCCCGTTGACTTAATGCCGACTTTGGACAGAACCTGATCTTAGGCAAGTGTACATTATAGCTGAGATGGCGATCGGCTGTTGCAATTTAATTATATTTAGTGTATGCGAAGCGAAGCAGGCGTCGCGTAGACCTGAGCGGAGGCCGGTGCGGCTGAAGCAGTCGCCGCTGGGCCCGCGTGCCGCGCATTCCAGCCGAGCGAGCCCGAGAAACGGCGAGGGAGACCGACGACGCCTGCCTGCGGCCGACTTCACACTGGTGTATGCGCGAGCGCGGCGAGAACGTCTCGTCAGTACACGCTATCTGTCAACAAACTTCTTCGCGTTCGAAAATAGCTGACGGCTCAACTTTCGAGTGATCCTTTCCAATATCGACTGGTTTATTGTGAAGTGTGAGATCTCTGCAGAGAACTCAAATTGATAGTTCGACATTGACTCAGTGAAGAAACCGTGTTATTTTTTGTTTTTGATCGCGTGCGGGACTCGCAGTGAGTTGGTACCGCGGACGTGTGTGAGTGACTGTTCCGTCTACCTACATGGAAAGTAGCCCTTGATGAAGCTGGTATACCAATCCCGTCCACCGGTTTTGGTGATGTCGCAGAATTCACGGTAAATAGAAATCATTGTGAGACCATTATTCTGTGGTTAGCAGCGGGTGACTCTTTGGCCTCAATAGTCCACGTCTAGCGTGTTCCGTTAACTTATCATCTCTTTATAATTCGTCAACAATTAATTTAAATGTAAATAAATTAATACGTTTTTAATTTTTTTTTTATATTGACACATAATTATCTGGTAGTATATCAAGAATAAAGTATATATTGTGTAAAATTAAGATCACAGTTGACAATATGAAACTTTTATTAGCTCTCTCAAATCTTTAAATATATATTCAATTATTTAGAGATTGAGAAAAAAATACCGAATTTATTTGTCAGTTCATTAAACTGACAAATAAATTCGGCATTAGATGTTCCAAATGTTTATTAAAATAATCGTTCCATAGTTACGATAAAAGCTGTACGAGTAATGTCATGAATAAATTAATTTCTAAATAAATGTTATATCTTTCTTTCTCAAATGTCAGTATGTGAGAAGTTTAAAAATGTACTTCGTTCTTGTATTTATTAGAAAACAAGAGCTCAAGGTTTCGTTTAAACTTAAATATCTTCACATCAATCACACTGTCAACGAAATATCTTAAAAGATCATACAAGAAATATGCGGCACTAATATGATGCGCACCTTTATAGATAAATCTTTTATGAACATCATAATAGCATCTAGTTTAGTAGTATCTTCTCGGCGGTCACGAATGCTACCTATGAGTATGACTTGGATCGCCGTTAATGCATCTTCACTGTCATTGTGTACACAGGTACCTATAAACATTGCTTTAATAACAATGGGATGAACAATGGATGGCTCTTGCGTCCTGCCGAAAGGGTTAATTCAAGGTTATGAATCATCAATAATCTCTCCAGCAATAAATATAAATATAGAGGAGTCTATTACTACTGATGGATTCTTTTAACTCATGTCATATGTCGTTTGTTTTCGTATCATCAAGCAGTTGATGATAATTGTCTCTAAAAGCTTAAAGTTATGGTCGTCTATTTACTGCAGAGTTATTCCTCGAACAATAACGTCATCAGGGCTATAATTTATTCAGCCACATCAGACAGGTTTTAGCTTGCCAAGCATTAAAATAAAAAAGCTCCAACGGAAATATTCGATCCCATCACACAAGTTCAGGCTTGAGATGAAACCGGTACGGACATAAAGGTAAAAGGTTAGTTGGCAAATACCAATACCAAGTTTCAAACTATGTTGCATTGAAATATTTGTACTACTATTGTTCTAAATTGTGCTGGCAACTATTTGCAGTTTAGTAGTTAACAGAAATTGCATTCCCCTGCTATTATAGCGCTAGGAGTCGAAGCTGTCTCGGGTCTAATTACGTCTTCCTTTCTTGGACCTGTATTGAAGATGAGATCATTGAGAACGTTGTTAGTGCTAATAGTTACTTGTTTATAACCAGTCGTTACTTGTGATTTCTATCCCTAGCGTAAACATCCGTGACGGCGAACAGGGCCCTGCAACTAGACGCTTTCTACTCCGGGAGTAAACGCCGGACACCGCACCGGAAGATCAGATTATAACCTCATTACCGTTCGACACTTGTATACACAAACTTTCTGTTTCTACTTCAAAATTTATAATTGGGTATATCATGTGTTGATATACCTTTTAGTGAAACTCATAAAAACATAAATCAATAGAATTTCAGTAGCTAGAGCATGATATTCTATTATAATACTTAGCAGACGTGTTAATTTTATTTAAAAGTGTCAAAGAATAGAAGAAATAAGCGGAGTTGAAAAGATTTTAAGGACTTTCGCTTGTATCAATTGATGTAAATACAGGTCGTATTATCTGTCTAGTGCTATTGGTCTAGCAAATAGGGTTATTCAAGTAAGGCTTCGCGGCTACACGTGTGGGTGCGGATGCCTTAATGTCTCATGCACCTAGCATGCCTACTCACGCGTGAATACTACTTGTAGATCGGGATTCAATTGCATTATTTGCTCCTATATTCTGGGTTCTAGGTTACATCTTGTAAACAAAAGTGCACATATAGATGCATATTATCGATAGGTCTCTTTTCATGTAATGCCGGGCTTCAAAAACCCCTCGAGTTTTTAATTGTATGGTTTGTAAAGCTTTTAAGATAACCATAGTAAATCCGTTGCGTAGATCATGTATTATAAGAACATACTTAACAGACAAAAAATAGGTATTGCAATATATTTTTGATAGGCAAAGGCAAAGTATACGGAAAATTTAGTATTATTTAGTTCGCTGAAAAATTCTCCTGCAACCCACATCATAAGATACTATATGAGAATACGTATTACCGCGCGACGGGAGCTGTGAGATAGTACCGACTCAAAGCCGATTATTGATGAGTCTTTCTGGTCTATGGCCATAAGTGACCGATCGCTGAATACCTCTTGCGCGACGAGAGCCACCGAACACCCATGCACTGTGTCGGCGTTTCTAGTTGCTCTTAGTTTTACTAATGAACTTAAATGTACATATTTTTCCATTGTAAAAAGTTAGATTGTCACTAAGCAATCATATTCAAATTAACTTCACTTATTGTTGTGTCTGCAACTTTCTGTGTTTCATTTAAGTAGTATTATAATAAAATTACTGGCCATGTCCAAAACTAACTCTGTGTGAAGGACGCCGCTTGGCCGTAGTGAAATCTCATTATTTACCTAAAACAATGGTCCCAGTCCCACCATGCTGGTCTTGTAGCATAGTTTTCGTTTTAGAAGTACATAATTAGATCATCCCAGTTTTTATTTCATCGATCTTTAGATTCAATGCGATCGTTTTTGTTATGTTTTGTCATTGACCTACTGTAGTTTCTCCAATGTAATTAATCGGAGGCTGTTTAAATTAATCGCTTGTGAATGAATTTTGCAGGAGACACCAAATTTATACTTAATAGATACACCAATCTATAATTTAAATCTCATCCATATCTGATGATATAATCTTAATTGATTACACTAATGAATTAGCTGTTTCGTTGAATTAACCGTTTAATAAAGTTAGAATGGAAGTATGTAGGTCGATAAATGCCACTATTTCTTAATTGAGAGCCTTTTAAATTGGTTTTAAATGGTGAGTTCGATTCGAAAATTGGTGAATCATCCGTCGAATGGCTCTGTATACACCGACATAAAGTTGCTGATAATTGCTCAAATTGTATTGTTAAGTATTTTTGTCCCATTCACGTTGTAAGTTGAACGTTTGTAACGAAAGTCAGGTGATCACCTTGTTCCTTGTTTACATAGTAGTAACGTGAAGTTTTTGGTTGTTCATACCTTTAAGGAAGACTTTCTTTCTTTAACATGTTTTAACTGTTCCTACAGTAACTAATATTTTAGATTCAGAAATAAGGATGTTTAGTTGGCTGCACAGCCAACGTGAACCAACGTTTTTCGTGAGTAATTAACCAATTTCACGTGTCTTTTACTTGTTATCAGTAGTAATCAGGTAAGCAAATATTGTTACCCCGATTTATCATTTATGGCGTACGGTGTTTCATAACACCTTGCTAGCTCATGTTTGGTAACGGTGTGACGTGTGAATTGGAACATTAAATACTACGGTGTTAAGATCGACTTTTTAAAACATCCGAGCATTGTTTATAGTGTTTTGGTGACTTCAAACGGATTAACATCAGACAGAATGGTTCACTGCATTAGAATGTAGTTAAAACCGAACGGTAAGAATTTTTATTGCTTTCCAAAAGAGAACGTAAAATTTTATTATTGTAGGGAAGAAACACAAGTTAATTAACGGCAACTGGAAAACATTATTTAAGATCTTAATGCGTTTATACTTTAGATGCACGCCAGACTAACTAATAGTTATAAACAAACTGAAAAAATAAAAGTAAAATGTACTGATAACTTGAGAGTAGTACTTATTGTTGACTTGGGCGAGTTAATCTAACGAGCATATGAGAATATTTACGTGACCTAAAGAGAGCAGGGCCCTACCGTTACAAATATACCTTAACGAGTGACCCAGTGAAAGCTCTAATGACATTATTTATTTTGGCTCGACTGTAAACAGTACAAGATACTTGTAACTCAGACCGTTTCAAAATTCCAATGTCACTTAAAATAACTCTCTAAGGCTCTTTAATTTTCTCTGAATTAGTGGATTGGAACTAAGGTATTATAAAGTTTATTCTATTTGATAGAATTCATAAACAAGGGTGTGTTTATCTTAAATAAATAAATTTATTTACAGTGCTATTGCAATTATGAAAATAAGTTGCATAATAACTAATACATAATTCAACCTGCAGTGAAATTATTTATACGCTCACAAATAAGAAAATGTCCTACGATGACTGCCTGGCTAGCAACAACTAGAAATATGGCTGCGTCGGCTATTACGAGACCTTTAATATCCAGAGATAAATTTACCGACTTCTTAGGTGGTTGAGTGCACCGGGAGGCAAAGACCGGGTTATGGCTCCGAGCGGCCGAGCCAACAGTTACAAACATTTAAATAAGTCTGTCACGGTGTAACTGATGTATAAATGTATTCGAGTAGCGGTTAACAGGCTCTCGCCCTTCATAACATTTCAAATGTGCATTCAAGACGATTGCTAGAATCTAATGTGTGACACTCCGTAAACGGAAAAAATTATTGCTTTTCCATAACAAATATTCCAATTAAAACCGATGATGCCAGCCAGTTTTATGAAGATACATGAATATAATCGTAATTCAAAGAATAAATCGAAGCGCCTTAAGGTAGCTCACATAGTACGCCTAATAGATAACAATAAAATAAATTGGATATAATCCTAAATCTTTTACGATAACACAAGTAAATGGCACCGTATGAGTTTCATGTAGGCGTGTTAATAGTTGTTGTGAGTTGTACTCGTATATATGGAATATTTTAATACAAAGTGAGTTTAAAAATACGGAAAACTTTTGGCTTTCACTCACGTCTCATCATTAGAGTAAACGATTTCGTGCTTGGTGGTTGGTCATTTATTCTTTAATTTTGCGGCGCGACTGTCTCCAAAAAGAACAATTGCTGTGTCAAAAACGTTATTCTTCCAATAAATTTAAACAGTGCCTTCTATTTTAATAGCGTCATAAACTACTTGAGCATGTGCTAGTATTAAAGGTATTCCAACAAACTACCAGGAACGTCGACGTTGACTGTTCTGTTTTCTAATTAGTAGTTATGTGGTCCCTGTAATTAACAAGTCAAGAAGTATGCGGCAGACATTACGACTTAACTTTTTACTTTTTAACTCTTAATAAACTTGAATGTACCTATAAAGAATTATGTTCAATATATAAGGTAGACCTAGTACAAAGGCCGTCTCAATTGGCACTCTCACCTATTTCTAACGCGTTCTTGTTCGCGTTTCTTTTTCTAACGCGTTCTTGTTCGCGTTTCTTTTTCTAAAAGGGGTGTAAAGGGGTGGGTGAGAGGCATGGAAATTATTGGATCATATGACGTTATATCTTTCAGTCACAAGGTTGGCAGAGCGCCAGTGATATCCTTATGATAATAAGGGCGTGTATAGTCTGCGGTAAATAAAGCAAACTCACTTCCCCTTGTCTGCTCCTATCTTTAAGACTACGCTACTGTTCAAGAGGAGGCTTCATATGTATAATATAGTACAAAGACACTGGCACAAAAACATTTTAGAAGTTTCTTATGTGATGTTAATATACATTTTTTTGCGATGACATTGCAAACGCTGGCTGAACCTGATGAAATAGATCAAAATAATATACGACAATATTCTACATAATAAAAATGTCTACAAAAATATCCGTGATGGTATCAATAGGTCGATAGTATAGCTTAGTATAGTCGATATATTTTTGTGAAAAATCATCACGTTTTTGCCAGAAGTACACAGTTAACAGGTACATTAGGCGCTTTATGATACTGTTTTTGTTTAATCAAACACGTCGCATTAATTGACTACTCTACGGTCTTATTACATGTATTGTTTGTATCGGTTGCTTGTTGGCAAACTTAATCTAGGTGTGAGAAATATGTTAATGGTGATTTAATGCCATTCATAGATGTAGCCGTAGTCCAACAGCTTCAGCGATCTTATGGTTCCGTCTGAGGCAGATGGAACTAAAGCAGATTGTATCAGATGGAGTTCCGATAACGGCATGACAGTGGCGGCGTGCAAGCGCGCGGGTGCGACCGGGCCCGAGCGTGACGTCTGCCACCCGATAGCCCATCTCATGAGCAACCTACTTACAGCTCAAGGTCACCGCCTGACCTCCTAATCTTTGTAACATTTCCGTTGCCTACAATCAAAACCTGCATTCTTATGCAAGTGTGCATATTCGTTGGTATGATTTAGATCACAAAATATATAAATGTCAAGAATATCTGCTCGATGTTTTAATACTGCCTAATATATTATACCTATATAATTATAAACTTTCGTTAGTGGCACCAAAAAAGGTAAAAAAGGTTTGCCGCCTCATCAGTTAAATAAACTTGGTGCCTCATAGTATTGTAACGTGATGCTGCCACGCATCGACTGCACACATTCCCCGAGCAGACAGTTTTTGTTTCGCATAAGCATGCCAAGCAAGATTACATTAATGAATAAAAATATTAGTAGTTATGTTTATCTCACTTCACAGTTATATTATTATATAGAAGAAAGTTTGTGAGTGTGAGAGTGTAAATGTTTGTTATTTTTTTTTCGCAAAGACTGCGAAGTAGATTTTGATAAAACTTTACAATAATAAATGTTGTTTATATACCAGAGTAACATAAAAGCTATATATTATGAAGTTGCCCAGTTTCATGCGTACATCTTCTTCTTCATAGCACCCGTAGAATGTCCATAATAGACCCGTAGAAACCCCTATGTCCACACATGATGGATAGGCCTTTCTAAAAAGGGGGAATTCGGCCATAATTGCCGCGACGGGCATGCATGTTGGCAATCGCAGGGCGTAGCTTCGCGACGAAGATGCTGCTGCCCATCCCCAACCTGTGCATTTCAGCTATGCTGTTACGAATGGATTTATCGCCATCTGTGACATCTGCTACAGGAGGGAGGTACTATTTTACTTCGCCGGTACCCCACGGCGGGCTGCAACGTTGTGTTATTATTTACTTCTTTTATTAGTTATTAGCACGGGAATGGGAACTAAGCGGGTGAAACCGTGGCGCACTGGTGGTATTACATAATAATAGTTACAAGTAATCGTCGTCATGTTCCTTAGAATTTGTTTGACTTGATTACTGATTATATCGGCCATGCCGTAACATAATTGTAAGATCTCACGCGTGCGGTCGCGTTCGTGCTTTCGCGACAGATTTGTAGATAGGGCGCCAATCAGAGCGTGTGCGCGCACCGTATCACGGACTTTCTGATATACAACACACTTTCTAATCTATGCCTTTGTCACTACGCTCGCTATTGGTTAACTTCGCGTTATATCGGACTTTCGCCAATTGTTTTCACGCTACATTAGTTTTATTCACGGATATTTTGTCTACAAAAATTACATTATAGATTTACACTGCAGATTAGATGCGTCATCTCCAAGCGTTGCATCATTATAGGAGAGCACGATAAAATAAAGATTTTCATCTAAATTGCGGTTAAGTAGACCACTGCCGATATTAAGTTGCTAGTTTATCCGGAGTTTACTCCCAACGATGAATCCGATACGAGCTATCACGAAGGGCTATGAAATAGGAGAGCGGCCTGACAAGAAGCTAAGCCGCAATGGCTCTTGATAAGGTGATGTGGATGTGTGTATTTTAGAAGCGTGCGGGGAGCGGGCGGGCTGCGGGCGGAGGGCCTGCGGACCGGTCGCCGCACCGGTTTGCGTCGACATCGCTGGCTTAGGACTAACCGTTTTATTAGCTGAGCCATGCTCCACAAACGAGAGCCACCGATCGGAGTCAGCAGCCCTTAGGCGGCGCGCCCACAAATAACACCTTGTTCAAGCACCAATCATCTGATGTACAACTATCACGCAATTATGAGACATTTATCTACTCCCGATCCTGATTCTTAAGGTTATTCTCCCGAGCTATTACAATTACATGCAAGGTTGCCTGCTATCATTTGCAATCAACAACGAATCCAATGAATACTGTTTAATGCCACAATCTTTTGTCTCAAAATAAATAAACATGCTACATTTGCTTGACACAGGTGTAAAAGTGAAAATGTTACCATATTTAGTTTATGGCTTGCTTTAGTGAAACTGTTGGAAGTTATGTTTTAGCTGCGTAGCCAACACGCCAGCGACTTGGAGCCCTTTGAGAATAGTGTCATGTGAGTAGATTCACGTGCGTCGTTAGTGGTTATGGCTCTAACCTAGATACCTGCAGTACCATTCTTAGAATACGAGCGATTAGCCAAAGTGGTGACAATACTAATATTTATTTTCTAACATTTTAGAATTTGTTAACGTTGCAGAATGTTGCAAACGTTTAATGGGTGAATTTCAAAAGATTTAGCCATAAACGCTCTTACTGAGTTTATTTTTTGAATTGTGGTCCTCTTCACACATCAAACGTTATCCATATTTCAATGGTCATATCCAGAAAAAATAGTAGATGGGATTACAAAAGTACAGTAATAGTAATGCCATGAAGTCATTGATGGACAAACTATGAACAATGCACATACATTCAAACTTTATAACAAACCTTGAAATTTGAGACAAAATTAGGGCAGCTGTCAGACCTAGCTAAAATACATTGAGACATGAAATATTAATTGATTATCAATTACTTTAAAGCTGCAAATTACAGTCAGGTTTGTCGATCACCTTGGCAGTCATGATGGGACACATACGCTCAAAGAGGACTAGATATTTCAAGGAAAATGTTTCAATCTAAAATATACGTGTTATATATTCGTTGAACTTGAAATACATTTTTATTGTAAAAAACAGATTTATTCATCAGGAAAAGAATCAATATAGTAAAAATTATTGTGATAAGTGGACAGGCGGTAAAAATTTCCTTGGGGATTGCTGCTATTTTTGCTGCCAGTTATTGGCCTTGTCCGATTCTATTTCGACGACTCTATGGCACGGTGCCACGACAATGTTTTGAGCATTCGATGACGGTCTACGGCACACTTTCGACTTCTGTGACCGCCCGTGAGATTAACACTCTGGTTCTTAATTACAATATTATCGCGGTAACTAGGTTAACGAACCCATACTATAATCCCCAAAACGTGTGAAAAAGAACACTGGGTCTTTCAACATCCATTGTTTATTATTTGAGCAATGATTTTATTATATGCGTACATCAACGTTTTGCTTTACCAAAACGATAGTATGATGTGATGTGAGCGTTTTCGCCGTTTCCGTCCGTCACGGTGTACGGGCTGTGTGAATGATTATCACACAAAGCCATTTTTGTTCATGATCGGCAGTGACAATACCCATGTAGATAGGTCAACGATCCAAATTACGTTATTTCGTTCAGCTGTGATCAGATAGGTGTCAGTATCAATAAGTGGCCAGAGAGTAACACCCGCGGAAACAATATCAGCGTAGTTACTAGCAATCTTTGGTTGTAGGCGTTCGGCATCAAGAAATAAATCGAGAGATAACGCAATATGGGATTATGTGAGTGTGGAGTAAGCCCCGGCCGGGACTGGTCGTCGAAATACCGCAGTGGATAGTGACTAGCGATGTTTGAGTCTTTGGTGTCGCGGCTGACTTCGCCGCCCGTGTCGAGGAGGCGGCACACGGTGCATACGTCTCGGGAAGTGTGCAGCGAGCCCGAAGAAGATGCTGCGCCCGTGCAGCGTCGGTCCCGCACGGCGAAACAGCTTCTTGACAAACGTCGAAAAGCGCGGCTGTCCTGTGCAGATCTTACGGCTGCCACCAATGCAGAACCTGAGCGCTCTTCGCGAATGGACGCACTAAAGGCATTTTTGCCGTTACGACAGTCAAAATCTTTAGGCAGGCTCGACGGTCTCAAAGAGGTGAGTTTTAGTAAATATTAACTGCTTCTTTTTTTACTTTTTAAGTTGCTTTTCGCGACTTCGTTTAATTGCAAATTTGGATATATATACGAGTTTTAATTATTTGGCATCGGACGCAAAAAAAGCATATGTACCTTAAAAATGGCGTTTAATATTAAAACTAATATTGTATCGTAAAATATTAAAAATTATTTACGAAAATTTACAAAGCAGTAATACTTAATATTTAGCATAACAGCTTTGCATGCACCTACTTACGTATATATGTTTAAAAAACAGATTCACACGAATATTACATGCATAAAATGTATTGTCACCTTGAAAATACTGTCAATTTGATGGGGGTTATAGAGCAAATACTTGCAACATTAGAACGCCACGCGCTGTGGTGGCCTTCGTGTCGCTCCCATGAGCGCGCGCCGACCTCGCACACCTGTTGCGACTCCCCGCCCCCCTCAGTCCTCCTCATCCATCGAGCCTTTTGCCCGATCTTGCATAACCAACACCTAAAATACTTGACCAACGTGTAAATACTTTATCTGCTTGTTATACATTATCCTATCTAATGTAGAGAAGTAAATACGTTGCGAAAGTTTTGATAGAGGTCCGAGCAGGCATTCCTATGAACTTCAACATCACATGGGGCTTTATAAGACAATGCAAACAATACAAGGGAATCGACATTTGATGGTATGACTCGACGTATCTTGGACATGAATCATAATGCAACACGAGATGTAAGGTGTATAGTTACACGTCTAATAGGAGCGTTAGATCATGTACTATCTTGCAGATATGTATCTTATAAACGTCTTGCCAATATAGGTATACTTGCAAATAATAGTAGTAATTCTTACAAATCTAAAATAAATTCAATTTATTCTTATCCACAAATAACAAAAATCATAAAATTTGAACGGATATATTTTACATTCGTAATGACAGATTAGCTTGATCTGCATTTCCTTATCCGTCCGTCCGCGTCCGGTAACATAGTCTGTGACCCACACATGAGTAAAATCGAGGACATCCTCAAACTGGCTAGAAATTTGTATATTACCAATTCAAGGGTGTGACTTATGATTAAATGCATAAAATAGACGTAGAAAAGATAGATATTCTTCTGTTTTGTCGAAGCTAATAACATTGTTATTTTTTATCTCACTACCTATTGAGCTAAATGTAGTCTCGGATAGTGGCTATTCGTGTATTTTATTATATCAGTGTAATCCAAAATAACGGCTGTCGGTTTTAGAAACTTGATTGATTTTACGAGCTTATCCTATTTTCTCAATGTCTTTCGTGTCTGTAACAGAGGATGCCGTATTATATTCGTTGTAAAATGAAGTTGTGGTTTGCAGATACCTCTAGTGTCTATTTACCGTAATTCATTGTTGGTTTAACCGCAGGAACAATAGAATTTTGTTATTTCCAACTGGTTTGAAAAATAAAAACTTTGAAGTGTTTGGCATATTGAAATTTCAATGAGAACCTTTCCAATGTGCATAATTATGTGTCTATCAATGCTGGAAACTTAAATCTCGAGCAAGTTGTGGTCGAGGACACGTCTGTCAGCAAAGTTGAGATCGGGATGCAAGCATGCATGCACCGTTACGACACACGCGCCGCGAAACCTTCTGATAGTCTGCAGATAGTACAAGAATGTGCGATAAGCAGGTAGTGGCAGGTACGTTCTGCGCCTGCGCAGCCTTGTCTGTGCACGCACAAACACACACACTCACGCATATCTAGGACTGGTTCCCAATGTGTGCGTGTTGTTTGTCCATGTGATTTACAGACAAATGCCGCGTCGACTTGCGCATCTGTTCGCTTTGTTAGGGCATCTCTATCATGTTAACGCCTTTTGTCTGTCTCCCGAATGGGAACATCTGCGTTGTGGTTGAAAAAAGCTCTTATTAAATTTGTTTGTGTACCTGGACCAAGTAATTACTGAATACAAACGCAAAAGCCACGCTTGATGCTTCGGATTGCTTTGTTTCTGTTTTGATAAATCGTGTGTCGTCTTCTAATGACGGTCATATAAGGGTTTATTATGGCTAAAATAATAAACCCATGCATGCTATTCATTTCAATTTTCTTTTATTATGACTAAAATGAAATTATAGTATTAGCACAAATTGAGCTGAGGTCACGTATCATTACAAACTTTAATGCTGAATGTATACTGTTTTTATTATCGTCAATAACTTTTAATAATCCAATTAGGGAGTTTAAAAAATAAAGGCGACATATTCATTAGGGATATTAACGGAGTTTAGCGTAAACTTGACCTTAAAACTGTCTAGACATAGCATAGAGGCGTACAATAAGATCTTTCATAATTAGTAGCGAAGTTTGATACTTGTGCCACGTCCTACATCGTAGACCGCGTCACATCTTAGACGATCCTCCCGATAGGATAACCGCTAAAATCGCAGCCCTTCCCCACCCTCTTACTGACACAACACGATCATTACACTCCATATGCTTTCGTACAACAGAGCAGTACACCGCGTTCGCCGGCGAACGCGTGCAGTACCTGCCCCCACGATAACCGACAGCCCTAGAGCTGTCGGCTCAATCTGTCCGTCCTCTTTTGCTGAAATTTTATAGTAAATTCAACCCCAACGACGGCCCCCCGAGCCTAGGTCGAGCCTCTATAGGTGCCCTCGGGCGCGCCATCGGTCCCGCTCCGATCTCGCGAGCTTTGCGGGCGCGACCGCGCCAAAAGCGCGGTCGCGGCCGCGGGGCACGCAGGATGAATACGGGCATCGGACCTCTCATCTATGAGAGGCCCCGCCCTCTTTTTTCGGTGGCGCTGGAATTGACGTCTGAGTAGCCCAGTAATAGGTTCGTCCGAAAAAAAAAACTTGTGCATTGTGATATTTTGTTGTCAAAGCCGAAGCATGCTTACGGTATAATTTTTGCAAGTCAGTTTCCCGGTGTTGTGGTGTCCCTGAGTGGAAAATAACGGACCGATAAATCGTCACCGCCAGCAAGATCAATTAGGCGATTGTGGTGGATGGAAGCCAAGGTGTTAAGATGACGGATTTACTCTACAGCCTTGGATGGGAGAGAGGTGGTTGTTAATGGCGTTTTAGATGACCGATATATCAGCGGTTAGATAAATTGGTTTAGGGAAATTCCGCACCAGCTTTGAATAGCACTTAAATACACTTATTCGAGTTATGTCTTAAATAGCGAGTATTTTTGGTATAACTATATTATTGCCTTCGGCGGTCGTCAATTATGGTCAAACGCTATATAAACAAAATATAAGTTGTTAATTTCTACCTTATTTACTCTATCGGTTCTGTTATTTAATATATTCTATATTTACAAAATGAATATCCGTATACATAAAACACCTAACATCTATAATCTCTTGCACTATTCAAACGCTCACTGTTAACGTTTCTGCACCTATATATTTGCTATACATAGTTTTAGTATATATTATTCACTGAACCACTGACAATGTTGGCTGAATTCGCTCAGTTTATAGAAATTATTTAGTAAAATGGCACATAAAAAACATTGCGTTTTGCGTTTCTATATATGTATATGATAATGAGCCGGATGTTTATATGAAAACTTTAGTTATTTAGTTGAGTCATCAGTTTGACCGTTCCAAAATTATAGTCGTATTTTTTTTCTTCTTTAATCACTGCCAATTGAATACCAGTTTGGGTACACCTCACTTTTTTAATAGACTGACATACAGCATTGTTTTCGGTCAAAACAGAAACTTGTTCGTTGTGTGTCGATACTCAATTAATATCTTTTACACCGTCCTACTTGTTTACGGCCGCGGCAATTGTAGCTATTATTGTATGTTATCATAAAGATCAAAATACCTTGTAATATTTGAAATATAGTGTTATAACTTTGCCCGGCTCACATGCACGCAGCTTTGTAATTGATTGCGGCCATTTATAATCTGTAATTGCTTTCGAGATCGCTAACACTTACGATACATTCCAATGACAATCTGCAAAGATGTACAAATAAATCTCAATTGTGTGATGCTAAGATTTTATGAGTTGCATGCTGTGCATGTACATGGGATGCTGCATTTTTCTATATTTGTTAGTTATTGCTCATGTTGTAATAAGGTATTGATTCATTATTATTATACTGTTTTTATTTAAATGAACAAACTGAAAAGTCTGTTAAATAGAAACCTTCATATCGATAAAGCTTCGATAAACAAGATAAATGAGGTTATAATTGCGCATTCGGCAGTGTCCATATCTTTTGTGCTAAGGGTCGTGGGTTTGATTCCCATCTACAAAAAAATATATATGATGAATATTTGTGTTTGTACTGTGTATATTTATACATTTATTTCCTTTGCCAAATCCGTGTTTTAACCGACTTATTTTGAAGTCGTAATGGATGAGATGTTTTAGTGGTATTATATAGGGTATAAGTTTACTTTATTTTTAAACCAGCGGCTGATTTTATTTGACAAGTTTCAATTTATTCGATGTCAAATGGGCTGCCACCTTAAAATTATGTAAGTAATAGATACCTTACTTTTATTTGACCTTAAATTTTCCAATCGCAATATTTAAAATATATATTAATTTATAGAATACTTAAAAATAGCTGCAAAATTAGCCATAGAAATATATATGCTACATATATGTTAAAACAATGTATAAATTGTTTTAACATACATGTAGCACCATAAAATATAATCAGAAACCTTGTTATACAAAAGTCTGTCTTGTTAATTTAGTGGCGTGTATCATCATGGTTGTGGTATTCGTGAGGGTCGGGTAACGCCTTCAAAGAATTACCTCATCCAAATCCATGTTTCTTTTTTTAGGTACGGTGTTCCTTTTGTCTAGTGTTCTGTGTATCATTATTTCGGGTATAAACATTAAGATTTATAGAGGATGATCTAAAACGAACTTTATGTTGCAGCTTTAATAGTTATTTTCGGAAGTTATCACAATATGCTGTTTAGTTTAGTCACAATATACTCCTTTTTGTTGATTCATTGTGTACCTACTTTGTTTTAACTTAATTGATTTATTTGATTCTGCTTTAGCTTTGCAAATGGCTACTTATATCAAATATTTACAAAACGTTATAAAACTAAGTATAACGTATTGATTATCTTAAGGTACTTTTTTTCGTTCCAAACAATAACGTGACAATAATTCGATCGTTCGTTTAACAGCAATCCACCCGTACTATGTTGTTGTTTTGGTTTAACCAGAATACAAGGATTTGATTTAACATCCTCAACTGCTAAGGAACTGATTGTTATGCACATATTTTTTTAGTTGGTTTGGATCCTGTTGCCCAGTTGTTCATCAGTGACACAATTTTAACCTTACAAACGTATGTATGTTTTTTGTACCGTCAAGTGTAATGAGGTTACGCAATTATGGAAGTTGTTCGATATTACGTTTAGAGAAACAAGTTGTTTGAGAAAACTTTCACAGAATCACGTTTTCCACGACTCGTCCGTAAACATTGATAGACTCATGGAACGTTAAACGACTTTCACAATACAGTTTTCATTTTCACAAAATGTTGGGTTACCTCGTAGAGAAGGGGACAGTGTGTAATTAAATAAGTAATAACAGGTATGCTATAATGGATGCCGAGATAAAGCAGCGTTGAGCAGTTGTCGAAGTGAATGGATGATGCAACAATGTCGGGGTCTTTGCAGACGGACTCTGCGACACGCCCCCGAGCAGGTGCGCAATCTCTTACGTCGTCCCCTTTTTACGACGAATTTCATAGTCTATACCATAATTTTTAGTATGAAATCGCAATTTTTTTTGCTGTGATGTGAAACCATCGCAACATGGCAATTCCATTCTATGTGTTTGCTTAAAAAAGATTTATCTGATCAATTCAAACGCGAATTATCATCATCAGACCAGCCATTGGGAGTTCACTATTAGACACAGGCCTCCCAAAAAAAGAGGGACTTTTGCTCATTATTGCCTCGTTGGATGAGCGTGTTGGCAATCGTAGAGTGCAGCTTTCGCGACGGAGATGCTGCTGCGCGCCCCCACCCTGTGCATTTGAGATACACTGTCTCGGATGGATATACGGCCATCTGTCGGTTCTGGTACCGCAAACCAAATGCGAATACACTTGTATAATAGCACCGTTTGAATTAGTACTAATCATCTTAGGAGGTACTTAAATTAAAGTGCTGCTTTTGTGTCAACAGTTCAACGACCGCATTTCAATTATTATTTATAACAGTAAACTATATCAATGATGATCTAATTGCTAATGTTACGCATTCAGTGGACTCGTTAAAATTCGACGGTTTAGATAATATCAATTGACATTTCTCTTATGTACTTGTAACTTGTTACCGTTTTATCAGATATACTGATCGAGTCTGTAATCGATATCGTATGTTTTTAAACGAACACCAAATTAGTTACAACATTCGATAGCATCGTTTTTGGTGGTTCAACAAAGTAATGCTAATTTGTTATTAATTGTGAAGACAATTGAATTATACGATATAACTAAAGGTAAATAGTGTGTGTAATGTATGTACATTGTATTGAGTATTTAATTTACATAAAAGATACCTGCATTTTGATGAAGCAATTCCATTTAACGTGCTTATTTTGTAATCATCATATCAGCCATTAACAGTTCACTGCTGGACATGGCCTCCCCAAGAAAGGGAGAATTTAGCCCATAATTGCCGCGCTTGGCAAGCGTGTTGGCAATCGCAGAGCGCAGCTTTTGCGATGGGGGTGCTGCTGTTAATCCCCGTCATGTACATTTGAGCTGCAATGTTTTGGATGTATATACCGCCATCTGTCGGTTCTGGTACCTTAGTCGTCTCTTACGACACCTGGTACAGAGGGAGGTATTATTCTACTATGTCGGTAACTCGCGGCTCATTTTGTAAAATATATTAAAATTTAAATTTCTTGAAAAGGTGGCGCAATCTCTATGAACTTGGGAGCAAAACAACAAAATTTTGACAGTATAGAAACATAATACGAAAGACATGTATCGGTGCATGTTATCAAAGCCACATATTAAAGTATACCTAGATAATAGTTGAACTAATAAATAAATAAAAGTTTCATTCATTTTTATAATAAGATGTATGTATAACTAATGTTGATGTCAAATAACTAACTTTGAACTAAACAATACAGAATAATAATGATAATGATTGATGATGAATAATAATAATGAAAAATAAATAATATTAAAATATTCACAAAAAGGAGTGCTTATAAAGATCAATCGAAATCCATATTTATTCAGCGAATGCACGAGACGCCTTGTGTTGTTTGGTATCATTTCGCTCGATGCAATTTTCGCCAACGGATCAATTGTCTGAATCATGTATGTGTAATGCTTCTCGATGCCTTGCAAAGAAGATTACATGAGGTAGCACTCTAAAAAAAGTCTTGACTATCACCGTCATTTCTACCACCAAATAGCAGCATTCGTTTTTCTGTGTTACTGTTTAAAGGGTGACAGAGGAAATTAAATTTATGGGTAAATGTGACATAGTATCTTCAGTTCACAGGGTAGGTGACAACCTAGTGATATCCTTGTGATGTCACGTGTACAGGCTGTGGCCACGTTTACCATCAAGCAGACCGTGTGTTTGTTTGCTGACTTCATAATATAAAATTGTGATAATAAAAATTTGTCTTATCAATACAAGTGCGCAGTAAGTATACTATAATAAAAAGGATAAATTACCACTTTGAACTTTGCACTGTTTGTATCGGTGCAAGTTAAAATTGCATGAATTCTGACTTTGGGTGCGTAATTAAACAATTTGATATTAAACAAATCTGTCAAAATACGATATCGGATTATGAATTGATAAAATGTGACATTTGTATAGACTAATCTAGTATAATGATAAACATGTAAATGTGTAAAAATATGCTAAGAATGAACTAAATAAAAGACCTTTATAAAATCATTTCAACATAAATTTATACCGTTCATCTCAATAAAAGTAGGTACTAGTACTGTAATTTAAATGGTTTTCATTCATATTGAATCTGACCTTTCAATATGAATCATGTCGATCGGATTTTAAGTTTCCATATTATTTAATATCGTTTTTAATCGGTATTCTGGGTATCTGGAACCTTTCCTGTTTGGTCAAAATTGGCCTGTGCTGGTTGACATGGTTGCACAACTTTTCCTTTACGTAACACGCCCAAGGAAAAAGTCAACATTTTCTCTCGTTGCATAAGTGCGTAAGTAGATACTAGTATGACAGAAGCGTTTTCCATAAAATCAATATTTAAAAATATTTAGGGTTGTCAGTATTAATTAACTATTGTCATTTCTTTTTCTCGATAATTAAATTAGAAATGAAATTTGATGCCAATATTTCTTTTGGTGTGGCTAATTGAGAAGCGTCGTAAAATGTCATAATATAGATAGAACAAAAAACTCTAATAATAATATAACATCTAAAATGCATTGCATTATTATGCAACAGTAATGTTTTATGTTCAAACTGCAACATACTCGTACCGTCAGGGCACTTACATTTCTTGGTTAAAAAATCTGGGCATCAGCACAATATGATAAGTGATCTCTACAATGCAAACAATTAAAAGTACAATAACATGTAAATATGTACTCAATCTCACATATAAAAGGATCGTGGCAGATAACTTTTTTTGGACTTATGTTTGCCTCTTGTAGTAAATGCTTGCTAGTTAGTTAATTAAATAAATAGCGTGACACGTGAATGAATAGTTTTGTTAATGTTTTACAACGTACAAATATTATGATTGATATCTGAATAAGGATTGTTGTACGTCGAGAAAGTAAATATAACAATTCATTTAGTAAGCCCAGTAGCACGTTCTTAATCAACTGCGAGATGTGGACGCTACACGTGACCAAGCAGTTCAGCTTTGCGACACACATACTGCAGAAATTCTACTCTTAGTTTACATTACAAACGAGTACTAAGGTGCCTGAGCTAACGGTTTTCGCAATTATTATGGTGACTAACATTTCATATATACAACTTCACAAATAAAATGGAATACTTTAGTGACTTAATCATATCAATATTATAAATGCGAAATGGGAGGAAAACAATTTGATGTGTGTGGACAAATTTGTTAATAAATTTATTTGATCATATAATAATTCCCGCGTAGCACGATCTAAACTGAAATCCATAGTCGGGGGCGGAAAGCTAGCAATAAATTTAATTTTTCAATTAAGTAACTAAGTGCTATAATTCCGTTACGACATTATCAAGAGATATATAGAAAATCTAAATCACCACAATGGTATCGCAAAAATGTTCAATATACAAACAAAATATTTTTAACTCGAAAACAATTAGTGACACACAATGATAAGTGAAAATAAATAAACAGTTAACAAATGTCACGTGCCTCGGTAGCCCTGGTAGCGGCGTGGGCGCAACACGTGCGACAAGCCCCGCGACGTTGCGACACGCTCGGAAGCAGCAGTGTAAACACGCTGACCAATGGGCTGCTCAGCACCACCCACTGGTACACCACCGATTACTGACAGATGGTCCAGACATTTTTAATTATATGCGATAAGTTGTAAGATACTAAGATAAGATGTGACTTTTATCTTGCACTTGCCGTATGTTTGAGATACGCAATTTATAATTAGTTTTGATTAGATGAGGAAAGGATATTTTTTCCTTTAACGATTGCATAGTTTAATTCCACTATAATTTTTATGATTGGTAAACAGCTACAACAACAGACTCTTTACCCAGGTTTGTTTTTTGTTAATTTACATTTGGCTTTTAATATCATAATAACGCTTAAAAAGAAGGTAAAAAGGCTTAGAAGTAAACACATCTCACCCATATACGAATAAGATTTATATAAAGGAGTAATCTGTACGTTACTAATTTATTGTTAAAAGCTACGAGTTACCCCGATTACGTCATAAGTCTATGTCACGTGTGGGATGCTGTGAGATAATAAATGTTCAACTTCATTTGGCAAGTAGTTCTAGATCTTTAACGATCGAAGGTAAAGGTCTATCTTATAGCGATACGGAGCCACAACCCAGAACTTTAGGGGCAAACCTTGAGTAAAGTTTGCGTTCACTAGACATAATAATGTTCACTTCAGATTGTGGCTATAAAACGCGATTATTTCATTTATATGTTCGATGTTTTGGACCAAGGTTCAGTAGATAAAACTATTTAACTAATATATATATATATATATATATATATATATATATATATATATATATA
>JACJUM010005601.1:8517783-8600826 GCA_020976665.1 Heortia vitessoides | reverse complement strand
TATATATATATATATATATATATATATATATATATATATATATATATGTATGATATACTTACACACTAAATTTGATGAACTAGAGGTTCTAATAAGATCTAGAAAGATAGTCAAAGATCTATAGGAGCTAGTGAATTAGTCAAATATTTGCATGCATTTATATAATTGTACAGTTTTGAATTGAAAACATTTGACGTCATTTATAATACAAAATGAAATAATACAAATTTATATTACAAATCATCGTCATTTATAATGCAAATATTTACTAACATATTATATTTAATTTATATTTACTAAATAAACCGCGTTTTAAAAAACAGAACTGTTATTTGTAATCTGGTATTATAAAATTATTAACATTCTATAAAAGTGTTAATACAAGCAAATGTTGTCTTATAACTTAATCGGTAACTCATATCTCAATTAATTTATTTTTTACGGCCAACAAAGAGTATAAAAATGAACTACGCGATTTTTATCAAAGCGAGGCATCTTTACGCTAGTAACCTTACAGTATAACAAGCAGGAAACCATTAAATCCCATCCAGGCTCTAATGCTTAGTATTGTATGAGCATAGATCTCCCAGATTGAAATAAAATAGCGCTAACAAGGAAACATTCTAGGAGGGGCCAGCCATATATTAGGCTGTGCCATAAGGTTGAAAAGTAGCTTTTATTGCATCCCAGTAGAGTCTCTACGGTGCGGTTTTGTCTATGGTGTTAGTCTATAGTACAGTCAGGATATTGTCGGTCGTAATATGGCGTAGCGCGTGGTGATTGCAAAGTTAGCGCCTGATCTGTGGTGATTGGATTCACACGGGCGGGCGGCGCCGGAGTTTCCTTATGATCCTTATAGAACAACGAAATTGTTTTTGTTTCTTGTTTTTGGGGGCTGATTCTCATTTATGTCGGAAAGAATAGTCACTATTACGTATCCCTTCAAATATTTATAGTAAGTGTATAGCATAGATTTCTAAATAATAGAACAAAGAGTAAATATTTGATTGTTTGTTTATAATGTAAATATATTTAACTTTTAAAGAATTTGAAAATATATTTAAAATTCATTGAAAATTATGAAGCTCCATTTTCACCGAGTAAAATGGAACTATGGAAAAAAGATTATATTTCTCAACGTTTGCAATAAATAAATTTAAAAAGTACCAATTTTAAAAGCTCCACTAACGAAAATATACATTTTAGTTACATAATTAAGTGAGTAGAAAGTTACATATTCATATTTTTATGGGAAAAAAGATCCACACGGATGAAACCACAGAGCGTTGTTAGTATTTTATATAGCTTTACATCTCCTTAAAATTGAAAAAAGACAATGATTTAATAAGTGTTTTGCACATAACATCTCATACATCATATCAGCTATTGGAAGTACACTGATGGACATAGGCCTCCCCAAAGAAGGGGGAATCTTGCCTATAATTGCAGCGCTGGGCAAGCTTGTTGGCAATCGTAGAGCATAGCATTCGCGATGGAGATGCTGCTGCCCATCACCGCCCTGTGCCTTTGAGCTATACTATTGCGGACGAATGTACCGCCATCTGTCGGTTCTGGTACCATATACTGTTTTTTATGACACATGGTACAGGGGAAGGTACTATTCTACTCTGCTGGTATTTCTCAGCTTATACACGAAGAAATATATTTTATCAAAAAATATATAAATAATCATTCCCACATCTCAAACATTGACCTGACTCCCTGGTAAGTCGCTTAAAGCACTTGTGTTAAGGCCGCCAGATAACAGAAAAATCACAAATATACTACTTATATACATGTATTTAACGCCCAGACACAAAACAAACACAAATATTATCATATAAATGTTTGATCTGGATGGAGATCGAAGTCACAACCCTTGGCGCACAGGATCTCTACCATCTGCGCCATCGGGCCCGTCTGATGTATCTCAAAAATAATTATTCAAAGAGTTTAATGCTAACGTTTTTGTGTTAATAGGAACTATGTAAAGTTACTTTTTATATGCCGTGTAGGTATAACAATTAGCTAACCATTAACTGCATGTTAACTTAGGAAGAAAACACTTTTGCAGTGCTATTTGGTTTAATAAATACGTTCGATCGTGGGATGCGTCAATGTAGTAATTATGGCATACAGTTTCACCTATCAACAATAGCGTAAGAAGGCAGAAAACGTTTTGTGAAAAACTAAATTTCCCACCGTGCGGTCTTCCCGATTGTCCCGTGAGACGTTTTTGCGGCGTGACTTACTTTCTTCGACAATCCTGCTTCGAAGCACCGTTATGATGATACGGAAATTATTAAATTCAATGTTCCGATAAAATTGAAGGATAGCCTTTATATCTATCAATGAGACGTATTGATGTCGTTTACGTCAAGCAGAATATTAGTCTTGCGTGGCAAATCATTGGATATTATTGGTCCTTATGTAGCATCTAAGAAACTTTGGAATGTTAACATTATATTTCAACTTGTGTAATTGTTTAGGTATCATCTCCATTTTATACAAGACCAGGTAATCAAGGGATTTTAATTATATTACATTGCCCTCAATAACATAGTGAATGGATGAGTTCTTAACATTTCCCAAAATGTTAAGAGCCTTATATTGTAAGTCACTGAAAGTTTAGTACTGGAATATAAATTTAGGGTAATTTTATTTATTTGTTAAATAATGTCAGTGAATTGTACCTACCAAGGGAATTCTTACTTTAATAACTAAATGCTAGTTTATATATATCGCAATAGCTCAGTGAAAGTATTACGCTAGAACGGATACTTATCACACGTAAATCTCAAAATATTGTTCCGTGTTTTATCATTTTATAGCCTTAGCGAGTCTACATAATTAGGTTTAATTAGAGGTTTATTTTTATCGTGCACACTAAAACATTTAAGAACATCTAATTAAAACTTAAATAATGTCAGAAATACTACATTAATGTAATACTTAAATGCATTTATTAAGATTTGTAAAAAACATAATTGTTGATAGTTGAAGGTATTTAAAAAACATATTTTGACACTTGCCGCTTCTACTCGGAATTAAATTACAATGGAAAATTAAAAGTAACTATTTCCAACTCACAAGGGATTTTAGGAATGTTATTATTGTAAGCAACAACCAGCCGCAATTTGGTACTCTCGTTAATTTTGCAGTTTCAGTTTAATTTATGATTAAGTATTGAATAAAATATTATTAACATTCATTATAACTAATTTTAAATTCATGATATAATCAATCCAATGCACTAATTGACTAGCAATATCCGAGGCAAGAAAACCCGGTGAGTACGATATCCGTAGCATAGCTTTAGCTCGCCGCAACCAGGCTTCATTTAAGGACAAATCAATAATTCCATCGTTATATATACCTAGCACAATATATTACGAAAGGTACCGTAAGCCGTGCCGGGCATTTTCCGAGATCGCCGAGATGATCGTTGTTCATTCAATTTATTATCGGACATTAATAGAATAGCCCCTTTCGCATACCGACGTTAACAGCATCGTAACCCTAACATAACCGTATTATAAGGGCTAATTCGAATTACTTAGCTGTTATCGCGGCATCATCGGGCGTAATCTAGTTTATTTGCGGTTCATCTGCGAGCGAGCATTGGAAATCAGCAAAAGTGACCTTCGCTTGACCGTTTGATGTCTGCGACACAAGAAAATACTGCACAATTACCTATCTTTGTCTCAATACTTAGGCTATTATTCTTAGTATTCCAATAGGCCTTATGAAGTCTCACACACCTTTATTGCATACGCCTTTTTTATGTTCTGCATAGATAATAATCTAAGCCGCGATTCATCTTAGTATGATATTGCACAGGATCCACTCAATATGATTGCGTCGGATGCATTCCCACGGGTCGTATATTCCGCGAAGTTCCTATCCTATTTGCTCACTTATGAATAAATAAATAAAATAAGTATAAATTCGTATTTCAGCTCGGTAAAAACCTTGAGTCTTCCGTGTGCACATGTTTACTTCACCAAAACGTTCCAGTTGACTAATTATAGTTTAAAATCTTACTCGAATAAACGTATATTTAATTATAATTCAAGGAAATTGCAGGATATCTTGACGCTTTAAATGCCGCTAAAACAGTTCAATCTTTTTACAGTTAGAAAAGTTTTAGTCTATCCATTAACCAGTATGTTGATGTAGTACGGGATTTTTTATGACCGAACAGAAATACTCATAAGTACTGTGATCCATATTTTTTTTATTAGAATTGTCTCTTTCATCGCTAGAAGTGGCGCCGCGGACAGTAATTCCGGCGATAGGAGAAGGCAGGAAGGCCCAGGAGAGATCGTCTGTGGGCGGAGTCCCAACGGGACCGGCATTCCGCAACTTATCATATCTACGCTTACCTCTAAACATCTAGACCATTAGCCATTTACGACGGCTGTATGGTGCGCTATAACCAAGATTTCCATTTAAAATCACTGCTTGGTTAATTACGCGTAATGTATTTCCCATTTATTGGATTCCATTCCCCGTATTAGAGCTGCTAGTTTCGCGATAGTGTAATACTAATAAAGTTTACTACGTTTCTGGCAATAGAAAGTGAATAGAGGTATTGGTTGCGTAAACTTTTTTTGTTGTCGCTAAAAGGGAATGAAGTCTATGTAAATTATATTTTTATGGGACTGCGTCTCCAAATGCGGTTTCATAAAAAAAGGCACGGCCGCTTTTGGTTGGTCTAATAATTATAAATCCAAAATAGGTTTTTGTGTTGAATCTAGTAAAGTAATTTGGAAATACTGTGACATCGATGACACAACGCCGTGAAAACCTTTTATTGCTTTTTTTGTAGTATAAACATGGATGATATAGTAATCTTCTAAAGAAATCAGCTCTATATAGTCAGGTTTACGTTACAAAACCCACCAGTTTGATACCACTCAATATCCACAAACACCAACTTTAATCTGTAAAACAATTTCCAATTGGCACACAAATTTGAAAGGACATCTTCGACGCCGCAATTTAGAGTCGGTTAATAACGCAATGAGCACGTTGCTTCGAGTTATGAACCACAAGTCTTCAGTCGGGCTCTCTGGGTGGTCGCGATTTGTCCGCAAAATGATTAACACTCGGCAGGTGTTTTAACGCTCGCCATTAGCCCGCCCGGGGAAAACACGTGTGAAATTGCGTCACTAATGAAAGCTTAAACATTTTAGCCAAAGGTTTTTCTATGCAGGTAGTAGTAGTATGGATTCGTGCCCGTTACTGCTATTCTGCGCACTTCGGAAATGTTTGCTCTATGATACATATTACATACTTTTGTATCATAAATAATTTATGAATATAATAATGAAGAAAGTTAACAACGTTTTTCTAACTACATATTTGAGTTCTAAGCTTCGGCGGTTATATTTATTACTCAATTTATTTTTATGTATGACAAATTAAAGATTGCTACTGTTCGTATAACTTTCAGTAAATAAACAATGACTCTTGTTTATTAAAAAATTGTGCTGAGGTTTCTTTATTTTTAAACCAAATTAAAAATAAGTTGTGAAATTCCACAAACTCTTACAAATGGTAACCCTAATGTTTTAAGAGGTTGCAAATGGTTTTAACATGTTTGTCGGTTTTATATGCGAATAATAAAACATTTATTCTTCACATTAACATATAAAACTTTACTAAAAAATGATATCTAACAATACTTTAATGTTAATTTGAAAACATGTTGCTGTCCGCGACACGATAGCCTAAACGACTTCTGACTGTTACTAAACTATTTAACAGCTCAACAACATTGGACATTATAGGCAATTAAATGTGATGAGCATACACAAAAAGTGAGGTGCCCGCGATGCACCTCCGGGCAGGTTGCGCGAGGGTCGCAGGTCAGCGTTGCATCACATCAGCTGCACTTTCGATGCGCTAGTGAAAGGCGCATCTTCGCAGGTGCGCTGCAATCGGTGGGGCAATCGTGCATACGCTAGTGCCGTCAAGTGCGATCTAATGCGGGCAAAGCGCGAGGGAATTTTATTCCATTTATATTGATTTGAATGATTGATGATCATTCATGTTTTAAGTTCAATATGGAAGTGATTGAGAATGCATGCCTGTCGGCCTATTTTTCTATGCACTATAGAGGCAGGTACTGTACAAAAATAGGCTGCTTTGACACATGTCTCTTTTGGTCTTAGAGCGATTATTTATTCCACAACGGATCATAATATTAAATATAATTCTAACATAACAAACACTACAATGTCTTTATTTACTTCAACACATTGCGTGTAGTAAAGAGATACACGTATGTATGTTTATTTGCCGAGCACAAGTGTGTAAAAGAACTAAATATAGCTGAACGCCAACTTTCCCATATGCGCATATCCCATCGGCTAGAATATGATTTCCGGGTTTGCGCTTGATTAGTTTCTTACTGCACGCGTGGAGCGCAGAATAGATTTCTAAAAATAATTCCACCCTATGCCTATTCCGAGGCATCGTCGCGGTTACCATCTCAAATTTCTTCATCTTAATTTAAACTTTAAGCGAATATTGAAGCGTCAGATATAATAACAGAAATAAAAACTATTTACTAACTAATTTGAAAAATTCTAAGGTATTATTTAGTTTTATTCTTGCTATGTATTCTTTTTACAAATAACACAAATCCCTTGAACAATGGTTTTATTGTACATTTTTACTAAAATGTCTCGTGCCTAGATAATAAAATAAATACAATATATTAATAGAATTCATGTCAAACTACAAGCAATAAGGACTAGAATGCTCGTGTAGAAATAGTATGATAAGTGGCCATTCTAACACATGTTCCATCTAAGGTGTTAAGTGATTACTTGATGTATTTTCCCGTTTTACTCTATGGTAGTAGAAATCGTAAATTGTTTCGTATTGAACTGCAATCTGTAGCTAATACATTTGCTAACCTATAATTTGTACACACTATATAATGAGACTCATTACAAGTCTCGCTGTACATTTCGCCACATCACAAATCACAACTCCCCCTTATGGGAGTAATAATACGTTTCTGTCATCGGTAAAAGCTCTAATATTTGCAGCCCTTCAATTCTTGGTTCTAAGTTTCCACAAGATTTCGTAATGTCGCTCACGGTAGTAATTCAATTATCACATCTTTTGTTTTGGCAATCGTAGTAGCACCTCTTTTTCTTTTAGGTATTAATTTGTTTCAAAACCCTGTGACGAATTGAGGCGTAACGTGATTGAATAAACATTGAAAATGTTGAGGAAGTAAATTGCGCAAACATCAGTTAAAAAGAGAAGAAATAACAGCTGGTGTTTAGCTTGACACGTTAACTCAGCTCCTTTGAGCAGTTCCGAACAAAGCCTAGCATACCTATCACCTTATTATGTGTTGCCCAACGCTGCGGTTTAAGTCGACTTCACCCGTCATTGCGCCGCCGGTCGAGCCCGTAGTTCGTGCTCACAGTTTCTCATTACATAGGAAGTTTGTCATTACTTATGCCTGTTGTTTCATTAATGCCATTCTGTCATTACTAGGCGTTTCTGAGGTGCAACTTTGAATACTGTCAGGCGAACGCGGGGAACCTAACGGGAACGTACCGCGAAAATTATTAGTTCGCTGTGATGCTTCCACTTTCTAAGCAATTGCAGCTTGCATCGGCGCGTAATGCTTTGTTTAACGGAGATTTCATCCATGTCAGTGCGCCCGATGACAGTCTACACATTATACTGATATCGATAAGATAAATGATAAATTATTTATAATTGGGTACAAACAAACCTTTATTTTCATTCAATAGAAATAATTTTAATAACTGTATTTGTAACATTCAGTGCTATTTCTAAACAGAGACAACAACTAAGCATGATTTGTTTTCAATAGGCTTTTTAAATACATAGTACTTGTTTCCAGGAGTAAATCAATTATGATAAACATGATTTCTGTGATTACATGTCTCTTTAATTCGGTAAATTACGCAAAACTTCCTTTTGTTATGTACAGTGTAATGTGTTGATAATTGTTAACTTACGTTTCATTGGAGGACAATAACTGTTCACTCGATCGTAAAGTTGATAATTAGTTTAAATAAATATAACGGGGGAGTTAGTTTTATTTATTTACTATTCACATTTATATAAGATTAATCTGTCAGCATGGTTTTTATGAAGAAATTCTCATTATACTTAAACACAGTAAATTCTCACTAATTGCTTTGTAATGTTATCTGTAGGTTATGTGAATAGTGGTTTTGTTATACAGTGGAAAGCTATTAATCAGATAACCTGTGTTCTACGTAACAGGCTCAGTGAGACTCCTGTGCAAGAAGCTTGCCTAGCGTTAAGTATCACTAATGAATGACTAGAAGAGCCAAAGCTGATGAGCAAAATTCAAAAATTTTGCTCATCAGCTTTGACTTTTTCTTTATTATTATTTTATTACCTGATAAAAAAGTAATAACTATTATAGCAGATCGAAAATGAAACATGAATCTATACTTTCTATTTCTATAACTTTTACTACTGGTGAATAAGTATAATTTGATACTTTTAATTAATTTTAAAACCAGTATTTGATGATGTATAAGGTTGTTGGTATTGGATTTAATATGATTGCAAAAAATCTACGCAATGGTTTTATAAACGTGTTCAATTTAATTTATTATACTAGTGCACGAGACTTTTTTCGCGTGAGAGATGATTTTAGTAAATTTATTAGAATTAGATTGTACAAATTGAAAATATTTTTATGCCCGGATCACTAGTTAATTTTATTTCCTCCTTTATTGATAAAGGTTAACTATGTCAGTCTTTGTAATGACAGATATCTGCTAGTAATAGTCACAACTTTAAATTGAACATGAACTGGAGACACAAACGGGCCAGCTTGTATACTATATTAACTACAAAAATGTCTTTTCCAGAAAAACTGTAGTTTGCTATAATTAGCTTCAATCATGGGAAGGGCGGCCATGCCTGCCATGCATGCCCACTGTGGGACATTGTTCCTTCTCTTGTGTTAGTAATCTGTTATTTGTGGGAACCAGTCGCCTTCCTGCTTCTGTCTTCTTCGTTAAGTGTCCTCAAGTCTAATATTCACAATTAACTATTTAATTATCTGGTACATATGTATATCTCTGTTTGTTACACATTTTAAGTTTTTTGAAGTTAAAGCTTGGAATTGTTTTTGTTAGTGCGTTAGTAATCTAGTAAGGGATTGCATTTACAAGTTGTTTAAAAAGATAATGTATTAGGAATTTCATATAAATATCAAATAGTTTCAGGTCTGCAGGTCTTATAAGATAAAGAGCGAGTCTTAGATAGGCAGTTTGACAAATACATTACCTAACAAGATTTAAATTTATCGGTTCCGTATCTGGAACATTGGGGCGCCATTGTTACAGTGCGGAATTTTAAAGACTAGTTTTAGTAATCCCACTATTTGCGGATTTTCATATTATAATTGATTTAATAATCACGTTCTATATTATTGAATATCTTCATTCATTTGACACATAATAATAAATACAGCGTCATATTTCAGAACAATAAACCGCAAACAATGAACTCATTATTTTTATTATCATTGCTCAACTAATGAATGCAATCAATGCATATGACTTTTTCAATAGCAATCGTTAGAACAGGAATTTCTGCTTTAGTGTAAATTTGTGTTGTGCACTGAAGCATTGACTTTCGAATACGTATTATTTTGTCAAGTTAGTTTTCTACACTTATCGCAAGGCGTGAAAGCGATCAACAATTGAATATCGTGAAGGATAAGTAGCGAGGTGTCGTGTGGTCGTGCGATCAATCCGCTTTCACGTGCTCATATAATGTTGGGGACAGATGCACGAGCCGATAGAGTACTTTCTAACAGTCTTATGGTATTATCTCGAGCATACATGTAATATAACCGACAATCAGCTTTAGAGCCTACTTTACCGATTGATGGAAATGCCTAAACTATTTTTAACAGGAAAACATCTGTTATATTAATTTGTCAAATCATCGGAGGAAGACTTCTGCCTATTTTCGACTGATTAATGATAGCTGAGTTTGACTAAATAATCACTTTATCAGCTATATCCTAACATTTCTTGAAGTAACAGATGCCTGTCAAAACTTGACTGTTACATTTAGGTGTTTATATAAAACCTGTCGTAACGTGTATTTTATAAATAAAGTTTGGCCGAACATGTATGTAGTGTTGTGAACCCATCAAGCATACCGTTGAAGTGAAATGTTAAACTATTTTCTTATTTTATTCTGTGATAACATAAAATAATTATTACAGGTAAATATTAAGTGAAAACCAGACAAGATATACACTCCCCGGGGTCTTTGAGATATTTAGAAACGCGTGACTATTATTAACTAGTGATGACGGTGGTTGTTGGTGAACAATGCGGATATTTTCTGCTTGGCTGCGGAGTGACTGAATATATTTATATTTATCTGAACGTAGCAATGTCAACTGCTGCGCATTACTGACAAATATTTAAACAAAATCTCAATTTTCTATAATTTTATTTGTGCTTAATAGAAAAATCAATATTGATTTGAATTGTCCTATTCTTAAATTGTTCTTTGGTAGCTTATTTTTTATTACAGGTTAATGAATACTCATTTTTGGTAACTGTAGCTGGCTATAGCTGGTTTCAGGCATTTCAAAATAACGAGATATATAATTATGTTCTCGAAATGTGTACTAGTATAAAAAATATTATCTGAATATTTTCAGCAACAGGAATTTTGTTATTAAATCGATAACTCAAAGGCGTGACCAGGTTTAGCATGAACATTGTAGTTTCATTGGTAATTACCTCTTCCTTGTACCAGTCGATTAGGGTTTGCTCATCTTTCACGCTGAGATAATTCCGAGGTGGCTCTCTACAAAGGGTAGCAATTAGTAGTAATCGATCTCGCAGTTTACGCCCGTTTGAATATGGGATGGGCGGAGCTGCGCTGGCGCAGCGGCCGCCGGCCTCAAAGTGACCAGGAGTCACAATACATTTCGCCTCAAAACCATCTTTTGTTTTTCAATTTATCGATATCACCTACCAGCATCTAATAATAATGAGATCTTGGAAGCTGATGTAAGAGCTCTTATCGTGAATTAAACTTACTAATAAACTGTAAATATATGAATATATATATATATATACTAACTACATTTATGAACATGATATAAATGCATATCATGCTACTTATCAGATATATTTCTGCAAAAATTGCCAAAAGTCATTAATGACCTGGCATGTGAGCGCTCAATCAGGGGGTCACAGGAGTTGAACGCGATTGACCTACGTTTGGTGACTATTGCCATTGGTGAGGATTCGTTTTAAGAGGAAGTAATACGCCTCGCCGCTTTAGTGTAACTAGTATTTGCTGCGTGAGCAGTCTGAAAACACTCGCTAAAAATGTCAGAACTCCATGCCCGGGACAAATGTGTATGAAAAGCGTAGATGGATGAATGCTAACAGATGATAGGGTTCGGAATAATGCCTTATTGATGTCGGATGATCTATCGGAAGGGTTGCTTGCTTGTTAGACGAAGCGTATTACAGTAAGGCTAAATAAGTGCCGGAAGAACCAGTTTATATGCCAAAGGTTTAACATACCGATCAATTCCTTCATCTTCCGCTAAAAATCAACGCAAATACTGGCTACCCTAGAGTGCATTCACTCGGTCGGCAGCGAAGAGCTAATTTCTCTATCTTTAGCCCTTGGTGTAAGTGACCGCTGCTACCGAGTACGAACGCCTAAGAGAAACGCGCTAGACGTCCGGTTTGAACATCAAGCTACCCCACGTTATCCTCGAACGACTCGAGGCGTAATTGAGATATCTAGAATTCGTGATTTATGATGCAAATATTGTAGTACTAATGCGAGTATTATTCTAATGGCGGGCAAGTAAAGGTTAATAAGTTGAATAGTTATTGCATGTTGTTAAAATGCAACCTGTCTTAATAATATCCCATTTTATCATGTTTTTCGTATCAGCTAATAGACAAACAGTACTTGAGCATAAGGAATATCAATCATTCTAAATCAAAATTAAACTCATTGTCAATCAAAAAATTAAAGAGTTCTAAATAAAATATTAAATTAGATTTAATACTATAAAGGACCTCGTAAATGTATCGTCTACAATTTACATCGATTTCGAAGATTAGGCAGTCGAATTGTGAACCACTATTACAAATTTATTATTATTATTGAGCAACAATAAAACAATTTTCCATTACCACATATCAATGCAAGAAACAATGGACTAATTTGGATTCAATTTAACAGTTGTAAATAACGAAGTAGTACACAGCTGATTATAGTCTCTACTTACTGGTTAGTTACGACATCCGAGCAACGCGAATTAGGTAGACCAACTAACATGTTTGGTAATATATCTCGGTTATAAATTACCGTTGTAACAAAGCGAGTTCGCCAATGTATATATTTACAGTTGATTTAATTGAGTTATTTATGTATTTGTTGTTATGAATCAGAGCTTTTAGCTCGGGTGTTACGTTGAGGCTCGATTTGTGCAACGTAGTAAATTTATGTATTATAGGCGAATAGGATGTAATTATGTTAAACTCGGAGATACTCAAGCCTTTTTTGGCCATGCCTTTTATTTTCGAGCCATAATTTATAGTTATATTATATATTATAGTAAGATTTTTTTTCTCGTTCTATTTTAAGTCTTTGCCTTGTTGAAAGGTAAAACACTTACATTTTTTTTATTAAAAACAGATTGGTTTATATATCACAGCATGAATTGACCATAATACACGGATATACGGAGTGCAGAAAATGAAATCGGAAGTGAACCTTATATTGCAGACAAAATAACCATATATTGGAATCTCTCAGGATATCCCGAGTATATAATTAATTTAAGAAATATACTAATAATATACCATACCATCGAGAGTTTTTTCCTGAGTCTTTTCCCGTATTTTTAAATCCTGTGTAAATTTAAAATATTCATGACGTAGTTCTCTTATACCACATTTGCTCTTTTATTTTATCTATTTCTATCTATAACCTATAGAACTTGCTGCGTTCCAGGTTCACGGGCGAGAAATATAGTGACATTATGAGGACGGGAGTATATATTATATAGTATCCTCCAGTCAGATGATTGGCGATGCTCTAGTTAGATTTAAAATCAGAGCAATAGGTGAATGACACGGACACTCATTCGCGACTGACTGCGCGAGTACCCACATATATATATATTAAAGATATTAGACACAAGCTCATAATACTACTACTACTCATAATACACCAAAGGTGACGACTCACACGAACCGTATGCTTATTTTCCATCCTAGTTGCATAAAGAAAGTCACCACTCGCTTTATATTCATTTCACAAAATAAATAAATAAATATATTCCCCAACATCTCATACATTAACCTGACTCCGTGGTAGGTAAGTCGCTTAAAGCACTTATGTTACCGGTGTCAGACAACAGAGGATTGTAGTGGTAGAGAATATATTTTGTGTGCGTAAAATCGTGGGTTTGATCCTCACCCAGAACAAATATTTGTTATGATAATATTTATGTTTTTTCCGTGTCTAGGTGTTAAATATATGTTTTTACGTAGTATATTTGAGATTGTGACACTCGTGCTTTGAGCGACTTATCACGTAGTCAGATGAATATACGAGATGTTATGGGAATTATTATTATTTTCTAGAATAATGGTTTTCCCCTCATGTTATTATAATAAATGCCTATGTAATGTTACGGTTTCGACACGCAACCCAATTACACTGAGTTACAAAGATTTATTGAAGCAAAAAAAATGTCACGTACGTTTGCAGTGGGATGGGCAGATTAGAATTTTACCTCTCCCCGTACCTGGTGTGGTAAGAAGCAACTGTGGTACCAGAACCGACAGGTGGTAGTATATCCATTCTTAACAATGCTCAAATGCTCTGAGCGGGAATGGGCAGCAGCATTCTCGTTGCGAAAGCTGCGCTCTGCGTTTGCTGAAAGCTCGCCAAGCGCGGCAATTTTGGGCAAAATTTCCCCTCTCTGAGTCCAGCAATGGAATACTAATGGGTGGTATGATAATGACTATAATGATGATAAAATGTCACGTCGCATTGGTTTCATTTTTAAATTGTTTCTTAACAAATCCCGTATAGAGGCTAGCTGGAGATCGAAAGTAGAACACGTAATAACATACAGGTTGATTATTTCTACAACTGTCTGTAATAAACAGTAATTCTAAACAGAAGTAGACTCCGTAATCTTATGTGAAACGGTACACTCTACGGTAGCGGAGTTTTCTTTGGCCGGACCATTTTTCCAATTACTCATAATCTTACTGGTTCAGTTTGTTGTTCATATGATTGTAGTAAAAACGATTGACTGACTTGTTTGTGCTGTGGGAAAAACAATTTAGTCTACCCATTTAATGTAAAAAAATTGTTATACTATACTTAATATTTCACTGGTAAATTGTATTACTACCTGGCACCTTTGATACGTAAATCAGGAAAAGTCATTAAAAAGTAACAACTCAATTTAAGAAATCCAGTTAATTTCCGTGTATGGGGTTTTTAACGAGCGAAAATGCTATTTAACTAGCTCAGATTTCTTATATTAATACTTTCCAACATAATATGATTACTGCATAGTGTATTAAATAACTTCTAATGTTCACACCAGTTAGTTAACTTTCGCTCGTTTAGTGAGAGTGAACGTCTACTAGCAACTTCAGGAAAATCATGTGTGCCTACTAAAATAAAGTATCTCCAGTTCCACTGGCCATAGTTGCTATAAATTACTATTCTATTTTCAAGTTAAGGTACTAAGTAAAACCCGCCTCTCGGTTTCTTTTTTCTATACATGGTTGTCTTGAGAGCAGGCAGTGCTATGTAACTTCTAGTTTTAAGAATTCATTACGCAAGTATGTCGGCTCTTTATTGATGGGAACATAAATACAGGAAAATGTTGTAAGTTTTCATTGGCGCGCCTTATAACAATCATAAAATTGTCATAAAAACTGTGAGGTACAAACCAAACGAATCTTTACGGACAACGTAACCTATTTATAATGGTTACGCACGCTACGGAAATAATATTTTTGTAGTGAAAGTCTCGTTTTAGCGTCCTCGAAGTGTTATTTACACTAAACCAGTTAATAGATTTTTAACGACAACCGGCGTGTTACGATCCATCTCCAGTTGTTGCGCGTTGCGATATTTTTGTACAGATTTACTCGTAGCTCAGACATATCAAATCTTTTATTACATCACAAAATGTTTCATGCTTTCTCTAGCTACATCTGGACTGTCTTAACTGACTAGTTTGTGTTCGTTTTTACTGCTGGATCTAATGTGCTAATATTGCATAACTCGTATTTCTTTCATACATGTCGGAATATTTTTACACAAAACTGTTTTAATATTGCATAAGAAAATACAGCAAAATCTAATAAATTAATAAATAAATTCCACCAACATCACATACCTTGACCTGACTCCGTGATAATTCGCTAAATGCATTTGTGTTTTATCTGATACTTTAATACATATTTTAATACCCAGCCGTATAATAAAACTAATATTGTTTATTATCAATGTTCGTCCTGGATGGGGGTTGAACCCACGACCCTAAGCGCATGAGAAGCATCTAACGCGCCTTCGTCCTTGTCAATTAGAATGATAAACATTGAAAAGGTCAGATAATTATTGAATTTATTGGATTAAGCTGCATTTTCTTATGCAATAATAAAGAAGTTTCGTATAAAACTATTCCGAAGAAACATTTCTTAAGTTTTTTATATTTAAAACAAGGGAGGTTTAAACAATTTCATAAATGGTAGTATCAAAGTCTACAACATTTAAGAAAAGCATCAATAAAAAGATAACTTTGTAAGTATATGCGTTCTGTGACCTGACACCGATCATCGTAGTTACAATAATTGCATTACGAAAACAATTAAACAAAGAGTTGTTTGCATCTAATGGAGCTTTTAGTACTGCTTCAGCAATTAAATTAATTATAAGAAACTAGTGGCACATGGCTGTGCGATGCATAGCCGGATGATTGTTGCACGTGCCGTGCCGCGTACTGCGATCACGAGGCTTGCGTGACGTGTGTGTTTCCTATACTGTGGTGGACTTGCGAAAGTTACGAATGACTCAAACGGTTACCGATCTCAAGTTTCCGTTTGAGTCATTAATGAAAGCCCAGTTTTTGATTAGGTATTTACTTTATATATGAACTATTGCTTAGTGATTCATCGACAATTATCGATATAGACATAATATATTGAGAATAAATATTGTTGTATCTCGTATTGTCTCATACTTTTGTTCGTGTATTAATTTCTTTTTTTTTGTTACAGGTAAGCATCATCTGAACCTCGAAAAGCCATTGACAACGTTAGGGTAAGCTTACTTGATTTAATCTCCGCTGATTTCATATGCTGCCTCTGTATTTTTATACAGAGGCAGCATATGAAATCAAACTACAGGTCGTTTACTAAAAGCGACCTGTTGTTTTGTGGTTGAGTTGTAGAACTTTCATACTAACTTGACACACCTTTTAACCCCTTGAAGGGATGATTTTAAAAATATATACAAAATGAACCACTGTGCAAACTGTTTCAAGTTTCTAACCCTTATAACTTTGGCCCTACGTTAATATGTCAGTCAATCAGCTTCTCCTTTTATATAAATAAATTATATTCTGTTTAAGTCAATAAGGCCATCTGAAATAAAGAGTAAACAATTATGAATGAATAGCCTATGTTATGAGTAGTAACATAACAAGGCTTTTTGTAGCTTGGAAAGCCGGTTTGCATCTGCAATTTCCTTTTGAACTTTGACCGTTTTCAAAGGATTATAGAAAAAATATGCCTCTAAAATAATATTAATAAAATAACAAAAAACTTGTTATGTTAGATTAAATAGTTCTGTTTACAAAAATAAAGTAACCGCCCCAAAATGCTAATACAAAGCAAAAGCTGAACTCTTCAATGTGTTGAACAAAATGTTTTATAATATATCTTATGCAACTTATAACAGCTGGATGTAATTATGCGCGCACAATAAATACACGTCTCGCTAATTTATAAGCGTGAAACATGGCTGCTTTACACAAATTGGTCAGACAACCTTTTAATATTTGAATTTAAATTGCAGCCGATGAATAAAGCCTTTGAACGTATGATTAAGATAAAAAATATTTTAATAATGAATGTTAGAGCAAATACAAATGTGTTTAAGGTCGTAGAACTGTGCGCCAATAAATTATGATAGTGTTTACATAATAATATATAACCGAGTCGACATTCGAACTGCATTAGGCAACGTTGATAGTGTTACATCACACAATGATTAAGTGAGAATTTTACTAGAGATGCGTTTTGAAGACTGAAGATGTTCATTTCCATTACACTGCTCTTATCGTTTTGTATCAACGCTCGAGTACTTTGTAGACGTTTTTTAACTACGAATAAAAAATATCAACTCGTTTTACCTATTTTTGTAAGTAGTATTTTGACCTCTTTAAGTACTGCAAATGTTTTTAATGATCATATGACTAGTAAAACAATAGACCGAACAGGTAAAATTTGTTGATTTAATATATTTGTTTTTATATTGACGCGTGTAGGGCGCCCACCAAATCACAGGATCGCGCTGGACACAGGCCGCATACAACCCATCCTACTGGAGATTACTTGGGGAGGCCTATGATGATGATGATGATTGACGCATGTATCTCACAATTCATCATATTAAAGTTGTCTAGTGAAAGATACCATAGTTTGTTGTTATACTACTTAAAAACATTACTGCATTACATACGAAACAGTTTTCGAATCTCGTATCGTGCCCATCAATGAACACGTGTCTAGTGGTTTTCTGTTCTATAATGACGGTGACTGATCTCATCCATTTGAGAAAATGCCCTCAGTCTCATGACGCGTCTTATTACCGACCGACCGCTATTTATCTCTGTTAGAAAGTCCTACGCAATTAATACCGGCGAGGTTATAATTTGATACCGTAGCGACGAGATACGATACTATTTCCAAGGGTTTATCGGAGAAATTGCCCTTGACTCTGGTAGTTACGTCACGGAGCTTGTTTACTTCCAATGTCATGTTATCTATATCGAATTGTATATTTTTTAATGTATCTGTTATGGTACTTCGTATTTTCTCTTTTCTCGGTGTAAGCGTTTGACTTAGACTTTCAATGGCAGTTGGAAAACGTGATAATCGACATCCAAACACTTTGGATCTAGTTAGATGCGGACGGTCTACTAAAACTAGCTTCTATGACGATAAAACCTCTTTATTTTGAAGATTGGTGCAATATTCTTACCTAACTGGTCAAAGTTCAATTCTACTACATCCAGCTATATTGCGACGAGATTACAATCTTAAAGCTCCTTATACATCTGAATAAACACAACACACGAGCAGACGTAAGATAAGATCACAGATATATGATACTGTCAAGTGTATAATAAATTTCAATAAAGTGGGACAAAAATAAAACCTTTAACATTTTGCTCGAATTAAACTGTGAGTAATTACAAACGGGGTTACGAAACTGCTGGAAATGCGTGTGTAGTTTTTGCGATGCCATGAGTGCGCGAGCCAGACATGTCGGTGGGTGACATACGGGTAAGGTTGTCAGCTGAAAATGAATAGAGTTTGTTAAAAAACCCAAAAAAAAACATTAATTTTATTATATTAAATGCCAAAGTTTATGAAAAGTACCTGTTGCTGAATCATGTCGGTAAGACTGAATAGGTCTGGTTACTTCTGATAAAGAAATCATTTATAATTCCCATGGGACAGATTTACGATTTTTTCCTACTTAAGACCCGGGCAATATCTTGTGGCGTATAAAGTGAATCTAAGCTTTCAATTGCATTTGAGTTGAAAAGGATATTGAACTTTATATTTTCACTAGACAAAGAAAATGCAAGTTATAATGATTATACATTGCAGCATGAAAGTTATACGTTGAAATTATATTTTATATATAACATTGTGTCAATCTTGTAATGTAACAGAATTAAGAAAAATAATATTGTCTCCGCGGTATAGAAGAACGCTAACTTATTTAAACTTCGTGCCTTACAACACCAAAGCGGTTCGATTTATTGATTAGATTTTAATATTTGACTGTCGATATCAGTAACTGGCTGTCATTTGTTACTTATTTTCTGTATAACTTAGGTCTTATTTAGTTCTGTAAATAAATAAAGAAAATAGGTTACCTTTAGGTCAACATGAAAAACTACATTTGTTCTTAAAATCCTTGATATTTACATTGAAAAACCTGCCCAGTTTGAATTTAATATGTTGAATGTTAAATTTCATAGTCAAAATTAACTCATAGATTTAAAGTAAATAATAAAATGACTATCAGATTAAAATCTGCCCTTTTGCCGACCCTAGTCGCAGAGTGCACTGCTTTAGTAACAGACGTGCTGATAATTACACGAATTATCAACCGACTTCGCGAGTGATGAAATGCGTTAAAAAACATTGCATAACGCGCACTTAGACTTCTTTACGCTCGGATTTTATTTCGCTTTTTATTCTAATTGTCCCCACGAATAATTGATGCACTTACAGTGTCTAGATTTTTACCCGATGTTTATAGTGCTACAGGTACTTACTTTAAGAGTTCAAAGAACGTCAAAGAACTGTAGATGTCCCAAAAAATACTTAACTAGGATGATTTTTTGTATATTAATTAGACATGAGTAACCTAATATTATGAAAAATATTACTATTAAATAAATATTACTTTACAAAAAAAATTAATATTACTATAAATATACTATGCAAAATATATTTTAGTTTTTTAAAAGACACGCTGTGGAATACCGGCAGACTGGAATAGTACCGAAACCGACAAATGGTAGTGTAGAGAGAACGTGGATGGGCAGCAACATTTCTGTCGCAAAGCTATACTCTGTGATTGGCATCAAGCCTGTCCAACGCGGTAATTAGGACCAAAATTACCCCTTTATTGGGGACCTATGCCCAGCAGTGGGCGTTCTATGGATGTTGGAATGATGATGATAACGCATTTGTCGTGTTCTATAAATTTTCAAGAACATTAAGTTCTATTATATTTAGGATATTTTATACTTTTGTAGACGATGCAATCAAAATAGTTTAATATTGACAAATATTAACGTCTGTAACAAAAATGACTGATTGACAGTAGTCCATATGCTATTTTAATATATCGTATTGGTCAATGAAAACGGGTCTGTAGTTTCAAATTATGATGTTTTATCCATCACCCAAATAAACATATAGTCATATAATAAACACATACATTTATATTTCTATTACAATTGTTTGATTAATATTAAAATTGTTTATAGGTTTTTGGAAGATCTTGTATGCAAAATTCAAATAAATTCACTGCACACTCACGAAGTACAGGATTAAAATTGGTGTTGCAAATGACGCCTGGGAATAAGCCAATTGGCTATTTCGCAAGGTTATATTGAGATTATTAATAGCGGCCAGGTTCAAATTAACGGAATTAAAATACAGTGATGAATAAAATACGCATTTTAACGAGCAACAAATAAACAAAATTATTACTTGAAAGAGTTAGATAATTATATCAATTTAATATGATATTTTGTTTAACCCTTATAGGGTGCCTATTGAAAATTTTAACAGCTTCTTAACTGTTGAAATTTTTCTTTGGGTCATGCACTTCAATTGACAAGTAATGTACAAAATTTGGCGGTAATCCTCTTCATCTTGTCCTATCAAGGTCTGTTTACTTTAACAATATTCAGTGTTCTGCTTCAAGGAAATACAGTTACGCGGAATAGTTGTAAGGACGAGTGTATATATAAGTGAATAAACTCGTTCAAGATTTCCATGTCGAAAGGAAGCGGATCGTGTAACCTATCTTTACCTCTGGCTTGTTAACGATAACCACAATAATTGGCCCTAAAAGTGAAAGTTCCGAGCTTATCTAATTTGTCCCACTCAATCACTGCTCGCGAGACGCTGATACCGGCCACCTAATATATTTTAAATATTACTTGTCATCAGTATTATGCATTATCTATTACCGATGTTACATAAGTTACATAAGTGCCGTAGAGAGCGATGGTGCCTTGCAGCGATCACTTATGGTGTTCGACGCAAATGGACCTGGCTATATGCAGCCATTTTATTGTTAGTCTTAAGTATTTAACTTGCAGACCACTCGATTTTTAGTGAGATACAAAATGTTAAATATTTACGTATTTCCACAATGTAAATTACGTTATAAAATTTTAAATCGTAGTAAAACTTACTTAACTTGAAAGGCGGCGAATTTTTGTTGAATTAAGAAAATGGAATATGATAGCCGTTTTTTGCAGCTGAGTACAGCACGAATATGTAGGCTCCAATTCCGGGTTGCAAGTTAAATCGTGCGATAATATATCTCTTGAACTGAGTTTTTATATAATTATGTGACTTCAAGAAATCCCTGAACTTATAGTAGGACTTTTGAGCTTCATGCCCAGCAACCGGCAATGGCCTATTGAAGAGTTTAGCTCTTACGTTATGTACGATTATTAAATTTATCTTCGTTTAGAGATGTCCGAAAACTCTGGAGGCCTTTATCATTAAAGTAATTAAATTAGAGGTCAATATTAAAGTATTATGTGCATTATTTGAACAGCCATTTAAGATTTGATATACGGCCCACAATAAATAATTGATCGTTTCAATAATTGCTTCCAAGTAATTCCCCAACGTTACGAAAGAAGTCGTTTGATTATTACAACTTCCGAATTAGACTTATCTAACGTTACTATATTGTAAATTACAAAATTATATTGTAAGTAATAGTTTCCGACAACTTGTTCATTATGAATTCCATGAATTTCGAAGATCCTATCATACGCTATTATTCTTGTAATGAAATGTCGGATTACGTAAGATCGGGACGATGTCGATAGTCATTTAATTGCTTTTACTGTTATTTATTATTAAAGTTCAACGATACTAAAGGTCATCTTTAAATTTTTCTTATAACCGTCTTCATGAAAGTCGACTTTAAAATTCTATTCAGATTTTTGAGACGGGATTTAAATGTTGTTAACGATCTATTTTTCTGTTACGTCTGTTGAAACTTTGTTTATAATATAACAATTAACGTTATAATTTTACGTTGTTATACATTTCTACTAATTAGAGTATGAAGACAGGGTACACGTTGGCATAATTCATACTTTATAGCTGTATTTATGTCTTATTTAAAAATGAGGTTCCTTGTAGCGCAGTTGACAATGGGCTCTTTGTGTATTTTTAGATTAATTGTACATATATCCTTTGCTATTATATTAATTTATTACTAGCTGTCCCGGAAAACGTTGTTCTGCCAATTAAATTATATAAAATAACTAAAATGGCTATGATAAAATAGGGGTTGGTGATAGAAGTGAAACTTTAGGATTTTATGTATTTTACAATGCCACATTAAAAATAATATATTAAAATAAAAATTATGGTGAATACCACTTACTTGTGATTTGAAAAATAAATAGTAGCCGATTCTCAGACTTACTGAATATGCATAAAAAATTTCATAAAATTTCGTCAAGCCGTTTCGAAGGAGTATGAGAACGAACATTGTGACACGAGAATTTTATATGTTAGAAGAAGAATAAGAAGATGTGGTCGCCGATTATAAATCCGCTAAATATTTTTTAAAAAAATATAATTAAAATGTAGCTTTTAGACTTTAAATGTATCTGTAGTAACTTTAGAAATACATGAACTACACCGCGTTAGTTTACTACACGTAAGTACTAACGATTTTATAGGTTGTACGCTTTCATACGTAGATATTTGGTATAAGAAACACTTATAGTATGTTATTAAGATATACAGTGATAATATCTACATACATATTTGCATACGAATTTAATATTTTTTATTTACTATTGCTTTCATATTTTAAATGAGTACGTGCTTAACGATTTAATATGTATACATATATATTAAGCTATTCATATGAGCTGATAGCGTTTAGTTTATAATTCCGATCTCATTTCAAAGAGAAAGTGATCCCTTTAAAAATATATACCTATGTGGTATTTCGAACAAGATCATTCATATTGAGAGATGGGTCGGAACGAATGACGTCATACGCGTTACCAAATGGTTGAAAAGAAACCACTCGAAAGCTTAAGTGCTCGCATCATGTTTTGTTGGGATGTATTTAACGCAATTAGTTGTATCTTAACCAATTTAATGATAGTTCTGAGGTTGTAATTAATAACAATAATAAATATTCACTTAATCATCATCATATACATTGACCTGATGATTTTGTGATAAGTAGCTCAATATGGATTATTTTAATTTGTCTAATAATAAATTATTGGAGATACGGCAATATTTTTGCTGTCATGTAGATATCATTGTAAAACTATTAAGATATTGCCGCGCTGGGCAACCGTGGTGACAATCTCAGAGCTAGGTGCGCGACGGAAATGCTGCTACTCATCTCCGCCCTATTGTATTTGACCTACACTGTTTCGGATGGCTATACCGCGAGCTGTTAGTTCCAGTACCTCAGTCGCCTTTTACGACACCTGGTAATGAAGAAGGCACTATTCTACTCTGCCACTATTCTACTATTCCACATCGCAGAGTAGATTATCTTAAATTGCCATTGCCTTAAAATGTAAAAAAAAATCGAATAGTTCCTATTAAACCTCTCTTAGAGCATCGACTATTTCCAGTGTAGTGAGTGACGCAAGCGCATTTCAATATTTGGATTATAAATTACAGCATTGACCGCAACTATCTCTCTGATTATGGATGAATTATTGTTGTTTCAGAGCTCCCTCGGCATGATCATTTGTACACTAATGCGTTTGAGCGGACGGCGCAGACTATGCCATATACAATTTGTAATATTTATGTTGTTATATTTAACAGATAATAGATTACCCAGAGTGTAACTCTTTAACCAATTGTTTCTTGGTGTTATTTCAAATATAATAAAAAAAGCATTTTTATTCCAGTAGGTATCATGGTGTCAATTCAAGTTTTGAGGAGATTAGAAAATTTTAAAGATTAATGCAATTTTTTATAAACCACAAGTACATATAGACAACCATGACATTTATTTATACATGATTTTATTTTTCACGTCTTTTATGTAACGCGTTGATGTCTTATATACTGGCTATTGGGGCAATAATAGTAAAAACTGTTTAATATGTAATGATGCAGTAAATGTAGTCAATAAAGCAGTCACTCATATCAAATGTACTACTAACAAAACTTTCTACGCCTTTAAACAGCCTACAAGCCACTTTGACCGGAGCATTAGTTAAAGCTTGCCAATTAGCGAACGAGATGGATAGGATAAAATATATGGACGTTATCTAGAAAGCCATCCGCTAATGGCTGAGCTACGTGACACATCATTTGTTTATAGATTGATAATTATTGCTATTATTATAATATTCCACTTGTAATGAGATTAACACGTCGGGTTTCACTAATTCTTCATGCGTGATAATAGCTTTAAATTTGCTAACTGTTCTTGAAATTAATCATGTTTCTCTTGTAATGAGTTATTCAAGTGGCAAAAAAGAAGGCTTAAAAACTGATTTCTGAAATATAGCACTGAAAATATTATTATTTTTTAATCTCAATATAAATAAATTGATGTTACATCCCATACATTGACCCTATTCCAAGATAAGTTGCTTAAACCACTAGGGTTACGGACAGACAACAGAGATATAACTAATATAATACATAATACACTAACAGGTACAGAAACACAAATATTCATCTTATAACTGTTTGCGCTGGGTGGTTCCATCCATCATCTGTGCCATCAGGCTCGTCGTGTTTAAAAATTAAAATGAATACGGTAAAAACAAATTAAATTTAATGCGTTAATTTATTTTTAAATAATTAAAATGCTTTGTCGTTGTTATTGCATATATCAATTTCTGTTTTATCTATAACTTTAAAAACTGCACATTTATTATTGTATTGTTTCCATTTTCGTTGCATAAGATTTGAATGTGCAAACGTTAAACTGAATAAATATTATCATGGTTCTGTTTACAAATTTCGTAATCCATGACATCTCTCACGTTCTCTCCCAATGGTTAGAGATTGTATCTTAGCTTGATTTTATTAATAGAAGTTACCGAAATAAATGTCGGTTATCTTTTAAGATCAATAAACTTGCCAATTTTATCGTTACCTATTCAATACTTACATAAGCAATACAATTTTTTTATGGAAGGAAATATAATCCTTGGACAATAGCTTTTAGTCGAATGATTCAAGTATAGTATATTATAAACAATATTAAAATACAATAAAGCGTAAAGAAGCTGCATTCCTGTCTGAATACAATGGACATTATTAATACTATTTTCTTTATACTTTTAATCGCTTTTGTATTCATAAGCTAATTAGTCTATTCAAAGTTATTCTAACATCATAAGCATCGGTCAACGTCGATATACTCCTTCTAAAGTGGCATGCTAGAGTGCGTGTGATCGTGACTAAACTCCTGAAATGGCTTTATCGATGTCGTTCGGTGTGGCCACAGCAATACGCCTTCATAAACAATACTCGGAACCATACTGTCGCATAGAGCTATTGAAATAGGGCATAAAGTCGTATGATCATCGATTTTAATATATGCATGTTCGTCTGTAAACAATCGATAGTACCGCCACGGACAGCGGACCCATCACGCATGGGCAATGCGCGGGCGCAGCTGCGCACTCTGAATGTTGATGAGAATGGAGGTTAGAACCAAAACCCATAAGGTCCGTCTATCAAAGTACATAATACACCGAATTTATGACCTTATTATTATTCTATATTTCCCTTATAATACGTTCTGGTATCTACATACAAGTACAACCATAAAACCAAAATCCTATAAAAAATCTTACAAGGTATCAGCTTGTAAATCATCTCAAAAGTAAGGTATACCAATTTAACACCTTTTCCGTGTACTTCTGACCATTGAACACAATAACCATTTGAAGACATAATTGTAATCCCTTGCAAAAATAAGGCAATTTTGCAAACAATACCTTTGTTTAAACTGAAGTGGTTGCAATATTAGCACAATTTACCTATTGTATGTATATTGAGGCTATTGCCATGTAAAATTCTGGGTGTATTACATTTTTAACAACCTATGAAACAAAAGCATTGTACAGAGAGGACAGTGGGACGATGAAACGGTACTTCTGCATAAACAAAAGGAAACTATCAATTTTAATCATAAGCCGGTATTGAGTATCGATAAAAGAGCGCCCTATTTATTGATCGTTTTATTTGGAATATGATAAAAAAAAAACTAGGCGCCATGACCATGAAAAATTTATAGACATTGTTCGTTCACAGCACAAAAGGTAATGTGCAAATATTTGGAGATGAGGTTACTGGAACAAGCCTCGGAAAGATTATTAATGATAATCGTGTTCTGATTGGTTCGTGACTCATCGTATAATATGAGTTCAAATATTTGATGCATTGCTGAATAATTTTGTGAATATTATGTTAAATAGTGGAAGCAAAACTGCGAAATATGGTATAGACTTGAAGGGATTCAATAGCATTGCGTGCGGCGTCTGCGTAAGTGATCACGCACGCTGTTCTCCAAAGCGGGACTCATTCATATAATGGTTGTAGAATGGAAAATTGGATAATGCTTCACAAATAACTCCGCTATATCAGTCATTAGACCGACCGACCTATTTTATGGTATACACTCCATATATATTGTACAATATTTGTGTATAGTATTGCACTAACAGCGCCAGCCATTAGGAGACTAAGAAACGTGGAGCGCGAAAAGATAATTTTTCAAAAATAGATATTCACGAATTTTAACTTTCATAGAATGAGTGAATATAGCAATCAGTCAGAGTTGTGGAAGTGACTGATTGTGGTAATCAAGCGTAAACACAGTCTTATAATTGCAAGCGTCAATAATATTTGCGCCCTTTTTCTATGCTAGATAAAATTTATATTAACTTGAGGAATATTTAATTCGCGAAACTTTTCGTGCCACTGATGTTTCTTAACCGTCGTGACAGCCATGATATTTCACAGCTTTATCCCATTATGCTTTATAACTTCTGAATGTTGCAAGTTGGAAATATTAGCTGCTTGCTACACTTTAATTTCCCGCATTACAATGGATTTAGTGACTTTTGAAATGGAACTCTGGTTGACATTTGACCTGTTATATTATAATCAGTGAATGAATCAGTCGCTGGAGACATAATAATATAGTAAGTTGGTATTTAGATAAGTTAATTGTTTGAGTATGACTCCAATTGATAAAATGAAGACGAGTCGGCAGACTAACATAAAATGGAAAGCCATTGTAAACCTATATCCTACGTACATACGTACATATACGTGATATCGTCAAACAATTGCAGTTACACGTGTTGAATTAACTTGCCGTGACCCAAAAATAGTAAAATCGTTTACGCTGGACGTAGTAAGCGTTTTTGCTGTATACGTTTACAATAGAATGCTATATGTGTATACAGCATATTTGAATAAATTTCCGATTGACGATTCAACGCGTTTTGCCGGCAAGCATTTCGCTTGACGAATTTGGATATGACACATGTTGGAGTACTTGATTGCGACTGGATACCGACACGCAATGAATATCAACTCGACAATTGAATGTGGGCGATGAGGCAGATTTCGTTACGGTCATCTAGGTGTTTTATCATTTAAAGGAAGGAATAGAAAGAAAACACTATGTAGGTGTTTGTTCCACTTGGTTATTTTCTCTCAAGTCATAATATATTTTTGTATAACAGATGCTTAGTCATCAGAACAACTGTGTATCACTCTTATCAGCTCAGATCATACTCAGTATAATAAACCTACAAATAAAGAACTTGTTGATGTTTAATTTCTGACAAGAAAAAGAAAGTTGACACCAAAGAAAGGAAAGTTGCGTTATCGTAAAATGTACTATAAACATCCAAAAGCACTTGGTAATGGAGCAAGGACCCTGAGGGAAAATGGACGTCGTGGCATTCCTCTGGAGCGTGTCGTGAGCATTTAATCGAATTACCGGCGGCAGACGGCCAATGATATAATTTAACTGGTTTAATTCAATCGGACACAGTTGGGGTCGATGAATTCAGGTTACTCTGTCGAAGTAACACAACTCTTTATTACCTACCATTGTTTATTTAGGTTGAATGCCAGCAAAACGAGAAATATGTACGCACTGGTCGAACGAAGACTTCGCATAAATCAATACAGTCTATTTGTTGCAATGTTTGTTTAAATGTCAATACATACAATTCTCTCAAGGATTAAGCTGTCAGCTTATATGCTACACAGTGACATTGTGAATGCATATTAAGTCCTATTACCTAACATATGTTATTTAACTAAACAAGTTGACAACCGAATAGCAACCAATACCTACCTTAATGGGAGACTGTCGCAAGCTGTCGGAAATTGCAACACCCGCTTTTTAGTAAATAGAATCAACCAACTTGCATGGCATAAAACAATCAAATTGAGGTAAATAGTTAAAAGGAATTAAATATTATTGTTAATGATAATAGTAACTAATCTGTTTAAGCACTTGGGGCAGCTTATTAAAACAGCAATTAATATCTGGTTTCATGTCATGGTAATAGTGATGGCCACTAAAAGGTAGTGCGCCAGAATATAAGTGGACGGGTCAGAGATAACCCGCCTGGTCACCGTTGGCCAACTTTTGTGCAATCTTTCAGATCGACGGCTAGCGTGATGTTCATTTGTACGTGCAGCCATGATTGATAAGTTGTGTGACATACTCCACTTCCCATCGCCGCGGGCGAATCATACATATCTCACACTGAGCGCGTGTTGCGCGCTGCGCTATGATCACGAAACTCTTTTATTATTAGACTACTCCTACATTTATTACTCCATTGATATGCTATACAGATGATTTATGTACATTTATCATTGTTTAACTTCGCTGACCCACTGAAACCATTACTGACCATATGACAAAGATATTTTGCAACGCAACGTCTTTAGTAGAAGTATTTTATCGCTGCACTAAATTAAAAAATTGTCGTTAAAAGTCACGAGATACACTTTTACTTTTGACTATAAAAATCGTTTTCTATGGCCTATTTATTTTTATGCACTCAGTCAAATTTATGTTTCCTCGTAAAGTAGCTGAACAATAAGGAACAATTAAAAAATTAAAAAATACAAAAAATACAATCTGTTGTAAGACAGGCCATAAAACACGTATTTTTATGAATTATGACTTGAAACATGAGCTATTGATGAAGCGAGCATTGCTTTAGAACCTATCCATTTCTGGAAATTATATGATATTAATTTTTAAGATAACCATACATAGTAAATAGTTGCCCACTGTATGTAAAAGACAACAAAAACTAATATTTAAAGTTAGGCGCGGGACACACAGGGGCGCAGGCTGGGCTACCGGCATGCGCGAGCGCATCGTCACTGGCAAGCGCTGAGCAGTCCACGCCGCGCCGCCTCGCAGCACGCACGCTGTTCTTCAACCCATACTCATAAACAATCGGGGTCCTACGTGACCTTAGCGGTAGTGATGTTCTCGTGCTAGTTAGTGACCACAGATTACACAAACAAAGGACTTATGATGCATGTAAGTGCTTCCTGGTTTGACCCACTGGAACAACTGTTTATACTGTGTCAGTGACGAAAAATAATTACCATTTTAATTCAATTACATAATGCGGGCTGGCTAGGTCACTACAACCTAATAACGGGCTATTGTCGTTTCAAAATTTTATAGCAACTTAAATCAGAAGCTCATTCTCCAACAAGGCCGTAATAAATTTGATTTCATTCTTTTTTAGACACAGTATTATTCAATAGCTTATTATTTTCCGGACATCCTCCAAATAAAACAAGTTTACGTACTACAGCAAGTATTATTATTTATTAAAATTATCAGCAATGCTAATTTATTTTATTTATTTTTACTGCTCTATCTTCATTTAATGTTACGTTTATTTTTTTTTTACTTCTTACCGACAATAACATTGCTATTTTGTTTATATAGAAATGTTGAATGTACGCTACTATTTATCTATTTACCATATCATCATAATATTAATAATTCGTAGAAAAACAAATAACACATTATTCAAAAAATAAAAATAATAGTATTAAGTCGCGGGTAGTCTAAAGTTGTCCGGTTACAAGCGTTCTTTATTGGCGTCATACGACGCGATGTTCAGGCGTGTGACACGGGATATTTGTATCGTTATTGCTTTGCTCAGGGCTATGTTACAAACTGCCAGCATGAAGGTGTCGGACAAAAGGTAGGTTACACAGTACGAATACCTATAAAATAATGTATGAAACTTGAAATGTTTCTAGTTAGAAACAACGTACTACTAATAAACATGACTTAGTCACACACAGTACTAAGGTAATCACATATTCTAAGTATATTTTGTGCGCTTTAATAAAATTTTATTTTCTCTACGTCCAGTATATATTTTGTAGTGTACCAATTTAAAGTTGACTTCAGCGTTAAGAAAAAATATTTATTAAACAAATCGAGACAATAGACTATTAATATGATTGTATTCTACTGATGCTTAAATACACCTTTAACAAGTTTTGTTTTGTCATTTGTATAATCCATATTAAGTGTAACTCTATATATACTTATTAAAAATAAGTTAATTCTGACCTTTTCAATAAATGGCAAACTTTACACCGCCTCATAAAACCAGCCCTAAACCTTAAAGATAAAAAATGTAAAACCAACCCATATTATTCACTATTCATGTACTGTTTTCCACTATTGTGCATAAAACATTCAAACAATGGCCATTGATATTTTAGTTGTTTCTACAAACAACCCATTGAGAAATTAAACAAAAACGTAATTTTTACCTGAGTAGTAAAAAAGAAGACTTAATTATCTAATAGATATAGCCAAGATCGGTTAAGGGCAAATTGATAGTGTTGCGCGTACCGGCGTTTGAGCTTTACCGCCTGGTTACATAAGAAAATTGGAAAGCATCGAGTACATGAGGCTTCGAGACTCGACGGATTGAATCGCCTTTCGTAAGTGTTCCGTAATTATCCACTTCTAACTAGATTTATAGGTCTGTAACCTAAAAAACTCAGTTTGCGGTCCGTCGCGAGCGAGCTCTTGAGCAACCAATACTTATTGTCACTACGCATTAATCACTTCATTGCTCTTCATAAGAATTTACATGAATTTATTTTGCATCCCAAATATCAATTGCATAATTCACTTCACAAACTCTGCTCATATGTAAAATATTATTTGATTAGTTCGAATTAGTTTAGAAGCATAATATATGCACTTACATAGGTTATATACTTACAGAGGTTAATGTATTCCATATCACTTAATTTTAACCGTCTATCAGTACAAATGGTAATTAAATCAGAATCGGATTTGGAACTATTATTAACCGAGGTTAAACTAGGTCAATATACATTTTTCAATACATATTTAGCGTTTAAATTCAAGATTAAGTTAGCAATAAATGCTATAATACATTGTTTAGTGAACCTCGGTAGAAGCCGCCTAATGTCGACCAGATATAAACAAGCTCTATGAATAATTCATTGTTATTGTGTTTCTTATTAGGACTGGTTCTTAATTCCGAATCGAAAGCGCGTCTAATCGCGCCCCGGTGGGAGAAGGATGCTCCACGTATGGTTATTAAGGTCCTCGAGCTATGAGACATTAAAAAGGTCCTCCAATTATTTTTAATAGCTACTGCCTCGTAAATTATAATCCACTGCCTTTATTTACCCGTCTGACAATGATAAACTAACATGAAACCTATAAAAATCCATAAACGAAATGCTCCGCTGTTCTATAATTATGTATTACTTTCTTTAATCACTCAGTATAGAGGTTCTTGTTTGAGCCTTATTTATGAAAAGTCGTCAGAATAAATGCTTAAATTAAAAAAAAATAATACACATGGGAGTATATTCTATAGACAATGATATATCGTCGTTTAAGTTCTAACACCGCCTAAGTCAAAATGTTGATACTTTGTAACAATTCGGAAAACATTGCCCACGTTTCATAAAAACATTTTAAAACTAATTGCTTTTGCATTTAATTGGTGCAAATAGATTTCGTTTAAACAATACACGGTATAAAATGTTTACTGCAGCGTTAGAAATGTAATATCGTGTTATCATTGAGCTGAACTATTAAGTTGCCAACTTTGACATACGCGGTGTTAGAACTTAAGCGACGATTTAATATTATTATCTTTTCCTTTTTTAACGATATATAGTATTATTCAAAACCCCTTACTACTTCCAACGACACTTACTTAATCTAAAGAGATGTGTGTAACAAAGAGTCTAATGCAATTCTCTTATTTCATTAAGGACTGAAAATTATATCAGACTAATAAATTCATTTCTGCAAGGTTGTAGACCAATAAATGTAAAGTGCTTGTTTTAAAATAATGACACTGTAACACGAAACGTTAAAGATGTCTCTGGGTTGTTAAAACGCAAAAAAATCTTGGCAGTCGCGCGTGCTCGTCTGCAAGGAGTTAAGTTTAATTAAATTGGATATCGGCTGGGCTATTAAGGCCGGCGGGTGCATCTCCTAAACGGGCGGTGCACCTGACGACTGGTTCCTCAGGCTGAGCAGACGCTAAATACTTCAGAGTTCGATGGGGAAATTAACGCTTCCATGTTTTTTTATTCAATTAATTTGTGTTCATACTAGCTATTATTTGTACTCGAATTTCTTGTCGGTCTAAAATACTTCTTGTTCTATTTTAACCAGCTTCTTTATAATATTTCACCTTAACAGCACAGAAAATATTACTTTGGGCCCAAAAATATAATATTTGGGACCTATAATTTTTTAAGGTTTTTTTAGGGTTTTCTATAGAATATTTTTAGGATTCTCATTAATCATTATCGCCCGTTAAATTTGACTATTTACCATGTCCACATTTTAATCATGAAAAAATTTTGTATACAGAAAGGGTTTAAAGGATAACGGTTGAAGGAGGAAAACATACAACAGACAACAGTATAACAGTATGAAGCGCTTAACAGTCAGTACATGTTAACACGCAAACTTCGCGAAGAATTAAATTTAAAATACCCTATGGCGTCGTATGAATGATAATCATAGGAATACATGGGACCATGTATCTATACAAAATGCCTTGCGTCATGCATGGTAATAAGAAGACATTACAAAATTACCCACCATTGTTCTGTGTTCGCGGAACAGAATTTCTTGGCGCGCTCGCTCCGATCGACAGATTCTAATAGGGCCTAGCATCATTGTACATCTCCACTCGTTCCCACAAAACTGCACGTAAATTGTAACATTGTAACCTGGAAGTCGAGTCAAAAGTATAATCAAATACTGAACAAGAACAGTGTCACGTAATATTTGCTCATGTGACGAAAGTTTCCGAGCGGTACCCAAAAAAATATGGTGGGAAATAAAGGGTGTTAAAAAATGTTTTCACATTGCAATCTGTGCGGCATGTGCTATTGTCCTAACACGTGTTAGGCAAGTTTAGTGACCCTCTGTAAAGAAGCGCCAAGGAGTCATTAGTGGACGTCCTGCGGTGCCGCCCGCTATTCTTTGGTTCCTACTACTGCGCGCCATTGACATTATGTGAAGTTGTTTCGTAACGTACATTTAATGAGTGAACTGCAATAGTTTAATAGCATTTTCTATTATTTCCTTTCTGCATTCCACTTTAAAAAACTTCTCGTATCATATCTTTTTAACTATTTACTTTCATAAGTCATTAAAAAAATATTAATAATTATCAAGTAATAGCGCTCAGCTAGAAATAATGTGAGAAGTTGAAAGCGTATCTATGATATTTTATTCCTCTGGTCAACGACATACAATTTATTTTTCAGCGATAGTTTTTACGTGATTTGCCTTTAGAACGTGACCAATTCAAAGGTATGGTCAAGTTGGATGGTCAGTTTTTACCATGCTCAAAACACGTTTTAGAAACACCCCTTTTCGTCCAAAGCTGCCTGGCTATGAATACCTCTTCTTCAGACTAAAATATATTTTTCTAAGAAACTTTACAATAATCATTGTCCCTTCTGTTATTCCAACGATGAGTCTATTATTCTATTCTCCTATCAGGCAGGATGTTTAAAATACAATCTTAATTTAGAAGCGAAAGAACTCAAAATGCTTTTAAATATAGAGTCTGTGACACATTCTTGCGTGCTGAGATTAACCGCACAAAAGACTGGGGCCTAAGTGTGCTCAGTAATTTAAGTCACTGGCCAAAGAATTTTCTATTTTTAAATAACCATAAATCTTACTAACACAACTTACAAAGGATAAAACTACCTAATTTACACATTCTTTATGTGGTTAGTGATATTACATTTTATGAACCATATATGTTTATTCGTGTTTTGTATAAGTTGGTAAAAAATATTATTTTATAACATTATATTTTTCATTTATTTTTAAATTACTAGGTAACTTTTTTAGTAAAACTTTAATATTTTTTTTTGATATCGTTTAATTGAAATGATGTAATAATTTAATGAAACCATAAATAAAAACAAATTTTAATTTGTGTAATAAAGCAATTAACATATAGAAGTGTCAAAGCTTGCAACTAGTTTACAATGTTGATTATATTGTTCAATTGTTACCGTACAGTGAACGCACGCAGGGTTTTTACGTGTATTCCCGGAACCACGGCTTTGTGCCCCGGCTCCGCTTCGCTGCGCCTTGGGTCTCTGGGAGGAAATAATAGACATTTTAGGAAATAGTGAACAAAATAGAAATACTTTTGAAACTCTTATGGAATTCTCAAACAAACGATTTGGATGTCAAATGTGTTTCTACTGTAGAATAATAACTGACTTAATCATAGACATTAAAGGCCCAAGGCGAAGAGTCGTCCTTTACGATGCATCGTAATTGAATATAAGTGTTGGAACCGAACACAATCCGTGATTATTATCGCATTAACACATGTATATACACAAACAATGTACTTATTATAAACACTACTTAATTTAAATGAGAATATATGCCAATGAAGATTCTACCGTCAGCGAGCATTGTTTCGAAACATAATAGTAGGGTTTCTTATTTTTAGTGTTATTTAAATTGCTCATTTGCATCAACTATTAATCGGCTAACGCGCTGTGTTGTTGTTAGGTTTAATATTTATTACTAGCAGCGCCCCACAGTTTCACCCGCGTAGCACCCATGCGAATAATAAAAAATAAATTTTGCCTAGTGAAATGCCCAAGTGCAATTCCTGTTAAAATTAGGCCAGCCATAAAGCAGTTTACCTGAAACAGTCAGACAAAAAATTTACGGCTTGTTTAGCAGACGTTAGAGGGGCAAATAACACTCAACATTACATATCGGACAAATATTCATAAATTACAGTCTATGTGTTAGTGTTACTCATATATAGATGCTATATTATTGCAAAGTTGAATTAAAGTCAATTCTTTAGTCTGTGTGAAAGAGTAACATACATCGATACAATGTTACAAAAAGTTACATATAAAATATTAATAGGATTTCAAAGTAATTAGTTGTACAAAATGCATTATATACATATAAATGTACATGTGTATATGTTTTTAGCTATACATCCACCAATATTTGGAAATGAAGCAAATGATAAAAAGGGATCAATCCAGTCCATATTTAACGTCTGATTCGATGATGTAAATAAAAAAATATACAGCTGTGAATTACGCAAGGCGAAAGCGGGAAACCGGTAAGTTATCGATAGTTAACTGCGTTTTTACAACCAAACTCGGCTGCTTTTGTTTCCACAAAAAAATATTACACAAGTACGTAAATTGAAGGCGCGACGTGAAAAAAAGATTATCAATTTGTTTATCTTCTTAAACAGTCTGGAACCAGGTAGCAGGCCTACCTGACGGTCCCAAGCACTCCGATGCATCATAAGTTGACACAAATCCGATCAAATATTTAACGGTATTCAGATTTAATTATTCACGTAGCTCTATCGTATTTCGGTATATAACACAAGTCAACACGAATTTTGAGTCTGAGTTCTGTACCTCTGATTTTGATTACTTATGCCTAACTAATTAAAGAAAAAAAAATTTTATCTAATAAAGTTTGCTTTTGTAGTTACTAAAACGAAATTTTAATTTTTATGAAAAAGCTCTATTTCTTAATTTCAATTATATGTAAAAGGAAAACAGTTTTGAATTCACATATTTTTATTGACTTTAATTATACAAGACGGCATAAATAAACCCACAAATACAAAAAAGAATACAAAAAAGACTTTAAAAATAAACAGATTTGGTATTTCTTCTGTGTAAGTTGGGACTTTTTCGTATGAGCCCCCAAATGTAGTCACCCATCATATTTTCATTATATTGTCCTTGATAACGCTTTTCGAAGCTCATTATATCCTGGTGGAAACGTTCCCCTTGCTCTTCTGAATATGCACCTAAGTTGTCTTTAAATCTATCCAAATGAGCATGTAGCATGTGGACTTTCAAAGACATTCTGCAACCTATAACTTTGAAGTTGTGAAGCATATCAGTAATAAGCTCCGTGTAATTTTCTGCCTTTCTATTGCCAAGAAAGCCATGAATCACTGCTTTAAGGCTGAGCCACGCTTGTTTTTCGTGCGTACTGAGGAGCTGTAGGAATTGTTCACTGGCCATTATTTTCTTTATTTGTGGACCGATGAAAATACCAGCTTTAATTTTAGCCTCTGACAATTTCGGGAAAAATGATTTTAAATATTGAAAGGCCTCAGAGTCTTGACGCAGAGCCTTTACGAACTGCTTGATCAGACCTAATTTAATGTGCAATGGAGGCATTAAAATATGATCGGGCTTCACGATTGGTTCATTTTTGACATTATGTTGTCCTATTTGAAACTCGCTCCGTTGTGTCCATGAGTGCTGCTGGTAGTGAAGTGCATCGGCTCTACTATCCCATAAGCAAATGTAACACGGATATTTAGTGTACCCGCCTTGCATTCCCATCAGAAATCCAACTTATATGCAACGGCTCCTAAAAAAACTGCTAAAATACTATAATATTCGTTTTACATTGTGTAAAGGTACAAAAGCAAACTTTATTTTTTATAAATGGAGTTTTTGCTTTTTTTTCGATGTATATAATCAGAAAATATTTACTAAATAACAGACTCAAAGAAAAATATTTTTTTTGTTGACTTGTGTAATTTATGTGAGGGCATAATGCGATTATTAAGTACTAAAACCTTATCTAACAATACCTCTTAGGTATTCATTGGATTTTGTGGGATATTAATAAGTAATTTACAACCGTGCTAGACTAAGACAGACATTTATTGTACAGGAAACTCCAAGTTTATTACTCCCTTATTATCTATTTTAAATGTTTTTGTAGTCTTGTGCCAAGAGTTCCACGAACATAAGTCGGGTTGTCAATCAAATCAAGAGGTTGCACATCGACGCGGAGTGCTGTGTACGATGTATGGCGGCGAGCCTGGTCACGGCGAGTGACCCGCGGGGGCGCAGTCCCGAACTCTCCTCAATCCGGCCTATGTTACTGGCTCGACCCATAAAGCGGGTACACCGCCCGCGTTACGTGTTCGCCTGAGGCCCTATACTTTCTCCCATGGACTTATTTAAAAACGTCTCCAACGCATGATTGACGCCGTACTATTGTTACCATAACGTTACGCAACCCGATTTGATGTGCCGTCACTCAGACGAATATTTTCAAAAGAGTAGGTTTTGTTAATGTGTAATGATGCATATTCTTTGTGCTTGCCATTTAATTGTTAAGCAATCGATATGTCCGTTTAACCTATGTACAAACGATTACTAAAGATGCGGGTTGGATTACACGCGTCATTGATAGCGTTAACTTACATATTATTGTGGCTGTCAGTCCTTTATAACCTCAGACGGCGCTGCGTCGATTCAATGGTAAATTACTTATGTTGCGAAATGAATTCTGATCAGTCAACAAAAAGCTACAATGGAAGTGTCTTCTTAGTGTCGACACAAAAGATCTCATTTGTTCAAAGTCGAGGTTAGGCAGCGTTCAAGTTCAGAGATGTTAAATCTATAGTACGCTATTATCTTGAGTGCATCTTATTTTGAGATACATTTTAAACTCAATTTAAATTTCTTATTTTGTTTCCGAGTCACTAAAGCTTAAAATGGACAATGAGCGCAAAACTTCGTTTATTCTTTTCATTAATTGTCCGCCAGTAAACATATTGCAAGCTGGCAGGCCATTTGAAACATTGTCGAGGTTCATGTGGTTTTTTCTGATCGTTATTTTAAAATGAGCTCTGGGCGTGTGCTGGGGGTATGAAAGAAGGCCGTTGACCGCGATCTGCATCGTGCCGTGATTCGGCCCAGAATGCATTTATTCTTATTCAATGTAGTCCTACATCATTCCCAATCGGAAATTCCACGGCTGATGTCTTCTTCGGTAACAGAGCCCTGCTTTCTTTATGATTTACGAGTTTGGCTCGACGTGTAATTACAGTACGCATTTTCTGTCCATAATGTTCCGTTTGCTTATTACTGGTCGAGTTAAGTGAATACATGAAATATCAGTTATTAATTATTTTATTGCGGTTATTGATTATATAGAACTATTTTTTTTGTTCGCTTATGGGTACTTGTCATTAATTGTTATCTTGGCGAGTAATTTTAGTCATAATATGAATATGCCACTCGATGAGATCAATCAAGAGGAATCCTTTCTGCAGATAATATTCAAGGCGATGCATTGTATAACTGCTTATGTTTAATGTAGCATATTTTACTTTTGCGGTAGCATTCATGCCTGGTGTTACGACTTAACCGTATCTGCTCCGGTTGGTTAAGTGTTAATTTGGCGAAGTAACCATAATTAGCAACTTTCAACAGAATACTGTTTCAGTCTAAATAGTACCGCTTTGTATGATTTCACTTGTTCTATTCTCAGCTTGCATTAAGTCGCAAATTACGTAGCGTTCGTTTGACTAATACCTCCTAGTGGCTGGAAAATTGGTCATAATTCTTGTAATTAAATGTACAAAAGCCTTAAACTAAGAGGAATATAAACGAGCATAATATATTCTAATACCCAATGACATGGATAAATAGCTAAGTGTCTTTGGTATACAGAACGGTCGTATGAAATTTCATTTGTTGACCTTTGAATTCGTAAACAAATCACTTTTACTAAACGGTATCCATCCAAAAGTGAAATGTTATCACTTATCGTCGATCGAGTTGTTTTCACCAAGGATGAGTCGCCATTTCGTGGGTATCAGCTTACAATACAGATGGAGGCATGCTGTGTTCTGACCTTTCAAGATGTCACTATAATAAAATGGTGGCTTGCGTACCGCATACCAAGGGTTTGGTTTGAGTTCCGCTAAAATATTACATAGTTTCCATTGGTTAATCAATAGAAATATGCATTGACTACTAAAATAAACATATAAGTAGTACATAGAACTTTGTAGCGAAATTATATATATCGAATATAATAAAACACAATAATTAATTATGTCGTATCGATATTCTTTATCCTTTCTATGTACTTTTATATATATGCGTCCTCATGCAGAAGTTAAATAAAAATATTTTATTTGTCTACTATTCGTAATATGACTGTGCGAGTATACTAGATTAATTTACATATTTGTTTACCCAGCATCCACATAGCGATATACAAATCTGTTAAAATTTTTCCATCGATGAACTCTGATGGCAAGTCATTTAAAATTAAAATTATTCGTGAAATTTTTAAATATTTGTTTAGGTTGAACTGTCGTCTTGTGCATTCTCAGAGTTCGCCTGATGAATCATGCCACCACCGCATTCTGCGAACTTGTAACAGTATGGAATACCAGAATACCACATTACGTACCGTTAATAACCCTCGCGCAGTAAATTCGAATTTAAACCAATGTCAAGCATTAATTTAAGTGATTATGGCGCCTCGAAAGCTTTATGGCGGCTGGAATGAGCCCATTTGATAATCACGTGCATTTTCTCTCAGAGTAATGTGTCGATGCAATCAATTTCGCTGTTTCAACTTGAACTTGCTTTTATGAACATATCACAGGTCAGTGGGTACATGTAATGACCACCGACTTCTGTTCAATATGTACGCCGACAGATCAAACAACGCAAGTATACTTAATTAATAGGGAACTCTAGACTGCAGTTAAAGTTGGCTAATTTATTTATACTAACAAATGATTGATTTGGAGCTGTGCGTACGTATACCATGTGTATATGAGAATATTAAAGCATCATTAGTGCTCAAGTCATTACCAGTCATGTTATTACAAACGTATTTGTGTAAAAAATGCCTTAGGCCATTTAAACCTGGCGTTTTATGAATATAGGTTCGCTACCCAATAATTTACATAAACTCTCAGAATTACAGGTATAAATACAGTTTTGACCTTAAAAATATAAAATGTAATACATATTTCATCTGTACACTGTTTTTTGCGATCTATTAAATAATAAACTGCTAAAAGGCAAATTATTAGATTATTATAACATTGATTGTTGTTTCAATTTTTTTACTAACAACCATGTTAATTTGACACATGTTGAGAGTAGAGCTAATCTGTTGATTAAGCACCGCATATCCAAAGAACTCGTGCGCAAATCATCAGTTAGCAGTGAATCATTAATCATTATTCGATGACTGATTGATAAATCGCAATGACAAAGCAAATTATTGCATAACTTAACTATTCTTGTTCCCAAATTATGTATGTTTACTATACTTGTTAGTACAGTCGGCTATCCTATTATGTAACGTTAAATATCAACTATATTTTTTCTTTTCTAGTTGAGGAAAGAATAGTAATATTATTTTTTCTCGAACATTTTTTTAAGAATTGAATTGTGGAAAAATAGTTAAAATTTGAGTATAAGATATAGAAGAATAGATGTTGCGTAAAATATTTCATGCAACATTTATAATTTTGTAGACATCAATTTTCAAAAAGACTTGTCATATTAACAGTTTGTATATTATAAAAAACAATTGTGACTGACAATTGTAATAACCATGAATTAGTTTAATATTTTTTCTAATATAAAATTTCTGTTATGAAAGTGAAAGGGCCATATACCAGGCAAATTAAATGAGCTTGCGTAAGTCTAACAGGAACATGGGTAGCATGTTATTACGATGGGCGTGGCAGTAAACCTTCGCAATTTCCGATTACTAACAAATCAACACCTCTTTTTAATATAAAATCACTAACGAGAAATGAATCAAGATCATTGGAACAATTAAGACGCGTTTCTCGCACAGTACTCGTCTCACATTAATCCGTAAGCAACATAGCTTTAATTGCAACATAGATTATTCGACGAGATTAAAAGAGTCTATTGGCAACCTGCTGTTCCAACTCTGCCGATAAGAAGCTATTTTCATCCCATTTTCACCTTTATGTGAATCGATGTAGGGAACATAGGCATGCTTGTCAGCCTGATCGGCTCCATGCGAAAGGTAGACCGCGTACATGTAACGTGCATTAGTGGAATAAGTGTGTTTCACTTAACAAAACAGCGAGTTGAAATCTTAACTACGGCGACTAGCAGGAAACGGTGGAGATAGATAAAGATAATTTGTAAAAAGCGCCATAAAGCGCGGGCGGCGTACGCGCGTCGGCTTATCTAAGTTTTAGGACAGACGCGCGTTATCTCAAAACTTACGTCTTCATACTCACTTACTCTAGAGTAAATATTTGACGTAGAAAGTGCAGTTCCGTGTAACGCATTCAAGATAACGTTTACGTGCTTATTTGTAGTGCCAGAATTCGTGGTACTTACTAAGGGATAAGCTGAGGTGAAGCAGGTGTTGATTTAGAAGCAAACAAACGAAAATGTATACTTACGCCAACGTTTCTACTATCGACTGACATCGTTTCCTAATCCATATTTGAACCCTGCACTTTATTGATAATTTTTCTATATTTATATTATTTAATATTTGTATACTTCAAATGGTTATTGTTAATTTGCATTACTATTATATATTCGATGGCGCAGATCTAGTAGTGATCCTATTTCATTTGCCAAAAGTCGTGGAATCAATCCCCATTCAGGACAAACAGTTATACGATTATAATTGTGATTCCTCTATTTCGATACCTCGGGAGTCGTGTGAATAATATAATATTATAATAATATGTAATATTATAATTTGAAACTAAAATCAGTCACTACTGATCAAAAACAACAATTGACTGTATTATACATTATTTTCAATTGTTTGTACATAACTAACAATTGACTGTATTATACAGAAATCGTCCTACTCCTAATCCTATGTATAAATAAAATTCTTAATTAGTTAAATCAAGGCAAAACTTACAAAACATCTCTGACCGAACTATAGAAATATTCATATATTGGGAATTTCCAGGCCGTAAAATTGTTTTTTTTTTGCCAATCAAACCGTATTTAGCGGGCCTGTCGAGAAATGAAAATTTTCGGTAATGATGACTGAATTCCTTAGTAATGTATCAATGAACTCTGGGACATGTTTGACGAATTAAGAGTTTTGTAAATAAGATTAATGCTTTACGTTTCGGATTAACAGTTCTTAATTGCTGTGGGTACGAGAGTATATCTTCAAAGTACATCACGTGATTTATAAATGTATGTCATAGAATTCAACGTGCGTAATTAATGGAGTTTATTTACTGTTATCAAACAGCTTACTTTTTGTGTTTATATTGGTATAATCGGTTCACAATTTGATCATGTACCGGTGCCGGTGTCAGGCTGTCCATTCAAATGAAAATCACAGTGAATGCGTCGGGTCGCGGTTGCAAGCTTTGATGTATAATTATAATAACTACGCCTCATGTGCTCACAATGGGTATCCTTAAAAGCGCTGCGATACCACTGGTCCTCTATTTTTTGCGTGTTAACCGTCAATCTTTAGTCACGGCCTTAGTTCTCGTCAAACCAATAATAAAAAAGAATCATGTCATGTTTTATTAACCTTACATTAATTTAATCGAAGATTTATCATAGACGCATTGATCATGTTCCAATAAATATATATAGTAAGATATAACAAAGCGGTATTCGATTTCCACTATAATATAATGGTGCCAAGATAGCACGTAATTTGGAAAGGCTTGGAATCGATCGTGAGTCAAACGCATAATTTTACTATCTGAACATGGATGCATTCGGATTAGTAGAATCATGCTTGAGAAAAATGTAGAAAACCAAATCTGGTGCGATGTGTTATGTGAATATATTTTTTGATCTTCTTATTCCACAGTAACGATATTTATTATGTTGCTCACATCTTATTTTATTAAGAAAAACGTTAAATTCCATTCGCATGCGTCCTGTTTATACACCCGCTGTTGAACTGAGATGTACGTGACTCTTCGGCTTACTCATTTTAGCGATGAACAATCTTATATGTGATTGAATCTTAATTGTACACGTACTTGTGTTTAAAAATATAAGCAGTAAAATGTTTAGTGCACATGACTTGTATCGGCTTCAGGGAGTCCCTCGACCCTTTGTCCTTTTTAATAAGATATCATTGTAAAGGACACGGTTGGACGAGCCGACGTGAGGCGCCCGGGAAGTCACCCTAAGGGACGTGAAACACGCTCGAATGCGTCGAGAATTTAGATTATAGTCGTTACATTTCAATAGATTCTTGTAATGAAGAATAAATCCTCTGTGAACGGATACGGGCTTGCTCATTACATATCGTGCCCTTTCATCGGGCCTCCTTAGAAATATTATTCAAATTTGATATAGCTAGTTCAGTTTCGTTCTGAACGTCGTTTGGAATCCGTGACAGCTTATACATTTGTATTACGCGTATTAGTTTTCAATTTGATTTATAATCCTATAACTATCGTATAGAATACCAATTATAATGGCTCCATGACTGTTTTATGTTAATATTTTATATCGGAATGCTGTACATACTAATGTTCGTTGCACTGTTATCTGCTTAGGATCTGACTTTATAATGTTTCATAAACTTAGTTTTATAACCAATGTATGCAAATCGGGAAGATAGTTAAAAGTGAATTTGTCCTGTGCAAAGACCACGTTATGGTTGTTAAATTCGTAATGCAACTTATATGATTCACATAATCTGACAGCTCGTTTAGATTTTCACATATAAAAAAACACTCAATTTTATTGTAACATGTTATTTAATTTATATTTAAAATTTCTGGGTGTAGTTCTTAAAATTGTTATGCGTTGTATAATAATGTGCACTGTTTTGTTCTATGCAGATTGAGCGGCTGGCGCAGTATGAGCGGCTGGTGGGCGGCGGGTGCGGCCGGCGGCGCGCGGCGCGTCTCTCCGACCTGGAGCGCGTGCAGGACCTATTCCCACACGACTACCTCGCGCTGCACGACGCTGATGCACCCGCCGCGCTCGCATCGCACCATGCACAGGTACCTCCTTCAACATGAATAACAGAATATGACAACAGGATTTTGTGGTTATTTTAGACTGAAGTTGCACGTAAATACATATATACCAGCTAACCCGACACATGTTGTCCTGTATTTACTATACTTATATATTTATTATGATAAAAAATTGCGACTGTAAATTAAGATTCAAACTATTCTATCTCTTAAATTAAATCTATTTGCACACAATAAGTTAAATTTAATACAAATTTATTAGGTTTAGAAGTTCATACCGGACAAACACCGTGAAACCGTACCAAGACCGTAAAAAGAAAAGAAGATACGATACATGTTCTTATCATTTAAATAATGTATATACCGAGCCCACATTATTTAAATAGTACCGACTGATTTGAATAGTACTTCCCAGGTGCTTTAATAGGTGACTTAGGTACCAGAAAAAACAGATGGCGTAATATCCATCTACAACAGCGTGGCTCATGTATGTATGCACATGCACAGGGCAAGAATAGATAGCCTTTAAAAATGTTTGTTTGTCTGTTTGATTTGAACGGGACATTTACTGGCAGATAGCATATGTTACAAAGAGTAACTTAGAGTACTTTTATTATTTACTAGCAACTCATCCTAACTTCACCCAGGTATTATTATGTTGATCCCGTTACGTTGCGAGTTTTTACGAAAATTTACGTCAATTATTCGTCAGAAAAATAAATGTTGTTTTATTCATGAAAGGGTAAAATATGTAACATAACCAAGAACAGCTACGCACAGAATAATCAATTCTAGATTAAACTATCACTATTTTTCTCATCATTACACCTTTCCGTGTGACTCAAGGAAAATGCGCTCAGCAACATATATTTTTTGATTGCATAAATTATTCTCACGGGAACTGAAACTGCCGGTGAGTCTGTGAGATGCTGCTAGTTTCTAATAAAATTAATAAAAATTGTAAATAAAATATGATGTACCCGGGGCACGCGTGGAGCCTACAGCCGGCCTATCTTTGATGTGCGATAAAACTGACGCAACGTTCGCTAGTCTTTCACATGTACATTAAATGTACTATAAACTTACCCCGGATGAGAAAGTCTCATACAATTTATATTGAATAGTTTTCTCTTGCTCAATATTCAGTAAGCCCTGAGTTTTACTTGCCAACATATGTGAATAACGAAAAGTATAAATCGTAAATCATTTCAACTTCACGCAAGTCATTGAACTATGAAAGTGTTACACATTTGGACTGATTTCCTTATCTAGCAATTACAACATCGAGCACTCATGTGTAATGTAATACGCAGCACAGACAGCGTTTGTTGGCATAATAATTCAATTAGCAATTTGGAAATCCATTTTCGATGATAAAGAGAGAATGTATACTAATATTTTTGTGTAATCGTTACAGAAATCGAAAAGTCTTCGCAAACGACCAAGTTTGGACATCGGTGGAACTGTTAGTGCCCACAGTAGCTCTTTATCGCCACGGACCTTCATCATGGAGGCTCCAGTCCAGCTTAGTCCTTTGGGAGCGACCGCCCCACCGTTAGATCGGCATTTGTTCCTGTTCAGCGACCTACTCCTGGTTGGAAAGTCGCGAGGAACCAACTGCTTCAAGTTGAAAGAGAGCGTGAGACTGGCTGAAGTATGGCTTTCCTTGCCTGACAGCGATGACACGGGCTTCCTAATCGGATGGCCTACGATAACCGGTGTTGCCAATTACCTCGCTACGTACCCAACGCAAGCAGCCAGAGATACGTGGTACAGGTATGTAAATTTACTAATTTGTATTGACGGAATATTTGTATCTTCTATATCAAGTCATATTGTCACTATTGGATATTTGTCAATATTACAGGAAAATTCAAAATGCATTAACCGCCCAGCTGACGACGGAGCCTAAATCGACAAACATACAAATATTCTATAAAGATGTAACAAGTTCAATAGAATTCGTAAGTAGCAATTGTATACTATCTTCAATTTGAATCATTTTAAGACAAGTTAACCACAGGTACTTTTATATTTTAGCTAAATATCAATTACAATTTATATTTCAGTGCAAAACAGTATCTGTAGGCCCAGAAATGAGTGCTCGCTGTGTAGTCCGACAGTCACTGCATGTCCTTCAGAATGGAGGAACTGATGGGCATGGTGAAGGAGACGTGGAGGGGGAAAATGAGGGAGAAGGGAGGTGGGGTAACGCTAACGAGTTTACTTTATGTGTTAGGACTACTAGAGATGCACCACCAACTCCCCTACAAGGAATTGAGAGACCCCACTCCATTCAGGTAAAATATTTTTTTCTTGTATAGCTTTTTTAAAATGATTTATACGTTTAGATAAATTAAGAAATGAAACCGAAACTTCTTTTTGTAAAACTGGTACTAATATATTTTACAGATGTCGAGAATTAGGCAGACATTATCAAACGAAGATGGTTTTGACTTGGAACATGTGAATGCTAAGAACAATCCATGTGGTCTGGTCTTCGAGTTGAGAAAGAAAAATCAGGGTTTAAAAAAGTATGTAAACAGTGACCTTTAAAATCAGCAATATTAAATTAAGTAGTTGATATTTAAATTGCTCTTTGATAATTTAGCTAGATCGATACTTAATAAATTAATTTCTTAATAAGTACAACTTGAGATTATTATTTAAAAAAAAATTGTGGATAAAATGTTATTATTTGTAATCATTAATCCCGGGACGACATTTATAAAAATGGGCGAAATTCATAACCTGGCAATAGTTTCGCCTATATTCATATAAAAACCCAAGAAAATAAAAAATATAATAAAGTTGTAACGCAGTTTTATAATTTTTAGCGGCAACACAACGCCCGGTCGCGGATTGCGGCTGCTTCGTCGCGGCGGGCGTTTATTTGGCGTGGCGTTAACGAGATTGTGCAATGGCACGCCGCCGCCGGCGCTTCTACAAGTGCTGCGCCGCTTGAGGGTTGTGGCCCCACTCACTCATGGAGTATTCCGTCGAAGCGCTAATGCGAAAGCTCTAAGATTGCTGAGAGATAAGGTAAGATGGATAATCTGTTTGAAAAGGATTAAGGGTTGTGATTGACGAAAAATATTTCACCGATCGTAAACCATGTTAGAGTTAGGTACCTATAAAATATGACATTAAATTGGTGGCACAAACCGTTTAAGCCGAACCGAAAGGGTTGTAATTATTTACATAAAAAGATTGAATTAATGCGATCTAACTTTTTTTAGTTGGATGCGCTGGGTCCCTGGGCAGAAACATGTCCGGAGTTAGAACGCGCCCCGGTTTTACTTCTGGCTGCTCTCGTCAAGGAGTTCTTCCGTGCTCTACCGCAGCCTCTGCTCGCCGCTGACCTCTACCCCGCCTGGCTCCAAGTCCTCGGTAAATACCAATTTTGGTCATTATATTTATAACTACTAAACAAAATGACAAAATGAACGGAATTCTATTTGTTTATTTGATGGTCCTGATATATAATAGAGTCTCAATCTTGTACACCAAGGGTCGTGAGTACAATTCTACTAGAAATAACATTTATGTGATGAACATTTTAGCTGTTTATCTCGGCATCAGATTGATGTGTGTGTTAATATTCGATAATAAACGAACTTATTTGATTGTCGTGAATTCCATCCTTGCCCTGGATAAATAACTATAAAAAAATATGTATGTTTATTCTCTATCTAGGTGTTAAATATTATATTTGTGATTCCATTGCTATCTGATATCTGTATGCGACTTGTCTCTGAGTCAGATCGCTGTATGAGATATTATGTTAATTTATTTATTTGAACATTTCGACTTATGATATTAATAAAATTAATTATTCTGTTACAGCGTTATCACAAAACGAAAAAGTAGCAGCTGTAAGATCTTTGCTACTAAAGCTTCCCAAAGCGCACTATACAATGTTGATGTACTTCGTGTGTCTTCTGCAAGCCATTGCGAAGAAGTCCAACATAAATCTCATGTGCCCTATGAACTTAGGCGTCTGTGTTGGCCCAAGCTTGCTGTGGCCGAACACACCCTGTGACAAAGCTCCTAAAGCAGTGCCAATGGTAGTCGAACTTCTCATAGTTAAGGCAGAAGCATTATTCGGACCGCAAATATCTGGTCTTCTTGGAAACGGTAGCCCTGAAACTTCAAATGCCTTACTCGATTCTGGTGCAGAAGAAAGTGATAGTCTTCATTCTGTTGGAATATCTTTAGATTCCATGGAACTATCAACGCCACGCAAAGAGAAATTATCACTTAGTCGAGATTCAGGACTGACCTTATCAGAAGACGATTCCAACAGTAATGGAGGGAATAGTCCCGCGCCGAGAAATATCTTACATAGTCTTTCCGCTCCCACGTGCAATATGCAGGATTCTAAATTGATATCTCGATACAATACCGAAAACCACAACGTCAATGGTCTTCCTCACGTGTCACAAAGGCAAAATATTTATTCAAATAAAGCAGAAATGTACAGCACTGTAAACGAGGAACTGTACACTACACCGTATACGGGAGAACGCTACGTGCATAACTCAATAAATATTGGAATCTCTAATGGTATTGACGAAAGAAATTATGTGTCGAAAACTGCACTGCAACGATCTACTGCTGATATTTATGGACAATGCCCATCGAAATATATAACTGGATTAGAACCACAAAAACCACCAAGAAGCGTATCAAAGGCAGCCAGAACTTCAAAAGTTTACAGTATGTTCGCAGAAACGCAGGAAGTGGACAAAAATGCACCTAATAAAAACTTTAATAGAGCAAAGAGTTCGGACAACTTATTGGAATCCAAACAAGAGTCGATAGAAAATAAGCGAGACCTAGTTTCTAGTCAAGAAAACATTGTATACAGTAATATCCACGATCTAGCAATGTTTACAGAAAACATTCAAAGGCAAAATCAATATCAATCGCATGGAGAAGTTTCGGGAAATGCTATGACTTATTCTCGTGTCTACACGGGATGGGACAAAAAAAGCATAAATTACAATAAAGCTAGTAACTGCTCACAGGAAAACATTTATGGTCAAATGAGTAAAAAGCAAGGGGAGTCCTCACAGAATAAGACAGATGGGAACGTGACACCGGCAGCCACCATTTTTACAAGAAATGACTGGTCTCGTCAAGCAGCGAGGACTAAGAGCTTGGAGGTAAACGAAGAAGTAACAACTACTGCAGATCGATCACGAAATGGGAACTATGAGGTCGTTGTTAATTGTTGTCGAAAAAGACGATTTGATCCCGCTCATATGTGCACTAAAAACTGCACTGGGTCTCAGGCGGCTAATAAGCCAAGAGAGCCAGAAAAACATCCACTACAGAACTCATACTCCTACGTTGACGAGCACCACAGCAATTCTGAGGAAAACAAAAAAAACTGTAGGCTAAGGAACTACAACAATAATAAATTGAATCAATCTAAATCTTTGGCAAACATTATTCTACACAGTGATTCGAGCAGTAGTGACACACTTTACCAACCTCAGAATTCATTCAACAGCAGGTCCACTGAGTCGCCTGCGAGCGAGAATTCATTTGAGAACTGTTATACCACCCAATACATTGAACCGCTGTACACCTCCGTCTACAATCGTACCAGGGATATATTCCACGAAGACAAATACAACATGTTCTCATCGGATATTTACAAGGCTACACCGACGGCTGTCCAGCCAGAGTATCATACCTCGGAGGAGCAGAATAACATTAAGAAACCGCCGCACATGCCTCCGCCCGTACCGCCTAGGAAGATGGTGTACCAACGAGTGCTGAAGAAGTTCCAACCAGTCCACGTGAACAAAGACGACAAGGCATCAAGATCCAAATCGGTGCCGCGCTTATATCCGACCAACGGTGCTGACAAAACACAAAATGGTATAGCTCTAGACGGATCAGAGTCCGATACAGAATCTGAGTCGTACGTCTGAAGAAATACAAACGCTGTAATGGTGTAGTAAGTAACTTTGTTAACTACAGGTGAGATGGTTTAGAAGAGATTATTATTTAATGAAGTTTTAAAATTATGACACGCTCTTCTTATGTAGCATCTTCGATTGTTAAAATACTTTAATGGTTTAATACATCATAAAGTAGACTAGGTTGTCTTATTTGAGCGCTTTGTGTGCGTTAAACTATAATCTTATTTTAGATTGTCTTGTGTATCCCGCCTGAATGTTTTTATTGTGTGACCATAACCAGAGTTGTTTTGGTGATGTAATTCCAAAGACGTAAGAGTAGTTTCAAACTTTAATGATATTTTATTAGATTGATATTACAATATGAATTTTGGTTTTATATCGATGTAAGAGAGTTATATTAACGCCAGCCAATCGTTATTAAACTTTAATTATAAATTAACGTAATTGATACTCGTGTATTCAAATGGTAAATAGACTTTTATGTGTCATTTAATTGTTATAAAATTAAAATATTATATAGAGTAGAATGAGGACATACCTTTGTATATAATGTATTATAATGTACCTAAATCTACTAAAATATATTAAACAATTTTAATGATAATATTTTTTGTTTTATTACTTTTTTTATAATTGGTTTAATTGATATTGATGTTGATTAGTTAATCGAATTTGTATAATGTCAACTCAAACAAAGGTCATCTCGATAAAACAAAATAAATATTAGGCCCATAAAATTCAAACAACATATCGTATAATTTAAACATAATGTACTTTATTATTTGTAAGCATGAGCTCACAAGTTCATCACAGTCTTAATTATTTATATAATAAATTTAGGTATGTATTAATAAAAATGATAAAAATAAAATTATTCGAAATGATAATTACAAATTAATGTCTTATTTTCTTTAATAATTTAAATACCGTTTTCGTTCTATACAAAAATATATATTAAAACAATTTAACCATGGTTAAGGGAGCCGATTCAATTGCAAAATATGATTGTAAAGAACAATTTTCGAAAATTTTCTTACATAGACGCTATGCTATTTACAATTTTGTTTGTTAAATATTTTTTTATAAGTGGTTCCACACAAACAATTTAAATAACAAGTATCTAAAACAAGTATGATATTTTTGTTTCTGATAAATTTTTTGCACTTGTAATTAACCACGCCGCAGGTTTTAATTCGGTTATCAACATTCAGAGAATGCTTTAGAATGAGTGTCCTATATTCTAATAAAAAAAAATTCAGCAACTTAAATTCAAAATTAAATAAGTGAAACCGTAAATATAAACCATAGCAAAGCAAGAGCATATCAGCCACTCCTTACAAATTAAGTGGCTTTTCTTTACGGAAAGAAATCCGTGGTCTTGATTTGAAACGGATTGAAATATAAAAAACTTTTCTCGATTGTTAAACCAAAGTAGCCCATAACTAAATTAAAACCCTTTTATAAACGTTACTGCAATTGAAAAGTACAAACATAATCCTTGTAACTTGATAATTTTATTGGGTATATAGAGATGGTAAAGGAGCGGATAGGAGAAAAGGAGCTTTTAGAATTATGTCTTTTATTTTATAATATCAAATAACTATTTTGTTAAAAGATCTAATATTTAATTAAGGTGTCTTATTAGATATTATTTTAAGTAGTGCGGGAACAAGTCGACTTAGGTTTTCATATCTACTTCTACCGCATCGGAATGGGTATTCACTTTAAAGGTCGAATATATTATATAAATTCTTATTATTACAATTTAAATCTGCTATAAAATTACGGTTTATTTCTAGCAATCATCGATACCAGCGTAGGAAAAAGAAAATGTTGGTCTAAGGACAGGACACCACAAGCAAGTTTGATTTGTGAAATCTCTCTTAAATTAGGTAACTTTATCTAAATTGAAATGCAGCTACTAACTAAATCCCTAATAATTTAACCTGAAATCGTTAAACAAACGTCTTGTTTAAATACCCGGTAGGTCTACGTCTCATAAAAATAATATGTACCACATATTATGGCACTGTCGATGGAAGTCCAAAATGTTTGATTTTCCTAAAACAAATGTTATAAATGTAAAATTACGTAATTTACGATATAGTTCAAACTATATCGTAAAATAATAATATCTTGATTAACAACTGGCTTATGCAATACAACTGGCAACTGCAAACTTGTAACATACAACACACTCATCATTCAAAAGCAGTAAATGTTGAAACCCCGTCATGCGATGAATATGCAAATCCTCTATTGTACTATAGCGTGAAATTACTTTGTATATAACATACCTACATATAGGTACACTTTTTGGTGTTACACATACTACATGACAACTTATACTGACTTGACATTTAAAAGTAAATATAAATAATCAAATCACATAAATAATTGTCTAAAAGTTTAGATTATTAAATCATATGCTTCCTAAGCAAATATGGAGATCTGCCATAGAACATTTGGCAAGAATAACATGCTCAGTCGAATACATCATTACGCCTACCAAAATATAAAATGACACGACTTAAAAACATATCTAATCTTTAACTGGTATTGTGACGGTGGTATCGGTTGAATTGGCACTTGGCCGCTTGTCTTGCTCTTCGTCTTCAAGGGGTGCGACGTAGTTCCAACTCTGAGTTTCTCCTGTACCGAACAGGATGAAGTATAAAGCCGACGCAATGTACAGCGAGGCACCGGTGAAAAAAACTGGTCGCCACTCGGCGAAACCATTCTGAAATCAATCATATATGTTATTAAATATTTTTTGCCTTTTATAACCCAAGACAAATATTGTTAAATTTCCTTAGCTCAGTTTTATTTACATGACCGAATCATAAGAAACATTATACTAAACGAAATTATTGAATTTGTAAAAAATCACTTACTCCTTCCTTTGTGAAATGCGCCGTAACCAATGGAGTGACGAAGCCAGCAGTGTTGCCGATTCCGTTTGCAATGCCATACAATGTACCAGCAAAATTGGGTGCCAAATCCTGATGGTTGACCAGATTGGTCAGTGTCGCTGCACCATTCGAGCCCATGGAGAAAGTAATAAGCGCGATAGAGAGGATAGGTGCGCAGCCTGTGTAACCCAGCGCTATTAAAAGCAGGCCAGGCACAACGTGTGAGAAAAGGCAGAAGAACTTTCTCATAAATGTTGTCGAAACAACATTCTGTTTTGTTATCCTGTAAAATGAAAGAAACATTTTTCATTGAAGTATGTACATAAAAATCAGCCAATATATCGTTCTGATATCTTTTTATATAAAATTTCGTGTCATGTTGTTTGTTCGGGATGAACTTCTGAACTACTGAACCGAATTTTATTAATATTTGCTTACTGTGTACAGTTTGATCCAACTTTGGAGATAGGAAAGTTGATATCTCAATTTAGTCACAATATATTTTTTATGATAGACATATTATGTCAGTATAAAGAAATATTCTTAACAAACCTGTCGCCAATAGCGCCAAATATAAGAGAGAATAACATCCTAGCCAAGTAAGGCAGCGAAGAGAGCGTTCCGGTGGAGGTGAGGTTGAAGCCGAGAGCGCTGGACACGAACTTGGGCGCGGCCGTCATCACGAAGTACAAGCCCCAGTTACTGCCGTAGTGCAAAATTACCATCGCGAGGAATGGGAACGAGGTTAAAATATTTTTGAATGGTGGAACAATCTGAAACAGTATTTAATGTGAAACTAGGTATGGTATCCAAAGCAACTTAGGATCTTGGGAAGTCATCTTACAGAAGAAAATCACAAAACAACATTATGAAAATTTCCTTATTACTCTCATCGACCATGAGAGCTAGCCCCTGGGAATTTGCTAATCGTAGTGTATCGCTACATCCCCATGTGTTGAAAATCTTGATCGGCATAGGATTTTTTCAGATGTGATAGTTCTTATATTCTGACATCGGCATAAACAAAAAATTGTTTTTTTTTATATAAAAACGTATATGAATACAGTTTTAAGGAATGATACCTGTTCAATACCTGTTACTAAAGTCACGGACGTTCTCGAATCAATTCGCTTTAAGTATAATAATTGAACGAATTTTTATAAATTATGGTACTGGTATGCAAATAATGAAAATATAAAAGTAGGATATATAAAAATTAAAGAACGTTACGGGAACAAATTTAAACAAGCATATCATTAAGGTTTATATCCTGACCATTAATAATACTCAATCACTTTTGTATGAATACACAACAAGTGCACAACACTGAAGTAACGTATAAGTTATAAAACAATAACACAAATCGGTAGTTACGAGACCTCATAATTAAAATGCATGTTGAAAACAATAGGTAATTTTGTTGTTGAATGGGTGAAACATTATTTGTTGAAGATCGTTGACTTTAAAAAATGCATTGTTACTACTGACATTGTTGTCCTCATTCTTAGGACATAGTAACACGGATATGACTTACGCTACGCAATTTAAGAAAAGGTGGAATTTCTCGTAGTTTAAAAAAAATAAGTTTACCGCCAACAAAAAAGGGACAAAAAAAATATAGACTAAAAATGAAAACAAAATAATCACAAGAAAAAAATGCAAAGTACCAGCATCTACAAACTGTAAATATAAAAATTATCATTCTAATGAGGAATAAATCAGTGCAATTTATGAGTATTTAAAACGTTTACGGCTTTTTTTGTAATTACCTCCCGCAAAGATAATCGTTATTGGAATGTTTGTCAATAAACTAAAATATAGATGATAATGATTTAATATAGATTGTGGTGCAAAAGTGTATCATTTCAATTGTGGTGACAATTTAAAATCAAACATTTACTATATAATAATAAAATGGACCCAGCAGGTATTTCCGTTAGTATTCATCGTAACATCGCTTGTAGAGCAGAAGTATTTGAGACCTCTATACAATTGGTATCAATAGTTGCCGCTTTTTGTAAGTCTTACTCTTCACTTCACTTAATGATGTTCTAACCAATGTTTATTAATGTTCATACTAAGCACTTATATTATTACCGAAAAAAATTCGCGATGCATAAAATTTTATGTCTGCTAATGTTCCAAAACTTAGATATATTGAAAATTATTTTTGCGAACCTTACCTTCTTGTTATCCTTGCTCTGATGAACTTTGTCGCCGATAGCTTCCAATATATACTTTTTTTCACTCTCTAAGATCCGTGGATGTTGTACCGGTGAATCGTAGACTAGGACTAGCCACAGGAGACTCCAGACAAGAGCTATAGCACCTGTTAGAAAACAAACAATTATGAGTCGAGTATGTTAAGGTCTTCATACTTGTGGTCGGCATACAACTAACGATTAACATTCTAGACATCTACGAAAAAAATAAAATTTTATATTGGAATGAAAAGCAAGGGCAATCGTTGTTCAATGAACTTGGGTAAATCAAAGAAATATTAAATAGAATGTGTGTTGCCAAGTGGCCAGGCCAGGGTACGTCCTTGAGACTGCGCTTGCAAAACGTGTGCAGTTATCTAATTATAAAATACTCCAAAACACCATACTACGAACGTACAGTAATTACACCAATCCTTATTAATATTATAAATCCACAAGTAACTCTGTCTGTCTGTTACGCAATTACGCCTTAACTACAGAACCGATTTAAATGGAATTTGGTTCACAGATAGTTTAAAGCCTCAGAAAGAACATAGGCTTAGTAGCCTATGTTCTTCGAATGTGATGTACAAATCTTATGTCAAATTGAATAGTTTGTAAGGGGTTGAAAAGGGGGATGAAAAGTTGTATGTAAGTATCGCTATTGTTAGCTAGAAGCTTAAAACTTATTATTTATTATTAAAACTATTGATTGGTATTGATAAACTATAAATGTTATCTTTATTTATATATAATAAAGATAACATTTAAAGTTTATATAAGTTAAAGTAGAAAGTATGGTGCCCAAAGAAACTAGCTACTAATATTAAGTACTAGCTGTGCCCGCGACTTCGTCCGCGTGCACAGCTAGCACTTACAATTGCAAAACCAGTAAGGTTTAGGTACGTATTGTTGTTATTGTATAGTCCACACTAAACAGCCTAGCTTAAATTCGTTCTCTAAAATATGAAGCAATTATATAAATGCAAATATAAAATATTAAACTTGACCTTGCAAACTAGTTCTAGTGTTCCTGAAACATAGAATTCATGAATATAAAATACATCCTATATTACCTGGAACATAGAATGCGTATGCCCAGCCGAAAGCCTCGATGAGAGGACCACTGAGAGACCATGTAGCTACTGTCCCAATAGCACCTCCTAGCAGAGCACTCACAAACTTTCCCTTCTCCTGGGGGGGTGCCCAATGAGCTACAAGTGCATGCAATGCCGGGAACAAGAAACCCTGCAACAAGCGTGACGATATGAAAATCAAAAAAGTCTTTGCGATTCAGTAGCCTATTCATATTCAAAATTCCGGTAAAATTATATTAATACTATAAAATAGCTTTTCTTTTATTTTATTTAAGGATTTCAAAATAAATAGTATAATACTATCGGCTGGTTTTTATTTTTTGTTTCATATTTGTTCTAAAAGTAAATATTATGTGTTCTATTTTTATATATATCACCAATTTAGAGGTACTGGCCCACCTTATCTATACTATAATATTATTTAATAAATTTAAAAGTTATAAATACATTATAAAGAAAAAAAAGTAATGTGCCGTTCTGATATGGACATGAATAATGCACATGGCATTTCGATACTTATAATGTCTGTTGTCAAGAAATATTCAATAAAACTGACTATGTGTGCGCTATCTACTTCTTTTAATCATGTAATAAATGCAAAACAGAATAATAATGTAGCCATCAAAGAATAATAAGATTCAAGTATGCCAGTTGGTATTGTAACTATTTAACTAATACATGTTTAGAAAAATAGTTTCTTAGTCCAATTAGTAAAAGTTAGCAAAATAATAACAACTAATTGAGTTTATTGTTTTCTTGCACAGTATAAAATCAACGTGTCTATATAGTTTCCCATTTTTAAATTGTTATAGCGACTTTTTTTAATAAATTCCTTAATATAAACTAAATGTTGAGTGCATTGTTAAAAATTCCAAAATATGATCTATATATTAATGATACTGTATATTATTATTAAAAAAGCCACTGCTTCCACTGAATTCGATTCTAAATTTCCTTTCGAAATGTTGAACACGTCGGTAACACTCGAACTATCTTGAAGCTAAACAACTAAGCCATTTGAGACATAACATAACCAATTATCAAGGGCTTTGTAGGTCTAAAACACACATCCGCGATGGCATTAACTTATATTATATATTATATATATATTTTACTAGCCGACCCGACAGACGTTGAACTGTCTTTATTTTATACCCATATTTACAATGATAAAATAATGCAACTATAAATTGATATCTAAATTATCCTATGTTTAAGTTAGATCTAGCAAAAAAAATATTGAAATGAGTTGAGTTTTGAAATTTATACCAGACAAACGCCGTAAGTATATATAAAGATTTGGAGTTAATTTTAGAAATATTACAGAGATTTAGTGTATATCTCTATAAAATTAAGTACCGGGCCGAGACACCAATCAGCCAAAAACTTCTGAGAGTGGTTTCTGGTTCTTTTAATGGTTAATATTTTTGCAAAAAAGGTTGTTGAAATAAAATATAAATAGACAATCACATAAAAAAGAAAGAAATAAAATTAATATAAAAAAACTTACCGCTAAAAGGCCAGTGACGAATCTAAGAGCTACAAGCACCAAATAATGAAGCTTTGCTGCTTGGGGTGAGAGTACTGTGAGAACAGCACTGAGGAACATGGTGATAAACACCACACGCCGGGGGCCCCACATCTCCGCCGCTGAGCCGGCCAGCAAACTGGTGACAGCGTACCCCCAGAAATAGCCAGATAGCACATAAGCTTGCTCCTGGCCTGTCCAGTCGAAGGTCACTACACCATCGGGCTGAGAAAATGAAAGTTGCTGTAAATATTTACCTTAATAAGTTTATTCAATTATTTTAGATTCGTTTCGATAATTGGACTGTAATTAACGGGACGCATGCAAGTCGTAATATTATTGTAATTAAATTAGGCAATGCAAACGTCTATAATTGCTTTCTCAGTAATTATTAGTCCAATTTTAATAATTCTCACATTCACTATTTGAAGATAGCGTAAGAATTATTAAAATATAGTCTCTACAATACACAAGATAGTCTCTGGAAACATTCACTTTGCCAGGTGATCAGCTGGACTCGTGGACAGCTAATAAAGCCAGTTATGATGAAAAAGAATAAGTTTCTTAGAATTATTTTTTTTTGTGTTTGTAATTAACTGTCGCTATGTGAATGTGGACCGCATTCAGATAGCAACAGTCTTGGTATAATTTTGTCATTTAACAATCCTCATTAGCTGTAATATTCTCGACTGTTAGTTTATATAAAATATTTTCTAAAATTTATAATTCCACTAAAAGTTACTCAATAGAACTAGTTTTAACGGCTTTAAAATTTTAATCAGATCAAAACCAAGGGCCTCCATACAAATTATCTTCGTAATATTTTATAGTTGAAACCGCAACCACCAGTTTCACAGCCGCGCCGCCTTAACGTAATATTGTGTAAATAGGCACCACAGAATTAAATTACATTAAAGCCAGTATTGCGAATATACATATTTTTTATTTATTTATTATTATATTTTGCTTTGATTGTATAAAACATTCTGTTATTATTTTTGATAATAATTAGTCTCAATTACCGTACCCTGAATCTAAGTTAAATTACTGCACTTATTTGCCAAACGATTTTATGAAACAAATGTGATTTGAAAATCTTTGGTATAGTATATTATTATTTGTTTTATTCAAGATGCCAAAGGAAATAAAAAAAGGCTCTTTCCAGAGGCCAAATATAAAAATCAGCTTAATTAACCACAGTAAAGAGTTACGTAGTACTACATAGTCGGCCTCTATTATGGTAACCAGCTACGTAATACTGCGTAGCTGGCATTCAATCGGTACAGTTTCACTGTGTGTGTGTGTGGGCAAGCGTGTTGTATTTATTTCATTTTATCAGACCAGGTGACAAACAAGCATACAGTCCGCGTGATAGTAAGTGTCACTGCAGCCTATAGATGCTCGTAATATCACAAGGATATCACTAACGCGTTGCCAACATTTCGACTTATAGATATAATGCCACATTACCCAGTAAATTTACTGCCTCTCTCACCCTTCAGACTAGAACACAGCAATGCACAGCTATTTATCCAATAATCTTGACAGAGAACCCGTGGTTTCCCTGTAAACCCTATTTACTCGGGTCCTGAAGATACTGAAGATTTAGCAACAGACGAACAGAACAAGTTTTGTAAAATAAAGTGATAAAGAACTATTCCACATTAGGCCGAGAACAAGTCGGATCAGATATCACTCGCACTAACAATTTTGCTTGATAACTAAGCGAGAGTGGAACATTTTCCACAGAACAGGCTACTTAACATAGAAATAACAAGCTCTTTCATTTTTTGACATATGAAGTTGCAATTGTCTAAGAGAGTAAGCGAGTCCCTATATACTACTTTTGCTGTACAGATGGTAGTGTTCCTGTCTTGTGCGCCAAAGGTCGTGCGTTCAATCCCCACGCTTTCCCAACGCAGCAATTATGGGCAAAAACTACCTTTTTGGTGACTCCTAGGTCCAGCAGCAATTTACGTAATTAAATAAAGTAGGTAAGCGTGCCTCGGTCCATCACAGTACCTACATTTTTGTGGCAAAACAATTAGGTAAGGTCATATCGGGCAAATTATATTTTTAAAACAGGGGAAACTCATCATTAATATGGAAACCATTTCACAGTTGTGCAAAAAATATTTTCTGAGAAAATTATGAATAAGTAGCACAATAGTGTTAAAGAAAAATAAAACGCTGCATATTAAGAGTGAGATTGAATTATCATAAACGTTCTCCCTTCATTAGTACAACAAGGTACATTCAATTGAACTATTTTTGCATAATTACCTTTATTAAAAAAATTACTTCGATTATAGATTATAAATATTACAACTTTTGATAAAACAAAAATATTCGCGATGACTAAACGCTTTATACACTACCATATGTGTGCTAAATAATGATAATTCATACATACATATTATCAACACAATACGTTTGTGTTGATAATATGTATTAATATATTCTAGCTAGATATAAATATGTCTACAAACATACGTTGAAGAAAATGAATGTAGGGCAGCTACTAAAGACTGTCCGTTCACAATTTAAAAAAGTTTTAAAGAACAACGACAACAACATAATCAATCCTCCAAACATTCATACGTCCGCAGAAATTGCACAATATTTTAATAGATTTATCTCTCTATCTACTTAGGTTTATCACCTGTATAATTTAGGTGATATTGCCCTGAATTAGGTCTATCAGATCTGTAATACGGGTGATATAGCCCTGTATTAGATTTATCACCCATGTAATCTTGAATCAGGGACCTCGATACGACCATGTAACATTTTTTATGTGACCATAAATATTATATTAATAGTTAAGTGAAACGGGGATTAAGTAGGTATGTTTTCATGTACTAATATAATTGACGAAACCAAAGGCCGTAAATGTGAGTCACTGAGAGTACGAGCAAAAGAAAGCTATAGCAATTTATGAAATAGCAGCAGCAGCAAGACACAGGAGGATAACTTAAAAAAACATACAGTTGGCACAAACCGATCTGTGTGGATATACATAAAATTCTTGAAAACCTTTGCTCAAGAACGCTATTTATTTGTAATAAAGCCTTCTAATTTACATCAGTACAGTAGTATTAATTAGTAGTTTGTAATTGTATGTAATAAAGATGCACAAACGTCCTTTCAATTCAAACAGAGCGCAATGGTACCACATTTGCAAATAGTATAATATATTTATTTATTTTTAGATAGTTGAACGGAATTCATTTCGACAAAAAGATGCATGTGTGTCATTTCCATCAAAATTAATTGCATTTTTTGTTATCAAATCAGCAAACAATCATACGGCCAGCAGCCTATAGACGCTCGTGTCATTACAAAGATATCACTAGCATGTCGCCAGCCTTGTAAACTGAAGAAATTATGGCACATTTACCCAGTAATTTTACTGCCTCTCTTTCCCTTCAAATGGGAACACAGCAATGCGGACACTCTTAATTTGCAGCAGAAATCATCTAGAGCGAGTTACTAATTCAGATGACCTTTGTAAGAGGTCTATCTCCTGTATTTGGCGTCTATTTAATTATTTATTTGGCGTAGCTTGTCATTAGGACCGTCACTGTAAAATACAAAATGCGTCCTTATCAATATTAAGGATTACAACAGATTGAAATCGTCATAGAACGGCATTAGATAAAAGTTTAACGTCCACCATAGGTTGGAGAGAAGGAGACCACACTAGACGAGAATGAAGTACTCTCTGTTTTAAAGGGTTACTTAGTAAATATTACAAAAAAAAAATACATTTTCAGATAAAGTATTAATAATTACGAATAAGTTCCTAAAGTTGTAATGTGAAATCTGTCATATTTTAACATAGGCGCTAAACTGTAATTAGATGTAGCTGTAAACCAATCCTGGGTTACTGTTACATGTAGATACAAAAAACTAAAACTAAAATCATCACGGCTTTACGTGTACAGCCTCGTGCTTGTTCAACTGCCTGCCAATACCATGATGATGTAATGATTTATGCGTGCCGTCTTTATTCGGAGTCGCAACACAAACGTTCAACAACCCCACCTAAAAAGTACCTAAACTTTGGAGAAATAAATACGATTGAGTTAGCAATCGTAACATGATCGCTGTCTTGATTTTTATGCTAGATCATCGGTTCTACGATTCGGGCCATGGCATATACATTTATTTTTCATACTTAAATACTAATAGAAACCTAAATATGCTGAGATCAGAAAGTTAGTCGTAGTTCTATCTTTTTAAACACAAATGAAGCAGTCACCTGTCGCAAGTGCCGCTTGGTCACGAACACGGTGGTCGAGTTGTAGACTTTGGTGTCGTCGGTCGCTATGGCCTCGCACTCCGTTTTCACTCTGTAATAAGACAATTGCGAAACTTATGAACAATAATAGAGTAAAAGAAATCTATAATGAATATAAATATAAATTACAGCTTAATTGAAATGCATTGGAACTGGTGCAGGCCCGAGTTGAGACTAAAAATATGTCATTGTCAGAATGTCTGGTATGAATTTGAAAGCCCAGGTAGAATTATTAACATTCACCATAGAGGTAAATGGTCTTGCTACGTAGAACAATTGTAATATTGGATTATACAATACACAAACGCGATAGTAAATATGCATGGAAATCGCCCATTAACGTGGGTAATTTTTATGTCTGAATGCGGGCTATTTTTGTAAATAAGCGTCATTCTCATTTCCGGCAAAGCAATTGTACAGACGTCATAATCTTGCTTTGTATTCTATATTCAATACTTATATCCTATGTTTAAATGTGTATCAGTATAGTCAAACATGTATAATAGCTCCATGTTCTTAACTTTAAAATCGACTAAACTCGTATTTAAACCCGTTTATATAAATAAATAGAGATAATTGGCGGCCCAACGGCGCATTCTAAAGTGTCCCTATCATGTGCACCTAGATTCGCTCTCCACCCATGACAAACTTGTGATTGTTTTGTGTCTGGGTGTTCAATATATGTATTTAAATATTATATTTCACTACTCCGCTGTTTAATATCAATAATACAAGTGCTTTAAGCGACTAACTACGGAGTCAGATAAATATATGAGATACTGGATAAAATTATATTATTATTAAATAAAAAACTTATATCGTGCAAAATGCATGCGTTACATAATATATACATAAAGATTATTAATTGTTCAATATCAAATATTTCATAAAATGGTATTTTAGACGTGTGATTTACAACACGCTTGCTAATCTTCGAAAGTTATGGATGGAATTGGTCATAGCACGCGAGCCGAATGCATATCGAAGGTGAAGCGAACGAAACATATCGATTAATGAATGGAGGGGCTCAGTCACGTGTCGATCCAACGCGTGTACTGCAGATATCGAAAAGATGCTCGCAAGGTCTTTTTAGATTATTTTACTATACGTCAAACCACGATGATATTCAACCGGTAAATTTCACGGTAGTATTCTGTGCGCCAACATTCGTAAATTTAATCTTTGATCTTAGTTCAGTGTCTGGATGTTAACACGTATTTAGTATTGAGTTCATGATTCCTCTGTCAAGTCAGATCAGTCCACGTATGAGAATTTGTTATTACGTAATCATGGTTAATATTGTGTGAATTTATTATATTATTGTCATTAATAAATATCATTATTATATCGGATTCAAAAGGTGATGATTTTAAAATTTGTCTAATATTATAAATTGTTTTAGGTCACACATTTTCAAAAATTCCTTTTAATCATTATATATAATAATAGTATAGCTAATAATAGCTATGCAGCTATTATTAGCTATTATAAACAATGAGGTCTTGAACACGCTTAGTCAATGTTGTTTAGTTTATATTATTTAAAAAAATATATTTAACATTAAAACAAATATTGTGTTGAACCTCGTAATTTGTACTTAAATTAACGACGACTGAACTACAAACAAGCAGCATAGATAATCTTTGCGTTGGTGCGAAAGTCATTAACTACTACAATATACAAGAGATTTCAACTTATCATCTAGTAATTAATATTATATCCGAAAGTATATCGGTCTGTTATTTTTTCATGAATTAACCGATAAACATATTTAGTAATATTAGGCATATGCATAATGAGAAGGACTTAAGCTGTTTTTGTCACGGAGAAAAGAGCTGAATTGATGTGGATGTGGATGAAGTCCTCGTGCACAAAGTCGCCAGGGTAAGGCTAGTTATCAAGTTTCGAAGGCTACGATAGGTCATGAAGGTATATATGAGTGTAAATGAACCATTCTGATCGCGGCTAATCCGAAATTTACATGAATTATTGAGGAAAATTTAAGAGGGAATTTTAAATATTTTGACATCCGAGTCATCCTCAGCCTCTACATAAAATATCATAAGCGACTAAAGAGCAGAAAAATATCCATCATATTATTATTTGTTGTATACTTAATCGTTATTTACGTCTTATTCTAAAAAAAATATCAAAACTTAAAATAACATATAATATGTCGTGTGTATACAAGTCACAATGATTTTTGTAATTTTCCTTATTAAATGCTACAATTTAAATCTTCTTGGGCATACTTTCCACAATATATTTAACTAGCAGCCCGCCCAGGGCTCGCTCGCGTTAATTTCGAGGGTAAAGAAAAGTAGTAAAATATTAGCCTATGTTATTTTCCATCCCCTTAACTATCTCCACTTAAAAAATCACACAAGAACGTCAATTCGTTAAAATTAAAGGAAGAAAAAAGACGTACGATGAAACGGATTGACATTCAAAAGTTTTGATTTTTACACACATCGACACTACTCTCCCATATACATATACTTTATCGTTGTGGCGCGAAATTATTAAAAAAGAGTAAAATTAAAAAAAAACTAAAATTATTTTTTTGCGAAATTGCGACTTTATTCTACTTACATTTTTAAATTTGTGATATCATTCGAATGGAATGGCCAAAATGAATAAAACAAAAAGCTATTTAATGGAATTGAAGCAGACTTAATTGTAGAAGTTACCTATTTTGATAATTGTAGTCAATTCCAAAGTATAAATAAAAGTGCTTTTGTGGCAGTGTCGATTAAATATATTTTTCAAAATGAATAAGCACTTATTGTGACTTAATTATAATAGTCAAACATATGCTGTTGCGACGTTTTTTGTAGATAATTATATGTACTGCAAAGTTGTGGTACATTATTTTGTTCTATAATCAATAGTTATTGCAGCGCACGCAATGTAAGATTTTATTAGGAATTTCTACACCTTGGTTTACATTATTGGAGTTTTAGTACGGATCTCTAACTTTAAAAAAATATATATAGTCTATGTTTACCGGAGATAGTGTAGCTTCCTAACAGTGAAAGAATTTTTCAAATCGGTCAAGTAGTTTCGGAGCTTATTCCTGTCAAACAAACAAACAATCAAATCTTTCCTTTTTATAATATTGTTATAGATAACATTTTAGGGATAAACTCTTCTGTGATTACTTTTTCTAGCTCTCTGATATTTTGTGGATGCACTGATCTCAACCGTCTCCTTAGAAAGTGAAAAGTACCAGACATGTAAAAAGGTTGTTTATAAGGACCTTGAGCCGCCCAGTCTAAACGATGGATTCATGCATCTATTCATCTATGTCACCAAAACGAAGAATGCAATCATTTTCGTTCATAAAATATAAATTTACCTGAGAATAGTCGGGTCTATGCAGATTTTTTCTATACTCTCTCTCTCCTCCGTACTCTCGAAATAGGTATCCAAAAAAATTAAGCCGCCTCCATAAAAAACTTCTCCATCTTCAAAACACACATTTTATAAGGTAGCTACGAACTACTAAATTCACCAGAAAACAATACTTTCATCCTATCCTTGAGAGTTCATAAAGCTCGGTTTGAGCAAAGTGTAGTCAAGCATTACGGTACTTACGGAGTAATTTCGGCCAATCGGTAGCTATTTACATTGGCAGCTAAAAACCTTCTCATGATCATCCAGAAACTAACTATTACTATTAGAGCTATTTTTCTTTATTTGTCATTAATTCTACAGGCCTCACGCCGCACGAAAAAGAGTGGATCGTATTTACCCCGTCTTTTTTGCATAGGAGATCCTATGTACAACCGAGCGGCGGCTACGTTTAAAATGCAAAGAATTACGTTTTCTTTTTAAAGATATTTGTGACGCTTACGAGGTAGCGTTGACGTCATTAGGCACCATGGCGATGATGTTGACGCTCATGTTGACTCTCATCATATAGTTGACCCAGCACGCGAAAAACATCATCACGGCCACGACGAATCGCGCCGGCACCGCTTCTGTAAACAATAACAAACAATAATATAAGAAATACCTTTTAACGTCATTATAATCAAAACAGCCGAAGAATGTCCACTTTTGGATATAGCAACAAGAGGGGGGAGGGGGCCTTCCTCCAGATTACTTACACATATATACTTTCCGTACTTTTCAAAGAGGTAGTTCACATCGACATAACGCAAGGACGTGACTTGCTTTATACGATCGTAACGGAATGATTATTGCGTCTGAACTGACTTTTTAAACCATCGCGTCAAACATATTTTCAATAAATACAAAATATCTGATATCAAACGTATATACACATAAATATAGATGTGTAGATAAAAAAATTAATAACAGGTAATTTTTCACAATATAATATGTGGGAAATAGTGTTTTGCAGCAGCAACACAGATATTGCTATTGATTTTATTTGTTTATAAAGTTTCGGTGTACCATAGATTTAATTAATCCTTGTAGTTACTTTGGTATAAAACTACATCGCTGTAGCTAATCTTGCGCTCAGTTCGCCTGATGAATAATTACAACGTCTTAAGTTCTTGCATAATACAATTCGAATTATAGGTTCACCAAATTACCTGTATGTTAATATATTGCTTACTCAGAACAAAAGAGTGTTTCAGACACCATAGGAGTGCATGAGATTCGTTATCTCCTTGTAATGGGCTTGTAGGTAGTCCAACTGTCGTGAAATATTATAAAAATCGAATCAGTGGTGAAAAGCGTTTACTATAGTAGTGTTTACTAAAATAACGCAAGGCAGTAAAATAATGATAAAAGCCGTTTAGCTCTAAGTTAATCGGTCACAAATAAACAATTCCTCATTAGATTATTACAATAAATGAACATTTTCAAAAATATATTGAACAAATATTAATGCTTTTGCTACATAACCTATACAAATTAGTTCAAATTTTACAATCAATATTTAATTTTAGACCTGAGTCATTGAAAATAGTAATATATTTTAATCGCGGCTATCTTCTTAATAAATTTTGACAGCACAAATACATCGGATGTCTTACAGAAAAAAGTTGAATGAACCCCGTTTTAAAGACCTTAAAAAGTAATTGTATTGTAAATATTGAACAAGTAAATGTTAAAAAAAATTAGTCATTGAGTTCAAAATTGCTTATGAAATTGCATTGCTTTGCGTGCATACCATATACGAGTATGTGCTTTATTAAAACATACTTTCGCTTAAGATATAATCAATTGATGGCCGCTGATAATTTACATGAATAATTAATTGAGGGAAAAGAACAGAATTAATAAATATAAAAAGAGGATCAACCAAAAAGAAACCCACATTTATTTCGTAATATAAACACATAAAAGATAGGGATTAAATATTTGAATTAATTAGTCCATATTGCTGCGCTAGGCATCAGTGGTGGCTATTGTGGGACAGAAATCCTATTTATGTTGCCCACCTCCGTCCTAATACATTTGAGCTACGCGTTTTCGGGTAGATATACCGCAATCTGTCGGCTCCAGTATCTTCGTCGCCTCTTGCCAGGTATGTGACAATTTTCTACAAAGTTCAATGGTATAATAAAAATGTTCATATAACATATTCAATTTAAACTACATATATAAGTAGAAATTTGAAGGGATCGGTTATTTTAAAACCACTTAAGTAATACTTTTTCCAAAATGCGTTTTTTTGCTAAAAATGGTTCTTCAAAGTTCTGGGTAAAACAACTTAAGTCAATACATTCCTTCCTCTTTTAGCAATACCGCGTGAATGACATCAACATTATTGGTCAATGACTTAAGAGGTTTTTTATGCACCATTTAGATGGCAGGAGTAGTTTATGACTGAAATTAGATATAAACAGAGGCGTTCTCGAAAAGAAAATGCTTCACAAAGGCAAAATGCTTTTCAATTCTATGTTTGGAACAACTGCAGTCATAGTTCTGAGGCTTTATATTTTGTTTAATGAAAGGAAGAGTCTCCTAAAATATGCCAAAAAATACACCAATACATAATACTCTGCTTTCTTAGGAAAAAGACACATTATGCAGGAAAAGACATTGATTATCTTGATGCACGATTTGATATCAAAATAATGCATTCAATGTTCAATGAAAAATATAAAGATCTTGATGTTAACTCCAGCTCAACATTTACTTTCATAAAGCTAAAAACTGAAATTGTGGCCAAATATGTACAAAAAACTATGTTCAACAACTGAATCTTATGTAAAGAAGTTAGCTGGCCAACTGCAAATATAGAAAATATTCCAGATGAGAATGATGGAGACCATAAAGATATAAAAATATGACAAATTAATGTATGAAAAATGTCAATAACATTATTTTTAGGTGTAAGTCTTAACTATAAGCAACAAAAAATATGATTACTACGATTAATGTGGTAAAATTATATATCTCACGAGAATCACATTACTTTAGAACTGTTTTTCAGATTTTTTTATTATTTATTTATGTATAGGTTATATAAACATAAAAAAGTCTATTAAAAATATTTGTTTGATTATGAAACAGTTTTTATTGATTTCTGAAAATTATAATTTTGTTACTTATGAGGTTTTTGAAATCATCGATTCAAATATATTTATGAGCCCAGTTCAGTTCGTTTCAGGTTTAGAGTAACGCATATTTATATTATTAATGTTTCATGTATTTAATATACGTCTTTAAATATAAAGAAGTACATTAAATATCAATACTAATGTATTTTAATCAGTACATTAAATATCAAAATTTAGCACATTAGAACTTCAGTGCACGAAAGCACTCGTAGCCCCGTACCCAAGAACATGTTTGCTTAACCAAATTCGTCTAACTGAGCGTACATGACCCCACTGTTCGTCCGCGAAAGATAACTTTCCAATACAATGTCAATATCAGATTTAGATAAACAACGTCTGACAGATTGCACCCAGAGTGTAAAATTAAAAAAAAAATCAAATCGAGGTGAAGCGAAAGCGTGAGCCCCGCCTTGAGAACGCAGATCTAGATCACTGATCCAAAATTGTCATGACATGATGCAAGTGAAATTAACCAATCTGACATCGATGGAATGACGTCCGGTGAATCTAAGATAGCGTCTATGAATTTTTAATCATAGAAATCAATTTGGGTGTAACTTTTTTATGTTGTTATTTTAGTACATATTTTTTATAATCGGAATATAAGTACACTTGTTAGTCTCGTATTCAGAAAAAGTCAGTTAACTATAGATACTTATTATCCGCATATAAACATAAACATTTTACTTAGTTGTAAATATATTTATTCTACAGTTCTTGTCCCCTCATTACTACTATTTTACATTCAACAATAACAAATCTTACTTACATTCATATGGAATATTAACCGGTATGCAGGCAAATGTGGAATGTATATTGGTCATATTTCGAAGTAGGTGGCCATAGGTGCTACATACATATATCGTAGACATTTATACAAAGTTTGATTTCATAAGTGTATACTGTGCTAATATTAATCCGTCATAAAAAACATGATACGAAGTCATAAATCACGGACCCCATAATAGGTTGGAAAGTTTATGAGATGAGGGTTATTAATAACATTAATCGTGTAACATTATTTTGTCCGCCCTATTGTTGTGAAATTTTTACGAAAAGTTTATGATTTCTAAATCGTATTCTCTTAGTTACAATTTAAACACAAGTACAATAGATTTGAATATACATGCATAATATGTACTAATAAAAAAGCAGATAACTTTGTTTTCTTAATGATACGAAGATTTAACTATGCTTGTGACCTTAAAACAGGAAAGGACATCAATATCATCATCAATGACAGAAGGTGTGGTCGATTCGTGAATTTGTAGAGATCTGCTATCTGCGTGTCAAAATAATTCTTAGAAGGCGTATTGTGATGACCTCAAAACAAATATTTATAAACTGGAACACGGAGGTCACTTGTAAGTATTTGATCTATTAGGTTATAGCTTTGGTATTTAACCAATTAAAAAAGGTGAAGTTTGACTAAGTAGTATGTCACAGTTTATAACGTTCATGTAAATAGAATAGATTTGATTCCCATACCAATAACAAAAATATTTATCGAGAATCTATATTTACTCATATCTAGATATCTTTATTGTTTCAGTTGCTATTAGGACAAAAGAAATTCGTAGACTTATGTATGCTATTTATTTGTATGATAGCGACTGCGACTGCGATTACGTCTGTAAGCATAACTTTAGGAATGGTTACCTACCATGTCATTATATATAACCTACGTCAAAATGACTAACATACCAGCTTATACATAATGAAGTTCCAAAAACAAATTTTATTTGCTTATCTTCTCAAGCAATCGCTAATATTAGTAAAAAGTACATTTTTAAGGCAGATTCATTAATTTATTGTTTATACATAGAATTTCGTTAATAAAAAACAAAATTGTTAACCAACCATTGTTTAATAAACCACCTGGTAAAATTCCAAACACAAGCATTGCTGTAAAATAATTTTACCCCTAAAAATATACTATTAACAAGTAACATATGTAAATCCGAAAAATCGAAACTTACAGCTAAAAAAACATTAGCTGTAAGTTTCGATATTTATATTCTTAACTAGAGAATAAGAGTGGTAAATTTTCAATCAATAAAAAATATCCCAAGGAACCACAACAAATGTCGATACAAAAGACATCAACGCGCAGATAGTACGCAATAGACCAGTTGATAGGATAACTTAATAAGATTAATGATCGTCCAACATACAACACCAACAACAACAACTGCCCTATATATATATATATATATATATATATATATATATAATAACTTAGACATACCCAACAATAGAGCATGAAACTGGCCAACTGGATTTTGGTACAACAATATGATAAAAGCGATTGTATATCGTGGACTCTGACTGGTATAAAATCTAACTGTCAAATAAAACCTACCTCATTGAATTTAATACAGGTCACTATCCGTTGTTCTATTGTGTCTTCTCAAGCCGAGTATCCTGTTGTATGATTTATTTCTTTCGTGTTTTTATTGATGTAACCTTGAATATGTTATTTATTTTTGTAATAAACATTCTGCTACAACATCTTACTATTATGTTCAATTAATTGTTCTAGAACTTATAACCTTGTTAGGTAATTTTAAGAAAAACTTATTGTGTATAAATAAGACTCATTATGAAAATATTCAAAAAGTCCCAATGGAATATTCGAAGAAAATATTGTGAAGAGTATACAAGTGATTTATTACCATTAGGCAAGCCTTAGTATAGCAATTACGTTTCTTTAATAAAATAGTCTTCTTAATTTTCTAAATATCTATATAGTGCATCTCGAGATTATTTGTTAAAACTGCTAGTTAAATTTTACCGGTAGTGTTATTAATTTATACATAAACAAAAATAAATTATGTCTTCATGTTCGGGGTACTTTCGTTCAAACTAGTTTTTATAGTACAAGATCCTTAGTTAGAAATCAGAACGATGGGTGATGTAATGTTATATTATTATAAATTTATTTTTTCGTAGCAATGGTAGATAATGAAATAAATAAACATTTAAAATTAGAAACTCAATTCTCTTGAAATCTTGCACATAAATTGTATACATTTACGTAATTGTTTCAGAACTGTCTGTAAATTGTCAGTGAAGTTGTTTTCCTCTTATAATTACACTACGGAATGTTACGGAAGGAATGGTCGTAAGCGTCCTTGTCGCGTACAAAATGTGTTTAAGTATCAGGGTTGTAATGCTGGAATGTGAACTTAATGTGTTTAACGCTGATAATTATAGCATAATCTTGATGCAAGGTAAAATCTACACAGCCATACGGATCCATACTGATATTATTAGGTCCTTACATATGAAATTAGCGTTTTGTAGTACTAACCTCGTTGTAATGAAATATCTCCCTTTAGTTAAAAATTTCAATTTCAAATTTAAAATATATTCAACTGGTACATTTGAGTTTTGAAAACAGTAATTCATTTGGTTTTCCTCTTATTGTTACTTTGGCGACGCTTATGCCGCACCATTTTGCGATATAAGCGCCGAAAACATGAAATATTGGTATATTTCCGAATATGAGTTCTACCGTGGCACCAGTACTGCAGAAACAGCTCAAAGTATAAATGATATGTGCGGAGCTAATGTTGCAAAAAAAGCACGATATGTATCGTAGGAATTGAGTGAAACGAACTAGAAAACAAGCGTCGACTTCTGTGTAACTTTGTTCAACCGACAATATAATGAAGGGATTTTAAATCGAATCATTACTTGTGATAAAAAGTAGATAATACAATAATCAAAAGCGCTAGTCTTACTGGCTAAACCCTAAAGACCCAGCCAAATCCTGCCCTAAACCAAAATTGACTCCGAAAAAGTTACTTGTCAGTGTTTGTGGGAGTAGAGGTGGTGTTGTTCACTACAGCATTTTAAAATCTGGTCAAAAATCTACAGCAGGTATCATCTATCAGCAACTGCAAACTAAAACGAAGGAAGAACTAGCTGCTATATAACCGAGATTGGTCAATTATACTCAGTTAGATGAGCTACAATTGGAATGTCTGTCGACATTCCCCGCACTTCCCCGAGGCCTTGCTTCAACAGATTACCATATTTTTTGGCATTTGGGCAAAGAAAAGGAAAAAATAAACTCCGGGCAGTCCAAACCGCCTTCGATTAGTTTTTTTAGTAAAGTCAATGAACTATGTAGCAGTTACAAAAGTGCATAGATAACAACGGTATATATATACTTTGATTAATTAATGGATTTAACAAGATAAAAATTGACTCTATATTCCTTCCGTACAAAGCGTCAATTTCTTATGTATACATATTCGAGAGTAAGACCATTGGTGATGCTTCGATGTTCGCAATTTCTTTTCATATGTACTGTTTGAGTCTTTAAGAATAACATAGGCTTTCTATTTAATGCTCCCGGGAAAAATAGGATCCCGGGGCTACATCCTTTTGGGTGGTCGAGATAGAAAGTATCTAGAATACTCGCTCGACCAATAATTATATATAATTCACACGGGAAATCAACGTAGTGTGCAAAAAGATTAATATAATTAAAAGATTTAATCACTGCAAAATATTGCGTTTGTTTTCCTGCAGTTTAGTTTTACTTTATACTATAATAAACCAATTTGGGTGAAACAAAAAACAAACAACATGCATCATGAGAATAATTTTGCTGCGTCCTAAATAATAGTAGAATTAAACCTCTAGTAGACACTACTTCTATTTTATACATACCATATTGATCGGCGATCTTGTAAAAACTACAACATTTACACACAATTGAAATTCTTATTGTCAAGAAACAATTATAGTGACCGCTTGGGGCCTTGTGTGATGTCAGACCCGGCAAAATGTTACTCTTGTAGTAAAACATTTTATATAATGCTGCACCTATGTAATCGACGTTTTTTGTCAGCTCCAACAAGTGGTATCGGATGTTGTTCCTATAAATATTATCGGATCCGACATTTAAATAAGTGTACAGAGACGGTAATTTTCATTTAGACGACAAATCCAAACGAAGTATCACCTGCTGGAGTAACTTATTTGTAAACTGTGCACGTAATTCCTAATCCCAAGGAAGCTGATAATCAAGTTGCCATATTATGATATATCAACAAAGCGAACAAATTTGTAAAAAAGACAGACATAAAGGCAGTTATTTGCGTCAGTTATTGGCAGAGTCCTAATGAGAGTCGATCATTTGCGTAACGGTGTGCAGACAGACCTGCACTCTGGAAGTTTCCGTACGTCCGCGTAGCGGTGAAAGTGCAAGAATGCAGGCTTGCTAGTGACAACGAGGCACAGCTCAATACCAAAATCGGTCCGAAATATTTAATTTTTTACTGTGGAAAACGGACTCGCATAATTTAAATTATATACCAATGAAAACACATAAAGGCTAAATATAAATAATTCGTTTGCTTGATAGGTCACACATAACCACAAGTTATTAATTAATTTAAGCTAAAACGTAGAATACTCAGACGCAGGGCTTTTAAAAAATACTTTAAACATAACATTCCTTGAATTGGCACCAGGGGACTACTACAAAAATGACAAGTTCTAAGCAGCTACTTCACTAAGGTATTCCATGAGCTCAACCGAGGTTAATTCACATCTATTTGTTTTCACTCATTTAAATGAAGCTTTTGAATCTTTCAAGTCCGAGTCGCAAAAATTGTGTTGCTATTTTTAGTGATAAAAGTGCTAAAAGTAGCAATGCAGGCGCAACACTAACCCACAGGCGCCTGCGTACCAACGGTTGGCGCCTCAGCGCGCGACTCCGGCGCCGTCGCGCCCGGTCGACCGCTCGTCCAACTTTTTACACTCTTGCACTTATTTATATCGCAGCATACTTGCTTCGAAGTATCATTTATTAGCTCAGAAGGGAAAGGCAAATTTGTGCTCGACTTTATACTTCTTAGTACTTTTTAATAATAAATATATGACGCTTAAGAATAATCTAGATTCTAGTCTTACCCGTAGCCGTGACTGTATAATTTTACAGGTTTATTTGTCAGTAACAACAACAAATAAACCTGTAAAACTAAACGCTGCACGATGTCTCCTTTTGGTACAATTATATAATCTGAAACGACTAAGCTTACCTTTAATTCTTTAAAAACAAATCGTTGGCGCTAACGGTATAGCCCACTTAGTTTTGTTGAAACGGTTGAATAGTATTTTTTTATTAATCAATGATGCCAAGGACATCTTTTTATTTATGTAAATACAGTCATGGCTAACAAATCACTAGGTTCAATATATTTTATGGAGGATGTCTGGTATAGTTGTTAAATTCACGGCTGAATCCTGACCTCCATATAATATTTGCAATTAAGTATTATTATTAATAACTATTCTGTATATATCTGGTTCTGCGAGAACTTTTCTAGAATCATTAGTAGCCTATAATCTTTTCAAGAGTTTGAGCTGCTCGTATGCAATTTGTTATTAAAATCGATTCACTATGTTAAGCTACGATAGATATAGGCAAACAGGTAGATCCTCAAACAGGCACACCCGTATTAATAACATTAGTGTACTCGCAGATTTCGCCTTCTATTGTCTTAACTGAGTTGGGGAAAACGATCTATATACCTACGGCTGTACAACTAAGGACATGATTGCTATATTTTATCAAGATTTTATACAATATGAATCACTTACGTAGATACTCCCTATTCTATCTGTTAACATAAACAAAACCTTGAAGAAAACGTTAAGAAGCTTTCTTATGAATGGTAGGTGATATAAGTCGAACGTATCAAGATAACGAATTTTGTATTGGGGCTTTGTTAATGATCGATTCATGTATTGGTTCTTTTAAATTATTATTTAGTCTGTAAATATAAATAACAATATTTAAACTAAATTATCACATAACACCTGGATCGATGGATTACTTAATCGTGAACACATCTTCTTCTGATAAGTTACCGCTTCATCTTATCCCATTTATCTAAACGGTTTTAAAAGGGTTATCAGAATGATAATACGCTTATATTATCTACATCACGTAAATAATTTTGTTTACTACATTAAAATAAAATGTGCATTACTACTTCATAGTTTCCAGTTCGGTAGATAATTCTTTAATAATTTCATAATAATATCAAAGTAACAAAGTACATACACAAATAAAGAATTTAGATATTTCTCCAAATAAATGTTGGTAGTTGCTTCTGATTGTGCATTATATGAATCGATCAAAACCACTGTAATTGTATCACGTCGGAACTGTGCATTTACTTTTTGTGAAGGCCGAACGATCACCGTGACAGTCACACGACATTCAATGGTGGCTTGGGCGTGGATAAAACCAAACAATAGATTCAACATCGCACTGAATAGAGAAATACTCTTGCACAAACCAAAAGGTATCATCATGAAACAACATAGGTACACGTAACAAGTAGCTTGGATAATAAACGTTTAATGACGCAGTTCTTAGAAGTTACTCGGTAGATAGATTAGCAATGGAGATAAACGCTGCCTGCTGATCCTGCCTCCTGTGTAAGTTATTTTATTTCTATATATAGAAATGCAGTGACTATTAGATGATTTATACTAGATGGAAATGTGTACCTATAGCATATTTACTAATAACACGTTATAAGTATGCAAAACTTTTGTCTTACCTTAGAATTTAAATAGAGAATTCCTTTTTAAAAATTCAATTACTCTCTTTTCTTTAAATTTAGTTCACATAAAGTGTCACGCAAATGAAGTAGAGAGTTTGAAGCGCTTACTCTAAATCTATCAGAAGGAAAACAATTGTTCTCATGATTCTATACATATTGAATTCTGTTTTGTTTTCTTATCTCCAACCTTACAATCTGTAAACCAATTGAAGTTAAACATTTTAAAGTATTAGATAGCACCTACACAAAATACCACTTACGTACAATGACAGATAAATGATGCTGTGATAAAATATGCTTATCTAAGTAAAATAAGTCAACAGCTAGTTGCCGATAGTGCTTATATAATAAACAAATAAAAATTGGCCTTGTGACTTTTTAACAGAAGAAGTTTAACAGTCCGGTATGTTTTTTTGTATAGTTCGACTTAGCAACTATAGGTCAAGATCTTACAAGATGATTAAATAAATTTCGATGAATAAGTTTTATCAGCTTTAATGTACAGTCCTTTGAAGTCCTATTTAATAAGTTTTATTAAATTACTAATGGCCCCTCGCTATATCGTCTTGGTACATATATTTGCAAAGTAAAGCCTTTGTTATTTTGATTTAAAGGCAATTTAATTTCAAGTTTCACTATAATCAATTTAGTACTTTTTATGCTGAAAGAAGCAACAATCATCCATGCAATGATTCTCATACATGTTCGTGTTTATAATAATTGATATTAGTTTTTTTTGAAGGATTGAAGCAATATGCTTGTTTTTACTTAATGTTTACGTAGTAAAATACCTTTAAATTAAAAAAGGTTCTTTACCTCCAATTTCCCCCGATGACTTGTACGAGATATTTATCTATGGGGTCAATTTTATCTGATAATATTATAATAAATTGTTTGCTTACTACAGAATTTGTATAACTTCCTTTTTCTTTAAAGAAATGTCCATACCAAGCGAAAACCTTAATAACAATTTGTTTGAATCACGTAGTCTTACAAGCTGTTTGTTTAACTTTTACTACCTCGATATTTACATGTACGGCTGTTTACCTACTAATGATATTGTTATCTTTTGCTGCCGGTGTTCTCACGAATAGTAAAAATATGGCCGTCAGTTCAAAATTTTTCTTTCGTATAGTTTGTAACACTCTAAAGCCATTTTCCTAGTTGATAAAAACTCAATATTGGTATTTTTATTACGGATATTATATTCATTTCTTATGAGCTAATACAATACACATAATAGAAATATAAATTATTTTATACCAGTTATTAAGCTTATTTAATTATCGAAATTAAAATGATGTCTTGAAATACAATTATAACATCAGTATCCTTAAAACATCATTTCTACCATCCAAATTTATGTGTTTTCTTTTTGGCTAATCTGATATTAATAAATTTTAACTTTAGACAGTATTAAACCTTAGAAGTAGAAAAGCAAGTCATTGGTTATGATTATTTTTAATAATAAATTTAGGTACATCAACATTACATTCATATAAACAATTTGTAGATCAGTTTTTCTTTTAAATGACGTGAGTGAGGGAACTTTAAGCATATTTACATAAAACTGTAGTTGAATTTCATTTCGGCGAGAAGATATAAATATGATCGTAGAAGTATCTGCTCCCAATTGGATATAGCAGGACTGACATATTTTTGTGTTGAGATAAAACACGCAAAATTATTCCACACTAATTCAAGAAGCAATGAAGTTTTTTTTTTCAAGAAGAAAAAGCTAATCAATTTGACTCAAGATTATAAATGACGATGACACCCTAATCAAGACAATCCGACGAGGATGGTATAAAGGGCAAATCAACAACATAGCATTTTAATGGTATGTCACTTATCATATACTTTAAATATCATTCAAGTAGATGCTAAATTTCAAACAACCACAATTGTTAAATTTTTTCACCTTACAGCAAAATCTTTGCTCTAGTCTTAGTTAAAACAATAATGATCAATTAAAAAAGTCAAATCAACTATAGCCAAAACCGAGGCAATATTTACATTACTCTACAGATATTTTTTACAAAAAAACTCATTTGTTTAAAATGGGTTAAGTTTAGAGTTAAATAGACAGATTGACAAGGATTAAATACCAGAAAAAAACACCGTGCTAGTTTGTGCTTGGTCTCATCTAAAACCTACGGATGTTTGATTTTTTATAGTTGACATATAAAATTATTTTTAATATTTTATAGAAATACATTAAAATAATTTATTTACAGTTATCAAAATGATAGTATAGACTACACATGTCTTTTTACCGAATTTTAGTTTTTTAGTATCGACTATTTCGTTGTTTCAATTTGATTTATTGAGTCTTATATTAAAAAAGCTATACACAAACCCAGTGGATCAACAATGGAAATGTCACCTTAATGTGAACAGGCTCCATAATAAGTAACGGTGGTACAAAACTGTAAAGAGATAAGGTCGCGATGTTTACATTTAAATTAAAGTGAACGTACTCTGACAATGGGTCGGCGATAACAATGTTTATAGGAAATCAGGCACGGATTTTCATGACTTACGAGAGATTACAACAATATACTATCCACTCAGTTTATTCAAATTAGATGGTCCACGTTTATAGGACTAAAAAGGTCACAAGGTATGATTTTACTTTATTCGAATCGTCTGGGTGATTTCGGAACAAACAGACTGGCAAACAATATTTTTTTTTTGTTTAAAGTACTGATAAAACAAACTGCAATTTTGAAATCAATAAGAGTAAAACTACTTTCTAAAATCTTTTTGTTCTATGGTTCTGTTACCACTAGACATTTTCAAGAGCGACGACGATGTAAATAAACCGTCGAAGAGTAGCTTATCATGAGTTATGTCAGGAAATATGCAAAACAAACACCTTAACTTCATTTATTTGTATAAATACATGTATGTTTACAATTTAGTCATACAAACACATCATCTGAAATAAAACTGCATTTTTTTATGTTACTGCAAACTTAAATACAGGTACAAATATTTTAATAACAGGAAAATGTCAAGTTAAGTCTGCCATTTATTAAATTTTTTAACTCAACATGAATGCTTAGAATTAAAAAAATAATAAATCATCATCAGATAAATCATTACAAGCGTATATGAATGAATCTCCTCTAACGCCTTAACTTAATACTTAAGGTCTACCTAAGATTTATTGTACTGAGTATTATATACCTTAGTACAATAAACCGAAGACGTTCTTCTGACATAATGTAACAAAAACGCATGTTTAGAATAACAAATAACAGTGTTCATGAAACCATTAAAAACTTCATTTAAAATGCGCTTTTTACTTATGCGCATGCCAGCACAAATCACGCCTCATCATCATCCTTCATCTTGCATTATTGTCATTAAAATAGTAATTGCGCGAATCAAATCAAATAATCATGCCCGCTAACGTTACGTAAGACACTCAGATGAATCAGAAAATCGAAACCTATGTTTGATAACTTACCGAATATTCTGAAGTGTATTTTCATTTTGATAGCACGTAACGTTGTAAACAAAAAGTACCCGCACGGCTCGGTACGCACGTCAATGTGCGGGGTGTGCGCGCGCTCGTCTCTTTACGACTGGCACACTGGCGGAACTACCAGCCTCCGCGGGAGGCCTCGCGTGCCAACGTTCGAATGTCAATGAATTAGCGAGGTATCACCGCTGCTTCCACAGTAGCCATCGCTCCTTTCTCTCGTGCCTTGTGAATAGAAAAGTCGGTAAATAACGGTTTGTTTTGGGATATGAATATTTTTATTCCTTTTAAACACATTATTTTAAAAATATTTAAATATGAAAGTCACCTAAGTTTATAGGTACACTTTCGAATCAATTAATGATCTAAAACCACCGACTGAATATAGCGTTTAAACTAATAATTAAGAAATCAATTAACTAGAATTACTGTCCGCATAAAATTTAAACAATTACGTGGACCTAACGCCTTTAAATAGCAATATTACAGCTTATAGTGGTATTCTAGTAATACTAAATTTAGCAGTAGTTGAAATACCAGTCGGTGCTAGTTCCAGTACTTTGCTACCAATATGTTTTTGTTTATTTTTTTTATAATAACATGTCACTTTAACGCACTATAATGAAATCTCAATTTAGTTAAGTAGACGTGACTTATTTATTTAAAACTAAACTAAATTGCTTGCAACATAAATCGAAACGAATCGAAAGTTCCTTGGAAATTAAACTTCATTATATTTAGTAACGGATATTACGAGCGTTTATAGGCTGCGGGATCTCTTACTATTAGGACTGCCTTTATTAATATTTACATTTAGTTTATATCACCTACGTCGCCCCCTACTATGACGTTTTGTCATCCAAATAATACATCTGTACAAATAAAATTGAAATGACTATCAATCCTTTTAATGGAACTTAAATTTTCCCCTTTGTTGTAGTATGAAACGATTAGACAGATTATATAATAATTCACTGGCGATAGATAAATTAAATTATACATAAATGTAACCTTATACACTATTGACGTGCCGGATTGCACAGATGATAGTGGCCTAATCTTATGCGCTAAGGATCGAGGTTTCAATAACTACCCAGGACAAACATTTACATGTTAAATGACGAACATTTACATGACGTGCCTGGTTGTTAAAAATTAGTATTTAAAAATTCACATTTGTAAATGAATGTGAATTCATGATTGTTATTAACTTGGACTCGGACTTGGACATTTATTTTATAAAAATGACTACATTTTAATTCTGAACATAATCAAAAAGTATCGTAAGTAATTCGATAATTGCTTCAATTTATCGTACTAAGTCTTAAACCCAATCATTTTTACCTAAATGAAGTCGTAGCCGCGACCTACTTAATACTTAGAGACAATAAATTTATAGACTCATGTGTAATGTACAAAATAAAAAACCATGATGGAGGTTTGGAATCATACACCACCTATGAACACCATCATATCATCAAGCACTAGGGATCTGAGAAGTATGTATCAATCACTTAAATTTTTGGCGATTTGACCACAAATCAACCCAAAAATATACGCTCACAGGCATTATTTTAAAAATTACATTTTAAAATTGACATGACGATAACATATATTTAATTCAATAACAATAACTGAACTTTTAGAATTTAAAAATTAATCAAATATTAGCAGTTTTACTTTTTTATATGCTTATCATATTATTATTCCATATTATTTATTTTATGATATATTTATTACAAATAGACAAACACTAACTTAGAATCTTCAAAATATACACAGCAACCAACGCTGGATTTAGTTGGAATCCAATAATTAAAATTAGTCTAACATACAACATTTTTTAGGGAACCTAGCTATAAAATATAAGACAGAATAATATAAATAGCACTTTTAAAGAATATCGATATTATTAAAAATTATTTTTATTAACTCTAAGCTACATATTTTAGATCCAGATCAATGTATTAGATATATATACCAATACTTTTATGCTGCCAAATGATATTCATAAAATTAAATTAATATTGTTAAATAACTACAACAAAATAAAATAGTATATGATGATTTGCTATGGTAGGAACGTCTCGAGTAGCCGCAATAATCCTGGTTTACTTTGTATGCCGCACCGCTTTATTCGATAGTAGGCCATTTGCATATTTTTCGGACATAAATAATTAAAATACTACAAACATGCAGACCCAACAATTGGATACCTTCGACGCAAATGTGGATTCAATTTAATACAAAATATTATTGGCTTTGGGTCTGCGTTTTGTAGTATCGTCATCGTAGTTATAACAAGGAAAATCTTCGATTTACAAAAGTTCCGACTGTAATTAGTAATTAATATAATTTAAAGAGAATAGAAGGAAAATAATAGAAAAACACCTTCCGCTTCACAGCAAAAACCTTGTATCCGCGTCATCTAGTCTTTTTATTAGTACTCGTATTTATTTAGAGAGTATTAGAAATCTCCTTTATTTTAAATGCTTTGCCTTCCCTAATCCTATTGAATACTAGTCATTACGACACGGTCTGTATGTACTAGGCGCAAGGCAATGATCCCATGGCGCCAAACACGACCTTTTTGCTCATTTTCACTCGCGACCATCGTACCTCTTTATTGCAAACCAGTTTTGTTCGTCGAATGATTCCCGAGCAAAATAAGTGTTAAGCAATGAAGGTTAATTGAAAGAAAAAACATTTTAATGTAATCATATATTAATTACATACAGCATTAAAAATTCTCTTTTTATGGTACCGCACCTCGAAACTTAATTGTAAACACAAAAGTCTCTATCATACACATAAACTTATAGATAAGAACATAAAATTTATAGATTGATTCCATCGCTAATATATAGTTATTGTATTTCTCCCCGTATCATTTTCTTATATATATATATATATATATATATATATATATATATATATATATA
>JACJUM010005601.1:8351618-8517683 GCA_020976665.1 Heortia vitessoides | reverse complement strand
ATGCTATCTATATGCAAGATTTTTTTCAAAGCCGGTATACCGGTTAAGCTGTTAAAACATAACAGCCAGGCAGAAAACCTTTCTTAATTATAAAAATAGTACGTACGATTGTCTTTCTCCTCTGAAATATCAAAAGAAGCCTTAAATTATTTAAATATTTGTCATAAAATCTATATTCTGCTAAATAACGTTAAACAAATATCAGTCTGAAAAACTTACTAAATGATTTATTGACATATTGGCTGTTTGTATGCATTCATTGACATACTTTAATTATTTTGCGTATAATATATTAAAATTGTTATACAAACTGTCATTTTACCAAATAAAATTTTAAGCGCTAGGTATCCTGCTGTCTTTCTTATTTTCTGTTCTTATTGATTGAGCTGTTGTATAGTTCCATTTCTGAGTTTTACCAGTACCGAAAAACATGAAGTATATACCCGTCGCGATGTAGATTGATGCACCAGTCAAAAACACGGGTCGCCATTCGGCAAATCCATTCTGTAAAAGCGCGCAAAAAAGAACAATATATAATATATAATATATTCTACTTCTAATAAGTACAATAGTACACAGTAGAGTCGACGGCCTTATCGCATAGATAGAGCGATCTCTTCCAAACAACAATAGCTGCTCTTCCAAAAACAAACAGCAGCTATTACCATTTAAGTACCTACCCCGCGATTCAATTATTTTTTTAAACCTAGATAATGTAGAAACTAAGCACCTAGGACGTATTCACATTATAATAAAAAATCTTTACACAAAAAATTTGCATCTCTTAGGATTCGGTACAGGATACAGTAAACTTTATATATTAAACTTTATATATTTAAAACCTTACCCCATGCTTGGTAAAGTGAGCCGTAACCAACGGAGTGATGAAGCCGGCACTGTTGCTTATACTGTTTGCAATGCCATATAGCGTACCAGCATAGTTCGGAGCTAGATCCTGATGGTTCACTAGGTTTGTCAGCGTCGCCGCGCCGTTGAAGCCCATAGAAAATGTCACATAAGCCACTGAGAGGTATGGCGAACAGCCGGTGTAGCCCAGAAAGACCAGAAAAATACCTGGTATCACATGCGAGAACAAACAGAAAAACTTCCTAACGAACGTTACAGACACGTTCATTTTTATCAACCTGAAATTTATCATATTTTTCATAAATTTTCCATACACAATATTATCCCAAATACCTTTTAAACTATTAACTACCCTGATAAAACTAGTTCGACGTTACGGTTACCTGATGACAATAGATGTCAAGAGTCAAGAGCCAAAAAATGTTAAAGTGAATCATAGCCCGTTTATAAGTCGTTAAAACTAGTTAAGAATAATTAATATGCGTAGTAAACACCTAAATATTTGAAAATATTATAAGTTCCAATTAAAGTTTTTATTTGTTCGGTTTATCCATTAAACGTATTTCGCTTTTTTAATTGAAAAAGGCAATATGTAGAATGCATTTCTGCAAATTAATTATTTGCAAATGAATACAAAATGAACTCTAATATTTGCCTATTTTCTAACTACTCTCAATCGAAAAACAAAAACATTTTACAGATTTATCACAGGTAATTCTTTAAGCATTCAACATAAACTATTCTTACTTGTCTCCAATTGCACCAATTATCAAAGACATGGTCATCCTAGCTAAATATGGCAGAGATGACAGCGCGCCTGTTGAAGTGAGGTTCAATCCTAGGGCACTGGATATGTACTTAGGAGCTGCTGTCATCACAAAATACATCCCCCAACCGTTGCCGAAATGTAGGATAATATGCGCCAGGAAAGGTAACGATGTTAATATACTTTTCAGTGGAGGCACTACCTGTAAAAACATTATAGATATCACAATATAACTATGCATTTTTGGTCAAATTATTGTACTAGCATAATTAATACCTTCGTTTTGCCAGTATCGTGACTAAGTTTGTCACCTATTGAATTCAAAATATATATCTTCTCGTTTTCAGATATTCGTGGATGTTGTTTTGGTGTATCATAGAATAAGAACCACCACAGGATACACCATATGAAAGCTTTACCTCCTGTAACAGAAAATAAAGCTTCAGTTCATAATACCAGCCATTGAAAGTCCACTGCTGGACATAGGCCTCAAAAAAAGGAGGACTTTGCTCATAATTGCTGCGCTTGACAAGCGTGTTAGCAATCGCAAAGCGCAGCTTTCGGGACAGGGTTACTGCTGCCCATCCCCGCCCTGTGCATGTGAACTGGACTTCTTCAGATAGATATACCGCCAACTGTCGGTTCTGGTACCTTAGACGCTACTTACGACACCTGGTGCAGTGGGAGGTACTATTATATTCTGCTGGTACATTACGGCTGAAATTAATGTTAAATTTAATAAAAATAACACCTAAGCATATGATAAATATTGAAATTACCTGCAAAATAGAACGCAAATTCCCAACCATAATTTTCTATGAGCGGTCCAGTAAATGACCAGGTTACTACTGTTCCAATAGCACCACCTAGTAACATGCTCACGAACTTGCCCTTCTCCTGAGGAGGAGACCAATGCACTACAAGTGTCTGTAAAGCAGGATACAAGAAACCCTAAAATATTAAAGATGCAAATTAAACATTATAAAAATTATTTTAAAAAGGTTTCTCTTAAGGTACATTAAATACATAGAAAAGCAAACTTTATCATCGTCTTATTAGTTGTAGGATGTCTACTGCTGGTTTCTCTATAAAAGATTTCTAGTAGAATGTACGTTATGAAAATTGTTATTTATATTAATAAAAATTTCATGTCACGTTGTTTATCCGAACTGCACTTCTAAACTACTGAACTAATAAATGTTTGCTTATTGTGTACTGTTTGATCCAACTTGTGAGATAAGGTGGTTCATATCTTAGTTTATATTATAGTCGCTATTTATTTATGTTGAACATATATAATGAGGGTCAGGTTAGCTAGAATTTTTAAAAAAAAAACTAAATTACTACTATTTATTAAATACCAGAAGGTGGTCTCTGGAGTTGGGGGAATTGGTTCTATCATGATTCAATTTATCATATAAATATCAAATTACTAACCGAACATATTCCAATCATAAGTCTATCTGCTATAAAACCTAAGTAGCCGAGCTGTGCTGCAAGCGGTGACATTGCAGTAAGTATAGCGCTGATCAACATTGTATAGAACACCACTACTTTTGGTCCCCAAATCTCAGCGGCTGTGCCTCCAAACAAATTGGTAAACGAATAACCCCAAAAGTATCCAGACAGGACATATGCTTGCTCTTGGACTGTCCAATTGTACCTTACACTTTCCGACTGCAAAAAAATAACTATTATAATTATTATGAATAATTTCGATGTATATACCATCCGAATTAAATATCCTATCCTATACTGCCTATCAGGCGAATCTCATCATCGATTTGAGAAACGCGCGTGGAATTTATGTTCGCTGGCGTATTTTTCTTCCGTTTACTTTGTATGTAAATGAAAAGTTTTATGTATTTAAGTTGAAAAAGGTCAGCCCACAGCCATTTTTTAGAAAATTGAATGTGTAAGCGGTGGCATATATATCTTTTGATGAAGCATTAAAAGAAAGATATGCGACCGCGGGCTTTTTTAAAATATTTCTAAAGAGAAATTGGTCAAAATAAAAAGACTCTGTTTTGTAAATCATAATATTCAAGTCACAGACAAGTGTATGATTTAAACTATGCTTTTTACTATATCAAAATATAATCAACTATTTAACAGACCTGACGACGAAGAAACCTATTGGTTTCATTACCGAAAATGTTGGCATCCTCAATTGCTTTGCACTCGCTTTTGACTCTGAAAATGTAAAACTATTTTCATGTCACAATTTTTATAGGCATTAAATATACTGTACTGTTTTGTTTAATATTCAACATCACAATCATAAAGAAATCTAAGAAATTTCCAATAGGACCCGTTGTATGCGTTCGGTTCTAAATGCTAATACCTAACTATTATATGTTATTCTTCTGGGCTATTTAATCTTTAAACAAAATAATACAGAGTATATATAATCATTCAAACAACATTTCATATATTGACCTAAGTCCAAGATAATTAGCTTACCTAAATAAAGTACTTGTGTTAATTATGAATATCAGGCTACACAGGAATTACAAATACAATATAAATATAAACTTCAAATTCGTGTCTAATAAATGTTTGTCCTGTGTGGGAATCGAACCCACGACCTTTGGCGTACAAGATATAAACACTGAATGCACCATCGGGCCCGCCATATAAATTTAAACTCAAAATAATAATTCTAATACCGCATACAGCGATACTACGGAAACGCAATAGTGGGAGATTAAATACTATAATTATAATAAAGCTAAAAATATTCGTAATCGTAGCGAAGAACAGAAGTAAACTAATAATTTGTTATTTTAAGACCCAAAGAGTTGATAGCGTCAATTACTTAATAAATATGCTGTAATTCTCAACGGGCACAAAAAAAGACGCGGTACTAACTTATGAATACGCACGCACACTACGACATATATATTATCTTCCCCCTGACTTCGTTCATGTAATCAGTTAATGTTCGTGTAATCCTTCAGAAATTCTTATTCATCAGGGATCGAAAGTAGATCTCTACTTTTGATTATGTGTAAAAAAATGTCGTTACTTTTGTAAAAGTAAAACCAAATTAATTCCACGGGGACCATATTTTTAGATTAATCGGTTCACTAAGTTATTCTTGGACTACTATCATTATCATAATCACTGCTAGATATAGGCCTATCCAAGAAAGGGGGAATTTGCTCACATTTGCCCAGCTAGGCAAGCGTGGGGGCAATCGCGACGAGAATGCTGCTGCCTATTTCTGCCCTGTTGCATTTAGGCTACACTGCTTTGGATGGATATACCGCCACCGGTACAGGGGAAGGTAATATTCTACTCTACTGGTACCTTTCAGCTTGGCAGCTTTTAGCTAAACTACCATTATGTAATAAAAATAAGATGACCAATTGTAAAAGAGAATGAATCTATTTCACTGGAACCCAACATTTAACTAATAAACTCTTGTCTATCTCTTTAAACATATAAACCGTCACTTGTCGCACGAGTTAAGCTCGCAATGAAACTAGTTTTATTGTATTCTTATATCTTTTGCATAGAAGTTCTTCACCCGTCGATTTTACGTGCTATATACCCTGCTCATTGCCAATTTTATACCGCTATTTATGTATGTATTGTCATTGCCAATTGTATACTTTGGTCCGTTTACGGATCTCGTCATTCCTGATTCGATCGTAAAAATAAAAACCGAGCATTGCCTTCTCTATAGCTCGTTGAGCTACTTTGAATTAATTAATAAGGCCTATAAGTGAGTAAGAGTAAGACCACGCTTCAGTGCCATAAGTCAACGGTAGTAATATACATCGACTTGAGTAATTGAGGTATGTGGAAAATCATCAATCTCAAAAAAATATTATATTATATTGACAACGTCTATCATACATGTCTTATTTAATACTTAAGAAAATAACTAAAATATGTTCTGTACACTTACGACGTAGTGCTCGTTTCGGGAACCATGGCAATGATATTTACACTCAAATTGACCCTCATCATGTAGTTGACCCAGGTTGCAGAAAACAACATTAAGCCGACGACTACGCGAGCCGGGACCACATCTAAAATATTAATATTCTTCAACGTTTCGAAATAATTGTCATAAACTAGAAATTGCAAGTATAATTGATTATTGAAATGGTAACTGCGAATTATATTCTAGGCATTTTATATAGGAAGATACAAGAACGTCTCGTTTGTTTTCGGTATTATTATCAACTTACCAAATAACTTTACGTGTATTTTCATTGTATCGTCTGGCGTCGTATAAGACTGAAAATAAACTGCAAAATATATCAAGACCACTACATACAGATAAAACCAAAGATATCACATCACCTACATTGTTGCTACAAGACAAACTTATTCTACATAAACTGATAGTACCTACAGATACTATTATAGCAACATCACCATAATATTATAGAGTAGTCCAGCTTTAGGAAGAACCTAAAGCTGGACTACTCTATAAAAAATATATATTACGACTATAAATTGAGATATAAACTAGTAACAGTAACAGTAGTTTAGAAGTTCATCCCGGACAAACAGCATGGCACATATTTTTTATATCTAAATATTTTAAACACACTAGTTGTTAATACAGAAGTGGAATGTAGGCAGGATATGCTTTATTAACATGCCCGCTAAACACTATCTACTACCAAAATCTCTTTAAATATAGCTTGATTAGAATGACAGAAGTCAATGTAGTAGAGTCGCATGAGCTATTTAGATCGTCATTATGGTATGCGGCATAATTCATAATTTGTTTACATTACAAAGGTTTTATATATAAAGCATATTGTATTAAACCAACCTATAAAGAATACCATTAAAATAATTTAAAAACACTTTTAGGTGCCATTGTATTGTTCGGCGGAATCGGTAAATATGGTTTAATTAGAATGCATATACAATTTCAAAGACTGTTCATATCCTGATTAGGATAGCTGAAATTTCAAAATTAAAAAATATATATTTTGTGCTCAAAATAGATACCAGGTTACTGATATTAAATAAATATTATCAGGCTAATGCCAACAATTTGATAATAATGCTCAATCTTCTTATATAAGGTATTTAATTCTGTTTTAAATATCACTTACTCGACAATTGTAGTAGGTTCCGTAAAATGTGAGAATATACCTATTCTGGTTTAAAGATTTAAAATCATCATTATGTCAGTCGCAGGATGCCCGCTGCTAGACACGGGCCTCCCCAAGTGATCTCGAATAGTCTACAATTAATGTTAGAGCAAAACTTACGTGGATAGCGTTGCTTGTTTAGTAATAAGGAAATTAATTGCAAATACACGAGGCTATAAAAGTAAACATAAGGACTAGAATATTTCTGAATCAACATCATCATATCAGCTGCACGACGTACCCAACTGGACAAAAGCCTTTGCAAGTGATTTCCAATAGGATCGGTTGTATGCGGCATATAAATCAGTCAGTTTTGAAAACAGTAATTCAATTGTTGCTTTCCTCAAAATGTTTTTCATTGGCGTCGCTTATTACCGTAGAGTGTAAAATAGCTCAAAGGATTAATAATGTGTATGGTGCTGGTGTCGCAAAAGAAAGCGCAGTACGTTTTAGGTTTCAACGTTTTCGTTCCAGGAATTTAGACCTTGAGAACCAACCCCGTGGACGGCCAGAGACCAATGTGGATAAGAAGTGGAATCGGATCCGTCGCTACTTCAGAGGTAGTTGTAGACTTCGGGGTATCTGACAAAACTGTATTAATCCACTTGAAGCAAAACGGGAAAGTAAACAAAAACTTGAACGATGGAGCTCATGAATTTAGTGAATCGAACTTGCAAACACGCGTCGACTACTGCTTAACTGACACAATAATGAAAGCATTTTAAATCGAATCATTACTTGTACTCGTGGATAAAAGTGGATACTGTACAATAATCGGAAGCACTTGTCGCAATGGCTGAACCATGGAGACCAAGCGAAACATTGCCTAAACGAAAATTTACTTAAAAGAAAATGTTACTTGTAAATGTTTGGTGGACTAGCAGTGGTGTCATCCACAGCTATTGTCTATTGTCAGCAACTGCAAACCATGAAGGAAGAGCTAGGCTGTTAAACAACCGAGATTGGTTAATCGCTCGAGGCCACTGCTGCGTCACGACAACGCAAGACCACACACTGCATAATAAACAACCACTAAGATGAGCTGCAATTGGACCCGGACCTTGTTCTAATAGATTACCTAAAATTTTTAGGAATTTGGACAACTTCTTACCAGGAAAAAATTCCGATGCGGCTGTTCAAACCACCTTCAAAGAGATTCGATTCTCACCCCTATGGATTTTTATTAAATGGAGCAATGAACCTAATTATATGTAAGATGGCAAAAGTGCATAGATAACAACAGTGCATACTTTTATCATATCAGCCATTGTAAGTCCACTATAGAACATAGGCTTGCCCAAGACAGAGGGAATTTTGCCTATAATTGCCGCGCTGGGCAAGCGTGTTAGTAATCGCAGAGCGTAACTTTCACAACGGTTTCGCGCAAACACACCGCCATTTTTTGGTACAGATATCTTACTCGCCTCTGACAACGCCTGTTACTGGAGAGGGACTGTTCTACTCTGCCGGTACTCAACGGCTATGCATACTATTATTAATTAAATATATTTTACAACAAAAATTACTTTATATTCCTCCCGTACAAAACGCCAATTTCATATGTGAGGACCTAATATTTAAACGATGTGAGATACTCATTAGAGGACACCTGTACCTAGCAATAGACATCCTACTGTGATATTACGAGCGTCTATAGACTGCGGGAACGCTTATCGCGCCGACTGTACGATTGTTAGTGGATTTGATCCAATAAAAAAAAAGAAGACCACGCACTGACCGATCATTCTGCAGGCCCCTCTTCCGGTGGCGCTGTTATTGACGTCTGAGCTGTAGAGTAAACAAATCAGCAGTGCTGTCAAATAAATCTATGCGGTGAGTAACAACGCGCTATACACCCAGCTTAATGTCTCTCAAAACAACAAAACGTATTAAGATACGCCTTTTTGATTTTTAGGGTTTCGTAAATAAGACAGAGAAAAACAGAACCCTTATAATAACCCTGTGGTCCATCTGTATATCAAGACCCTCGTATTTTGAAACACGCAACTACTTGCAAGTGAATCAAAACTACAAGAGTACTTCGACTAGATCTAGAATTTTATATGAGAGAGAGACCAAGAATATAATATGTAATGAAGCAACGTTTTATAGCACACAATTAAAAAGGAAAAATTACGAAGGCCTTACATTTTATCATAAGATATGAATATGTTTAATGATACTCATTAACATATTTATCGTGATGGGTGAACTTTTACATAGTCATCTCGTCGCCTAAGTTCTAACACCGCGTATGTCAAACTTGGCAACCTAATAGTTAAGCCCAATAATAACACGATATTACATTTCTGACGCCGCAGTAAAAGTTTTATACCGTGTATTGTTTAAACGAAATCTATTTTGCACCAACTAAATGCACAATCAATTAGTTTTAAATGATTTTATTAAACGTGAGAAATGTTTTCCCAATTGTTACAGTGTCAACATTTTGAGTTACGCGGTGAAAGAACTTAAACGAAGATATATATCTACAGGTTTGTACGGATACGTCAGTGCGCGAGCCCTACTTGCATTTGGCCGGTTGTTTAATAGTAATAAGGCAAAACACGATAACAATGTGCCATGAGGTACCGGCAGTGCCGTGAGGTACCGGCAGATTGGAATAGTACCTCTCTCTGTACCAGATGACGTAAGAGGCAACTAAGGTACCAGAACCGACAGATGGAAGCATATCCATCCGAGACAGTGTAGATCAAATCCATAGGTGGGCAGCAGCATCTCCGTCACGAAGGCTGCGCTCTGCGATTGCTGGGACGCTCGCCCAGCGCGGCAATTATGGGGAAAATTCCCCTAATCTTCATTGCATACATTATGAATTTCATTTAAAAAAAGGTATTAGATAAAACTAAGAATGCTTCCTTGGGAAAATTAAATAAATACATTAAAAAATAAGTATATTTAATAAAACTAATATTATTTACAACAGACATTAATAACTAAACAACGTTCGTTAGATTTATATATCTAAAATGCGTTGGGATGGCAAAATTCAAAAAGCGTTGGGATTCAATCTATATATTAATTAAAATTGTCCGCTAACTACTATGGAAATATATTTTTAGATGGTATATTAACGCGATTTCGCTTGCATGTTTTGCCAATTTATGTTTACTGTTAAGTACCTACGCTTTTACAGGATGAAAATACTACAGTTTAACGACAAACCGGCATAGTTCAAAAAATAAATAGTGCATGGGCACTAAGATCTCATAATTTCACAAGAGCACAAAGACCCGAGAATGCTGTCAAATACCATGTACATCACTCTTGAAGAACAACCAAATATGTTAAATATGCAGTGCACGCTTAAAGTACAAAGAAGAGCGACGGTATCGTATACATACAGCAAATCGAAAGGAATACCTAAGAATAAAATTTTTCGTGGGAAATTAATTATATATTATTTTGGTATATTTTTATGGTATTACTGGTAGATAATATATATTTTGATATCAAAAACTTTACGTCACAATAAATATATGTTATACTTGATAAGTGTCGACTCCATTACGTATGATTTATACAAAATAATCACTAGAAAACACTGACAGTTATCTGGTTCTAAATAATCCGCACTTGGTAGTAACTATTGAACTCTCTTAACAATTATCAAATAATCGATTAAAATCACACAATAGAAACAATAAGTACTACAAGGACGAAATAAATGCGCTCTACACACGGCGTACGAGCGAATTTCCAAACTGACACTACTTGATCAAGTAGCTTATAAAAATCACGAGTGTCAATATCCTTCATAAATCCACTGTATCATTTCTGTATAATAGTAGTCTATATAAAGTTATTGTCACTTTTTCACTAACAAATGAACAAGTATTGGAACATAAAGAAAGAAATGAAGTGGAAGGAAGGAGGTGTTAGTTATTTAACAAACTGTTTATAGAAATATAAAAAGAAATAGTATTTCTAAATAATATGTTGAATCAAAAAAATTCCTAACTTCGTTGTAATATTTAGTTTGTTAATCAATGTAACACCCAATAAGTATAAACTATACTTAATTAAACAAGAGCAAAACGTAGGATTAGTCACATAGTAATTTCGTATTTTAATAGCAATGAGTTCCCACTTCAATCCAATATTTGCCTCACACCATATTTAATTAAAACTGGTCCATTTATCTTATAATTTCCCTGACAATGTCAGATTATAAATACACAAGTTTCCCGCAATTGTTGTTATAATATGTTGAGCATATATTGGATACTTAAAGTGTAAAAGTTAGAGTCCGCTCTAACTTTTACACTTCCAAGTATCCAAATTACAAGAATTTTTACGTAGAAGGAAAACATACTTAAACAACATTGCAAAATATTAAATATCTATTATTAATTTTTGTTTTTATCAATTACTAACTCGAATGGTAAGGTACCTCTCACTATAAATAACATTGAATAAAAAACACTTGTTTTTATCTGACTAAAACCAGGCTTTTCGCTGACTTTTTGCCAACTAATCGCAAATACTCCACAATTTCCTCAATATTTTCACTCTTCTTACTTTTCTTTGAATACGCTTCATATTGAGTGATTCCACCTCTTTGGTAGATCGGTATCAAGTTAACATCGGATTCATCAGGCAAATTATCATCTACACCATCTAGGTCTGGATCCAATCTCGAGTACGGCGACGCTTCTAGTTTCGGAATGCATTCTGGTAGAGGTCGCCACTTGTATGTTTCCGGACAGAGCAGGTCTGAGGGGTAGAAGTTTCCTTTGTATCGCATCTTGCGACACGAGTGAATGTAATACCCCATGTAGTAATACTTCAACTCTGGCGATAGCTTGTGCAAATTCCGCGTGAACTCGATTTCCCTGTAAAGCATAAATATTTTAAATTATATATCACATTTGCTATAAAATGAGAAAAAATTATTAAATTTTCAACCAGGAGTATTACAAAAAGATAAGCTTAGCATTAATATGTCTGTCATGGATTTTCGTACATTTTATCATATATAGTTCCTGTTCCCGTCAGTGATGTATATATTAATACGTGAAGCGAATTTTTACATCTTTTTAAGAAAACTTCCCGTGCTATTTGATACAATCAAATGGAGATTGGAGTGGAGAAAAAGTGAGTAAAGCTTTATACGACATTCTTTACAAATACATAACATTCATTAAAAACAACCATTATGCAATACTATACTCTACTGTTTGAATATTGCATTTACATACTTAAACTAAATAAACATTAATTGTCTATTGAAAGTCAGACAAATGATAAAAGAATGTTTACAAAATTGAATGAATTTAACCACCGGGCACTAGGAAGAATAAGAGTTAAACAGACACTTAATTATTTTTAATATTTGCAATTTATTATATAATATATATACTAGTATGTATTTACCTAAGAGCGCCGTACGTGCCCAACGTCAAGTTCGTAAATTGGGGGTCATAGAAGAAGTATACGGATGAGACGCATTTGGGCAGTATGTCTACTACGCCAACGGCTATTATCTTGCCATCCAGCCAGTACTGCTGGTGGAATGAACCGTAACCGCAGGGTGGGCCCGTCTCGCTATATTCCTCCTATAAACAGAAACAATAGTGTCATTGTTAATATTAGTGGCTTTGGTATGGTTCAGTCTCGTTTTGAGAGCTCTAGGTACCAGCAAGCAAGGGATTTCTAGGGGAAAACCTTAGTATCATTTTAGTAAAATGATTATTGCAAGTGGCAAAGTTATGTATTATATCAGAAACGATCGATGGATACCGTGTAATTATTTCACCATATTTTCAGGCACAGTTCAATTAGACATAGGCTTCTCTAAGCGTTTGTAGGATTGAATTGCACCCACCACAATCAATATGTTAAATAGAAAGTCGTGTGTTTCTTCCACGCCTTAAACACAGACTACTTATGCTCCCGGAACAAGACAAGATTTCCCAAAAAATAAAAATAAGTTTGAGCCTTTGGTATTTAAAGAGGATAAATATTTGTCCGAATAATGTAGCTTTTCACGCTACATTATTTGGACTAATATTTTCAAAATGACGTCTATGACAAATTGAGTAGTGAAGGGAACCGGTGTCGGGGTCTTACAAACTTAAAACCTTAGAGATACCCCTAAACATTTCGATATACCCTTATTGAGATCATCTTAAAAAATCCTTAGTTTAAATTTACATACAATAGGAGGGCCATTAAAAGAAACTGTCGTCCGTCTTTTACGTCATCACGACTAAACTGTAGTTGTCCAATGTCCATAACACAACTGATTTTGCGACTTATGTCAGAGTCAGGTCAGTGTATGAGAATTTGTATCAATTTGTTTATTTAATATTGACATGGGATCTTGGAGAAGAAAAAAGGCTACTTGATAACTACTCGAATTAATAATCGAACTCGAAGACGAAGTCGCATTTCTTTAGCTATAATTGTGTATGTTTTATGGTACTAATAAAAAAAATTATTTATATGAATTTCAGTCATCCATTTTAAATTAATACCATTCTGAAAACACCATAATAGACATAAAATTTAAAAGGTAATAAGATTTGTGTTGTTTATAATACACGAATATTTCATTGAGCTGCAAACCTAACAAACGTTTATGCTTTTTCATATTTTACAACCTAATTATTTTCGCATTTAAATATTTTATATAAAAATAAAGAAACCAAGTAAACAAAAGGTAATATATATACAAATGGTTTGATAACTTTTAAATAAATATGATATGCGGTTATATATATTATGTTCATCCGACTAAATATTTGTCGCATGTATCCGACCGCGACGGCCGGCCTCAGGAAAAAAACGATAGAATTGGCAGGCGCTATCGTCTAATGAAACTCAGTGTTGCCAAATGACCTTAACCGCTAATCATCCGTTCTGCTAATCATTTATCTCATGGTACCATCCAGATTGATGTTATGTTCTCGCATCAAGGTATAACAATGTAAATAAATGACTGGGGGAACTTATCTACTGTCTTGACCGTTAGAATATTAAGAAAATTTGATACAAATTTCTTAATGTTAAATATGTAACGATTTATAGTATTAAACGTTAAGATATTGGACTATCAACATGTAGGTACTTAAATATTGTGACCCTACATGTTGAAGAAAAATATTGAATTCTAATATCCTACCTAATCAAATCGCATCGGACTCGCTCTGACATCACCACATGTTGCACGAGTAGTTTCGTTTAAATTATTTAAGAACATTTTCGTTTCATTTATTTTTGTTTTGAAATTCAGATTCTTATAAATAAATATTTCTGTTATGAAAGAAACATATTATTGACATATTATTGTCTTTGACAATAATATATATAATAATAATAATGTCTGCAAGAACATATGTTTCGACGATTTATTTTTATTATATAGATAAACAGATATACATATGTATTCTCTATTAATATATCTATAAAGAGTTATTATGAATGCTTCTTTACGTTACTAAAATACTGATATTCTTTATATCCTAAATTATTTTAGAATTCAGCACTGGAAGTATTTTCTTGCGAAAGCAATAGACAGCATTATATTATACAAATAAAATAAAATAATGTATAGCTTCACAATGCGCAGTCAACATTTTTTTTTCACATATTTTTGTTATAAATCAACAAAATCAAGGGCGACAGCCCTTGGTTACAGAGACTGCTGGTCTATCCTAACATCTCAGTTGACTGAATAGTAAAACGTTTTGGTAAGAAAAGGCTTATCGGCAGCTCACTGAATGAACCGAGAAAAGAGACAGGGGTACCTGGATTATTGACCGACCCTAATGCTGACCATGTCAGACTAGATTACAGTAAAATTAATATAAATATAAAAAAAATATTACCACTAAATTGTTTTGAAAAAATAATTACATTCTTTACAGTGATTAATAATTACCAAGTACATCTACTATTAAATATTGCCAAATGTATTGATCTAATACCTACCAATAACGGGCTCTGGACCAAGAAGTCCCTAAACTTAGGCTCGGAGCATTTGTCCGGCTTATCACCATGTATGACCGTCTGGTACTTCATATATACTTGGTGGGATTCGTGAGCCGTTGCCACCCATTCGGGGCTGGGGGGCATTGTACGGACTAGTTTAATCTGAAAAAAAGGAATCTTATTAAATTAAATTTATTAATACTGACAAAACTAATGAACTATGACAATATCAGCTTCAAGAGGTTAGACCGTTCATCAACTAATGAACGAACCTACGTCGGCGCACTTATCGGTCGCCCTAGGAAGAATACACGTACGTTAAGCGTGGGGGCCTCCTCAAGGCTCGTAAGACCTGATCGAGACCTACGGCGATCACTAAGCCACGAATAGGGACTTGAGTGGCCTTCTTTTGGACGAACCTAGTGCTGGCTAACTCTGACGTCAGTTCCAGAATCACGCGAGAAAAGAGGCCGTCGTTGATGGGACTGAAAGAGGTAGATGCGCCCAGTCGCACAATCTTCGCGGCCGGTATGCGCTATTTGGGAAAGACGACTTGAGTTGTCGTCGGTTAAAAGCTCTACATAACAAAGGATGGATAAGCTGAAACCAACAAACAAATAACAAAAAACAATTATTATTTTAATTAAAGACTGTTAATTAAACATCAGGAACCGACAGTAATTTAATATAATTCGTTAGACGTTTAATATAATTCGTTTGTATAGAACAATTGTTCTATACAAATAAATAGAGTGTGTGTATTTCGGTACACTAAGTATTAGTTTACAAACACATCCAACAAAATTAAATACCTCTAATTTTTTCCTAGCATCTTCTGGCAAGTCGTTTATGAAATCCTCCAACTGTTTTTCCCTGTTTTTGCATAGATTAGGCAGATTTGTAACGTCAATTCCTTTTTCTCTGAGTTTTTTTAATTTCTTCTCGCGTCTTAATTGTTTTGCTTTTTTACATGGTGGCTTGTTTGGATCAGGGCCTAGAATCAAAATTCATGGTGCTAATTTATATACATTTTATCTCTTGCAAACTTTGACTTGTCATTTATTAATAATATTATGTTATAATAATATGTCTGTTACTAATTAACATAACATTAAACATTAGTATCACTATAACAATAAATGAATAGGTAACTTTGTTTGTTTGTGCATATTTGAAGAATGCTAGGTTTAGTAAATAAAATACCTGTTTTAGCTTCTCCATTACTGTTCTCAGCGTCCTGTTCATTTTGTGATGTTTCTGTGTTTAATGATGGGCCTGTAACAATGTAATTATAGGTTAAAACTAAATATTTCTCCTCACTAGTTGATGTATATAGTATAAATATTTAACATTACCTTCACTCAACTCATATTTACCTGTGACTATTTGGCATTCCAAATTATCTGTTTGTGCTCTTGTATTTAAAACTTTAGTTACATCAATATCCTGGTAGTCCTTTGTGTTTTCTACAAACTCTTCTCTTCCTTCACCAAAATTATCCTCATCTGTACTGCTACTACATGTCGACATTTTTCTGTTAACAACATTGGTTGAAGATGCTGTTTCCTGGCCTAGCAATAATTTGTTGAAGCGTTTTAATACTTTCTTCTGTGACTTTGTTGCTTTAAATTCTAGCGATCTGCATCTACAATTGACAATAAGGATTTTGTATAGAATATCACTATAACCAATGCTGCTTAATAGTAAATGTGATACATTTTCTTTTCATTAGTGAAGTTAAATCATTAAACAATTACCTAATTGTATACATTGGACAACATGTAACACCCATCACAGGTTTGTAGCAATACTTGCCAGACCGCCTCCATCCTCGATCTATGAGATCTTGGTAATCACCTACTGTCATTGTATGTGCCCACATGCCTGAGAAAGAACCATTATTAAGTATGAGGTATGTACTGCAATATTTATATATGACAATAATCATACAAACAATGAGCATAATTGTTAGAATTATACAAAGATAAACTGTTGTGTATTGTAAACATTGTACATATTATAAGGTTAATAAGACTAATTTGTCATTATAACATTCTGATAAACAGACATATTAACAATTTGAAGTGAGCTTTTATTACATATATATTTGTTTGTTTTGGTACATGGTCATGAGGTTATGCTTCTAGGGTTAATTACTGTATTATTTATGTAACAAAAACATGTTTATTGAATAAGTGAAATTAAAAGTAAATTTTTATAATATCAAATTTTATAATAATAATATGCCAATTCGTATATTTGATAAAAGAAATTAGTATAACAGCAACTCTGTTACTTGAAAAATATTGATTATCTGATCCTGTTTTCCTATTCCTGATTGTTATTACGTATTTTTGGAAAAAAATACATATTTACAGTAGCCCTAAAATCTTCTGTTTTATTTTTTTATACATATTCATCTACAATCAGCCCAGAGGCTATAATAAGATTTAATGAATTGAATATGAATATTTATTAAACTTTTTGCATATATATATATATATAAATTGATGTACATATGGCTGACTTATTGCCAAGTGGCATTATCAGTCAACCATCATGTAAGCCAAAAAAGAACCAAGGCTGTGCAAAATAAAATAAAATTAAAATAAGATTATTTAAACAAAATTAACTAACAATACAAATATTATGTAAATGTACCTGATATGTGAAAGAGAAAATAGGAAGCAATTTAAGTGGGACCATAAGAACTAAAGAGAATGCATAAGGCTCTCGTGAATACATATTTCCTCAATGATTGTTTGATATTAAGAGGAAACCCATTCCAGTGCTGTATAGCTGTCACAATATAAAGAATGGGACATAAAGCACTAGTTGGGATGAGGAGTAAGAAGTGACAGGGTATTAGAAGAGCAGAGGTTACGATCATGGGATGAGGACATAAACTGAAATCTAGTTTTGAGATAACTAGGTGTGCAAGGATTGATAAGAATTTAAAAAAGGGTGGTTAGAACACATATATCCAGTTGTTCAATAGGTAACCATTGAAGATAAGAACAGGAATAGCAAATATGGTCTTAATTCCATAGGCTAAAGAAAAATGGCACAGGCAAATGTTCAAAATTCGATCTAGCTTATTCAACATATATCAAATATATATTATTGAAAAGTATCTTCTAGAAAAAACGCCACTTTTTCCCACCCAATTTCACTTGTATTCAACAAACAATATATTTGTTTTATGCCAACATAGATCGACTATCTTACTTAAGTTATTCCCTACTTGTAAGAAAACTTCACATAATCTTGAAAATAATTGCATACATACAGATATAGATAAAAATTTTAGGTTGCAAAAAACGTAAATGCCATAATAACACTGACCATGACTAAAATTAGTGTCTGAGCTTCTGCAATAGCCGCATCTATATCCAGTGTGTTCTGAATAATACTCCACAATACTACGCAACATTATTTCTGCTTATGGAGAAACAATAATAAATGTTACTGTAATGTGATACAACTTCGAACTAATCAAATTAAGTGTTAAATTAAAAGTGCATTATATTTTTATTCCTAAAATCAATCACTTGACAATACAATGACAGTGACTTTTAAATAGTGACGTACCGTTTACCTAGAACGTAAAAATCGATTTTTCAATATAATCTCTATATATAATTTATAATCATTTCGAACTGGTCTTTAAAAGTTTGACTTTAATATTCGCCAAGCTAAAGATAATACTATATTTTTTATTAGTTTTAAATTCAAATGTTCTATTACGAGTATTTTGTGTTAGACCCTCTCTACTCAAAACGTAGTTTGTCCTAAAATTCCTTACTCGGCTATTTAACATCATTTATATTATTTTGCATATACGAAAATTTATTTTGTCTTATCGTCTTTAATTCTTATGATTTTGTGTCATAATAGCTATAATAATTCGATTAAGACACATGTCCTAAGTGTTATATTAATTAATGATGAAGTTTTATGAACTTAAATAACCGTTGCGTGCTAAAATTCAGTTACAGATAAATCACTGTAAAACCGACACCACGTAATCTTGTCTGCCCTATTCTTAGAGTGTAAATTAAGCCCACGAAGGCACGGTGGGCGATGTAGCCCGTGGACTGAGGAGCAGGTTTTTGACGACGACGTGGTAGGCAAAATCCAACTCAGACGATAAAATAGGACCGCTGGAGCTGTGACATAGGCCATTAATGCTGCATGCTTTATGTCGTTTGAATATTATAGATTGTAGAATTTATAAAAAAAACTAATTAGAGAGGTTTACATTTAGTGATTTTGGCTTTCGGGCAAGTGATATTGTGTGATATTATAAGTTAGGGCTACTTATCATTCGGACATATGATTATTATGTCACAAAACATTGTGAAACGTTCGATATTAATTAAAAAGTTATGAAACCAAATAATGATTTCATTTAGTTTAATAGCGATTATAAACATTTTCCAGTACTTTATATTACAATGATAATATAAATATTTCAAGTTTTAAATTATTACATCTAGTAGCACAGATAAGCAAAATCAGCACATGCCTACTTTTCTAATAAAAAATATTGTTAGTTAATTGATCGGTTAAGAAAATTTTAATGCGATTGATAAAAACAAACCAACTGGTGCATATAAATTCTAACTGATAGTAAGGGTAAGAAACATTTAAAATAAAGTAATATATCGCGTGCGCTAGCAATTGTTTTCGCCACAAATGAGTTTAAGTCCTCGGTCTTCTTCAAATTTCATGACCTCTGGAAGGCCTCTGCTTATCACGTAGATGACTTACAGAGAGATCCGTAGACGTTAGGTTGCTAAATAAATTAATTGACAATACGACTCAATCTGCCATGGATTTTGCGTAATAAGTCTCCTGCCCGCTGCCACTTCAACTTACTAATCCACCGAGCTATATCGGTAATTTTGGTTCTGTTACGGATCTGGACCAGAAATGTGGTTCCTGTATCCGTAACAGAACCAAAGTCCGGTCGCGCAAAGACACACCGAGTTCCCTCTCCATAGCTCGTTGGGCTTTTTTGAGTTTTCTCAAAATACCGATGGTAAAAAACCACGTTTCGCTGTCATAAGTTAGTGCTAGTAACACGCATTGATCGAAGACTTTCGACTTGAGACACATAGGTATGTCGAGCGAGAAGATGTTTTCCGAACGCTGCCCAGCCCAGTTGGATTCAACCTACGTATCGACCGAATTAAAGGCTTTTTCATAATCCACTAACTTGCAGCAGCGTGAATATCCCTTTGAAAAATCGATTTGGAAGTCATCAATCCTGCACTCGAGACGGTTCCCAATAAGCCGAAAAATCTATGACTTCACGTCACCGTCGTGTCGTTGTCATCGTCGATGAGTTTTTGAGATATATTTGAACGGCTGGACTTAATGAACTTAGAACCCACCGTCCGAAGAGTTTCTACCAGCCTGTTGTTGATTTCGTCCACCGTCGCAAGGGGATTCATATAGGTCCATTTCCTGTAAGGTTTTACTTCTAGAAAAAATATCATCATAAAGAGTCCCTCTCTCTCCAGAAATTTAGCCAGCTTCTATCCCCTGGGGTCTCGTTGCCCATATCCAAACTGTTCCACTTTCAGCTGATGACCGTCTTTTTAGCCCAACTTTGTTAAAGAATACAATAACAACAGTGAAGTGGGTTTTGGACTTATGCATGGCCCGACTTGTGTCCTCGTACATAGTCTTCACTTTATAATCTGGATGGGACGAGATCGGCGCGTATAAATGACTTTTAACAAGAATCTATTAGATATTCTGAGTGTTAGATATACAACCCTACTCGACACAGTTTTAATAATATTATTGTTAAAGAGGGACTTCTGAACGGGGAATCCAGACTTTAGAGTTATCGTGTCTTCACCCTCTCTACGGCTCATTAAATCAAAGCATTCAGATAATAAAAATATTAAATACTAAAATACCATTGTAAGTATTTAATAATAATATTTACCTCAGGACCATTAACCAAGCCTTTATTGATATAATTAACATAGTCAATAGATTGCTACGATAAACTTGGTAAGACTATTGACGCTGACGAACATTACGCTGTCCATGCTTATCATTTTCCGGTTTTGGGTAGAGAAGATTTAAATAAACCAATACTGGACATCTTTTTACTTTGGCTAGGACCTTTAAACCTAAGGGCGAAAGATATTTTAAACATTTTATGTACACACTATTGTGCATTTGTTAAGAATAAAATAAAAAATATAAGGGTACGAACACATTAGCGAATACGTAGCGATTATGTCCATTTGCGAAAGGCTCACGTAAGTTCGTTGCGCTGGAGAGGGCGCATCGAACTCTCTGCGTGTACCCACAATAACAGTTGCAGTTACTGCATGTAGATGGCTGTTTGCATATCGGTTTGCGGTATTCACTTCCGACGTGGGTGGTGGTGGTAATATCCGTAGATAATTTATATACTAAGTGTCATTATAGGTTGGCATAACCGGATACAACTTTAATTATTAATATCTAATATACCTCATATATCAAATGGTATATGAGGTATATTAGATATTAATAATACTAATATTGTGTTCATAAAATCGTAATTCTAAGTCTTCGCCACGAGGTATATACAGTTACAGGTCAATCTTCACTAATGTTTAAAAAAATCTAACCGTCAACTAGCGCGGTCAGCAAGATCATTTACCATCTAATGTTTACTTCTAGTACGGTTCCTTATAATTTAAATCTATTAAAATTATTACGGCAAATTAAAATGAGTTTATTAAACGTACGTATTATCGTCTTCGTCAACCTCTATGATATTTGACATCACAGAATGTTTTGGGTGAATGCGATGTTTTTTGCGTTTTAGTCTAGAAATTAAGAAAACAGGGTATTCAATAAAATATCTTTAAATATCTGGTTATTTGTTCAGTGGATAAAACAAAGACTTCAATAGCGTTTGTTTGTTTATATGCTCGCAATAAACTCCAGGCATACCAATTTTTACTAAAAGAAGAAATTGGGTTCGAGATCAGTTTAGATTTACTTTAGTTAACGGTTTAAGTATTAGGGTTGTATAAGTTGGGTAAAATATGGAGACATACAAAAAATAGATATAATCTTGCATAATGCTTAGCCATATATAAAGAACAATAAAAGAAAACAAGCAAAATACGTACTCTATGGTAATTGAGTTCCATGGCTGCACATTTGTTTCGCCCCACATTAGGAACACTATTCCACTAAGGAACAATATTGACGCGTGGAAACACCAAATATGTTTCCAAACCTCAGGGATGTTCTAAAACAAAGTCAGTGGTCCACAACGCAGATCTTATGTCGTAATATCAATTTTCACTACGAAATATATTCGGCTGTCATTTTATTTTTCTTTAACGAAAGATGAGGAAAACTTACTTTAAACTTATACGTAACCTGTCCTACACAAAGGCATAGGATGATTCCGGCAGTATTGCCTATGATTTTAATAATCGTGTGTACTGAGTTAACATACGTAGGCGTTAATTCCTGCAACATAAATACAAGCTTGCTATTAATATAACAATTTATTGCAATAAAACATTTTAATATGAAAAATAATCGAGCTGTTGAATATTGGTACAGCCATGATGACGAAACAAATAAAAAACGGCATCTAATGTAAAAAATATCCTAAACATACTTTTGTGTACAGTTATGCAAAAGATGTGTTTCAAACGACGGTAAACATTTTTTTTGACTGATAAATTCAGACGCGTGAATAAAAAGTCGCTGCATATGAGTAATATGTATGTATTTCTCAACAGGATAAGCAAAGATTATTGATTGCCATTTGCTTCTACCCAGACATACGTCCCTTGCTTCCTCAACACTTATCAATCTCTCTGTTTAAGATCGGGGGTTGAACGTAGACTGCCCCAGACCATTTCTGGTATCTTCATTTTAATCAGTATATTTACTTAACCAACCGCTCATCCATCAGTATTATAAGCATCTCACCTTTACATTCCTTTTTATAACTTATATGTCATACATTGAAATAGACATAGTATGTATACTTCTCACATAACAAAGATCCAGCGTGAGGTCCATGCCAGCTGCCGTGAAGGCAACCGCTATGGTTAGAAGCAGCGGACCGGGCACCAACGGAAGTAACCAGCAAGTCATCACTATTAGACCGGGAATCACGTGCGCTGAACACAGGAAAAACTAATAATCATACGGAAATGTGTATATCGTCTTTAAAATAAGGTACAACCTCGTCTATTATAATCTACTGGTTGTGCCAGCGACTTCGTCCGCGTGGATTAGTTTTTTTGGGTACCATACCTCTTTACCTTAACTTTAACTATGAATGCTATACTTCCATACAACTTTTCATCCCCCCTTTAGACCCCGTACAACCCTAATTTAGAATTAAATAATAGCCTATGTCCTTTCTCAAGGTCTAAAGAATGTCTTTGCCAAATTTCATCAAAATCGGTTGAGAGGTATAAGCGGGAAAACGTAACAGACAGACAGACAGAGTTACTTTCGCATTTATAATATATATATATATAATATAATTATATAATATTATAGTAGGGATTACATATTTACTGTTTATAACATTAGTTTATATTCATAAATGTATCGAATATCAATTACATTTTAAAAAATAAAAATTTACCGAGATGTGTTTTGAGCCAGGCGTCAAATAAGTTTCTTAAACTACAAGTGAGCGTAATAAGAAGCGGTGAACTCGCTTCCTTTACTGTCACAAACGAACTAAAAGAAATAGTATAGTTCCCAATTGAGAACTCCCGATAACTAGATCAAAAGTATTTTGCTCTGGTCTCAATTCTAAGATTTAATAGAAATGGTATAGGTATTAAGATCCTTGCGCCTACAAAGTAGCAGAATAGCTGATGCGATATATCAAGGAATACAGGTTTTAAAAAATGTGCGCACAAAAATAGGTAAACAAAAACGTCTAAACTTGCTCAGCCGGTATATTTTTTCTCAATGAACATGATTTACCAGGGGCTTGTAGAACATACATTTTAATAAGTACTGATCCATGGAATAGGTATTTACTTATTTAACATTTATAACTTAATATATTATAATGCACATCTAACTAGTTTAATAAAAAAAATATCTCGATTGCGAAATTTTGAGAGAATTGTACCCTGAATTTTTATGCTATACATACCTATTTAAAATTGTCAGGACCAGCTTTTTATGGAATCGGGAAGTTTCTAATACTACCTAATGTTTAATTACTACCTGAGTTGGTTTATTAGTTAGGGATCCACAAACGAGACAAAAACTGTCTCGGTAAAGGGATCAACTAGATATTATGTATGAGGAGGAATTTCGGGCAAGCCCAAATATATATATATATTCATACATATCTACAACAACGAAATGGTTAAATATGGATATTGTATATTAAATTTATTTATATATCCAAATATAAAAGTAAGAGTTTGTTAATATTTATAAATGTTCACCCTTTCACGGCAGAAAGGCTAAACAGATCTGGGTAAAATTTTGCGTAATGATAGATCATAGTCTCAGGTAGCAAGCACATTAGCTATTTTACATCTCGGCTGCTTCTCCCTATGTAATACCTGGTCGCCTTCTCTCAAAGAGGTCGTCATGATTTTATGCACAGAAATAGTCTATGGCCGATAGTACACGGCGTATTTTAAACGCGCCGACGACGCGCGTTTCAGAAACGTGCGTTTTCGGCGCCGTGGACGCTGCTTGTTGCGTACTAGGTACTAGTACGTAAGGTACGTACTTAGGTTACTAGGTTGCGTTCGAATTGCGTTTGAAGCGCGTATACGCGCGTCATCTGCGCGTCGTCGGCGCGTTTAAAAAACGCCGTGTACTATGGCCCTATCGGTCAGAGAATGAGCTAAGCCAGGGGTTGGCAACAGCGATAACATGCGGCTCTTTAGATGTGAAGAAAAAATCATTTGATTAAATAATTTTGGTCTAAAGGGATACAAGTGATAAAGCGCTATTTCTATCGCTCAGTCACTTGTACTCGTTTTATACCGCTTCTTCCTCCTCGAACTATGACACGCGTCTCCAGTCCGTCGGAAGCTCTAGGATTACGCTATCGTTGTACGTTCCTTTACACTTGAATGATTAATATATACTCTACGTCTAAAAATTCGCACATCGTGTGTCGTGAAAATACATTTCAAGTGTTATTAACATTTAAAACACCTGGATTTTCCATCTACATAAGCGTCATTTAATGAATTAAAAAAAATTAAATACTAGAAAGACGTTTTAAAAAAAACAATTTTTCTCATCAACACGGCGCTATCCTCTGTAGGTCTATAATAGTATACCTACAAAGTATAATACAGGTTTATTCGCTGAACTAGACTTACAAAAAAATAAACTTGAAGATGGATACCTGCTATATGAATGGATATATGCTGTAGAAACCGCCCACTTGGGTACTCACTAGTGTGCACTGCTTCATTAAGGAGTGCAGCAATGTCGTTCGGTAAATGAACTTGAGCCATTTTTCGATTTAAAGAGTTCACCAGCAGTTCCTGGAGACCGGTGGCTACGTCTGGAAGCTGGTAGACACCGCGGCACCTCGGAGAAAGGCAACCGATTCATCGTATCGTCTTTGCGAAATTGGTTCTCAAATGACAGATCCTGACAGCTCGCAGAAGAACTATTAATGTTTCTACAGTTAGACGAAGACAGAGAGAATAGAAGGTTTATATTCGTTTTTTAAGTGTCGAATTAATGTTATATTTGTTAAGGCTTACTTTTGTTTTCTTTTGTTTAGGAAATTTAATAAAAAAATACCTAATCGAATGGTTTTTGCGCTACTCCTTTTCGTTACCTTATAAATGATACCCATGATTATATATAAAAAACATAAATATAAAAAATATGAAAAAAATGGTTAAAAATATATATTTTATAGTGTATGATTTTTTTATGAGATCTTTGTTAAAACTCGAGTATATTTTCTAATTCGTTGTAAGGTGTAATTTAAGTACCATTATTTGTGCACGTATTATTTAATAGCAAGAAAAAAATTGTGAGTCTCCAAAAACTTCAATTTCATAAAATGTCACTTCCGACTCTTCCAACTCAAAAGGTTGCCGACCCGTGCGTGAGCTAGGCAAGAGGCCGGAAAAATATTTCGGCAGCGACCTACATATTAATTAAATTAACGAAAGTATGTCTGCTATTCTGTTTGTAACGCTTTAATGCCTTAATTTATAAAAAGATTTTTTTGGTAAATTTGGATTCGGGAGGATGGAAAAGTAACATCATAATTTTAACAAGAAGGAGTGTTATAAAGTAATGCCCACGCGGACAAAGCCGTGGGCACACAGCTTGCACACAACAGCTGTTACTATGATTTATCTGTATTGTATTGCAGTATGAGTGACAATTTTTTTTTTCTAGTAAGTTGCTGAATCAATCAATGCTGCATTTCACTTTTATGTATGGTTTTACAAACAAACATTACATTTGACGGGATCGATGGTAGTAATCCTATCTAAAGGTAATAAAGAGGTTTTTAAAGGGTCGGCAAAGTGTGAATAATGCCTTGGTGTTACAAACTTACATAGACTGCGGTAGAGACCTAGCATCAAGCGGGCCGCATGTTTGTTTACCACGTTTACTTGGTATAAAAAAAACATCGACACTATTCTTATAGACCCAGACGTATTATTCAATGCACGCTAACTACTTGAGAATATAAACATACCCATCATTCAAGGATATGGCAGTCACAAAAATTGCACCATTTCACAAATTAATCGGATCTTTGGAAGTAAGTTAGAATTGATGATCTTCAAACAAGTAGATCATCATAAATTAACAACATAATAATCTTAACCACTTCATAAAAAGCGTAACATATTCGGTACTTCCGTTTATTCGAATCCGAAAGTTATATTTTCGTGCAGTCCTCGGTAAAGTTGTAGTAAAATAACTTTTTAAATTAAAATGTAAATTTAACTAACAGACAACTATAAAATATTTTCTAATGTGCTTGATCCTTCTGAGCCTAGTATTATGCCGGTACCAGTGGAATGCCTGTATAACGATTGTTCCGAGTATTAGCCTCAGGAAAAATGGCAATGCCGTCAACGCAGATGCCTGTGTAAAACAAGGTTAGTAAATATTCATTGTCATTTACGTCACAATACTATAGCACTTCAACATAACATCTAGAAGGACATTACATTTTAGATAGTTTTTTTATAATAACTAATAAGAAAACATAAGGAAATGCACTAACAGGGTGTTATATCAATCCGCTAAGAACTAAAGACTAGTGAATATAGATATGAACAAGGCATTTATAAGTTAAGTCTTACGAATACGACGAATAAAAAAATCTACTTAGATACATCTTAATACAAAAAAAAACTAGAATATAAATTAGTCTACTAAATTCTCCTAGTCATTTTACACAGCCCATTTAGGTAACCCTTTTTAAGACATCAATGCAATGCTTAATACCTCACGCAGACCGATCATATCAAAATGCGCAAAAGGCATAATCGTAACTAATACAAATTGCTGTCAGTTTGCTACCAGATTGATAGATGTTAATAAATATTTGGAATCCCGGGTATTCTATACAGTAACCAGTGTCAGCTTTTAATGAGACCGATTGGGCAGGGAAGAGGTAATCCGCATTCTATATATCATCTATATGTACAGAATGTAGCTGGTGAACAACCTATCTGACAAAGTTACTAGTTGAAGGCAATGACTTGCATTTAGAAATATCGATTGCAGGAAAAATAGTCTAACATTAAACCGTTTACAATTTAATTTCTAAAAGATTCTAGAAGACTCTTTTAACTAAACTAATATCAGTATATACTGCTTAAAATAACTTACGCTATAAATGTTGTATTCTGCTACAGAGCAATAAAAAATTGGACCATAAGTGCACATAGATATTATTACCCAGGCATAACCAAAATTCAGAATACAGAGAGCCCAAAACGGAACTGACTTAATAATTGATATCCATGGTGTACTCAGATTTGTCAACTGCAATAAAAACCATATTTCCTTGCTATACTTTATATGGGTACAAATTATTCGGTTATTCATCGCCAGTTAGGTTGTATATTCAAAAATATTGTAATTTCAAATTATGGTACTACATTCTTCATATGTATTTACTCAAATCCTCGTGTTTTTAATGGTCAGCGACAAAAACTAGCCTGGCCGCTTAATGGAATTATTAGCAACACCTACGTAGTAACGTCGTATTCCATAACAAGGTATCTACTGAACGAACAAAGAACATTTGACGACCCCATGGCGGAGATAGAAGAGGTCGTATCTTATGCGTCAAGTGTCTTGGATTCGATCCCCATCCAGGAGAAATATTTATATGATGACAGTATTTATTCTGTGTGTGGGTGTTAAAATATTTATTTATTCTGTTGCCTAATCTGTCCGTAACCATCATCACGATCCCATTCGATTTTCGGAAAAATCAATATCAATTTTAAGCAGACAATACCTCACACACTAGAATTAGTCCTTCAGGATGTAATTATAATTTAATTTATTCTTCTAGTTAACGCATATGTCAGTTGACAAACCTTAATAGTGAATATATTCCCTATAGCGCTGATGAGGTACTGCAACTCATCCTCGGATATACATGGATGACGCCGAGGATAGTCCGTTACGACTAAAACCCATATGATAGCCCATACTATCTGCGTGATGCCGACTGCGATGAAGCCGACCGGCCATTTTGAGTAATATTGTACCGCGGCGCATAGAAGGAACGTGCAGCATGTCCCTAATGTGTTTCCTAAAAGATTAGCTGCATAAGTGACAAAACATTCCAGATTCATAAATAATTCTCAAGCCACCTTTGTTGTAACTACAATTGATATTACTATATAATTAGAAAATCAATATTACTGTTAGAAGTTAATAAATGAGTAAATTAGAATGATTTCATTTTTTTTTATTACCATCAAAACATGGCGCCGATAAACCGGTAGAATTAAATGGCTAGATATCACTACTTCAACAAAACAATATCTATAATTTCATTATTAATTCTTTTGTACACCGCACTAGTGTACCTAGTTGATTTTTTTTGCTGTTTAGACAACAATGGTTTATTATGTACTAATATTTTTTATATTATGAATTGAGCAAACACTCTCCGGTCCGCTTGATGGTAAATGCGCGTGACCGCAGCTTATAGACGATCGTGTCATCATAAGGATATCACTAGCGAGTCGCCAACCCTGCGAACTAACTATACTATTTCACATTTACCCAATAATTTCAATGGCTCTCTAATCCTTCAAATCGGAACACAGCAATGTGAATACTGCTATTAGGCTGTAGAAATAGGTAAGAGTGAGGTACCAATGCAGACGACATTTGTAAGAGGTCTACCTCATTAAACTAATATTATGTAATAAAAGAGATTATGTATGTCCAGCAGTCGTCTTCCAATGGCTAGTATGATGATGAATATCTGGAACGATATTTTTCATGAAAAACTTACCACAATAAACCCACATAAAGTGATTTCTTTCAATGGGTGGTACCCAATGTCTCAGGACTTGTACCATACTAGGTTGCATAGCTCCCTGTAAGGCATGCGAAGACACAAATACACATAGATATATATGATGTCTAAGATCGTTTTTTTAAATTTTATACCTGACACTAATCTATCTGACTGGTGTTTTGAAAGATGACCACGTATTTAATCCATGATGTATGCTAACAAAGTCATTAAATAGTATGGACGTGTAAAATGCTCATAGTAGCACACTTATATTTTTTTATAATTATAAAACAAAATTCAGAAAAAGTTATTAGCGATTACTTAAACTTCTGGGTGGTACAAAGAAAAATTGAACAAATTAACTCGCATTCGCCCGGCATTTGTCGGTATTATATAACTGCGTACGTGTTTTCTCCTACAGATACCTAACAGAAACACTTGAGTTATCGCAGGGAAATATCATCCTCTATTTATAGCAAAACTCGTTCTAATGTATTAATAAAGTTTTACTAACCGCACAGAATCCTTTTATGATCTGGACCACAAACACGGCCCAGAAATGGTAGTATGCCGAGGCAGGTGTGAGGCAGCTGAGAATGCCCGACGTCATGCCTGCGATCCCCACGACCCAAGTGGGACCAAGTCTAGGAGAATATGTGACACTAATAAAAAAACCACTAAACCGATTTAGAAATTTATCTTGTATATTTCAACTTGTAATAATGGTATAAACAAAAAGTTGTTTTCCGCATCATTAAGTATTTCTTCCTGCAATCACTTGACTTTGATTTTATATCTACGTTTTATTTTAGTTTATAAGTTACACTTGATCCACCGTTGGAATTCAAACAGCGTACTCTTTGTTTCTTCATATTTATTTATTAATATAATATAAGTAGTATTAATCTGTATATTTTACACTTCCAGTTTACTTAATAATTTACCGTAATATGTACTTGGTTAAATATAATTGGCTTGATTATATTACCTGTCTCCAAAATTGTGAAATATAGGGAAGCAAATACAATATCCAATATGATATGCTGCAAAAAGCTTTGCAACTTTCATATTATCCCAATTAATCACGTCAAATACGTTCTACAACATTTTAAAATTATTTAAAAAACGTGCTACAATTGAATCCGTGCTTTGATTATCTATTAAATTGATGTAATTAATAAACAGCATACTGACCCCGTGCAAATATGAAGATGACCTCTGTATGTTTGTGATGTTATAACTTTCCTTATCCCAATAAATATGTACCATATCAATAATATGTACGCTGAGGTTGTATCGCACTATATATATTAAAAAATAACCTAAAAAAATCATAACTCCCACCTGCAAACGAAATATAATGTAGAAAAGTTAAATAATAATTCGATTCAACTGAGGACGATGATTTAAATACAATTGCCCACTCACTAAAGCACGAATCCTGAATATAATTTGAAACATTTGTAAATTTAAGAATAAACCTTAAAAAATATACTAATGACTTAAATTCATTGCCAACGCGATCATTTTATTCAATGTCAGCGGCACGCTCAATGAATTATGTAACTGCTTTTCACCGTAAGCATGCACAAAATATAACTGTCTTTACCTAATGATTTAAAAAAATACATTTACTCGATTACTAGTGAATTGGCGATCAGAAAGACACGGTTTTTATTGATTCTATTGCTAAAACACCTGGATAGAATTGATGTATATAGGTACACAATTTTGACAATTACAAGTTAAAGAATCTATAAAATATTACCGCTGACTTGTTATACGAAATAACAAGAAATAATGTTGTTTGAAAGAAAGAAACCCAACCAATGACCAAGACGGTAGTAAAAACCAAAATACATGAAATCTCCAATTTATTAAAATCACTTGCAATATACATCAATTAAATATAATTTATAAATTAAACAAATTGTGAGCGCAGCTTAAAAATAGCATGATTTTAAATTAAGATAATATAACAAACAAACCTTATATTTAATTCATTACGTTCATTTCAGTACAGTAGGAATACATTTTCATATAACTTTGGTTATCTACGTCATTTCAAATGATTATCTTCGTCAAACATCAAGTTTGAAACAAAAAATTACATAACTATTGATTATCCAATTATTCATGTCAATCTATTATTATACAAAATTACATCATTACAAAAAATATAGTCATATCAACAGCCAACAGAATATTGTATTGTATCGGGTATATAGGAAGATTTTGTTAGGGCACGATAAATTGTCCACAGTAAATACTTATTAAAAACTACAAACCCACGCTTGAATGCTAATACATAAGTCCGAAAGTAACTAAATGACTTCAAAATCAAGATCTAATTAGTATGTAATAATAATACTGAGTGGCAGCTTCAAGTCAGAGCAATTAAAATACCTACAACTCTAAAATGTTGCTATGAATGGCATTGCTCAATATTATTCTATTCATTTACATCAGTGAGGAGTCGATCAAGTCAGATCTACTCTTGTTATCATAGAAGTAAAGAACCTATAAGCTCCCTAGAGAAGTCAAGCAATTGAAAGACAATAGACACACATAATATGACATCTCAAACAATAAGTGAATTGAATACGCACATCATGAACATAGATGCTAATGCAATGCGGTTTAGTTTCTTAAACGGCATATTTTAAATTAATATCTGTATTTAATAACATGTTGATGTTTTTATTTATTATTCCACCCGTTGTCTCAGAAATGTAACTTTGACGGCTCGGATTTAAAACTCTAAATAATACTTACGACTGTTTAGTATATGGCTAGCATATGTAAAATATTTTTATAAATACGAAGGGTAAGTCAACAAAATGTTGAATGAATTCCAGTCAACTTCAACGTAAAGTTAAGTTTCATATTTTTTATTTGCAAATTTAACTTAGTAGTAGATACATTTAAATCTCACTGTGACGTTTATCTGCCTTTCTGAATTTTAGACCAGTCAGTATAGGCAAAAATGTAAAAGGTTCTCGTTTTAAGTACTCACTACACTACTATATTTCACCACAATTTGGCAATATGCAATAGAGTAGATAGCAAATAATCTTTTAGTTTTAATTGCTGCTAAGATTTAAATGCAATAGGTCCCGGATGTTCGATTCCTAATATAAAATACACTATAAAATATAATCACGGTTTTGTCAATATATTATACTAATTTTATTTCTTGTAGCTAACTACTAACATTTAATGTAGTTTCCTTAATGTCTTTTACGTCAACCTTTCTTTCGATAGTACTGTTCAAATCCTTAAGGTCACCGTTTTTTTCTTTATCTTCTTTAGCATCATTATTGTCTGTGCCGAAATTCCATGGTTGAATGTTACCGGTTCCAAACAAAATAAAGAAAACCGCAGATACTACGTAAACTGATGCACCGACATAGAACACAGGACGCCACTGTTCGAAACTATTCTGTAAACACAAAAAAATAACATCTTATTTAATCGGTTATAATTTTTTTGCCTTATATTGAAATTGAAATGTTCCTTTATTTATCAAACAAGAATCATAAACATATTTTTTTCATAAGAGATCCTCAGTTTCTTATCGTTCAATCAATACTTTGAGCAAAACAAAACTACAAGGACATCAAATAGACGGTATTGAAAGATACTTATTTGCTTACCCCGTTTTTCGTGAAATACGCAGTTATCATCGGGGTAAAGAATCCTGATGTACTACCGACAAAATTGGCAACACCGTATAGAGTCCCGGCGTAGTTCGGAGCCAGATCTTGGTGGTTTTGCAAGTTGGTCAGTGTAGCTGCGCCGTTGAATCCCATTGACATAGTTATCAAAGCCACTGATAATACAGTCGAACATCCGGCGTAAACCAGTAAAACCATCAAAATTCCAGGAATTATATGTGAGAAAAGACAGAAGAATTTTCTGATTGTTGTTGTAGTCATTAAGTTTTTCGCTAATATGCAATCACCAATCGCTCCAAATATGGTGGCTAAAAAGAGTCTAGCGAGGTATGGTAGCGCGGAAACGACTCCGGCAGCTGACAGTTCAAAGCCTAGGACGCTAGAAACAAATTTAGGTCCAACAGTCATGATAAAGTAGAGACCCCAAAGATTTCCGAAATGCAGGACCACCATAGCCAGGAATGGTATTGAGGTTATAATAAATTTGAATGGTGGCGCTCCCTGAAACAAATATTTAATTACTATAATATTTATTATCAGAACATTATTGAGCTGTATAAAGAACCTCATTATTTCCGATTTTTTTATTTTTGTACGAAATTTCTAATATTGTAATTCTTTTACCCGGTCAAAACAAGTCACCTAACGTTACGTACTTAGTAGTTAATATAAATCAATACGAGTACCTAACTCCTTTAAATATGAACTACTTTTTAATGAGACACGGGGCTATCCATGAAATATCATAATTTCTTATAATAACACTAAAATTGACACTGTGCCGTGACTTTGATTCTTTGCGCAACTATAATTTTGCAAATATTATTTTACCTTCGAGCTCTTGACCTTGTCTCCAAGTGCTTCTAAAATATACTTCCTTTCAGCATCAGTAATTCTTGGGTGATCTGTCGGTGTATCTGCTGTTAAATACCACCAAAAACCACACCAGACAAAGGTAAGGGCAGCTGGTACATAGAAAGCCGATGCCCATCCAAATTTTTCCATTAACGGTCCGGTTAATGACCAGGTAACGACAGTGCCTAATGTTCCTCCCATCATTGCACTTACAAATTTTCCTTTTTCAGCTGGAGGTGCCCATCTTGCCACTAATACATGCAGAGCTGGATATATAAATCCCTATAAGCAAACATATTACATCAGTATTGATCTATCATAACACAAGAGGCTACTAATTTAAAATGACTATGTTAATAATTTCAAACAACTTAGAAATGTAAATAGGTAAAACACATATCACTTTGAGCCTTCTTACTATGTTTAACTATTGGTCTAAATAAACTTCATACAATGCCAACATAAATGTTTATACTTACACCTGCGCAACCTAGGAAGAATCTGACAACCACTAATGCGACATGGCTCAGTCGAGCCGCTACAGGAGAAATCATGGTGAGTATTGCACTAGCAACAGAACTCAGTAGGACCACATAACGAGGGCCCCACCTCTCTGCCGCTATTCCGCCTATCAGTGATGTCACTGGATAACTCCAGAAATAAGCTCCTAGAATCAAAGACTGCTGCTCGGCTGACCAATCAAAGGAGCCTCCTTGCACCTAAAAAGAAAATATAGATATTTAAATACAAAAGTCATAAATTGATAATAGTATTACATTAGAGGATTAACCCACTGGGGTTAAATCCTCTAATGTTTATTTCTAGGGTAGAGTGGGTAGACTGGGTAGGTAAGGCGAATTCTACCCCTAACATGGAAATTTTATTTTCCATTATTGCAAAAGAAAATTCAATCCAATTGCAAAGTTATTAACATGAGACCCTGAAATCGCATTTTAAAGGAGAACATTTATTTCACACTTGGATATGAACAAAACGTACATGTCTAGGTGCCTCTCTGACGTCAGTTATGTCAACATGGTTTAGCGTTTCATTCGTCAAGTCATTCTTCGGCTCACACTGTGACTGCAATCTGAATGAAAAACAACAACAAATTATTTACGTTAGTAATTTGCGAGACTGATTTTAATCCAAGGAAACAAAAAAATCATGATTTCAATCATCATGACATATTGTGATCACCCTAACCATTTAGAAGTAAATATTTCAGCTTCATAAGATCTCTCATTGCTGAAAAGACATCCGTCAGACTTAATAAAAACACATAGGTAGCACAAGTTTTACAGTTTTAATTCATATATTCTCTATCAGAGACAAAACTTCAGAGGACTATACACGGTTGAGAGTGCGATATTTGACCTTAATTAACATTAAGATGTATGAGATCAGAAACTTGAAATAAAAAGGACAGAGTACACAAAAACTTGGTGTTTTTGTTAGTGGCATTTACATACATCCGCTGTCTTTATCATTTTATGAACCATAATAGATATTCCAAATAAGTAACACACGGTACACCTTAATAAGATATTCGTTATCCTGCGTCTACTTTGGATATAAAATTCTTAATAGACAACAATAAATAATTCAATCCATTGATCTCAAATGCAAAATACATATTCAATGTTTAAGAATTTGAGTCTATAATTTAACCTAGAATATTTTCTTTCTTTCCTCTTACCATAATAACTTCATTATAATTTAGAAGGATGAATTTAGCGCATTGTCTTATCCGTGCCAGTTGATTTCCGACATAAAGAAAATATTTTGCTATTTTTAGATGTCTGTTGTTCCTGGCTGCCACAGCAAGAGTTTACATAAGATGGATCCATAACAATGTATGGAATATCTCATTAATCTGACTCTTTGATATTTACAAAATATAAAACTTACGATGAGTTATGACTTTTAGTTTGCGGTACCATAGCGATAAGATTTAAGCTCATGTTGACTCGAAGCATGTACACTACCCAGCAGCTCGTGAACAGCATGATCCATAGGTTGAACCTAACAGGCACCACATCTGAGAAGAAAAATTATCACCTGTTATCTATATTATTCAAGCATGTCGACCAAAACACGTATTTAAATTAATCCATATTTTATTTGGGACAATTTTCAGTTTTGTAAGACAACCAATAGTTTTGTTATAGAATAAGTTCTTTCTAACTTAAATATATTTATTTAAATTTTAATATTTATTCTAGCAGAATATCTAAAATAACCCCCCAGAAAATCAAATCGATTGCCAGTTTAAAACAAAAAGCTAATTTTAATTTGTGATTGCAAAGTGATAAAGAAACGTAATCTAAGCACACGTGTACATCCACGGTGGTCACAGATAATAATACTGAGCGTGTCATCAGAGAAAATTACCTAAAATTATAAATACATGGTTTTGTTACTTTTGAATAATGGGAAAGACATTGGAGAAACACTGTCTCTCAAAACAATAGGTATATAAAGACCAAGTAACTTATGCGAGTTGTACAAGAAGAGTTGGGTTGCACTTTGTCCCTATTGGAAAAAAAATATTGGTGTGATATACTATCAACTGATTATTTTGATCGTCATTTGAGCGATATAATGTCCCATGTTAACCCTATGTCCTAAACAAAGGCCTGCCTTTTAAAGACTTAGTTTAAGTATTTAGACCGTTGCTTTGTCCACATTTACATGAATTATTACAATATTTTAATTATAATAATTCAAACTGGTCCCTAGACAAATCAAATAGGGTTTATTTCAACATCACGAAGGAAGGAAAGTATTTTTGTTAGTTACCGGCTGTTTAAGGTATCACAGTATAACTTCTTCTTTTTCTTCAAAATTAAAATTCAACTCTAAGAATACAGTTTTCATCATTCACATATTTTGGGGTTTTTGAGAAGGCTTTTAAAGGGGTTAAAAAGAACTTTCGGTAAATTAGAAGAGTTGCTTTTAAGATTGGTTCTTTGAAAGTATTTAATTTCAGTAATGATATTTAAATTAATTCTGAGTGTTCAACGTGTAATAAACAGTTACTATGTATGTGTGAGTTACATATAAAAACTTACAAAATTGTGATTTTAATACCTCGATTTTCATTATAACTACAAATCTTAGAAGGTGCATTAATTTAAAAACACAATAAATATTGACGGTAGGTAATGTTGATATAGCATTATTTTGACATGTCCTATTTTAAAACCATAAATGTATAGATTAAGCTTAATGACTAGATAAGCTAAGCTCACTAGAGCCGAAATAGGTCGTATTAAACAATAAATTGGAACAAATCCTATTAAAATAATAGGAGTTTGTAGAGATATCTAGGAGTTAATGTTAGTGATGATAGACTTCTTGTGTGGTACCGGTAGAGTAGATATCACAGATTAAAAAAAACTTAAAAAGGATATTTTATAGAAATGTAAAATGAAAAAATACCCAATTATTTCATGTCAACAATCTTAAATATAAAGTACATAATAAATTTCTACCATTCAATTTGACCTACAGAAAAATAAAGGCTAAAATAATAATAAATCTACACAAAATCCCACATTGACATGAATCCGAGATAGGCGCTTAAAGCACTTGTACAGACATCAGACCACAGAGGAATCAGAGGATATGTAGAACAGAGGATTTGAACAATCATAGATATAATACATATAGTATTATATTGTGATACTAGATACCTAATCTACACTATCTACACTAATATTATAAAGAGGAAAGATTTGTATTTTTGTATGTAGCGAATAAACTTAAAAAGTACTGAACAGATTTTATTAATTCTTTTTTTATTAGAAAGCTACATTAGCATTGAATAACAACAGCTATATTTAGTACTAGATTACTTTAGGAATTCCTATTAAAACCAACCAAAGGTGTAAAAAATATAGTCATAAAATATCTTTCATCGCAGCTGCGAAGAATATTAATGATAGGACAAAAATTGTTTGACAATATTATAGAATATATCAATATCTACAAAAAACTTCGCAAGACCATATAAGTCTAACAATTGTAGTTACGTCACTATAACTACTTTTTTATATTTAACAAATTGATAGAAATGCCGATCAAAATCAGACCGTGTTATCCATACCATTTAAATTTTTTATCCAAATAAATAATTTAATATCCAAAACTGTCTTAATACCTGATGATTACTTTTTTAATTATTGAAATCGGACATTCCATTCAAAAGATATTATGAAATTAAATTAAAAAGACCACCCGGCGGCGGCCGCCACGCAGCGCATCAAGTAACTAACTCGATGAGAGCAATTGCATTTGTCACTTTCTCGAGTAGGATCTCCTGAAAATTAATACGCTTCGTTGCCACCTCAGGGATTCATGGTCGTTTTAAATAGCATGCTTATTACCTGAATATATGTAACTATTTATGTATACCCGTGCGAAGCCGGTACAGGCCGCTAGTAGTAATATATTAGTGATTCGTCTGTTGTACATATTTAACTTCCAGCAATATCGAACCTACGAACCTTGGTAGCCTAGATAAGATCACTACTATCAACGCCATCGGGCCCGTCAATGCCAGAGGGTCGCTATGTCAAGGGAAGTCGATGTAGAGGAAGTTGCCGGCTGATACTAGTCGATTTAAATATAGATCTTCTGGAAATAGCAGTTACAATGCAAGTTAACGTCAATATTGCGGTTCACCTAAAAGGTTTTCGTATACGTTTTCTATTGGAGCCATTATGCAAACAATAGCTGTGTTCAAAACACTCGACAAAACCTTGTGCGCTTAAAAAACCTAGTTGTGTTTTTTCCATTCGTTGGTACATGTCAGTCTAGTACCATTACTATAGGAGCAAATTAAACGTGTACAACATAATACAAACTGTATTTTTCAATACAGAATTTTATATATCTTAATATCATCATATCAGCCATTAAAAGTCCATTGTTAGACATAGGCCTCCCCAAGAAAGAGGGTATGTTGCCCTTAATTGCCGCGCTGGACAAGCGTGTTGGCAATCGCAGAGCGCAGCTTTCGCGACCGTGAAGCTGCTGCCCAACCTCGCCCTGTACATTTGAGCTGACTTATTTTCATGGATGTACCGCCATCTGTCGGTTGTGGTACCTTAGTCGCCTCTGGCGACACCTGGTACAGGAGGAGGTACTTTTCTACTCTGCCGGTAGTAAAAAATAAAAAGTGTATTTATTGGTCTAATGCTTTATGATATACAACATTCTTAGCTTGTTTGACTTGCGTGTCTGTCGGGTCAGCTAGTAGATTATAACTTAGGATATTATTCGTGGCGAGTTTGGCTGTGCCTTGGCTTAAAACCAAAAGAAAGTAATTTGGAACCAGAGCCATGTAGGAAAACTTGTTGTAATCCCTATAGTACCATAAATGCAGAAGTGTGCTAGTTTGTTCATTTGTTACGCTTTAACGGCTTATCTAGCAAACTAAACGGAAATTTTGCCCGGAATTGTGTATACCATGTAGGTATATGGTATAGATCATTACAAGTACATATACATATACTTGTATGGAGTCACGAAAGTCAGCTAGCTATTTATACAGTAAACTACAGGAAAACAAATTCGGAAATATCATAATGGTTACATGATTACAGTTTTACAGAACCCACTGTTACGGCTTAAACACACTTATTACTCATAATGACGAACGTGAGGACTGCTGACTGACCCAGCATTGCTTAACAACTGATGGTTGTTATAATAACACCATCGCGCCTTTAAGCAGTATTCTAGAATTTTTCAATTACTTAGATTGTAGTGTGTAAGTACAGTAAGTCACGATATGTTAATCGATTATAAAGATGAGCAACAGGAAGGTGGTTATAAAAGTATTTGCTCGGAAAAACCCGGTACAAATTAATGCACTACTACTTTAGGTTCCGATACGCTAGACTTTGGTTGAGTTTTAAGGTAAACTCGCTTCGCTTTGGGTACAACTGCCAGTCAGTGATTTAACGTTTATTAGGGGCATTAGCGTGAAATCACTTCGTATATTGAAGATATTATTTAGTTTATATGGATCATGTATGTTACATATTTTACTTTATAGCATGTGTTAAGGGCATATGCTAGTGTACAATCCACTTAACCTATATATTGATGTATATTAATATGGCTTTAGCTTTACTTCCGCCATCAATGTTACAATATACTTAGCCGCCACTATCTATCAAGGCAACGATATAACATAGGAAACTTATAAATTGACCATTAACAATTATGTAGCAAAATGATGTCCTCTTCTTGTACATGACATAGCGAGTGTAGAACATTATATCAACCGTCCAACCGCACCTAATTGTACTCGTTTGCGACACATAACAATTCAAAATACGAAGCAGTGATACGTTTTTACATATATATTTTACTAGACTTCTACAACATAAAATAGGATAGTTTCATCTATCAATATTAAATCATATAAGTTTATTATTTACACACTTTCTACCTGAATAAATACGAGTATAATACTATTTAGTTATATTAATATTAGGTTTATTTATAGTTTCGAAAATAAAATTAATTAAAAGTAATTTTATTATCTGCATATCACGTGACCGAATACGCCGGCCGCCATACTTTTTTCGTGAGTGACGTCAAATAAGTAGCAACAAACAAGTAACCTATAACAACAGAGAAAATTTGGCGTCTTTAATTCGAATTTGTGGCTTTGGCACATCTAATACTTTATTATATACAAAGCAGGATAGCAGCTATCCAAACATTTCTCATATTAATGACGTTTGCAACTCCGATAAATAACTTTTCTGAAGTGTTAAATGTTGTGTTGTTACAATTTGACACTATACTAACGATACGTTAAATGAAAGCTCATTATTAAGTTTTAAAAAAATAAATTTCAATGCACTGCTCTCGTACGTTTGTCTTCGTATTTATTAGTTTCTGTTCATTTGACGTCATAATAATAGCGGCTGTCGTTTTGGCCAGTATTGTCGCGAAATAATAAATTATAAATATCTTTAAATTATAAATATCTTTAAATAATAAATTATAAATTTCTTTGTATAAAGCGATATTATTTCTAGGAAAAAAATACCGGTTGACTATTAAATCGATACAAACATTAATATAAAAAAATGCAGAATAACCTATTGTGTCCGGTTGATCTTATTACCGTGGGAGTATAAATCTTATTCTACTACAAACATTAGATACTATTTTTTTCTATACAAACTGCTCTAGACCGCTTTTATGCATTTCGACTTAATTAGTAACAATACAGATTTTTTATTATTACAATTAATTGTTTTATTAAGGTTGGATCTGGTGGTTGGTAAGTTAACATTGTTATTACCGATTTATATAACACAATGGAAATCCTTACCTTGGGACGAAAACAATGTACTTACATTGTACAAGTAATGCTTTGAGTATGAATAATCATGTTGATCATCAGTCATGTTGTCTCATATTTATTTATTTAATATTATACATCAGGTAGATTTTGTTACTTATTTAGTATTTACCAGCCTAGAGATCTTGATAAACGTTGGCAGGGTTACCATTTTTATTAATTTGTACAAACTAATGGTATTATTTAAATGTAAATTGGCAATTTCAAAGTTTGCGAGGAATTAAATTACTCAAAACGGTGTTTTGCTAACAACTGACGAAATACAAGTTGCGGTTTTAGTTAAAAGGTTTATTTCTCGCTAAGGTAAGCTATTCATTTAAGAATTTTTAAAATGGTCATGGTATTATAATAAATTAATCAGACTAATTGTTTGTAGATTTTACTAATAGAACTCAAGTATACATTCTACATTGATAGAAATAGTAGCACGACTACCATATAACAGGTAATACTCGCCAGAGTTTGTAGATTAATTAAATTCAATTATTTAGCCAGTGTATTTTGTGCAATCATTGCTATTGATAATAATTATTTCTAAATATAATCATGTTTTAACTAATACTTAAGCTATTTTAAATACTAATCTAAACTATATAGCGTTCATTGCCTTTGATAAAAAAAACGTTAGGTATTATTTAATAAATTAATATATTTAGCAACAAAAACGTAATAAAGAAACATTCTATAGGTAAAAAACTGAAATGGTAGTAAAAAATCAAGCTAACAGTGATGAATATTCCTGTTCTGGATATAATATTGTAAGCAAGATTACATTTTTGAGAAGCATTTACGTATATTGTATAAGTTTGACAGACTCGAAGGCGCAGATATAAATCTATATTGTGCGCCAATAGTCGTGGGTTCGATCCTCACCCAGGACAAACATTTATGATATGATGATATTTATGTTAGTTCGTTCGATCCCACTCAGGATAAAATAAATATTATTTTTTCATCTGTTATTTATTTTAATAATAAGAAATATACAGTTTTAACACTACACATTTTGCAAAATTTTACTCATACTTCATACGTAACAAATGCAGAGTAGCATAAATTTGATTGGACATAAAAATCATAGAAGCATATAAAAGTATAATAGATACTGGAGTAATATCATTGATCTTAAAATTATCTTTTAAGTTACTCAACCTGTATTTATGTATACATCAAAACTATCTAAATCATCATCATCTTATCAGCTGTAGGTCATCCACTGCTGGACCTAAGCCAGAATGAATTCCAATACGAATCTTAATCCAACTGAAGTATCAAGTATAAAGTAATCAAGCATTTGTTATATTTATAATATAAAGGTAACTTAAAATTCGATCCGATTATTCTACGTTCCCCAGACACACTTTTGTCTCACATAAGAAAATACGCGCTCTGTGGGATTATATTCCTTTATAACCATAAAATACATATATTTTATTAATTTAACACATAATTTTATTCTTCATTTCTTTTTTATTAAATTTATTTTAGCTATAAGCCTTATTAGCCATATTAATTCCTAACAGTGCTTGAAGAAATTTCAGTTTAATGAGTATTTACACAACCGATCTAGAAAGTCTATCCTTACTAATATTATATATCCGAAAGTAACTCTGTGTGCCTATTACGCCTAATTTACTGAACCAATTTAAATAAAATTTGGTACACGGATAGTCTAAAGCCTTAGAAAGGACATAGGCTACTTTTTAATTCGAATAAGAGTTGTAAGGGGTCATAAGGAGGGATAAAAAGTTACATGGAAGTATCGCAATTGTTATAGCTAGCTAGTACTTGAAACTTATTATTTAGGCTTTTAATTTGTATATGTAAATAAATATAACATTCAAAGTTTACATAAGTTAAAGTAAAAAGATAAGACGTCCAAAGAAAATACTGCACGCGTACGAAGTCGCGGGTACAGCTAGTATATATATAATAGGAAAAGCTGACTGACTGACTGACTGAAATATCAACGCAAGGCCTAATCTTTAATGGTTAGAAACTTAAAATTTTAAAAGGGGTCCCATTTATAACTTGAGAAGCTCTAATTAAGAAGATTTTTTCAAATTTACCCCCTAAAGGAGTAAAACGGGGGTGCAAAGTTAGTATGAAACTTTGCTGTTGTAAAGTTACTTGCATGAAATTCAGTATGAAAATTCGTCAATAAAAATTATGAAATACGTGTATAATATTTTTCCAAAACTCATCCCTTAAGGGATTAAAAAGGGGGTGCAAACTTAGTATGAAAATTCTACGACTTGACGCGGGTGCAACCGCGGGACGCTGCTATAAGAATACAAAGTCCCAAGTTGAATGTCAATAGCGTTTTATATTTTGACCTTGCATCTCGATGACCACGCGGCATGGCCATCCGCCACCCATAGGCAAATTGACAATGCTCAATCAACCCGTAAAATATTTTTCCACGTAATGTTACCACAACTTCTTCCTCTAGTACCAAAGCGTGCATTTTACATGTAATAAAACGATTCACAATTCTATTACATAACTTAGTAGGTACTTGTAAGTAATTTAAACTCGCAAACGTAATCATATAATTGACAATAAAACAGTATTCAGGGGAAATATTCCGATGAAAAAGAAAATATAAGTGAATAATGAGTTTGTATATAAGTAACATTTGCTGCCTACATTTCATTCTTTAGTCGAATTTCTGCGTAAATATCTAATAAATATATACTTCGTGATGCGTGTGTTCAACAGGTATGTACATACACGTAAAGTCTATAGGTACTATTATTCTAACAATAAACCAAGAACATATCTTAACTAAATTACATGAAGGCAGAACCTATTTTTATCGCTTCTCAAGTGTTTCAATTACTTTATATAACAACCAGAATGGAATTTTTCAACTTCGATTATGTTTGTATTGTGTATAAAATTATAACATAACCAACATTTTCGCATGCATCAAGATAAAAATCCAATAAAATCACGTTCTATTACCTAGAGTGGATTCTTTATCGTGCCTTACACTGCATGGTAATGTTTGATAACACCGCGCCTGTGGACCATTGTTGATATTTTCACATGTCCGTCGCGGCAAAAGAATCGATCGTATTAACCAAACCGTAACTGCTATTGGCAATTACTCATCTGATCGACTTCATTTACCTTCATGAATGGAAAGATTACACAAGATTAATATTATAATTGCATCGTATAAGCTTTAATTTGATAGTATTAAAAGGAATATGAATTTGTATTAACAATCGTAACGTAAGGAATAGGTATCTTATTAATTAAACATTTGAAATAAAAGTTTAGAATTAGATACTATATAGAAAAAGTCAAACTGACATATTTGCTACGTATATTTATTACGAATGTGTTCATTCACAAAGTTATTAGCCTCGAACTATTTGCAACCTTTCTCATTACAAATCCGACCTCAATAACTGCGGGCGTGTATATGTAGAATTAATTGTGTATACTTGTTTTGTAAATCCTCTTTCTTAAAATAAGGTATACGAATTTATCCTATATCCTAGCTACTATTAAACACTTTTTTTACTTTAGAAATGTATACATAGGTAAGGTATAATCTTTAAAGTGATCTAAAATATTTCCAAGTATCCTACTGTGCTTGCAACCTATAAATACCGGGCGTTGACCACACGTCACAAGAAGGTAACCGGTCATACACCGGAATGCTAAAAAACAACAAGCTTTAAAAAACGACTGCGATTCATTAAAAATAACAAATCGTTTTACACATCAACAGTTATCTTTTGGGGTCCGGCGCTAGCTAATAAGCGTCACTTTTACAAAACCAAAAATATTAAAAATGGTTCTATAAATTTAGGCCACAGTAAATGTTATGTAAGTCAACTCTTGAGAAAAAATTCTCATAGTTTGAACGAATCTTTAAGAATTTAATGTTCGAAGTTCCGAAGATTAATATAATATTTTTTTTATATTTGCTGTAGCATGAATTACATATAAAAACCATCCGAAACAAATTATCCGAATTATACTGATAACCGCATCATAATCCGTTACATGCTTTAAAAGATCTTTAGATATGTAGAGACAAATGAAACGATCGACGAACTTAACAAACACATAGCATACAGATATATTGCTGTAGGCGCTAAAGATGGTATTCCGATATTACGTCCTTTAACGGATAATCTACTTTTAACTTATTATTATTATGTAATTATAGTATTACCAGCCGACCCAGCAAACGTTGTTCTGCCGTATAAATTATTATCATATAATAAACAAATCATTTGCAATAATAAAACTATCCTATCTCTCAACTATGATCCAACTGCACACAGTGAGCATATTAAAATCGGTTCTGTAGTTTACGATTTTTTTATACATAAAGATTAAGTTAATTACATCTTTATGTATAAAAAAAAATGGTAAGTTACTAAAAGTATTTCTACACTTGTTTTATTTAACGCGCGCAACTGTAATCAGATTATGTCTAAACTAATCACAGCCCTTACCTTCCCATCCATTTACCATACCATCTTCTAACAAGTCTTACGTTTGCGCTTAACCTCGTTGATAGGATATGGTCATAAATATTCGCTGTAGGCGTGTCGATTTTATGGTAAAAATTATGATGAAATTCTAATTTTTAAAAACACATGGAACGTTATATTTCCCTATAATATTTCACGATAAAGACAGCACGTGCAAGCGAAACTAAGGATGCTAGTCATTAGATGCACATGCAATGCACCTCTCTAAAAAATAATTCTACCGTGGCCCATGAGTGAGGAGAGGGTAACTTTCACTATGCAACGTGAGCAAAGTTTTAAAATAATTTATACCCGTTCTCACGTTTTTAAAATCTACTCAATTTAAAACATCTTGGTCAAATGTATGCAAAATTCACGTGCATAAATACACGTGCTGCTGGCAAACATCGAATATGTTAATAATAAAATTAAACAAGTTCTTCGTAGACCTTATGTAAATTCAAATTTAAACTAAAATAAATCACGGACTCAGCTAATAATTTAAGAAATCCACTAACCAGTATATGTGGACAAATTTTATAATTATACATACCTACGTCCTTATAGACGTAGGTATGTATAATTGTAAAATTTATAAAAAAATTTATAGTTTTATTCTAGTGCGAGGTAACTCCTGCGATATAGCTCCCATTATAATTACTTCTTTTTGGGGAATGATGACAAAGAGCGTATCACTACCGTAGAAGGTGTTGGGATTTATGAACAAAAGATATTTAGAAAAGTGGGTCAGCATTTCGATGGCATAGCTTAATCGTTGTTCCAAACCTCGGGACTACAATTAAAGCTAGTTTTACACTTGTTACTTACACAATTCCAATAGAAGTTAACTAACGAACACCCATGCCGAGAAGCCACGAACTAGCGTCTTATTCAAAGTTCTAATCCTTAGCCGTGTGCAAATTCTGTTAACACATTGTTACGAATCTATCCAAAACATAAACTGATTTTAGATGTGAACCAGTTAATTTAAAGCTTAATAGTAAGTAGCGGCTGTAGCCTATAATTGTTTTGTTGTAAGAATTAAAATTACGACACCTATATATCAACCATTTTTGAACAACCCCTGTAGAACCTTGGTAAATAAAAAATGTTATATTCTTTTTAAATAAGATATTGCAGAAAACACTTTACGTGGAATTATTCCATCTTAAACAATCGCGGTAGAAAATTATAATTTGGATCATAATTCCCTCACTATGGCGAGCGATGCGATGACATAAAGTAAGTAGCAGTTGGCATAATCTTCAGTTTTTTGTATAAGAAATATATTCATCACTTCATAAAGAACATGAAACAGACAAATATTGTACTATTTATATTGTAAATATTGTACCAATAGTAATTCGTTCCTGATAAATATAGTTACTTTTCTAATTAAATGACTATATGAAAACAAAATATAAGGTGCATATATATAGCCTGATTATCATCGAATATTGGAATTGGGGTGTCCGAAGTTGTAAATAATTTTAGTTACATGTAGATGTTGTAAATTATCTGGCGAAAGCAACAACCATCCTCTGCCTTAAAGTAATTTTAACAGGTACCCCGACAATTTATAATGTGATTGTTAATAGAGTTTATTAATACCTTTACACATAGTTGTCAGAAATTATGTCTTATATGTATAATATATATTTAGAAAGATACATACATATATACATATATATATATATATATATTTAGAAAGGCCATCTTTGTAGATTCACCAGTCAATAGTTCAGTAAAGAGAGCCAAACCAACATCGAGCTGTCTGATTATATATTTGGATTTAGATGCCTTAACATCGAATTCAAACTGCAGTACAATATTGGAAACCGCTAGTGTTGTCCAATTTACTGTCAATACACAGAATACGGTTGATGTTTATTATTTTCGGCCCCTCTAGTTGACAGGGGACGTGGCTGGATGTGATCAGACAACTTAAGACGTGGTCAGGTATTTAAGTAGGTCAGTATCATTTATATTTTTATTCATGGGTGTGAACGAGGTGATTATGTACAGTTCCCTGCTATCAGAAAAATGAAGCTTAGGTATGTGTTTTAGTTTATATAATGAAAAAATCGAAATATTTATTAAAGCGACAACCAATTTTAGATTAAATAAAAATAATCTAAAATAGGTTGTCGCAGGTAAGTTTTAGAATACTACCGATACAAAATAATCCTAATGAGCGTGTTCCATTATCTGAATCTTTTAAATTATATAGTTACACGAAAATCTTAAAACTCTTCTAATGTATAGAAATTCTTATTTCAAACGAAACTTTCTTAATGTTTCGTTTGACCTTACTATACAAGAAAATTTCGAAGTTGTTCATATACATACATTGGGTATGTAAGTTAATTACAATACAATTTAACTAATTATTTTATAAGCTGGTCATAAAACGGTGAAATAGGTACTATAGTCGACAAAAATAATAAAGTCCTGATTATTTGTGGAAACATCTGAAGCTACATATAAACTACCGCCTTTCGCTATAATTAATAATCAAATATATACCCACCACAATGTAATGCCGTAAATAATGTAAGGTTTCAGTTTAAGATTCTACTTACATTTGAATATTCTACTTTTCTTAATTCTTTGACGTTTAGATATTGTTTTCATAATATACCTATTTGCTTTACGTGTGTAACTTACATGACATTGTCAATCAAATGCCTGAATAAATTGGTAGCTAATATAGAAAATACCTTGTGTATTTTCCGTCAATATTGTATGTTTATAAATACTTTGTTAATTGATTTATTTATGAGAAAATCTATTTTTTAGACTGTTAATCGGTATTATGGCAACAGTGAGTAATTTTTTTAATATTTTTATTAATCCCACGATTGATTAATTTAAGTTGTTTAAAAAATAATAATAATCTTTACTCACCCATAAATTTTAGAGCCACTATCGCCATTTTTATATACTTTATAAGATCCTTCAAAAATTACAATTAATTACACATCAAAAATTGAATCACAGCAATGCAAACATTTTTGCGTACGCGGGGAAATGTCTTCAAGCGAGTAGATCGAGAGCGACTGCGTTCGAATTGCAAGTCGTCGGAGGATCGAGAGCGCGCGCGCAGGGACCGCTGCGGACATCGATTCGTCAACAAATCAACATAGAACATGGCTAGTCAACCTGACGACCCATCACACTTTTCATTTCCGCCCCGCATAATGGAAAAACAATCTCAATCACATGCACACAGTTCATTTTGTATGTAAGACTTGCAGAAACGGATCGAGACAAAACAGCTGACGATTTAGTGCTCGTTCGACGTTTATATTACTTCATCATCGCGTTTTCATATTTTAGACTTGTAGAAGGAAAATACGCTAATATAATTAAATTTTATCTAGTCGCCTTTCTAAATGCGTGTAGTTGTCATAAGTTAGAGGCGACTGAAATACCGAAGCTGATAGATGGCAGTATATTTATCCGAAACGCACTATAACTGTTTTTATGTTGATGAAACGGAATTATTTTGACAAATTTTATTTTGTATTTTGCAATAGACATATTGATGAGACTCATCGGGTGGTGTAAAGGACATTTTGAACTAACTTTGTCTATTTTTTTACAATGGCAGTTTGTCATATCATCTGTAGGATATCCAAGACTAGCCTTAGCCGCAAAAAAAGAAACATTTTACATTTCACAGAAGTTTTTTGTGTATATTTTATCCATTATTTTATTATTTTTCTAGTCTCAGGTGTCAAGCACGTCTGCAACTTTCTGGCCCATTTTTTCAATATTGATCAATCTACAAACCCTCAAATGTCAAACTGAAAGAAATAACTACTAATCAAGTAACTATTTCTTTTATGTACTAATCAAGTAGTTCTTATATGATATTTAAAATAACATCTTTTTTCTAGTTATATGCATAAAACCTAAGGTAATATAGAAAAACTGTGACTGTTTATAATATTAATAAATTCCCACAACATCTCATACATTGACTTGACTCCGTGGTAAGTTTTCGGAAGTTTTAGATTCGTCCTATCAAAGAATAAGAAAAATCTTTAGCTCCATATGAAGTATATATCTACTATTATATTTAGACACTTATTCCTGAATTAATCTGTAATATTATATACAATACAATTAGTTGAAATCCTAATATCACAACAACCATTTAGAAATCTGCCGTGAGTTACCCGTAGAATAGAATAGTGCCTCCCTCTGTACCAGGTGTCCTAAGAGGTGACTAAGGTGCCAGAACCGACAGATGGCGGGATAACCATTTAACTCGCGTAACTCTAATGAAAAGGGTGGAGCAGCAGTATCCTCATTGCAAAATTCTGCGATTATTACCACGCCTGCTGATGCCACATACACTGCCATACGTTCACTAATTACCAGTAGGTATATATATTGCATAGGCGTGGACCGTTGTATATTCGTGACGCTTAGAGAGAAAGGGACACATATTCAATTATGTCGTGATCCACAGAGTTAAACGAGAAGCGATCAAAACATGATAGGCGGCACAGTGAATCTTCGTTTTCAACGTGAAAGGTCTCATCTGATGAAGTATACCCTATGAAATACTCGCGTCCATATCCAGGATACCGTGGGCTTTCAGCTCCAGTCCTCAACCCACTTCAATTGTTTAGAGTCCTTTAAGCCTCCTCCTAAGAGTCCTCCTTTGCGTCGGTGAATGAGATCAACTCTACCAACAACAGGCTCGTAGAAATACTCCGGACGGTTAGTTCGAAGATCATTGGGACTCGTCTAATTGATTAAACTCTCTAATCACACTCTCGACTTCATAGCTGAATGCCAAAACCAAGACGACTTAGCTGAAGAGAGAAGATGAAAGTTCAGCGTTGACCTAGAATGAGATCAAGAGTTTCTATGTCTCAACAGCCTGAGCAAAATTAGAATGACCCTGAATCAGTTTAGGAACTACGAGGCACCGGGCGATGACGAAATCACATCTAAGCTTCTGAAAGCTAGAACACCGATGCTTTAAGTCCTTTAGAAGCTTTTTAACACCGTTGTCCTCGAGGGCGTAATGCCAGAAGCACGGAACAGAAGCGTAGCGGTGCTGTTGTTTAATAAAAGTGACAATGTCATATCTCCGGAACTGTATAATACCACTCTGGAAAATGCCTTCAAGCTCCTAGAACGGAAAGGATTTAGCATCAATATTAATGGCAAATTCATCATTTACTATTCGATTTGCCGACAATATTATAGTCATGGCAGAATCAATGGAAGAATTGATCACCATGCTCGAATACCTCAATCGAGTTCCTCAATAGGTAGTCCTCTACCTGTTGAACATGGAGAACAGGTAGAGGACTACCTGTTGAACATGGATAAGACCAAAACTGTGTGTAATAGCCATGTTGTAACCACCCTAGTTGTACAAGTTGAGAACTTGCTTCTTGAAGTTGTTCACTCGGACCTAGAACAAATGGTCCAGTTAGGTAAGTACAACTTCAAAAAAGATGTCAATCGCCGAACCGAACGCGGTTTGGCTGCGTTCAGAAAATTGCGCAACGTTTATCAGGGATAACATATGGCAGCGATATGTGGTTTTATATAATTGGCCCTATTAGCTAACTCAAAATAGCCCAACGAGCTATGGAGAGGCCAATACTCGGAGTTTATTTGCGCGGTCGAATCAGAAATGAGTTTTAGAACGGATTAGCTAGTTGAAGTGGCAGTGCAGGTAAATTAGCATGCAGAACTTATAGATAATGGAATCGCAAGGTTCTGGAATAAATATCACGTACGGACAAGCGCAACGTCAACTGACGTCCTACCACAAGGTGTACAGAAGATCTGTATTTAAACTGCATGATCGCGCTGAACGCAGGCCGCATAAAACCGGTCCGGTATTGGAAATCACTTGGAAAGAACTATCTTGCAATTAATGTCGTAAAATTATTAATTTACAAGCCACGCTATCCACGTATGATTTGCTCTAACATTATATATAGGCGCTTTGTTTTATCATTTGTTTATTCAATTGTTTAAAGAAACGTATTCGACCTTTTAATTTATCCCAAATTATGTCATTATATAGTTATTTTTAAAGTTTCAACGCTGACAAAATTTTAATAACGTAGAGAGCAATGATATAAAAGCAGAATAGATTTTGTTTCCTGACGTTGTTAAAATACTACTCGATTTACTTTTATCGAATTAATCGATTATTACTTCAATTAGTTTTATGAACACTGATAAACTCATTAACTTGTTTTTCGTAGACAAATGTATCAGTCTTTAAGAGATTAACAAAATCATTTCATAAATAATTAATATTGTAATTCTGCTAGTGGGCTTTGCTGTTAAGATAGCGCATAATCGAGAATATTTACCAAGCACTACTTTATCGTAAGTTTATTATGTTTTGTGGACTTTGACATTTGATTTTATAATTGGAAACTAGTTACATATCTTCATTTACAATGAAAGTTTAACTAGATTCTTAGATCTTGTTTTTTTTGTTTGTTATTTTTGTATTAATTTTACAAAAGCACTTAATATTTTTCTTAATATATAAGACTGAAAATTATTTTTTTTATTACTATTTCTGTGAATAATACTTACCAACATGTTACTAGGCCGCCTAACTCAGTTAACATTCCGGAGATCTATACACTTGACTTCAAATTTGAGCAGCAGTATGGTTACGGACGGAAATACAATTTTGGCGGAAAGTTTGAAGAAACAGGTAAGTTAATGAACATTTTGTCGATGTCGGACCCTACATAATTTCATGTTTTTATTGTAATAATTATTTATAGTGCTAAGGATGCCTTTCATTAATTTTAGAAAATGCATGGTTTTGTAGCCTGTGCTTTACTCAAATACCTCATGAGGTGAAGTAGTCTATTTTCAGATACATGAATACTAAGATAAATTATTGTATTTATAATAAAGCACACAATTTTTAGATAAAACTACATTTTAAAATGTTTTAATTAATTGTAATGAGAGCAAAATCAACATCACAAAAAAAATATATCCATATTATTCTATTCCAGGGTGTTGAATATGTATTTGGAATTGTTGGGATTCCTGTAATAGAGACAGCGCTTGCATTCCAATCTGTAGGGCTTAAATATATTGGTATGAGAAATGAGCAAGCAGCATGTTATGCGGCTCAAGGTATTGGCTATCTCACAGGTACATAATAGTTTTTCTTATTCTGATAAGAGTATATAATAGTATATAATTTTTATCTTTTACTGCAGCATTTTTAAATCAGTAACATGACATACTTTTCAAAACATATATTTGAAATGTTTTTTTAATCTGCAAAGTTCGCCTGTTTTATCATATGGAATTTCTAAATAAACTAAAATAAAGTTCTAGAAATTAGGATTAGATTTACTTAAATACAATTAAGAATAAGAATAGCATATTAGGATAAATGTAGCATTCAATTTTAAAATTGCACATTGTATATTTACTTACATACTTTTTACTGAGATATATTTGATTATTTCAGGCAAACCTGGTGTCTGCCTTGCTGTATCAGGCCCAGGTCTTCTTCATTGCATTGGAGGTATGGCCAATGCTCAGGTCAACTGCTGGCCTTTAATAGTAATTGCGGGATCATGCCCTGAGGACCATGAAGGCATTGGAGGGTTCCAGGAATGGCCACAGGTATACCTAACTATAAGAATTTTTACTAATGGTATAGTTTGATTGATTTCTTTCTTTACAGCATTAGAAATAGATTAACCCAACAGTCAACTTTGCCCAAAAAGTTTTCTACCTCATAATTACCTATATTAAATTACTTGGGAAAGCGTTAAAACCCGTTCTTTTTTATAAGAGAATGGTTCTGCTTTCGGGAATGATTGCTGTTAAGCTTATATTTTTTTTTAGTAGAGAACGCGTTGAATTTAAAAAATATAAAATGCTATTAATTTCTTTAGATGTAAATAAAAAACAATGTAAATGTTGTCCAAACAGTTTTTATAATTATAATATTCTTGGATTAAAAACTAACTTTGACTAACTAATATGAAACTAATTAGTAACAGTATTTAACCGAATTCTCAATAAGATAATAATTTTTTTGGTCCCGAAATATGTATATATAGATTGGTATACCATGTAGAATATTCAGTTTGAATTATTTAAACAGCTTTAGCTTAACTGATATTGATAAGATAATTTTGCGACAATCTGTAATAATTCGGCAGATTATGATAACTGCACAACTTGACAACTACTTATAGTCATACCACTATACATAACAGAAATTATTTCATGTTTGTTGTAATTATAATCATTACCATGAACTAATACTATTATCACGTTGATAATGATAAACTGAAAAACGTGAGTAATTATGTTACTGTACAAAAACAAAGCCACTTAATAATAATTTGGTGATTATCATAATTAAAACGTTTTAATGTTATTTTTTCTCAGACTATGATTTCACCTTCCATCAGGCTAAAAGTCACTCAAGATAAATAAAGGATATTAAAGTATCATTATTTACTTGATTTTATGATTTCCTTAATATATTTTTAAAAGTTTTTAAAAGGGTTTACGAACTTTATGAGCACTAGAAGTCTGGAAACACTGTAGATGAAGAAGAAAAGAATCTAATAGAAGAAATTGAAATAAATAGAAGCGAATCCTCTTGCATGAAAGAATACACTCTTTCCTCCTATCCGTATAAATCATAATAAAGCTTCAATTAATGTATTAAAATGTTCGATAATTGACCAGGTGGACTCGAGTCGCATGTACTGCAAGTATGCGGCTCGACCGCCGTCCCCGCGTTTAATACCTCTACATGTGGAACGCGCAGTGCGTCTCGCATCTGCCGGCCGCCCCGGAGTCTCCTACTTGGACATGCCAGGCACATTGCTTATGGTAAGAACTTTTAATCTTTTAATTTTGACCACTAAGCAATAGTATGCTTAAAGTTTATCTGTTGCAAGCTTGTTTTCTGTAATATCCATGTGATAAACATTACCATCCATCGAACATCTGTTCTGCATGTTTACTCCGTTAAGACATTAACATTCAACAGTTTCACGCAAACCAATCCACGATGGTCCTAAGCATTTATAATTTTAATCGCTCTTTACATTTGTTCGTACAAATACAATTTGTCATTTGAATATCAAAAATTATCAGCAAATAATAAAATGATGAGAGAGACAGTGTCTTTCGGATTCTTCTGCCATGCGTTTATCGTATAACATCATGGATAATCGAGACAGTATCGTTACGAAATTTCTTTAGTGCTCTCAAACTTTAGTGCACTCATCAATGTCCAAGATCCTGTCCGTCTGGGGAGAAACAGAAATAGATACGACAGGCTTTTACAGTACTAAGTCTCACCTCAACGAAGCCAGTGGTGGTGGAAGCTTTTACCTGTCTAACTTCAACCTTGTCTAACGGTATCCTTAACAGGCTGAGATAGACGAAGAAAAAGTGCCCCTGGACTTCTACAACACTGAGCCTGTTAAGCTCGCGCACCCCGACCCGGCGCTAGTAACTCGCGCGGCGGATTTGCTCGCGGGCGCCGAGCGGCCGCTCATTATCGTCGGCAAGGGCGCAGCGTACGCCCATGCAGAGGACGCTTTGAACAAGCTAGTCGAGACTTCTAAGATTCCCTTCCTGCCTACGCCTATGGGTGATATTATTTATACATATTTTATCAGTGTAATGCAATGAAAATGCAGAATAGTATATTAAAGATAATATTTACTAGAACCTGCTTTCGGAAAAGGTTGCAAATTCGAGTCCCGCCTGACACAGTTTTTTTTTTCTAAGTAAATATTACCTTTTCTTAATATCACTCACACTATTACAATTTGAGTCATTATCATTAGAGTCACAGTCACTTTGATAAACCTGACAGTTTCTTCCTCCATCTCCATCTTTTGTGAACACCAATATTTCCTATTAGTGTTTACAAAAAGATCATCCACATTGGGTCATTTTTGTGCTTTCTTGCTATCCTCGAACTGTTTTAGCCACACATTGTTTTCTCTAAACCATTTTAGAGAGTATTTATTCATAATTTTTACAATTTCTGCTTTTACTTTATCACCTTCTAGGATAGTTTCCTCAAGGACATAGTCGCCGCGTTTTACCCAATTGTTCTGTCTGAATTTAGTTGGCATACATACCAAGTACTCTTCGCCACTTGGAGTTGTTACTTCATGATGTTTATTTACTTTGCTTTTTAGTACTTACGCTATGCTTTGATTTTCTTTAGGCAGTTCGTACTCATCCCATAACATGTTTTCTTTTGGCTATTTAAGACATGATTTTTTTATTTTATGTAGTTATCCATAAATAAAGTTTAACAGATAACGTGAGGAAAAATTTATAACCACAATAACCTAAGATTGTCGCAAATGCAAAATATTTCGAAGTCAACTTCGTAAATAAAAAATATTATCTATAATCAAAAAATTTTATATTCTTTTTTTAAATCTTACTACATCGATGACAAACACATAAAACGTTTCTACGCCATATTTCGTCATCAATCCGAAAGTCTTTTTTGCGGTCCCTCTATTTTTACAGTCAAATTAATTTATTGCTTGTCACATTACATGAACATGGTGGACAAAATACAATATAAATGTGACGCCCTGCATAGGCATTGCAATATGTCAAAACTAACTAACTAAGTAGCTTCACTAACAATATTCAATTTATATAATCTAGTATAAACTTAATTACAAAAAAATTATTACTATAAATTAACGTCTAATCTACAATATAATTAATTACAATATCTAATCTACAATAAAATTGTAGACAATATTTGGATTTTTTAATAAATATTTACACAAAAACACAGCATTGATACATTGGCTCTTTATAAATTATTTTTATAATGTGATAGAGACGTTGAAATTCATGCTATTTAGCGTTATCTTTATCATCAAAAAACTAGTATTTTGTTTTTATTTATAAGGAAGGTTTTTAAAATTTTAATAAATATTTTTGGATATTCTTGATTTTTTATGAATTCAGGGATATGATTACACATTTTTATTGCCGTGTTATGAGGACTGGACGAAATAACTGTAATTTAGAAAATTCTTTTTGTGTTTAATTGGTGAATTTTTATTAGCGTATTTTCTTATAAATTTACATGCCTCTAGTGTAAAAATAGTCGTTAGGTTCAATATATTATGTGTTATGAAATGAGTTCTACAGGATTCCATTTGACCTATATTAGTCATGGGACATTTTTTTGTAATATAAAAAAATTGTTTACCTCAGACGAGTTTCCCCTCAGAATAATACCATACGATAATTTGGAACGTGCGTACGTATAGTATGCTGCTCTTTTGAGACGATATGGAGCATAGATAAAGAAGAGAATTTTATACATTAATTGTTGGATGTGACTTTTTCAATTTAGACGTTTATCTAAGCCTATTCTTAAAAAGGTGGCAGCATTTCATTATTCAAGCCAGTTTATTAAATTTTTTATTGATTTTTTTTCATGTTTTTCCAATTCTATATAATTTGAGCAGGGAATCAAAACAGATAAGTTCATCGGCAAAGAGGACGCTATGTTCATCTATTACGCTTGGAAAGTTATAAATATGAATAAGAAATAATAGGCACCCCAAGACGCTAACTTGTGGAATAGAACCCGTGATCTGTCTTTTATCTGATTTTGTATTTGTTATCTGTCCGGTCTCACAGTCTGTATATTCAATTTGTACGTATTGAAAGCAGTAGGATCTGAACTACTCATGGGCTACTCTCGGACACCTGTCTCATACAATATTTATCAAAATGGAATACGAAACTATCTAGCTTTACTCATGTCGAGTAGAAGACCTACAGCGATTTTTTTTTTTTATTTATAACATAGATATTTTAAGTATATTTGTAAATCTAAAAACGTGGAGTAATTTTTTCTAAAGCCGTTTTGATTTTCATGTAAAATGTTGATTTTTTCATAAAAAGAGTACACATAGGCGATTGGCCATCGTACATTCAAATATTTTTGAATTTGGTAATAATGCAATTGAAAGGAATGTTTTTATCTGTGGTGATCCCTTACTTGTGGACTGACTTAATAACAAATATTTTTAGGGTGTCTGAGATAGGTAGTTCCTTCTGAAAAAGATTGATTGATTAGTATCGTATAAGGAATAGTTAGTAGTAGGTCAACGCCTTTTTTTTATCTCAGAAAAGATGTTTTTGGTTTAAGGTTATTTATAATGCTCCTTGATCGGCCTTAGGAAAAGTGTACTTACGATGTTGTTTTTGGATTGTAGTTGAATATTAGAAGTAAACGTGTATGCGAGTTCTCAATAGAAGCAAAGTAGGTTTTAAAGACGTACGCTACTTCTTTAGGGTCATTGAGTGTAGTTTTGTCTATTGTAATTGAAATGTTTTGATTATTTCGTTTTATTCTGTTCGGTTCGGTATTCAGTTTCGGTGTTCATTATTTGGCCCATTGATTTTGATTTGGTTCTGTGACAGATTAAATAGATGTTTGTTTTTGATGTAGTAACTGCCTTTTTAAGTGTTTGCAATAAATTTTATAATAGTCTTTCATATATTCACTTTTAGTTTTTTACTTTTACAGCGACAAGACGTTATTAAACCTAATGTTAAATAAGTTTTCGAATTCGTTTTAGTTTTTGATGCCTTTATGGAAATGCTATTTCTTATAGAGTTTTGTAGAATGTCTTTAAAGATATTATAATTTTTAATTTATATTATTATCTAGTTGTAATATGTTTTCCAAAATGTTTGAAATATTATTTTTGAATTTATATATATTTACCTACTTCATAAAATATTCATTTTTATTTAATTTGTTGTTTAGGGTTAGAATATTTTTGATGTACTGACAATAGAAAGAAACCAAATTCTGAGACGACAATTTCTGTAACTTTCGTATGAAAACAAATACTTCTAAATATCAGATCAATACATGTGGCGCTCGTTGGACTGATTCTAGTGAGCTCTTTGATTGTTTGATGAAAATTGTATGTAAGCATTAAGTTTTATAACCTATATTTGTTATTTTTTGTGAGAAAATCGACATTCAAGTCACCTTCAATTAAAATACTTTTGGATTGGTCTTTCTTACTGATAATTTTAAGTAATTTTTCTAGACAAGTATAGAATACTTCAACCTCTCTTTCACTAATAAGGCGAGTATATGTTTATGATCAACATGTTTTCTTTAAGTAACTCTATTGCACCTATTTCAAAAACCATTTCTAGAGTCAATGAGTTAATATCCATTCGTTCACAATTTACGCCGTTTTTCCTAAAACCGTTTTTTTGCTTTCTACTGCATCGATTATATCAGTACAAATCAAAAACACTGCGACGCTTTTTTCAATTTCGTGTGGTCGCGAAATTGTTAGACAAAGTCATCAAACATTTCATTTTTCCAATACAGGCAAAGGCGTAGTACCCGATGAGTCCCCGTACTGCGTGTCCACGGCGCGCACGCAAGCTTTACTGCAGGCGGACGTGGTGGTGCTGCTGGGCGCGCGCCTCAACTGGATGCTGCACTTCGGCCAACCGCCGCGGTACGCGCCCGACGTCAAAGTCATACAGGCACGTACTCACACCAGGCCCGCTCGCTAGCCATAGACACATCCGGTCGGCTGTAGCTGGCCGCGCGCCCAGACCTGACCAGTCGGCTGTCCAGGTCTTGTGGCTAGGCTCGATAGTATGAGACAAACAGCTACCCACAGCAGTTCATTCGACCAAAGTTTTCGCAGTAGTGATGGTGGAAACAAACTAGTATTTTTGACTGTTTCGCAATAAGCCTAGCTTGTAATAGGAAAGAAAAAAGACCCGATATCTAATTTCAGGTTGACATTAGTCCGGAAGAGTTCCACAACAGCGTCAAGTCAGAAGTGGCCGTGCACTCGGACATCAGACCGTTCGCAGAGGCGCTAACGCAGAAACTGGCCGCGAAGAAAGTCTCCCTTCAGGCCAGCGGCAACTGGTGGAAGACCCTGCAGGAAAAGCAGAAGAAAAACGTCGAGTTTGTTGAGGTGCAAAATATTGCAAGTCTAGCCTGGTCTTTGTAATAAAGATTGTGCATTACATTATTCCACATCTTAAACTCTGATTGTAATGACAAACTATAGAATCTCTGGTCTCGACAAAATGTCCTATCAAACATTTCAATTTACAAGTACTTTTGTCCAGCTGTATTGCACGGATAGTAAAACTATAAATTGACCTATTTAATTTACTCCACATAGGCACAAGCGAACGACAAATCAGTGCCGCTGAATTACTACGCAGTATTCAAGACGGTTCAGGCCAACATCCCCAAGGACTGCATCATCGTGAGCGAGGGCGCCAACACTATGGACATCGGGCGTGGGCTACTGCTCAACAACAAGCCGCGGCACCGCCTCGACGCCGGCACTTTCGGCACCATGGGGGTGAAGCCTGGTTACCTTATTAGCTGTTTCGTAGTCCGCTGGGAGAAATAAAAAAGAAGGGGAACAAGATTTACCACTCAAAACATAATCCTCGGTAGTTTTGGTTAACGGAGAGTAATATTTAATCAAAAGTAAAACCATTCTCCAATTTGAAATCAAACCTAGGCTTATATACGATTTTATACGATCTTTGTTGTTGAAGTAAGAGCGTCATCTATTTTAAATGTATGGTGCTTCGAAGTAGGCCTTCTGTCCTATTATTACTTAATAAAATGTAAAAAGCACTTTTGTCAAGTCCGGAGAAATACAGAAAACAAAATGTATAATTGTATGATGTAGAGAGCATGCATTTCCCAAGAGGATATTCTTGCATCGCAATAACATAAAATATACCTTAGGTTGGTCCCGGGTTCGCAATAGCGTCAGCGATGTGGTGTCGCGACTATGCGCCTGGGAAACGCGTTATATGCATCGAAGGGGACTCCGCTTTCGGATTCTCTGGTAAGCATTCCAATATATGATAAATTTACATTAAGTATTGAGTCTTATCATTGTTAGCTTAGATAGATTAGCTTAGAGAATATTCTAAGCGTATCTTTCGTAGGTGTACCAACCTCGAAGATATCCATTAGAAAAAGAAAGACTAGATAGATTTAAGTGAAGTACTATAATTCACTTAATATACATAATGCAAATATTTGATTATGACTATCCAAAAGTGGTTAGTTACAGTCAAGTCACTGATATACTACAACATTAATTTCCATCTAAATTTATTACAGGTATGGAGATAGAAACTATGTTCCGTTATAAACTGCCTGTGATAATTGTAATTGTGAACAACAATGGCATCTATAGTGGATTTGATAAAGAGACCATGAAAGATATACAAGAGAGCGGCAATGACGTCACTCAGTGGTTAGTATTTTAAGTGAACTATTTATTTTATACGCAAATTTGAATATGGGAAAAGATTATTCCATGATCCAATCCAATTTCTGACTACTTTATTTTTATCCGAACACAAATTGAGGGCATGACGTGTGAAACTTTTTTAAAAACTAGAATTTTATGTAATTTCCTCGATAGAAATAAAATCAACAATTATTTCCAGTACGCCACCAACGTCGCTCGGCAGCGAAGTTCGCTACGAGAAGATGATGGAGATGTTCGGCGACAGCGGCCACTTCTGCCGCACCACCGACGAGATTGCTGTCGCTCTGAAGCGCGCACTCACCGTCCAAGACCGACCCAGCATCATCAATATCGCCATCAACCCTCAGGCTAACAGGAAGCCTCAAACCTTTAACTGGCTCACTGAATCTAAATTGTAGACTGTTAAAATTTATGGGAAACATCTAACCGACTTAACATTGGTTATGGTTGTAATACTGTTGCTTTATCGGATACTGTTGCATTAATTCCTTTTAAAAATCAAAAGAACAGGCTACTCAATTGTACTGTTGTTATGATTTGGCATTTGCAATACAATTATATACAGTTCCCAGTGCTTTTTGTGGTTCTTTAATGTGTAAGATACAGAATTTACATATACAAATATTGTTACTCTTATTGTGTTCATATAGATATATTTTGTATTGATGTTGTAGTTTATAAATAAAAGTCAATTTATATGATATTGTCTGTATTTGAGTCATATTTATGTCACATCACATGTTTTGTATATAATGAACTTAAAAATATTATATTAATACATTTATATTAAAAACTAAATCCCTGTATTTTGTTTAATCTGCTGAACGCAAATAAATCTGCTGGTGTAGGTAAGTGTTGTCCGAAGCAACTTAATGGGAGCAATAAGACAATCTTCACATTTTACTCAGGCAGCCGATCAAGAAGTTTTCTATCACAGTTTGTGCTGTAACAAAAAATATTGTTATTTTGAATTTGAACTGAATCAGCTGGAAAACACTTGAATAGACTAGTTCTAAAAATCTTTAATAATTAGTAGAAATACACAAGTTGGAAATTACCATATTCATAACAATTGGGTTAGAAGACTAAACCAAATTACTATTCCTGTTTAACAGTTAACATTTTTGTAATAGTAACAACTTAACATACCCAGTTTACAATTATTAGTGGTTGTCAATGTGTAAGCATCCTGGTCATAATCATTGGTAAGAGTAAGATCAGCGCCACGTATAAGAAGTTCATTGCAAGTATATGGAAAATCTGCTGCTGCTGCATACATCAGTGCAGTACTACCAGACTAGAAAAAACACAAACATCAGAGATTAAAGTCAAATGTTGATGCAGATGAGTGCAATTATATATAGCTATAAGTATAATAAAAGCTAGATATGAGACTTAAGTTAATATTCTCATTTTGTGCTACACTTAACAACAAACCCTCCACACAATTACAGCCTACATTACATACATTACACTAATGTTGAGTTACTCAATACACAAATTTAGTACATGTATTTTATGTTAACTGCATAAAAGACAGTTAAAGTTGCAAGACAAACTAAGAGAGTACATACATCATCCTGTATGTCAGCATCAGCTCCTTCATTCAAAAGAAATTTGACAACCTCATGGTGCCCCCCTGCTGCTGCTAAATGCAAAGCTGTCTCTCCCTCAGGACCCCGCATGTTAACATTGGCACCACTCCTGAAAATAACAACATACTTTACTTTTAAAAATATTTCCATTATATGAATTTTAAATAAGTAGATAAAGAACTGATGTTGCCTATTCATATTTGTAAACAATAAAAGGTGCAGATCATAAATTAGGAAGTGCACTAAATATGATAAACCAATAAGAAGTTTTAAGCAGTTTAAAAAATATATACTATGTCTGGTATGACTATAATTAAATTGTAGTCACAGAACAAAGGAATACAACTGACACTCACCATACTAAGTCCTGACAACTATTCAGCTGCCCATAACTTGCAGCCCAGTGTAATGCTGTAAGACCATGCTCATCGGTGATGTCAACATATTGCTCCAGTTTCAGGTCGTCACGGGTTATTTCTCCTCGGCCAGCCTTCGCATGAAGGCTGCAATCTGGCTGGGGCAGATCGGGCACACGCGCCTGCGTATTACCTGTTAGACCGACCTTGACAATTACCTACTTGAACCAAAGACATTGACTAACAATCAATAACATCTTAGAAAGTAGGTTCTTTACAATAATTGATAATCTTTCACTCACCCCTTTGCAGATTTGTTAAAGCAGTACACTGAACAGATTTATAAGGCGTAAATGCACTTTTACGAATTCCATTTAAATTAGGTGCCCATCTCTGATAGCCCCCACTACCACTCTTGCTGCTATCCTGACTTCCAGAATCAAATTCATATTTATAGCTATCCAAATTATCCTGCTTTTCCTGTTTTATATCAATATTTTTCTCCTCATGTTTGACAATAACAGCATCTTCCATTTTCACGACTTGACGTTTCTCAACCTATGTTGCTAGCCTTGCTGACTAGACAAAAGTTATACCTGGATATATATAACTGGTAACATAATAGTAATAACACTATCATTGATATACAATTAGCATTTAACATTCTAGTGAAACCACTTGAAAACAGAATAATTAATTAATTCACATTTGAGAAAACATGCTTACAGAACTAACTCCGTGGAACCAGTAGATTATTAAAAGAATATATTTTCATATTTTATTAGAAAATTATTGATTAGAACTATAATGATTGTTTACCGGAATAGATTAGAAAGAGTTATGTATTTTTATCCATTAAAAAATAACTTTTTCACACAGCAATGTTTATAACCCATGTTGAAGACAATTACAAATTTTATATTAAATACAATTGGGTGGTTTTTTTCAAAACAGTATAGTTCTTTCTGTCAGCTGTCGTCGGAGAACATCAGATCGACCTACCTGACAAATCTACGAAACTTTTACCGTCAATTTTGAGCTCAATACTTCACATTATGGTAAGTTGATCCGTTATTGAGTTTGCTGATAGCTGCTGATCAACCAAAACAAATTTGTCAAAAATGTACACACAGCCACAGATCAACCTACCCAAATCTGTCTAAACGTCGAAATCGATATTAATCTATAACACGGAGAAATCGAGCTCAAAATTGCCTAAAAATAAAAAATACAGATTTAATTAGGATAATCTACTATCCACCGTAAACTTAATGTTGAAAAATTATTAGTAGCTAGTCTTACTAGTTTTTATTTACTATACCAACATACTATCTGTCAACGTCAGAAAGGTTCAAAACAAAATTCGTTAATAGTTATTTTAATGTTTTTTATTTGGCATTTCATAAAAATATTAAAAAGTTTTTCTAGTTTGTATTAATTAAAAACTCAAAATATACGGGTTATTTATTCTAAACACAAATATGACTGCGATTGCTGCTTCACAACAACAGTTACAACAAGATTTACAAAACGAATTGACGACTGCTAATCAACTGTTACAACTAATGTTTGTAAATATTTTCCTTTTTATATTTTTAGAATATTCTAAACATTTATGTATTTTAAACTTTAATTTCTTGTTACAGTAACATTGAGTTGCAACAAATAAAACATATGACAAGTTCTGGCGGTGAATTAGAAGCTAACATACAAGAGGTAATATATGCTTTTATATATCGTTTTTACTATTTGCAAATTTTATTAATAGTTTCTTATTTCAGAATTCAGCATTAATTGCAGCACTAGCAAATATACAACAAATAAATATAGATAATTTACCTCAAATGGAAAGAAAGCAAATAAACATGAGTCACTACACCAATGAGAACATTTCATATGAACATCATGACTCCTTTCGAAATGCATCTGATATGGAAGACAGTCGTTAGAGATGATTAATCATAGAAGAAAAACACTACTCTCAAATAGAAGATATGTCTGTCCGACAAATGAATGTCAAATCAGTAGAAGTAAGAATAACTAGTGTTTCTTTTACATAAGTAATGTTTGTATACTAGTGAGATTAAAGTTTGTCCTACACAACAAATTCTGTTTATTCACCCCATGCAACTGTTTGAGGAGGGCTCTAACTGAGTGGCTCTCAGCCTATAATTTTGAGGATGTTGAAGACATCCTGGCTAGAGTCACTAAGTTAAATACCATTGTTTTACAGACACTATATTATAGGTGGATTGCCAAATTAATAGCGGCAGTCACATTATCATATTTTTTCTTCTGGCACATTTGACTGCTATGTTAAGGGGTTTAAGTGGTCCTGGAATGTATTTTTATGTTCACAGCACCTCTGCAAATCAACTTGAAAGTAAATTTTTTTTAATTAATTAATTAAAAATACATGTATTTATAAAAAGTATTATTTAATATGTTTACAGTACTTACACCTAAAAGTTAACATCACATAATTGTAAATTTATACTCAAACAATAAAGAGACAATAAGAAGGCAACATGCATTTTTATTTTCTGGATAACACCTAGTAGTATATAATCTGAGGAGCTTTACTATATACTCCAACTGCACTCTTTCGTTCTGATTTACATTGCATAGTCTTGTGTTTTAACGAATGAAAGATTCTTTAAAATATTAGTTAAACTGATGCAACATCAAAACAATTTTTTTTAGTATTATACACATTGTACAAGTACAAGCAATGATTAATATTTTATTTTCTAAAATCTCATAAATTATTCATCTACAACATTCAGGAACATCAGCTTATTGTTCTCAAAGATGTTATTTTTTCCATGAATTACACATCATACAAATCCAGTTAACATTTTGTCTACCTAATTCACCATATGTAAGTAATAAACAGTGATTTTAACAATTATATTTAAATAGGCATAATCAACCTTATAAAATATTTTGTGACAGTTACAAATTACAGAAACTGATGAAATATATTATACTTTTCTAGCTTATTGACAATCGAATATTTATTACGAAAAGAATTTAATATTAAATAAATTCTAAACAAACTTCTCAAACAGAATGTAAAACATGCAGACCTGTTTCAATGGCCGGGGAGCCATTGGAACAGGTGTCATCTCACTACCGTGTACACAAGGAATTATTAACACTAACATATTTCCATGGAGATTCCATATGTAAATAAGCCTTTGAATTTATTTGTATACTTAAGCCATGGTAACAGCTTACAGACTAGAATATACATTAACATAGTACTGACTGATCCTTAAGATGTTTGGAATAGAGCAGCTTTTTCTTTAAACTGTTGTCTACGGATAGCCTTTTCCTCAGCTTCTCGGCGTTTTTCCTCTTGTTCTTGTATGATTTCATCGTGAAATTTATTTGACTTTGCAAGTTCCTCAATCTTTGCTTCGAAGAAATTCTTAGCGCCGTTAACCCCGACTTGGTCAACGTTGATCTCTGTCAATCTTGCCAATGCATCTAGCCCTGAATCGGTTTCGAGTTCTCCAGCACGTGCTTTTCTGGAATTATACAAAAAAAAAGATAATTCGAATGGACATAATTATTCACTAATGTTATTTTATTAGTTTCCCTATCGATTATTACTAATATGGATGTGGAGTACATAATTAATTTGTAAATGATTCATTGAATAAAGTTCCCCGTCGTGTTTAAACGTAAATAGGTATCGAATGTTTTCCTTTAGATTTGTGTACGGTTAATTTTGCAAATGTATTTGGAAAACAAACCTGACTTAAGTAACAACCATCTATACCTACATATAAACTAGCGGTCGCGACAAACGTTCTGTCAATTAAATTATTTAAAATAACTATAGTGATTGTAATTGTCCCTTTTTCAATTTGTAGTAATGTACAAAGGAAAAGGGTCGCAGCAAGACATTATATGCAAATGTTGTAGAGTTGTGAATGACACAGAAGGAAAGATCTGGGATATACAAGCTGATTTTTCGAAAGGGAATACAAAGGGTTGGTATAGGACGACCGAGAAGAACATATTTTAATCATTTAGAAGAGGTATTAAAGAAGGGCCAGGTCAGAAGTACCAAGAATAAACGAACGTGTATGAAAGGACTAATGCGAGTAAGAGAAGCAAGAGATGTATGCCAATATCATAACAAGCGGAGATTCATAGTACCTGCCTGCCCCAATGGGACACTGGCGTGATGTATGTATGTACTAAAGTGACTATGAAAAAATTGGGGGTTGGTGATAGAAGGGTGAAAATTTAGGGGTGTATACTTTTTTTAAAGTTTCAGTTTATAAAAATATTAGACCAAAAAATGAAAGAAATGTTAGGAATAGTCAACACTTATTATTTTGGGGGTATGAAAAATAAATAGTTGCCAATTCTCCAACCTGCTGAATATGCATATAAAATTTCATAAAAATCTGCCATTTCGGAGTAATTTTATATCATAAGATACAATTTTAATGGTCGTTTATTATGTAAAAATTTTTGCCTGTCCGTTTGAGATACTTTTGCTGTCTTAAAAACGACTGGACCGAACCTGGACTTTAGCTAATGTTAGGAGAAGTAACATAGGCTACTTTTATTTATTTTTCTCACGGGATTGTCTTTTTGTCGAATGTCGTTTCTCATTTTATTTGAACTCTGCCTTGTCTGTTACATCAAAAAGAATTATAAACTTTTAAATATCGGCACGGTTTGACGTAAATAATTATTATAGTAACTAGCCACTAGAAGAATCTAAAGATGAGAGAGATATAGAGACAGGCTTTAAAATAATTAGAATTTATTATTATGAATGAAAACTGATTGAAGGTAAATACTGTGTGATATTGCGATTTCGGCTTAATGTGATGATTTTAAAGTAGTTAGTCAAATAATTAAGATAGTAGGTTTAACAACAAACCTATATATAAGTAAAAATTCCCTGAAACTAATCTTGTTGTCACCATCCTCGTCTACTTCGGAGATCATTGCCTTCAGACTGAGGTGGGTCTGCGGTGCGCCCAGCCGTTCCATCATTCTTTTCACTTCTGTCAAGTCAAGGTAACCATCGCGGCCATCGTCAAATCTAGAAAAATAAACATTCCATCAAAATTAAATGTAAATGGTAATAGGTATATAGAAATTAAGTGGGTCTCAGAATTATCTAGTATTTTGTATTCTCTTTACAGGGAGTCGTACACATATCTTTAGAACCATAAGTCTTTACACATTACACCCAAAGATTGTAAGAGCCTGAGTATCAGTTTCACACACGAGACTACTTGCGAAATAATAACCGACCAATAGATAGCAGTCAGTAGCAGACGTCACCCGTTTGTCCGTTACGCGTTATGAATGTCTTTGTGTTTTGCACTGTGAATACCAATTGTTTCCGGTCTCCCATTATAACTACCTACTTTTTAAAACGTGCTACTTTCGTCTACAAGTAACTGCAATAAATTCTAAGCGTAAGCTTCGATAAGGTACCTAAGTACATGAGTGTGGTCCTGTCGGCCAATTGGGTAGTTATGTTTCTTAATTTGGTAATTTATCCATGCGGTCATGCTGAACACAAAATAAAATAAATTCTTTTGAGTTATGATTTCATCTACAATAAGAGCGGTTCTACTAAAACTTACTTGGGTCTATTTCAAGAAGCGTGCTCGGAATAGAACCTAAGGAAATAGATTTTCGCTGTGTTCTGAACCAGGTACTTACTAATCAAATACAATTTCCGCCTACAAAACAGGTTAATAAATAAACTATTAATTTGTTTATAGGTAGTAAGTATTTACGTAATACTCGGATACAATGTTATCACAGGAGTTCGAATTGAATATCCTGTTGTATATTTAGATGACGATAATGTTACGCTGCCCTCGCCGTACCCACATGGAACACAAAAGGAACCTAAATAGGTACTCCATCACAAGTTCTGTAAGTATCCACAATGTAAAATTTATCAAACTAAAACAGCTGATAGAAACGCCTAATTTAGTATTTAGTGGCCTTTCGGGAAATACCGCTATCGCTGTCTATAATCCCTAGGACAGATATTCACTTCATATCATGCAGGCTATCGCTTACAAAAGTACGCTGCTTAGATATTTTTAATCTTTTTAGCAGAGGGATCAAATTATCAGGTAATAAAAGACAACAAGTCGTTCAGGGTTAAACAGTAGAATTAATACTTTTGAGACGACGATGAGAAGTATTTTAAAGCACCGCGTTCGAATCTTACACAAATATATGAAAATAAATATTAAATTGTGTTGAATACAAACACCTACATGTTTGTTATACCCAAGCGACAGATGACAATCTATCTAGGTTTAGGGATATGAATCTTTTAAAGTCACACATCAGTATTAAAGTATGTGATCAACGGAGTCTAAAATTTCCTGTGCGTTTTGACAGATTTTTATCTGTCGCCTTGTGTAACCAATCTTGATTTTTTCAGTTTTCGTGACACTGTGATGTTGTTTTACCCATGTGCCATGATCACTCATCATATTTTAAAATTCATTTATTTGTAGATAGTCCTCAGCCATATAAAATAATGTAACTTGTATCATCATACTGATAACTAGCCATATAAATTTTTATCTACCTACTTTATATTTCTAGTTAAAGCCATCTTATAAACGAATTAAATGGTAAATGGCTATCAATATCTTATATCAAATGTAAGTAAATAAAAATTCAAAAAAGGAGATTTGCGCATTGCGGCTTTTTTTTGCTTTAATGATTATTTCTTCGCAACGTAAAAGTTTTATGACATAACAACGTTTAGATTAGTATTTATTTATTACTCAAAAACTGCTAAAACCTGCCGATCGCATTCTAAATATTTTTGTCTTTATTTGTGGCATTGTAATCAGACTGGTTACTGACTCTTAATATGAAATGCATTGTGTGAAGGTAGGTCGCCTCAAGGTGAAGCAAGGTAAGCCGGTTACCAGAGATATTAGTACTACTAAGAGTTCTATCTGTAGATACCTACCTCCCTTCTTATATTATCCATTGACTCAAATGTTACGTCATCCACATCTCATATCAATGTTCGAAGTTAGAACGGATAAAATATCTATAGCAATGAAGCAATATGTTGCGAACTTCAAATACATGTTGCTAAAATGTACCAAAGCATATTCTATATTTAATATCTGCATATGTATTTCTTCTAAATTAGCTACGAAACGGATTTTGGTACGGTATATTGTTTACATTGTTATCCAGAGAGTTGAGAGATATTCCAATTAAACTTTTTGTTCGACCTAAAATTGTATGTACATATTCTAAGGAAGGACTACTTCCTTAGAATACATACAATTTTATGTCGAGCATGCTTAATCTTATAATGTTAAGCAAAGTGGGGTAGATCACTATAACAACATAAGTACCTATACCCATATTTAAAAGTATTGTTAAAATCAACATGTTATACACTGATGACTGAATTTCTTATTTAAAATTATACTTCAATCCTTGTCTTTATAATTTGTTTATAAAGCTTTATAAACATAGTCAATTGTTAAATAGCATACCACGTTCAGCGTTGAATAAAATTAAACAACACGCACTTTAAATAACATTTCTCAGTGTGCGTGTGTGTTAGTGCGTAAGTATTTAAATACACACCACAGTAAACATTAAATAGATATAAAATATCCATTATATCCCACGATAATCAGGAAGCTGTCATGACAAACCATAAGTTTAATGCGGTATAAAAGTGTAATTTTGATTAGAATCAAAATAAGGTGTCATTATTGTTAGAATCCCTCAGAAGATTTATTATTAAAATTCAAAGTGTTTTTCTTGGGACTGGGTCGTAAAATGGGTCTGCGTGCTATACACAATGTTATGATTTCCAAATATAGGGGAGGCGACTAACTGAGAGTTCTTTGCGGGAACCATCCACTTAAAAATAGTTATTCTACTCCAAATACCAAAATATCTAATTACGTAAGTTTTATATTTTTTCTAATGATGTTTGCATACAAACTATGCTATTATAAGTTCATATACCGAACAATAATTTCAAATGAAATTGAAAATCGATAATGCAAAAACACTTCAGGAACTACAAGAAATATTAGAACTATGTCAAACATTAACCTAATAAGAAGCATGTCTGGGAATAGCAATAAGCTATTTAATAGTCGACAAAAAGTAGGCCAGCAATAAAATGGCATACTCGCGTACCTACGCGGATAAATTTGTGACCTGCTCTAGTGAACTTTGTAAACTATACTAGGAAGTTTTGTTGTTAATTATTAATGCATTGTAGACTTAGACAATTCTATAGAAACTAATGTTGTATACTGGTGGTTATTGTACGGCTGCTCTAACATATAAGTAAATAGTGTATATTTGCTTATATTTTAGAGCAGTACGACAGTTATATAACTGTTGCCCAAAAAATTTCCCTAGCTGAAGCTAATTTTCCAAAGCGACCCTTATATTATCTTAGTGTACTTTACTCGTTTTGTATGTTAGCACATACCTCAAAGGCATACTTTTACGTGCCTTTACCATTTAACTACTCGTGTGTGGAAACATAATTATTTTTAGGGAATTTAATAACGAAGTATGCCATACATTAAAGTATGGCAAACTCTATACTTTATATTAAATGTCATCACGGAACTATTGCGCAGATAACGATACTCTTATTTCGTCTCAGTTTTTATACTCAATTTAAAACACTTTAGCTTATTGTCCACTTCGGAATGTACAACAAATTTAATGGACATTTATGCTCTCTAGCTAGCTTTTTTTGCTCTCACGTCAATTACCTCAGAATATTATTCGATTTAAAAAATTGCGACTGTTTGTTTAATTTGCATCTGAGATACAAAATAGTTTCTCTTAGAGCAAACTCGCTGTCTATACTACTTAATTTGTATTCAAATAGAAATCGTCATGTCTGCCTACAAGATAATTAATTATTACTAATATCATCTTTATTTTATTAAGTGATCGATGTATGGCTTTATATAATTTACACGTGTATGATATTCTAATAAAATTACCAATTATGCGTATAAGTTACGTCTAATAAAACCATGCATGCATTGCTAATGTGTTCTTTATGTTAACATTTATCACATTCAAAGTTAAGCGTGTTATTAGGCATATATAAGCCCACGTTCTATGGAATCTATCTATTATATTATGTAATACATATTTCGTGAGATAATATCTGATTTATCTCAAGCCATGAGGCCTTTTTCTGTTGTAGATTGTGTACCTACATGTTTTAAATGCATGTTAGGTACTCAGGGGCTATATTTGCATTTATAGTTAGACAAAACGTATTTATCAAACAAAAATTCATAGAACTTTTGAGAAATCGCAGCAAATTAACGCAGGAAAAGGTTTAACCTTCAGTCTGTATTACAATCGCTACAACTAGGCAGGCGCGATTCTGACTATGTATAGGCGACTGTTGTGCAACTCCAACACAATGCGGATTGCCGTAGTAGGTTAAGCTAAACATTTATTATGCAAATTCCTCTAGATAATTCAATACTACATTTACTTCATAAAACTGTTTTTAAGATGTTCCTCTCCTGATCTTGTCCAATACAAAAAAAAAATACTTAAGTTTATGCTTCCAATAATAACATTAAATTACATTACTGTCATATAAGAGCTAAGAGGCACCGGAGAGCGTGCTATATAAAATGACGATATTCGATACCCAGATAATATTTATGAGAACGTTCACAGTGGCTCATATCACAGTATTGCAGTGCATTGGAAATGTAGGATCTTGTTTTATTACTACCTGTTAAACTACACATCCCTTGCGAAATAATTGCATCGGTCAGTATTTCGACACCCCGACATGTTATTATTGCTAAACTCATGCTATAACTGCTTTTTTGACCGACTCTACGCCATTAGAAGCAAGCTTGTAATTCCTGTCAAAATAATTCCTGTTTTCGTCATTCCTAGTAATGATAATTATCCGTTCTTGACGTTACCTAGAATGCATTTTATTGAGGTGTACAATCGTTCGTTGTCGCAATCATTACCGACGGTTTATTCCTGTCGTGATCTAGAACTAGACCTTGGGGGAACATTCTGTTAAAACTGCTAGAGCACTCATCTTATCTTGCTTACGTTTTATCAGCACACGTTAAATATGTACCAACTTCAAGATTTGGAACAGTTTTGGTTGCTTATATCAATATAAAGTAAAAACTTGACCCAAACAAACTTTTAATTCAAGGTTAAGATGCATTTTGTCGTAGTAACTCAGAAAATATGACGATATAAAATGTTTATTAGTTATATTTTACAGTAAAATAAAAATCGTCATGTTCCAATGTACTAAATATGATGACAAATTTGGTTAACGGCAGCTGGTCTCTTGAATGACTCAGACCTGCTGTCACCGTAATACTTGTTAGTATTCCTATGCTAACGTTGTAGTTTCTTGGTATTCTACGCGGTTGATTCGGGGAAATACATTTTAAAGTGATTTACTTATTCTCCTTTGGACCATCAAGCCACGACCTATCATTTTCATCGAGTTTGACAAGCAGTCCAATTAAGTAATAATTATTAATGTTATCGGTACCATGTTCATATGCCCGACGATACCATGTTCATGTGCATTGTCCTCTTCTTTTGAACATCGGTACTATATTTGTTATTTTACTAATTCCTTGCTCCTTTTATTAGATAAACGTAGGCCAAGAATTTTGTTGAATTGATGCATATACATATTTCTCTTCATATATTATTTTGAATTTTCATATAGGAAAAACCTAAAGTACCCTACCTACCTAAGTAACCTTTGATTCTGTATGTTTACTGCCTTACAATCATGTGGTTGATAATTATCACTTTAGAAATCAAAGGTATTTCGTAGTACTTAGAAATCATAGGTATTACGTAGTTTTAAAGGTCTAAGCAATAGGGACAGACAGCGGGAACTTCCTTTGTTTTAAACATGTAGTGATCAGTTAATAATTAATAGTGTGAGACAACAAAAAAGTGAATAATTATTTCAGATTATTTAAATATCATTCTTCGGGTTTATGTTTTGTTTTGTAAGGAAGTATTTTATGATAAAATTACATTACAGCATCAATGAACAGGCATGACCTACTGTGGTTGAGTCATCGCATCTCGCACCCATCGATTTGTCGCGACCCTCGCAGCCACCGGACTTCCTCTCAACTGCACTTTGATTCGTCGATGCCAAATGATTTTATGAGTACTTGATAAATATTTAATAATTAATAAAATAACCTAGGTACATATTCCGATGACACAAAACAATCCGCAAATGTTAAAATTGTACCAGAAAAACATATTGCTTGAACATAAAGAAAAGTGATTCATAAATTTATACTGCATACATTTATGAATCATTTTCTAAAACACAATTACTAGAAGTCATGCAAAATGGTTTGTTGAATGTTATAAGTTGTACCTATGTCGACACTAGAGTAATGAATAGTAGTAATTCTTTTATAGTAATTAACGTAAACTACATTATTATGAACATATTAAATAATATGGGTAATTACTGGTACATCGTGTTATACGTGTTCATTCTAACAGTCATAAAGATAATTTAAACTATGTTAATAGTATCGACTCACTAAGTTAACACTTGACTCGTTTTAAACTTGACACACTTTGGCATGCCTAAAGCATTATTTTTTTATAAAAGAGGTGACTAATTTGTGATTAATACATAAGTGAGCATAACCGTGACTGTTTTCCGCTAATATCAAAATTCAGATTGATGATGCCGATGAATATATTTACTTCCCTTTCTTTGTAACAATATAGTAAATAAGCATAATCACAACTCACAAGTGCATTGAATTATGTAGTATTGAAAGTGTCTAAAACACTTCACAAAATGTTCCTTTCCCAAATTGAATATAATACGAAATTTTCATTTTCGTGTATTATGTCTTAAATAACAGGGCGTGAATTTGACAATTTCCATAATGATAAAATAGTCATAACAACAGTTCTCTATCCTAAGGATTTTAAGGTAATAAAAATATTCAAAGTCAATTTCTCCATTTTAGGAGATGGTACCTAACAGTCATGTAAATTCTTCAAAAACGCAAACACTTATGACACGTAGTTATAAGTCAGAAGTGTAAATTAATACCAATACGTAAACGAGACGATACAAAGAAAGAATGTGACATAAATCTCTTGTTCAATGATAGCAAAAAATTTAATCAGTCATTGATTCCGCATTATACCAACCTTCTTTGTTATGGTTTTACTATTGTTTATAGAATGGAATAATCTTGTTGCAGCGAGTAAATACGGAGTTACGAGTTTGCTTTCCTTTGCACGCCCGGGCCAATGTTTATATTTTTGATCAAGTATTCATAATATAATTTATACCTAGGTATGTTTATTTATAATACAGTTCTTTGTTTACCATTAATGTGTTTTAAGTACCTACAAGATTGCTTTGAAATGCTCAACAAATAAAATAAGAACAAATATACTAATGAGGATCTTCGTTCTAAAATTAAGCAAATTTCTTCGTATCTTATAAATAAATAAAATATTCCAATTGATAGCATACTAACGAAAATTATCTTATCACTGTTTATCGATAAACACCGATTTAGTAAGAAAAATAGAAATTACGCCATATCTATAGATTTCCCTACAGAACATTAAAAATACAATTATGAAAATGAATTATTAACAAACTCATAATCAAACTATCGTGTGATTTTTTTTTTGTAACACCACATTATGTTCAGGAAAGTTAGTTATTCATAGCATGTCGTGCAGCTATTCATTTTTGTCTCCCACGACGACGCGATGTTGTCATTTCACATAATAAATGTATCTAGTTATGTTATATTACGTTTTATTGCGAAGCAAATAATTTGTGACACTTTCACTTAGCCGAAATTAACGACTCGCATTAATTTTTCAATTTTATAGATTACGTTAACATATTACCTACATTACTTACAGCGATTTGAATACATTAATATTTTAAATTGCTAGGTACTGCATTTTATCCGTATCGTATTATAGGCACCTATAGGAAAGTAAATTTATATAATTAGCAAATTAGTATGAGGCTTTATCACCCAGTTTACTAGTAAACAAGGAAGTCGAAACCACATAAAATTTGTTTTTTAAACCATACGCTACACTATATATTCCAAGTTCCATTTTCGAGTCAGCAATACAAAACGTTTAGTAATGCAAAAGCCACTTACTTGTTGAAGGTTTCCTCATATTGTTTTATTTCTTTTCTGGAGAACTCGTGAAATTCCGTGTATACATTCACGAATTTATATTTCGGCTTAACTTCTAGCCCCTCTTCAAGTTTATCATTTATTTCTTGCCTTCTCGATAGGATTCCAGTGAGCTCTTCAGTAGCAGCCATTTCGGTAATTTGCGCGCCAAAAGTGTTATTTTTTCGATACACGGTTTGCTAATGCGAGAGGCTGTGTCCCCGCCTACGACCTTTTGAGAACTGTGGTTTGGCCGGTCTCCGAGCCGGCATCGGCAGTCAGTGCCTTCGCACTCGCGCTCCCTCGCCCGCGTAATCAACTTGCGGGGGACGGACGGATCGACGCGGATACATGCCGCGCACTTCGCCGCCGGCACCGACAGCCTAATCTTGCCGCAATCGGCACATCGACTATGCTGATAACCCTCCTTCCAGGAAATTATAAATTAAAGATATATTCTTTTTAATGTTCAATCAGGCTTTTAAATTAAAACTGATATATTTTTTGTTTATTAATAATGTGCCTGCACTTTCTATAATGTCAGTTTCTATAATGTCTTTCTATAATCATATTCATTTAATAGTAGTTCTAGCAAAAGCTCTGGGCGTTCATTTCAATCACCACTTAAAACCACATAATTAATACGTTTAATACGACTTGAATTGACTCGCGAAGGAAGAGTCCCGTATTCTTATTTGGCAAAACAATTTGTTTTCGTTGTATAGGAGCCCCCCCCCCCCTCAGATATCTTAATTTATTTTTATTTAACAATTTATTTTTACATTATGTATACAAACAATTTTATTATGATTTGTGTGGATATCTCAAGGTTTATCTTGTTGCCGTTTTATTTGCCGTAATTAATATCAATTAAGCAAAAAGCGGCAGTAAAATTATGCTTGTTTGGGAGTCACCCTTAATTTCCCTCAAGGTGAAAAATAGTCTTATGTCCATATAACAAATTTCATCTAAATCAGTTCACTGCTTTCGCTGTTTAGGCGACTAATGTGAATTCATGACAAGAGACAAGACTTACAGATAGACAGAGACACACTTTCGCATTTAAAATACTGGATGGATCGAGGAAATTGGGCTTTTAGCCATAAAACTATACCCACGTAAATAGGAAAACATGATTATGTTTATTAATTTACATACATTACGCAATAAGAACATGTAGGTAACTATTATTATTTAAGTCTGTCCGTGGCATTCTGCCGCAGAGTTGGTAACTAAAATGACTAGTCTGCGAGATATTGCCGGTTGACAGAGTATAACTTGAATAAATACCTACGATCCGTACATGGACATTAGTTTTACATACTAGATCTGCGTAATACTGATCGAGGTCATATATGTACAAGTATATAGACGGTCATAAATTTAATTGTCGTAAGGGACAATGTGCAGGTTTACAGGAAGATGAAAAAATAAAATAAAAACAATTCGTTATAACCTTATTATTTGAAAAGCTAATTTTAATCATGTTTAGGCTGTTGTTAACAAATATAATTAAAATTGAATACTCTTTTACTTAAAACTATTAACAAAAGTCAGAAATAAATAGTTTTTGCCTATATGTCCCTTACGCCACCTAAATTTCTGACCGTCGATACGTAAATGTTCTTGTAATTCCAACTGATAACTCATAATAAACCTACGAAGTTATCAAAGTTGTTTATCTTGACTTTTACATTGAGTTAAAAAATTATCATGTAGGTAGGAATGATCACGAATCGACCTACACTAATCTTCACCTTCCTAATGTTTTCAAACGATAGTTGAATCGACCTGTGCTTGCTGGATAATGATAATTTTATTCATTATTTATTTTACTACTTACCTTCATGCGATAAAAACTTGCACCTAGATTTACTTCAAGATAATCCGTAATATGTAGTTAGGATTTTTCTGTTACGACTATGTATTGTCAAACGAATGAAGTGGTTCATCAATTATGGTAAAAGTCCAAGTAACCAGAAATAATTTGTCTTTTCGACTCTGACATAGGTCTGAGTGTATCGGCTTACCTTCAACCGAAGAGAACATGGTAAAGCTGAAAGCTAAAATATTTGTCAAAAAAATATGGGTACCAACACCATAGAATAATGGTGCAGATCGCACGTATCTAAATACATATAAATAAAATTGAAGTGTCTGTTTGTAATATTAAACTAACCGCTTTCTACTACATGCATGTGAATGTATATACGGTACACATACCAAAATATATTTTTTTACAATTTTTGTCTGTCTGTCTGTTTGTTCCACCTAATCTCTGGAACGGCTGGACCGATTTGGACGGGACTTTCACTGGCAGATAGTTTACAAAATAAGTAATAACTTAGTCTTTATAACATCACGCTACGTCCGAAAGGAGCGGAGCATTGATCAAAAATGTGGCAAAAACGGGCGAAAAATTTACGTTGCATACGCTGCGAGGAAGTTTGTCGTTCGAAAGAAAATATGCTGCTCAGTCACAATTTTACGTAGACAAAGTCGCGGGCACAGCTATATACATAAGTTTGAGTTTGAGTGGCTTAACTTGTTATCGTAGCTAATATAGTACTTGCTTATTGTAAATTTTCTGCAGTATTTTAAAACAGATTTTTATGTGAAAGGTCTAGCTGGCGATTACACCCAGAAAGATGGTTGTACAGCATAGAGATAAGCGGCGCTACACTTCGACAAATCTTGCTATATTAGGTCCTTACACAATATGTAATGCTAATTTCACATTATAAAATTTGCGTTTTATCGTACTGACCACTTTGATCTGAAATATATCCTCCTTGGTTAAGAATTCTAGATTTATAAATTCATTTAGCTCGTACATTTGAGTTTTGACAACAGTCAATCATTTGTTTTTTCCTCATTACTTTTTTCTTTGGCATCGCTTACTACCGCACAATGGAAAACATGTAATATTGTTTTCTGGATATTCAGACCTTCAGAACCAACCTCGTGGACGACGGAGACTAAGGTGGAAAATTAAAAATAAAAGGCTATTATGAAAGCGGATCCATCACAAAACACTTCAGAGATAGTGACAGGCTTTAGGGCAACTAGAGACAAAACTACATTAATCCAATTGAAGCAAATCGGGAACGTAAAAAATGTTGTACTATGGGTAACCTATAAATTGAGTAAATCGAATTTGGAAACGCGCCGACTGCTGTTACTTTGCTCATTACTTGTGATGAAAAGTGGATACTGTATGATAATCGGAAGCGCTCGTCGCAATGTCTGGACCCTGGGGATCCGGCCAAGTCCTCCCCTAAGCGATCATGTACTCAGAAAAAGTTACTAGTGAGTTTTTGGTGGAGTAGCGCCGGTGTCGTCCACTTTAGCTTTCTAAAATCTGGCCAAACGTTGCTGACTATAGATATCGGCCGTAATCAAACGATTACGGCCGATATCTATAGTCAGCAACTGAAAACCATGAAGGAATAACTAGCTGCTTAAACAACCGAGATTGGTTAATTGCTCTAGGCCACTGCTGCTTCACGACAACGCAAGACCACACACTGCACAAAAATAACATCCACTAAGTTAGATGAGCTACAATTGGAAGTATACATCCCGGACCTTGCTCCAACAGATTAACTACCATTTTTTCGGGAATTTGGACAACTTCTTAGAAAGAAAAAATGGGATTCAACAGAAAACCTTTCTGTTGAATCCCATTTTTTCCTTCTATGTAAGACACATGGACAATAGAGTAGATGTCGTATTTTCGTATTGTCGTATTTCGAGCCGGCAACAATCCCCTACTCACAATCGATATAGATCGTTTACTCCAAAGAAGAGACTGCATGACAGTAAGTTATTATAGAGTATAAATAGTAGTATAAAGTGTAAGTAATATTTAAACCACTTTTTTCCAATGAATTATTCCAGATAATGCTCATGTTTGCTTTCTACCATCGTACGCTAAAAATAAGGAAGGAATATCGTCAACGGCGGGTAATTCATCCGCAAATCTAGAAATCAGATATTGTCTCACCTGAAACAGTGTAGCTCAAATGTACAGGCTTGGGCTATTCCAGTCGCGAAGATACGCTCCGCAATTACCCCTACGCTTGGCAATCGCAGCAATTATGATCCAAATTCCTCATTTCTTAAGGAGGCCTACGTTTAATAATGGACATCCCCTGATTGCAATGATGATGATGATGTAGAACTATTTCAAAAGGGGGTAAAAGTAAAACTGCAAAACAGATTTTTAAAGCGAAGGTTATATGAGCGATTATATAAGGTAGATCTCGAAAGAAAAACTATACAGATTTTAGAAATTGTCTGATGCGGTCGACTTTTAACTTATGACTGAATGTGAAAATATATAAATAATAAACCAACTATATACGGCCTCAGAACTGGGTTTATTTAAATTTCTAAAATTCTAGGCCAATTTTTAAAATGATTTCCGCAACGTAACCGAAATGTCTAACAAAAGATATTAAACGATATAAAGAAAGCAGTAGTTTATTAGGAGTAAATGCGTTAATGTTTGAAAATATTAAATAAAAAACGGAAACTCCGATAATAACCTATGATATCAGTAAACATTGCAAGCACGGAACTATCTTTACAGACATGTGTTGTAGTATGTAAAAAAGTTTTTTAATTAATACTATTTAAAACTTTTTGTAATCATAATTTTCCTATTTGTAAATTGAGTTAACAATAAACAGTTTGAATTAAAAAAAAACAGAATAGATCTATAACTTTAAAAGAGTCATCCATACTCGACAAGCACTTTACATGATTTTTATATTACCTTTTTATTTTCCTAAATCGTACAGTTTTCTTTAGAACATTATCAATGTTCTAAAGAAAAACTGTAAAAATTATGATAGCCACTGCTTACTCGTGGCGAGCAACTACCACCATCCTAAGATCGTCACCATTTTGCACGAAGCATTTACTTCGCAATATTACACATTTATATAAGATTACATGTTACTATGCTGAAAATGTTGAAATCTATACATTAATAAATAATTATTAGTAAGTGATGTTACTTTCAACAACAGTTTTTTTTTTCGCACAAATTTAATGCTGGACTATTAAGAGACGATAAATGCCACCGGAGGTATCGGCGAGGCCGCTCATTGATAAGCGACTCTATGCTGATCGTATATAAGCAATGCCTGTACTTACATAGTTAAAAAGTAGACGAAGTTACAAAATTTTTAGCTTTATGTCAAAGAATAAAACACTGAATTTTGGAAAATAATGTCATTATAATTTGGATGTATGAATAAAACCGTCGTTTTACACTTTATACACACACGAAGCCGGGTACATAATGTAGTACTTACTAGTGACTATAATATTCCTTTAGTATAATAGTATTTAAAATCCCATGAGAGAAAAGGTGGGGTAGAAACTCACATACCTAAGTAAGTAGGTGACATTTCTACGAATTCATATGAAATTTAAATATATCTATATGTTTAATAATTATGCGTAGGGTGCACCCTTTTACTCAATTTAATAATTGAGGCTTAAGTCCCTTGGGTATCCCATTGTAAATTACGGCATCTACCAAGCCCAAAATTAACAAACCATTTGGATTCACCAGTCAGTAGTGGGCACCATGAGGCGACACTCGAGGTATGAGTTTAATAATTTTTTATATTCCATTGTTGATTAACAGCCTTGTCTAGTTAGAACTTACGACTACTTATATTCCTTAGAAGTGATAGTATGAATAAAGAAGCTGATCCAGAGAAAAACAATGAAAAACAATACGAATATCCGAAGAAAGCCAAAAAGGAAAAACGTAACATTATTAGAGATTACTTGGTAGATTACACTGCAAATTCTAATCTACATGGTCTTAAGTATATCGGAGAAAAAGAGCGAACGCCTATTGAAAAGTGAGTATATACTCAAGCAGAAAATCGTGAATTAATCGGGCTTTAGATTATAGTCAGATTAAAGTGCTTAAAACAAATTGTTAATTGTAATGGTATCTTTCAGGGTATTCTGGTTGTTTGTTTTCATTTGCTGTGTGGTTCTTTGCGCCGGGCTTATCAGAAAAGTGTGGATCAAATGGCATGAAAGTCCCGTTATTGTGAGCTTCGCTGAGAACACTACCCCTGTCTGGCAGGTACTCAAAGTCTATTAAAATATCTTTAAACATACTGCTAGTTTTTAGACAAAATAGAAAGTGCTATTCTAACTATAAATTCTTTTACTACGTTACCACACATTTGACATAATTACGTCAAACATGAAATTCAGGAATTAACATATGAAAGAAATTTGTTTTTTTGAGCAGATCCCGTACCCGGCCGTAACTTTATGTTTTGAAACAAAGTCAATGCAAAGCAAATTTAACTTCACTAAAAATTTTCATATCTATAATAACACCAAAACGCGCGCTAATATGACAGAAGAGGAGTAAGTATATTTTTGTAATATGATAGAAACATAAAATAACTTTCAAGTTCATCTTGTAGTAGTACCATAAATAATTTTCAGCCGTAACATGTTTGAAGACTTAACTTTAGTGTGCGACGATCACCTGGCTTTTAGCACCGGTCGGAAGTATTCAAATGGGACAGAAACAGTAGAAAACATAAAATCGGTAAAATTTCAATTATATTTAATGAGTTAAATTCATAACTATATTGTCGTCTGTTGTTATCTTTATATCGCTTTGAAATATCAATAATATTTAAAAACAATTAGTGGACGTTGTAGAAAAATTAAACTTGAATAGTAATTTGAACCCTTACTGTGTCAGTAAAAAGGAAAGAAAGACATTGGAAAAGTTGTGTAGTTACCTTATTGCTTAAAAAAAATACCATTATTTACCACTATTCGCCTCTTGACTGTTTACGTTTGACATAATTGAAACAACAATAGAATGAACCATACATTATGCACCAAGGTACTTAAATGTAAAAACTAAACTATATATCTATTAAAATTATAGGTAACGCCAAACATAAGTCAAGTATTCTTTGGTTGCAAATGGAAAGATGTGGGCAAAGAAACATGCGAAGATCTTTTTTCTCCGATTTTGACGGAAGAGGGATTATGCTACACATTCAACATGCTTTCCGCAGAAGAATTATTTCGCGTGGAAAAGTATAATAATTTTATTATTACTACATTCATATCGTCAAAAGAAATATAACTATTAATTTTAGCTTCGTTGATTTAAAAATAGGATGATGACCTTCTTCGTTATATAAGAATTTGTTTTATTGTGGTCCCTTTATGTGGACTTCAAAAGCAAAATCATAGTTCGTTGTTTATTGATATGAATCTGTTTTCACATTATAGATGTCATTTCAATTGTATATTTTTTATATTGTTTAAAATTACATTTAATTAAGTTCAATAAAAAAAGTAAAATTGACTATCAAGAAAGTAGAGATCTAGCTATCCGGAGCATACCCAAAAATCGAGTTGGATTTCATCATTTTATCAGAAATAATTTGACATTGTTGTATTAATTATCTAACAAACTTCTTAGCTTACATAGTGACTATCCATATTTGGAGCTGACATCAGCCCTTCCAGAGAATATCACATCGTCTTGGAATTTGGAAACTGGGTATCCATCAGACGCTCCGATTGAAACGTACCCTCACCGAGGATCTGTATGTATTGTAAATAAAATGGCGCAAAAAAGAAACAAGTATAACTGCTTGTCACAAGAAAACTATAAAATTACAGGGCTATGGCGCTAAGGCAGGCGTTACATTTTTGATGAAGAGCAAAGAGATTGATTTAGACTATTTGTGCAAGGGTCCTGTTCAGGGTTTTAAGGTAATTAAAAAGATAAGGAAACAGTAACCACTTTACTAAAGACTTATATGCTTGCTATCACAAAATTTCTTATGTTAATTTGTAGATCCTATTGCATAACCCTGCAGAGTTACCGAGATTATCACAGCAATATTTTCGATCGCCTCTCTCTCAAGAAGTTGTGGTTGCAGTTAAACCCAAAATGATGACCACCTCAGATGGACTTAAACCATATGCTCCTGAGAGGTTAAACTATCTTTTTGTTTTATTTTTAAGGATAGGTACACGTTGACCTCTCGCACATCAATATTCGTATTTATATATATATAGCAAAAAGACAATGTTTTTTTTTATAATAAAGGTTGCACAATGTAAAAGTTCTTGGAAAACGAGCGAATTGTAGTGAAAAATACATGCCTGCAACATTTTGTAGTAGAAGTTTTTAATTTAGATACTCTAACTGCCTAATGTAATCATTTTGTCGTTTCTCTGTATTCTTTAGGCGGCAGTGTTATTTTCCGTACGAACGTTACTTGAAATATTTCAAAATCTACACCCAGTCTAACTGCGAAATGGAATGTCTTACTAACTTCACCTATGCTAGATGTGATTGCGTACACTTTGGCATGCCACGTAAGTTGTTAAATGCAATACTAGTTTTTATATCTCACGAGTCTGTACCATTTTTAATAGGAGGATATCGTTTATTAATTAGTTTTTTTTTATTTAATATCCTGTTTAGTTATGAGTTTTTATTTTGGTATCCTGTAATATTGAGACCTTGATTGTAGTTGTAGCCCTAAGTCGGTGCTGACCCATGTCTTGATAGGGTAAACCAAACAAGGTGCCCCTGGATTTATCATCATTAATTACAGTGCTTGATCGAATTTCCCTTGCATATTGGTCTACGTCTATATTAAATAAAATAAAAACAACACAATTGATTCTATTTTTAAGAATTTTTTTTATTACAGGTGGGCCTGATATGAACGTTTGTAATACTGCCAGTGTTAACTGTTTAAAAGAAGCAAGATGTAAGTTACAACTTTTTTTAAGACTTGAAAATACTAATTCATCCGGATCAGAATAACAGAGGTTAATAATTAAGTAACAAAGCACGAGTTATGAAATTGGCATTGAGATGTTTGGCATCATAGTTTGTTTTTAATAAATATTTTTGACATTACAAAGTTTTACATATAACGTATATTACATAAAATCATCCCAAAATTAGGACAAAAAACTATTAAAATAATTTTAAAGCACGTGTTTATGAACACGATTTTCGATTTATTTAATTAGACTGCATAATTAATAAACACACTTCCAGTGGAACTCGTGATAGCAGATATCGAGACAGGTCTACATATGAGTACACAAAATGATACGATAAACGTGGCTCGCCAAAAGGCAAGTCAATGTAAATGTCTCCCAGCGTGCACCTCGATAGAATACGAGGCGGAAACCTCGCAAGCGGATTACGATTGGAAAGCCATCTATACTGCGTTACGATACCGAATACCGGAGGGTGAGGACGAGTAAGTTACCTCCACCCGATAGCATAACTTCTAAAAATGCCTCCCGCCATCGCTCGCTCACTGACACTCCTCAATCACAAACACTTTACACACATTCTTTTCATAGAGCAGTAGATCGCGTTCGTTAGCGAACACGTGCAGTCCCTGCCCTTCGACTAATAACTCCACTCACTAAGACTTCCTCCTTTGCTAATAATTTTAAAAATTAGGTCCTTACATATGAATTTGGTGATTTGTACGGAAAGAATATAATGGCAATCGATTTTGTAGAATCTATTTAATAAGTCAGAGGATTCACATTTGTTATATATGCACTTTTTAGCCATTTCATAGGTAGTTATTTGATCTCTTTACTAAAAAAAACCATGGGAGCGACTATCAATAAATTATTTGAAGGTGGTTTGGGAAGCACGGTTGGGATTGTCCAAATTCCGGAAAAAATTGAAATCAGTTGGAAAAAGGTAACACGGTGAATGTCGCAGAAATTCGAATTGTAGCTCATCTAACTTAGTGGATGTTTGTTTTGCAGTGTGTTGTCTTGCGTTATCATGAAGCTGCAGAGCGATTGACCAATCTCGGTTGTTTAGCAGCCTAGCTCTTCCTTCATGGTTTGTAGTTGCTGACTATAGATATCTGCCGTAATCGTTTGGCTGTCCTGTAGCTGTGGATGACACTACTACTGCAAGTCCACCAAACACATACAAGTAACATTTTCTGAGTAAATTTTCGTTTAGGGAAGGATTTGGCTGAGTCTCCAGGGTTCAATCATTGCAGCGAGCGTTTCCGATTATCGTACAGTATCCACATTACATCACCATTGATGAGCAAAGTAACGCAGCAGTCGACACGTGTTTACAAGCTTGATTCACTCAATTTATGAGGTAATCCCGTTCAAGTATTCTTGATTTGCATCAAGTGGATTATTACAGTTTTGTCACTAACCACGAAGCCTGCAGTTATCTCTGAAGTGCTTTGCGATAGATCCGCTTCCTTAATAGCATGTAATTCTTTATTTTCTACTTTGGTCTCCGGCCGTTCATGGGGTTAGTTTAGAAGGTCTAATTTTCCAGAACGAAAACATAAAAACCAAAAACGTACCGTGCTTTCTTTTATGACACCAGCGCCGTACACATCATTAATCCTTCGAGCTGTTTATGCAGCACTGGTGCCTCGGTACAACTCGTAGATATACTGATATTTCATGTTTTCCATTGTGCGGTTAATAAGCGATGCCAATGAAAAAAATACGGTGGAAAAACAAATTAAAGTCCGTTTGGAAATTCAAATTTACCTACCAGCTAAATAAATTCAAATTTATAGATTTGTATTTGTAATTCCTAACTATGAATTTCAAAGAAGATCAAAGTGGTTAATTTCATCACAACAAAACGCTAATTTCATATGTAAGCACTTAATTAAATGTGTGTATGTGAAAATCTACAGATATTATTTGAAAATATAAAAAGTAATTAATCACAAAACGTTTGTAAACAACAACGTTCAGGGGTTTATAGTGTTGTACTAAACATGAGTCATTATCAATACCAAACACTTAATAATAAATTCACACACACACAACATCTCAAAATTGACCGAGATAAGTCACTTAAAAAACTGTTACGGACATCAGAAAACACAGGACTCAGAAAGATAATACTTAAATACATATTTAACATACTGACACAGAGCAAACAGAAATATTCATCATATGTCCTAGGTGGGTATCGAACCCACGACCCTTAGCGCACATGTGAGGAATTATCATCTGCGCCATCGAACATGTAGGTTGAATAAAAATATAACCTACCGTACTTGCTTACAATATAGCATTCTTTATTTTTAGGATGTCTGTAGTTTAGATAAAGAAAAAACGTTTATTTACATTTAAACGAATAGAACCAATTACATAATTGCATCATTTGACTAAGAATTAATCAACCCAATCAAAATTTACAACAGAGTTAAGGAAAACCTCCGTTATAGTGGATATAACAAATATCAACATTTTCCATGTAGCTATAGGTCAAAATCTTGACACTTTGCACAATTGTGAAAACATTGCTCACGTTTCATAAAATCATTTTAAAACTAATTACTTGTGCATTTAGTTGGTGCAAAATAGATCTCGTTTAAACAATAAACGGTATAAAACGTTTACTGCAGCGTTAGAAATGTAATATCATGTTGTCATTGGGCTTAATTATTAAGTTGCCAACTTACATACGCGGTGTTAGAATTTATGCGACGAATGGTAGCCAGGTATAAGCCAGGAAGAAGACGTTTCAACAATTATGATAATTATAATGATAAATTGCATTTGCATTTAAATCTAGGAAGTAGGTATGTATTAATGACAATAATTATAATGTTTATTTCAGTATGATGTACGCGCGTGTAATGGTGTTTTTCAAAGAGCCACAGTTTATAACGTCCCGAAGATCGGAGTTGTATGGGCAAACAGATTTCCTTGCTAACTGTGGAGGCCTGCTGGGGCTCTTCATGGGTTTCTCAATATTAAGTGTTGTCGAAATTTTGTATTTCCTATCATTAAGGTGAGATATCTTTAGTTACCTTGTAATAAATCGAAAATGCTTAGGGGTTAACATAAATACCACATGACTGACACCATGCAACAGGTACGTAGTGTGATTGATAAAAAGTAATTAATATTGCAGGCCCTTCTTTAATACCTCTTCTACCTCGTTAAGATATGTTCGCCTCGGCCGTCCCATACCGCTCTATATATTTGTGCAGTTATTCTACTTTCATCCATCCTTTCTCAAAATCCAAACCATCTCAACATTCTCTATTGTTGTAACAACATCATCTTTTACCGATTTATTTTTTATCGATCTCTTGTCACACTATTCTTTAATCTATCTCTCAAACTCGTACAATACATATTTTGAAGTGCTCTTATTTCAAGAGCATATTTTCTACCCGCTTGTTTCTTCTGCCCTACCCAACATTCGCTACCATATGTCAGTTTGGAACCAACACACCTCTATGAACAGCCAGTCGTGCCCTTTTTGACACATTTTGGCTGCCTATAAAAGCATGTAAGCCTCCATTGACACTATTTTCTCCTTTCACTCTCCGTTCAATATCTTCTCCATACTTTCCATCTCTCATAAAAACACTTCCCAACAAACTCTTTTACCCGTTCAATTTTCATGTCATCGATCACAATTTCACAAATTGACATACTTTCGTACTTTTCAATCACGATCACGTTCCTCTTACTTACCTTTACTTTGATACCTTTCCTTTCAAAGGAATCTTGCAAAATCGTTATCATCTTTTGCAACTCTTCAGCTGACAATAGTAACAGTACTTAATTATCAGCGTAAAGAAGACATTTGATGAGTAACCCATTCATGCTTAATCCACATTTACTGGCTTTCTAATCCGACAAACAGACGATGCTACACATCCCTGCCTGAGACCTCTATGGATGTCAAACCATTTAGTGTAGGCACCGTTTAGTCTTACGCAAGCACAATCCTTGTGAATAGATCGGAATGCCTGAATCAGACGGTCATTCACCTCATATACAAACATAATCTTTCACAACTCCTTTCACAAAACTATTTTTAAAGCATCTTCTAAGTCAATAAAAGCTCAGCGGCAATGCACTTTTCGGCTATGCAGCGCAGGGAAAATACTTGAATCATGCAGGAATGGGATTCCTTTTTTTAAACTCACTTGTACATCCCAGATCTTTTCTTCATCATCATTCACAACTCTTTTTATTAACACCTTTGCATACAATTTGTCGACGACGCTGAAAAGGTTGATGCGGCGGTAACTTTTGCAGTCTCGCTGCGACCCTTTTCCTTTGTATAGAGGGACAATTACCGTTTCGCACCAATCATTTGGTACTTTGCCTGTCCATCAGCACAGGTCGAATAGGTAATACAGCTGAGTAACTACGATACCTTCTCCAGCCTTTAGCATCTCAACAGTCGCTCTATCATACCCTGCAGCCGTCAGCTTTCATACTTTTTTGTGCACTTAAAATCTTATTAAACTCATCAAGGGTAAGGAGCACCAAGAATAAACAAGCGTGTATGAAAAGATTAATGTGTGTGAGAGAAGCAAGAGAGGTATCTTAAGATCGAAACAAGTGGAGATCCATAGACTCCGCCAGTCACGATAGGACACAGGCGTGTTAATATTTGGTACGCTTTTAGTAGTAGAACACTTGCACTCAATTGTCAAACATGGTCTAATCTATCGTAGTAAAATCAAGGGTGTACTGAGGTAATATTCTACTCCACCAGTACGGCTTCTAAAAGCTTATATTTAACTTGCAATGTAAGTATGTTATGTATGTACGTAAATATATACAGGTGAAATCTTGCAACACTGAAGTAGACATCTTCAAGCGATTGAGCTGAGCTTTGGTATACTCGTTACGTGTGAATGACAATGCTAAGTTAACTGCGTGACGTCAGTCTAAATCCTACATGGCGGGACGCTCCAAGATGGAGAATATATATTTTTAATTCTTTTCTAAATTATGGGTATCAAATAAACTAATATGACTTAGCAAATATTTGGTGCTTGCATTTGGTTCTGTCTTATTTAAGGTTGGCGCTATAAGTGCTGGAGATGCACTTGCCGTAGCGCCAGAGAAGACGAATCACACGGGAATGCCTATAAGCTCCATATATGCTTGTATGTAGCAAATCTGTTGCATACAGCATGCTTTTGATCAGCTTGCTTTCTGAATGCTGTGTAGTATAATTGATATGTATTCTTAGATATTAGCATTGAATAATATGAGGATTTTATCTATATATACTAATCTCTTTTTTCACAGGTTATGCTGCTTATTATGGCGCAGAAAGGATAAGCGTCTTGAAGCAAAAAAATTAAAGAACGGGAAAAACTGAGTCTTTTCACATTAACTTCAATTTAAACAAACTAATTACACGTGTTTACATTTTATCAACATAATATTTATTGATATATTACATATTACGAGCTAGGCATGTAACGTAGAAAATAAAGTAAAGTTACATGTAAATTAAATAAAGGCGATCTCTGAATTTTTAAATTATTTACATATAGGAATTGTTTGCAGATCTTCGGTTGACGTTCTTTCTTCTCTCAATCTTCGGTTTTACATGCAGTGTGATTTACGCAAAAATCATTTGTATAAATTTTATATAATTTATGTTTTTAAAGTCTCTCAAATCTAAAACGTTATAAATAACCTACAAATATTTTTGTAAAAGTTAGCGAGTCAGATATACTGCAAGGCAATGCAAAATGTTTAACATAATCAGAACGTAAAATTGATTTCTATAATACCTACATTAATTTAAAAGTAAATTTATAGCAACGTAAAAAATTAAACTTGTGTAATTGAAACTTTTGCATTACAGACACTAAGTACCAATAATTGTACTTTAAAATCAATAAACTTCAATGAGAAATAAGGATTTTTTATTTTCATTGCTAAATATAAAAAAAATCTACTCAATGGGTATACTTTTCACATACGTGCATTAATCCACATAATGCATTTTTCAAACAAACCGAAAATCTTTAGAAAAATGCTTATAGATAGCACGTAGCATTTCTTCCTCTATTATACTATACTAGAAATAAAATACATGGATATTACTGTAATACTTTTAAAACATATTTTCAAATCAATGCATTAAGAAATAAACAATTTCTGATATCATAATTTATTTTATTTATACTGTACTAGGACCACTTGGTTTTTTCTTTGGTGCATAGCCAATTCTATTGTGAATTTCTTCGGTTGTTTTGGTTCCTGTGGCTAAGGATTTAGGTGTGTCCTCTTGCATTTCTGAAGCAACTGAAGAATTGTTCGCTTGATCCCTACGAAAAGCTTCATACTCTTGCAAATCATCTAATTTTAATGTAATTTCTGTCAACGGTCGTCTAATCATTATTAATCCTGAAATAAATATATAAACATTAATATAGGTCACTTAGATTATGAAATTTCGTTTTAAAATCATTCAAATTAAATTAGTACACGTGAATGCTACTTTAATCATTACGTTTTGAACGTATCTTTTATTGACTTTAGGTTGGTAGAACTGAAGTTAGAGTTGTAGGCAAATATTTTTTTATAATATCGATATTAAGTATCTCAAGAAACTCTTTACGACAAATTTTAGAAGTGTCTTGTAATTAAATGTCTTAAAGTAGTATTTTTATAATTATCGGTATACCCCAGTTTACTAATTATAATAAACTTAAAAATGGACTTTTTAACATTTAATTCATATTAAATATTTAAATTCATGAACGTAAAAAATATGATGAAAAACACAATTTATAAATATATTACAATTGTTTTTCAAATTATTCAGTATAAGGCACATGTTTTAGTAAGCGTTCACATTACCAGTCATAGTCATAATTCAGAGAGAGTTATACATTAAAAAGTAATACTACTACATTTACTATTCGATCTTCTACTACAAAATAAAAAATAGAACCATTTTAATTAATGAGTCCAAAATTAATAAGACGATATTGTTATGGTGATTTTATAACTATTCCAAGCCATATAAGTGACGTAACAAAGAAATAATTTAAAGCACAAAGCTATCAGTAAACTTGAACCTAACATTTGAAAACAAACTTTATAATAATTTAATATCACATGTACATCACTATTAATTGTAGCGTTGGCAAATATACGCGTCAGACTGTACTGCGTAATAGCGTTATTGATGTTACTATTTCATGTGCTGTGTTATATTTTGCTGTAAATAAGAAGTCAACTGTGTTAGTTTAAGAAATACTTACAGAGAATCTCACCAAAATGCTGTATCTTGAAGATTATTTAGAAAGTATGTAAATCTTTGTTCTTTACTGAATGACGTAACTTGTTCAATTGCAATTGTTGGTAACATTGCCGCGTCTTATTTTTTAATAGACAATGCGCGCGAGCTTCAAATACTTTTTTTAATGAGTATATATTTGATATGTATACTTAAATATTTCCGTTCACTTTTTTCAGTGATTGAACATCTTCCTCAAGAATTAAGGGACAGATTTACGGAGATGAGAGAAATGGATCTTTCGGTTCAAAGTAAATTTAGACTTCTTTTGTAACCTTGTGCAAATGTATTATATTTTAGTATTTTATCATAATGCCTAATAAACACTTTACCTACATATTGAAATTTTAGATAATATGGACACTTTAGAAAAACGGGTCCGTACGCTTTTTGGTGGTTGTCGAAGAGGGGAAGTTGGTACTGATCAAGCCAACACAGAGTTCTCTGACATTAAACAAGGGTATAATAAAACATTGGAAGAAGCTGATGAAAAAGTGGCACTTGCAAATCAAATGCGAGAATTAGTTGATCGCTACCTTAGAAGATTGGGTAAGTAGTTAGTTGTGTGTTTGTTGGATATTTGACATTACAGATTTGGTTGTAATAATAATTTAATTTGTTGATTATGTTAGACACGGAACTTCACAAATTTAAATGTGAGTTGGAAGCAGACAACAAAGGCATAACAGAGTTACTGGAGAAAAGGTCACTGGAGCTAGATGTCAATACAAACCATACTAGCACCTCAAATAACAACCATTACAAAGAAAACAGGTAATACCTTAAGTTTGATGTTTGTGTGCAAGTTTACAATTATTTTAAAACAGGTAGCATAAATAATGCATAGGTAGGCAGACTAGTTTTCAAGTAGGCCACTCTATGACCTATTTGTTCATTAAACTTATATAAAGTCATCAGAAGCAATGGTCATTATAGTCATATTGTAATTAGTTAATCTGTTTTTGTTATGTAGAAAAGTATTATTTATTTTAACAATTTTGTTTAGTAGTTATTATATTATTATTTATTCAGTATATTTGAAAATTTTCCTGCTAGGTATCGGATCAGGCCAGAAAAGCGCCGTGACAGTTGGGTTTCCAGAGATTCAAGAGGCCATACCACCACAAGTAATCAATCCAGACCGGAATCTGCTATACAGGTATAATTTTGAAATGAACCTCATATAGAATGATAATTTTTAGAAAGTAATCTTTTTAGAAAAAGACAGTGTATTTAATACATTTTATTATGAATTAAGTATACCAGAACACACCGGACCTTGATTCATGAAATATGTAAAATCTTATGCAACAATTATTGTAACACATGCTGTTATAATATTTATTTTTTTTAATGATGTGGTATTGAGATAATAATCAAAATTGGTTATAACTTAAAAACGAAAGTTGGGGAAGGAGATTTATTCTAGTTACTGACATATATATACTTAAATAGTACACTATCAAATAGTATTGTTATGATGTACAGAATGTTATCATTGTGAATTTCAGTGACAAAATACATGTTCCAACAATTTACAACAACTAATCTTATAGACAACTAGACTAACTAAAATCGGTGCAGCCATATCTGAGTTAACTTCAAACCTTTGTTATAAGTACCATACTTAATATGCCATCTTCCAATAAATCACCTTAACCTACTATTAAAATATAAACATTGGCTTTCAGGCTGCGCTGGGTCGCGAGTCGTACACTTTGGCTCACCCGGGTAATACATTTGCTGTTGCCGCTTCTCAAGCTATAGCAGCAACCCAACAGGTACTATAGATACCTATACTTATTTATTTATGTGACTTTGCAATATGCAAATTCCGAAATTACTTTAATAATAATAAAGAAAATTGCTGCTTTTTATATTCATATTTAAAACATAATGATTTCGAACTTAAATTAATTTTTCCGGTGTAAATCTATATTTTATAAATGACGTATAATGACGGGCTCGATGGCGGCAGCTTTGTAATTCCACTGTTGTCTGAAATCTGTAACACAAGGGCTTTAAGCTACTTATTTCGGACTCATTTGGATTTAGAAAATACTTTAAAATGATCGAAATTTTAAATGAAATGAACCTTATTTAACTGATTACAGATTTCATGAAATCTTCTAATAAAAATCGTTACTTTTCATGTTTTTAACACCAAAAAGTTTTTCTTTTTCAATTTCGTATAGGTGGTTTTACAAATAATACGGACTAATTTATATTCTACTAGCTGTGCCCGCGACTTCTTCCGCGTGGTTTAGTTTTTTTGGGTACCATCTCTACCTCTTTACTTAAACTTATATAAATTTTAAATGTCATGTTTATTTATATCGAATTAATGGCCAAAAATAAGTTTCAAGTTTCTAGCTCTAAAAATAGCGATACGATAAAAATATAGCCTATGTCCTTTCTCAGGGTCTAAAGATTGTCTGTGTGAAATTTCATCAAAATCAGTTGAAAGGTTTAATCGGGAAAACGTAACAGACAGACAGACAGAGTTACTTTCACATTTATAATATTAGTAAGGAATATTTTTTATAATATGCTTCGTGTGAGTAATATTTTAATCGAAAAGTTGTTGAATAGAGTGAATGTCGAAGAAAAACCATAAACCAAAAGCTACGGGGGCTAAGTTCCTTTTTGTTAAGTCAGATTTAATACGCTTTTACAACAGATTTATTTTAATTAAAATTAAAAAATTATATACGCGGTTACGGTCTTACGCACGTCGCTATTAAACGAAACAAACATCTAGTAAAATTATAATGATAACGTTGCACTTCCGTCGGTCAGATGCAGCAGGGGCGGCGTACAGCGTCGCTGAAAGCGTCGTACGAGGCCGTCGCGGGCAGTGACCTCGCGCACCACGCGCTCGCGCCGCCGGCGCTGCACCACTCCGCCGACCACGGTACACTACCGCTGTTCATACGAACTTACAACAGTAGGCTCCGCTCGTGATGCTGCCATATTATCACAAATCTGATACTTATGGTATTACGCAGTAGAGTTACCTTGGTCCGGCCGCGCTACACCGACCGTGACGTCTGCACCTGTGGTAATGTGAGGGATCGATCAAACGGCCCGGGGTCGGTACCGAGACTGTTAAATATAGAACACCGAACACCTTGGCCATGATCATTAGCAGAAGTGCACTCCTAACAGAGATGTCGCTCACAGTGCGGTGTTGCCACCGTTGCTGTATGCTACTACGGTGGTTACTCTTAGTGGTAGTAGCGTGGATGATATGCCGTTTATTTTCGTCCAACTATTAATATTATAAACGACACATGGTATACAACTTTAGTCGTCAGTTAACTTTTATATTTCAGATGTGAGCTCGTAATCTATGCAACATCATTCAAAATAATGCATGAAAAACAATGATTGAATGTTCTAGGAGCTCACTTACATATTTTCTTTCAGGACACGCTATATCTGCTGGACACTCACAAACGACTACAGTTCAAGGGCATCATACGACATCGCATGGTCACAGCAACTCTTCTTCGTCGAATAAAAGACAAAAACAAAAGTTAGTCACAAATATTTATACAACCTTTTATTGGTTTTAGATTATAACCTTGCAGCAACAGTTTTCAAGTACATATAACGTAGATTACCGAAGGTAGAATGCAGTTAAGTTAGTAAAGAGTAAAAATTTTCCGCAGAGACGGGTAATTTTGAAATTCTTGTTTTGTTCGGAGCCTTGTGAAAAATAGCAAGCTTTAAGCAGATTTTGAGACGTATGTAGTTATTACGTCAACTGGATACGGCGCTACTGTAGACTAGGTAGAGACCACGGAAGGGATTTGGATACTTTCTTTTTATTTTATTACGTTATACAATAGAACGCACGGAGATAATATTGGCATAAAATATCATTCTAATGAGCAAGGCAAAGTTCAATTGTTAAATTAAAATGATTGTTTCTCAGTTTCTGGTTACAGAGGGCGGTAAGGGTTTAAGAACACTTTACAATTGTAATTTTTCTTCATAGCTGGTATTTCTTGTTTTTAATTTAATTAATCTTACTTGATATTTCGTCCACATTCAAATTTATTTATGCTTTCAGGAAAACAAACTACAGTTCTGCCGCCGCCGTGGCGGCGCACGGCCCGCAAGCGGTTGCGACGGCCAGCCGTTCGTCTTCACCCACTGTTGGGTATGTATCAGTATCGTCTTGTTCTGTTGTAGATCTTCCTTATGAACCATATAAACTGCTACCTGATATAAATTTTATCATCATCATATCAGCCATAAGACATCCACTGCTGGACATAGGCCTCTCCAAGTAATTTCAAATAGGACCGGTTGTATGCGGCCTGTGTCCAGCGCGATCCTGCGGTTTTACTCAGATCGTCTGATATTGCAGCTTATTTAATTAAAATACTGTACAAAAAACCATCCAGAATGAGGTAAATTGCTGATTGATTTTGAAATGTTTGCTGGTCATAAGTAAGTTAATTGATCAGCAGATCAATTCGTCAGAAATCAATTCAATCTGAAAAACAGCTATTTGATCAGCGGGTCAATTGGCTATTTTTCGGCTCGCAAAAATACGAATACTATGCCAACCATTTAAAGAACTCCCTTTTTAATTTTAGTGGTAATATTGTGACCGGTGTTGCCATTGAAGAACCTGTTGAAGAGGAATGGACATACGACCCAAATGAACCTCGTTACTGCATATGCAACCAAGTATCATACGGTGACATGGTTGCATGCGACAATGAGGACGTAAGACGAATTAATTAACTACATGATGACTTATAATTCTGACTATTAAGTATTATCCTAAAGTGGCTATATGTAAGAATCTAATTGAAATTCTACCTTTTTCAGTGCCCCTACGAGTGGTTCCACTATCAATGTGTGCGTATGACGGCGCCTCCGAAGGGTAAATGGTATTGCCCTCAATGCCAAACTAACCGTCGCAATAAAGCGAACAAAAAGAACTAAAAGAAGATTCTCATAATATGTGATTATGTAATTCAAAATTAATTTTAACAATAAACATTGCTAGCACATTCCCACGTTCCTGTAGTTGTTTTCTTATTTTCCTACAACGTAGTTACGAAATACTGTTAAATAATGGATTTCTCTGTAACCGTCAAACTTACAGGCAGTGATTCCAATAAATACTTCTTCATCATCATATCAGTCATTTGAAATCCACTGCAGGACATAGGCTACCTCAAGAAAGCAAATTTTATGCCATAAGTGCGGGTCCTCAGTCGCCTCTGACGACATCTAGTACAAGGGATATACTATTTTTCTCAGCTGGAACATTTGAAAGGACTTCTTAAAAATTTTACATTTAAATTAAAATTTAATTATTTTAGAGTTGTGGTCCATAATGTTGGTATTCTATTTATGTAAAACCGATCCTGATCTGAGGTTCCATTGGCCCTATCCAAACGAAACGTTATGTAACTATAAAGCAATGTATGTAGAACAACGTTTTTAGTATCAGTTCTATTAAATATATTTAAATATTTTAAAATAAATAGGTCTATCTATGAAATTCCAAATTAAAAGATATAGTTTAATGTTAGCTTTAGAAAATTCTCCATAAAAATCTCAATTGCCTCTGGAACGGCCGATGCTGAGTGGCGACAGAATAGCGGCAGAGTGCAAAAAAGCACCATATTCCAATGTTAGTCTGGTCACGTTCAGACAAGTCTGGTAACGTTAGCAGAAATACACTTATTTGAAAAAAAAACGGGCGGTTTTGATTTTAATTCTTTAAAAAATACGGTACCAAAATGATTTCAATCATTTGTACATGTTACCGGCCGGTTTTAAAAATGCCGTAATGTAATGCCAGTACGTCCTAAATTCAAATTTTCGTTTGATGCTCGTTTTTACAGAAAACCACTTTTTATCCTACATTTTTGGTGCGAAGTTCCAAAAGATAATATCGGTTTTCATAATTTTTAGACAATTTTTATGAATTTATTTCATATTCTTAATTTTCAAAGCTTCATTCATTGTTGTTTAGCTGTCTCAATAATGTTGGAGAAAGTGGTAAAAGCTACCAAAATTATTGCGCTGCTCGAAGAGGGTTGCAGCCAATACTTCGTGGCTCAGAGGCTGAGCGTGAGTCGCTCGACGGTTCAAAGGACCTGGCAGTGGTATCAAGACACCGGTTCCGTCGAGAAAAAGCCTGGTTCTGGAAAAAATTTCGGAAAATTTTGAAAAAAAAAAGCTTCGTATGTGGACCTTAGTAACAACCTCGAAGAAGTAAGAAATGTGCATATTAGTCTATGGACGGTCAGGAGGAGGCTTCTCGCGGCCAATATACGCAGTCATCACCCGGCCCGCGGCCCTAAGTTACTCCGTGAGCACAGAGTTGCCAGGCTTAGGTTTGCTCGAAATTGTGAGTCATGGACTCAAGAAGACTGGAATAGAGTATTGTTCTCCGATGGAAGCCAGGATATCTCTGCTCGGTAAAGATCGACGTCGGTGAGTGCTACGAAGACGAGGAGAACGCTTTGCAGAGGCTTGTTTTGAAGAAATCACACCTTATGGTGGGGGCTCTGTTGTTTTGGGCAGGAATAAATTCAATGGATCGTACAGAGTTAGTCTTCATTGAAAACGGCTCACTGACTGGTCATCGATACATAACGGAAGTTCTAATTCCTCATGGACAACCCGCATTGGCCGCTTGAGGCGAAGACTCAATTTTTATGGACGACAATGCTCGCGCTCACCGGTCTGGCGTATGTGCATGAGGTCGTCATTCGTCGTTTGGATTGGTCAGCTCTAAGTCCCGACCTCAATCCTATAGAGCATGTCTGAGACGTTCTGAAACGACGCGTGAGATCAGTACAACCGGCTCCGCAGACCATCAGAGAGCTGAAGAATGTGATTACCGCGGAGTGGGAACGTATTCCGCAAGCAAGTATCCGGGATGTCCTCGCTAGCATACTCAGACGAATTCAAGCCGTGATTTCAGCTAGAGCAGATACATTTTTAGCACACTCGATACTAAAAATGTATCTGCTTTTACTTTATTCAAGAAAAAAATAAACAAATATCTTTGTTAACTTTTACTTAACTAGCATATGCACTACCTACTATCGAGCATACACTACTAGTGAACTTTAGCATTAAAACCCATAAATTTTATCAAAATTTTATGATAATACTGACGAAAACGATTATTTGCTTTTTAATTTACATAATTATCAAACAAACCAATAGTAACATTTGAAATGGTTCATTGCTTAGGTGCCCGTTTTTTTGCAAATTAGTGTAGATTGATTGTATGGGCCATTGGGTGTATAGGGGTTATTTTTCAAGGGGACGGGGCTGGCCCTTAATATGTCATGGCTGATGCGATGACTCACTCATGCACCCGGCCCCCATATATGAACTATGTGATGGGTCTATGAATGAAAATTTTATAGGCGTGGACTCGGCCGCCTTACGTTTTTTAAAGTACACGCAACAACAACTAACACCTACCAACCTACTTACATCTGTCAAAATTTCGTAATCAACATTATATAATATTTAAATGGGTGCGAAATCAATATTGAGTCAAATTACGAAAATATATTCCCACCGCAATCAAAAATAGAAATAATTATAAAATAAATCTTTTATGCTGGAGCCACACTAGTGTTTAACGTCAATGGCTATTATCTCGATAATTATTGCGATAAATTTTACCGCATAAAAGTGGGTGGCTACACTTCAACGGTCAACATGAATGCTTATTATTGGCGATAAATACGGCGTTGAATTTACTTCAATTCAAGCAAGATGGACGTCGACAGAGCAGCTCTATATTTCATGAGTGTAAATTTATATTATTTTACTTTATTTAATCATTATATACGTCATATAATAAATTTTATATTATATATTGAATAATATAAAATAATAATAATATAAATATATAATATATAAATAAATATAAAATAATATAAAAATAATATAAATAATATAATATTAAATATATATAATTATATATTAAATACATCCGCTCCCGTTGCGCTCTCGACGCACACTGAAAATACGTAGTGTGGCCGCTTCATCGCATCAATTCTCGCGTTAATCTCTTTGATGTACCGCCACTTGAGCTATCGCCTAACGCCAAATGGCATTGTTAATGCCTTTGTCAAATTATCCCGTTAAGTTATGGCTACACCTATCGTTAACGTCCATTATCGCGATAATTAATGGCATTTCTCGTTAGTGTGGCCCCAGCTTTACTAGTACACATAGCAATAGATTAACCTACCCAAATCTATCAAGCTTTCGCAATCGATATTAATTTATAAAAATGAGAAGTTGAGTTCAAAATGGATTTGAGTAGGTTGATCTGTTGCCCTCCGTACCGTAAAGTATCTACCTCATTTGTTTAAACGAGTTGTGCTATTTACATGTTGCGACTTTTGTTTCACTTGATAATAGGTATCGATTCACACCGAAATTATATTTATAGGAATGAAAAATAAGTAACGCCTTTAAACACTTTAATGAACTCGCTCGTAATTATTCCGATTAGGTCAAGAAAATTTACTTAACTAAGTTACACACAGGTTCCACAGGGTTAGTCCTATACGAAAACTTCCATTATTTTTTTTTAATTTGACTTCTTATGCACAACGTTTGTTTTGTAACATACCTATTTCTCTAGCGTAATCTAGAAAGTTCCTACTTGGAAGTTAGAAGCTGTCAAGTCAAAGTCAAATATTTTAATCTTGTCATTATTCTGTGGTGCAGTTTTAGCGTTTTCTTAGATTTTACTCGCGGCATTCTACTTCTGTTTTTTGTTTACGTCTCTGAATTAATATTTATAATGTCTGAAACCAATATAGATGAGGTAATCTTGTTTCTTATATACTTATTTCCACTTTATATTCTAGTTTATGAAATGCGGGCAATAAATATCTTACCAATATTAATGACTGCGCTCCGATATGGTAACCGTGTAATAAATTTCATTGATTCGTTTCTATTGATTAACCGCTATGCATGAACATTGTAATAGCGATATAGATCGCGTTTCATTATTGCTGCTTAGGCTATGTAAAATGCAACTCACCTTACAATCTTAAATATGTGTTGTTGTTACCTATTAGTACTTAAAATTTCACAATGACTTGGTATACTGACTAGATAATATAATTTATCAGTATCAGTTTAACCTCAACCTGCATATTTCAGTTACGGGCAGATATCGAAGAGTTGAATTCATTGTTAAAAAAAGCACAACGTATAAAAGTACAAGATATATTATCTATGGAAATTCGCAAATTAGAAACAAAGTTAATAACTCTAAAAGAACCTGCTCCAGCAGAAGCCACTTCCATTCCAACCACATCAACTCAGGTGCAGTCTAGAAAGTACCAAGTCAAATTGAATGGATATGGTAGGTACTATTTCTTTTACCTACAGCATAACCACACTGTTTGACCTGTATAGTTCCCTTTCCTGTGAGAACACAGGAGAACACAGAGTTAAAATGCCTGTTTTAAATTTATTTATTACAGTCATTAAAATTTTACTTACATTGTATTTTAAGTTAGGATCTTCAATTTTATTAGAAATATAATATAGCGTGTATTACTCAAAGATGTAGTTTTCTAATATAGTAAAATATTTTTTAACATCTGACAAGTAGTGTTTGAGTGAAATTATAAGAAACAACCAAAAAATCTTACGATTCCACCTTAAAATATTAGCTTACATCAGAATGATATACCTGCATTAAGTGTGCTTGATGATAAGAATAATCAAAAGCCTATATATAGATGCTTTTTATTTCACAAGCATATACTAGTGTTACCAACCTTGTGTTCCGAGTTCATATGCCATCTTGCCCTTTAAACTGAAACTGTGTAAAATAGGTAAACTACTTCAGTATCTATTGATCATGTGATATGAAAACATCACCTTAAAAATATTGTAGTTAATTTATATGTTAACTTGCACATCCATGCATTATATTCTGCAAAAATAAAAATGTTTACTGCTGGTTAAAACATGCTAGCTCTAACTGGTTTTAACATTTTGTTATGAAATGTTTAGTATAAAGAACATGTAAATGAAAAGAAAGAAAATGTTCTTAGTCTTTATTAATACTATTATTTACTATCTATGGGATAAAGTTTTAGCCTAATGAACATTCAAATATATAAATATGTAATTATTTTATTCATTTCATTGTATGTATATGTTTATTAATTCCCTATGTTATAATGCTAGTGTCTTTTTTCCAAATGAGAAGCTCTATTTTTCTTAATTATTATCAAATTAATATTTGTGTTTCAAAGGTTGGGATCAATCTGACAAATACATCAAAGTATTTGTAACTCTAAAAAATGTTCAGACCCTGCCTAAAGAGCAAGTTTACTGCAAACTCACTGAAAAGTCTATGGAGCTTCATGTGGATGGCCTAGAAAATAAAGACTACTTGTTGGTCATTAAAAAGCTGCTGGAATCTATCAATATTGAGGAGAGCCATTGGAAACAGAAAACTGGTATTGATTAGTTGAATATTATTTATGCTTAATAATATAAATCTAATAATAATTAACTGAAAACACTATATTTTTTTTCAAAATGCTTTTGTTTTGTGCAGATATGGTTGTCATATTTTTGGCTAAAGCCCAGCCAAATATTAAATGGTCGCATGTCACAGAAATAGAAAAAAAATTAGAAGATCAACGCAATAGCCGTTTTCAGGCTTCACAGGCAGGTAATCCCGAGGATTCCATACTTGGCATGATGAAAAACATGTAAGTAATTTTTTCTTAGTATAATATGTACTTTTACTAATATATTTTATAAAAGATACTTATGCTGAAGGCTGGAGAACAAATAGTAGTCAGTCAGCTATACTACCTTTTCAACCAGTGCTGGAGGACAGACAAAGCAAACTTATTTATAGACAACTCTGTTGGATTTGAAAGCCAGTAAATGTGGATTAAGCATGAATGGGTAACTCATCAAATGTCTTCTTTACACTGATCAAGTACTGTTAGCATTGTCAGCAGAAGAGTTGCAAGAGATGTAAAGATTTTACAAGATTCCTTTTAAATTAAAGTAAATGTAAATAATATGAAAGTGATGGTGATTGGAAAGGAGGAAAGTATGAAAAATTGTGATATTGTCATCAATGACATGAAAGATGAACAAGTGAAAGAGTTTGTGTATCTTGGATGTGTTTCTATGAGAAATGGGAAGCATGAAGAAGATATTGAACAGAGAGTGAAGCTGGAAGTAGTGTCCAAGGACATGCATTTATGGGCAGACAAAATATGTCATAAAGGGCACGACTGGCTTTTCATAGAGGTGTGTTGGTTGCAACACTGACATATGGTAGTGAATGTTGGGTATGGCTGAACAAGCATGCGAGTAGAATATATGCTGTTGAAATGAGAGCACTTCAAGGAATGTATAGTGTGAGTTTGAGTGATAGATTAAAGAATAGTGTGATAAGAGATATGTGGTGTAAAAGATGATGTTGTGAAATAGGAATATTGAGATGGTTTGGATGTGTAGAAAGGATTTATGATAGTAGAATGTGTATGGAAGGGTTGGTATAGGAAGACTAAGGCAAACATATCTTAACCAGGCAGAAGAGGTTTTAAAAAGGGCCAGGCCATAAGTACCAAGAATAAACGAATGTGTATGAAAGGACAATGCGAGTAAGGGATGCAAGAGAGGTATGCCAATATTGTAACAAGTGGAGATCCATGGTCTTTGCCTACCCTGATGGAACACAGGTGTGATGTAAGTACTTTATTATATCTAAAACTTTTTAAACTACCTAAACTATTTAATTTTATTTTTCCAGGTATGATTCTGGTAATGATGAAATGAAACAAATGATAAAAAAAGCCATGTATGAGTCACAGCACAAGATAAAAACTAATACAGTGAATCTATAAAATATCCTTTACATTTAAGTAAAAGTAATAGTGGTCTGTGTAATAAAACATAAAAACGAAGATTGCGTTTTAATTAGCATATCCTATACTGCAATGACTAGTTCATCATTTGTAAGGGTCATACAAATAAATAATACCCATAAAATAACACAATAATCTGTATATTTCACTAATACAACATACATTACATTTCTTAATATTTAATCTACATTTTCTACAAGTAAAGTGCTGGTAGTTGCTGCTGCATCCGGTTTTTAGTCCACTTTAATAAGATTCTGTATTGGAGCCCAGTAGCTCCAAAACCTGTAGATAAAAAAATATAAGTGAATAGTGCCTTAAAAATACTGTTTCTATTTTATTTCAAAGGTACTCACATTGGATTTTTATTATTGTAAGTCAACGGCGACATCAAAATGCTGCTAATGTAGAGTGCTTGTAATGTGTACATGAGATATTGTAAGTTGTTGCGCAGATTATATACATTTTGTTCCATTTCATCGGTTGAAGTAACATATTTATCAGCTAGCTTTGGGCTTGATCTAACTTGTGTATCAACTTGACGTCGCTCCTTATTCATGTTACGTCTTACTTTTATTGTAGCTCGTGTGCTGGTATGAAGAGAATAATGATCACGTGACATTATTCGAGAAATTCGGCTTAATTCAGATTTAGATCTTGTAAATTGTCGTGTAGTATGTTCATCAGAAACTCTAGCCTTTTTATTTACTTCATATGTAATCCTTTCTACAACAGAAGCAGAGTCACGGACCCTTCTTTCGGTAATTGCAAGTTTGTTTTGCTGGCGTTGTTCCAGGCTGTAACTTCTGCGCTCGAGGACAATGCCCCTTGACAATCTTTCAGTAGACCTACGATTCGTGTTACCGCCAGTAATTTCATCACGTGCCATACGGTGTTCATCTAAATCAGACTGTTGACTTTGCTGATCTTCATTTATGATGTCTTTTGAGAATCGGCCTTGGTCATTATCCCTTGTCCTACCCTCAACACGTCTGTCGGGATCCCAAATTTCTGGGCGTATGTTTGCTTGTATTGTGTTTCTTTCTGAAGTAAAAGTAGCTTCACGTGGCGCTGCACGCTGCTCACCAAGAGTAATACGTTGACATTGTTGGCGTTCACCGGAGCTTTGGAGTTCGTGTTTGATATCTCTATAGAGTCTGCTTCTGGCATTATACATTGATCTTATGTCAACCCGCCTATCGGGTTCCCGAACTTCTCGGCGTATTTCAATGGTGTTTCTTTCAGAAGTAAAAGTAGCTTCGTGACGCGCTGTATACTGCTCACCAAGAGTAATACTTTGCTGGCGTTCTTCGGAGCTTCTGCGCTCGTGTGTGATATCTCTAGAGAATCCACTTTTAGCATTAACTAACGATCTAATTTCAATTCTTTCGAGCTCTCGAACATCTCGATGTATTCCATTCGTGTTTCTTTCTGAAACAAGAATGTTTTCGCGCCGCGCCGTACGCTGCTTGTCAAGAACAGTACGTTGCCTTTGCTGGCGTTCTTCGATGCTTCGAATTGTTCTAACGTCAACACGCCTCTTAGGTTCCCGAACTTCTCGGTATATGTTTGTTTCTGAAGTATAATTAATTTTACGTGGAGCTGCACGCCGCTCGCCGAGAACAGCACGTTCACTTTGCTGGCGTTCATCGGAGCTTCTGCGCTTGTAAGTCATATCTCTGGACAGCCTGTTTCTAGCAATATCTATTGACCTAATATCACTACGCCGCTCGTGTTCTCGAACCTCTCTGCGTGTGTTTGCTTCAAAGATACTTCTTCCTGAAGTAAGAGTAACTTCCTGCTGCGCTGTAACCTGCTGGCGTTCATCAAAGCTTCTGCGGTCATTTGTGTTATCTCTTGAAAGTCGGTTTCTGGCATTATTAAATAACCTAGCATTAATCCGGGTTTTGGGTTTCTGAACTTCTCGTAGCTTATTTATTTCACCTGTGTTTAATGTGAAAACAAAAGAAGTTTTCCCGTGCGCTGTACGTCGCTCGCCGCGCACTATATGTCGCTCGTCAAGAACAGTCCATTGACTTTGTTGGCGTTCGTCGGAGATCCTTCGTTCGTGTGTATCCCTTGAGGGTCTGTCTCGCGAAATATAAATAGACCTTATATTAATACGCCTTTCAGGATCGTTATTTTGTCTGCGTTTGTTTATTTCGTTTATGTTTCTATCTGTCATATCGCTTCGTACAATCCTTTGTTCATCAAAGGCTGCACTTTGTCGACGTTCATCCAAGCTTATACTTTCATCTGTAGAATCCCTTGAGATCCTTCGGTCTCGGACCTCTTTAACAATACTTGTGTCAGAGGAAACTCGTCTTTCAGTTTTCATCCTATGTAATAGGAATGGTGTACCTGTTGTTGCCTGTCGTCGAACTGTTACTTTGTCATCGGTAGCAGAGTTCCGTCTATTTTCCTGGGAAACGTGACGCACTTGTGATCTGGATAGAAGGCTATCAATACGATACAGTTCGGATACTGACCGAGATCGTTCAAATCGTTTATCAGCAATCAATCTAGATTTATTATCCCGCCGATTGTTACGACTTGCTAGTCGGTTTACTTGCGCGTTGCGTTTAAGTCGTTGTGTCATCAAATTGCGCTCAGAAGGAGCTCGTTCTTCAGTTATTCCAAATAAGGAATCGTATTTTTGGCTTGATGTAATTTCCCGTTCTCGACTTTTGCGATCATCGTCACGAATTTTTGTTCTTTCCCTACGTGCATCGTCGTCGTTTGTCGTTTCCATACGTCTTCGGGTCGAGAGTACCATCAAGACAGAGGAAATTCTCTGTTCTTGATACCTGGACGCATGTCGCTCCTCCCTATAACTATTCATATTTTCGTCCCGATCCACAGCTGCATTTAGAGTATAGATTTTGATCATTCTATCATGAGATCGCTCTACTCGCCTGTCCCTTTTAATATCACTTGTTTGGGTAGTATCATACCTGCGATCGGAAGCTATTTTTTCTTTTAAATGTTTCTCGTCACGGATTGCAACACGTTCGTTTTTATTCAGATCTCGTGCGTCTGACCTTCCGTTTCGTCTATCAGTTGTTGTATGCACTAAAGATGCTCTTCGATGCTCAGATGATCGCTGACCACTTATAGTTGAGCGATATGTTCCCACCCGGCGATCTACAGAACGAGTCGTTATACGTCGCTGTCTCCTATTGAATCCCTTTTCCATTTGGTTAGCATTATCCATTAAACTGCGGAGATCATCAAGTACTACGGCAATAATTTTAGTTCTTTTGAATTTTTTGTCAATATTTGACATAATTCGTTGAGAATCGCGTTGAGGACATCGCTCATATTTTGTATTAGTCCGCAATAGTGAAATATTGAAGATATGAGCAGGAATAATTTGCTTCAAAGTTGTTTTTCTTGCAATGTTTACTCTATTGCTCCGGTCAATGCCGATATCACGGGTATGGCGATCTTCAGTCCTCGCCAAGAGTGCCCTCGCTTCTTGAAAGCTATTCGCAAAGCTTCTCACTGTGTGTGTACGTTCATCGTTTGCTTGAAGACGACCTAAAACGGTGCTGCGCACTCCATTTACGCCGACAACTGGCGATTCCCGTCGAAAATTTAAGCGATCTTTAGATGGTAACTTGCGATATTCATTAACGGGGTACCGTGTATCCCTTGAAAGTCGATAGTCACAGCACTGTTGCCTGCCATCAACAAGATTGCGATCGGTAAAGGACGCAATCGGTTGTAATACTGCGAGAAACGCAAGCAGTGGTAGACTCCAGTTATACATAGTAACTGTGCTCCTGTTTTGAGGATGTCTTTCGGCTCGATGTGAGAGTTAGAAGTGGACCGTTGAAGGCTGCTTCTGTACTGGCGACTGTAATACGGGCGGCTTCTTTTATACCGCAGCCCAGGCTAGTCCATTAAATATCTATTAAGCGCTAGAATGCATCCAATTTTCAGCTACTAACGTGGGGACATTTTCAGATCTACTCTTCAGAATGGTCTTGATACTTTTAAGATTTTTATACTGCCTAGATTTTTCCTCTACTTCGGTAGGTACGAATTATGGTGCTATTAAAAGGTGCCATCTAATATAAAAGTATTCCGATTTTTAAGAAATCGTTAAAAAAATCAATAGTTATCTGCTATTTTCCTTCACATCTTAATTAAACATACAATATCAAACAGTTTAATTAGGTGAAACTTCATTGAAAATTTGAGTCTAGTATTTTTCTAATTTGTAGCAATTGCAAAAAAACCATGACCCATTTATTTTAAACTAGAATCTACAACCTTAACGAAAAAAGGAAAGCTATAAATTATGATTAAGCTGTGCTTAATTAATTCTACACCTGTAACGTTATTTAAATCTACTGTAGTGTTTATAATGTTCGACCGCCTTTAGTTTCTTTGCCAAGTACATAAATAAACAATTTATCAAACATAATTAACACCTTTCCACAAAAATTAATAAACCTAGGACCGCTAACTGGTATAATTTAAAGTATCAATTCACAGTGAACGCTGTAGACTGTTATCGCCGGTCCCAGCTGCTCAGGGAGATTCATTTCCGCGCGTAAAATAATTATGATCAAAATCTAATCCTCTGGAGCAGCAAATGGAAATCTATAAAGTTAATACTATTACGTCAATGCCAAGTATCGTATATTTTTGCACCATTCAACATGGAACACTTGTGTGGGCGTGTGGGCAATTCGGTTTAGAAAGGGGTTTTACTAAAAAACACCTACCTATTATTATATCAAAAGTTAAACAATATATACCTATAGTATACCTTATATTAGTATACCTTAGTGGCATTAATGAATTCCAAGACATGTAAATTGTTTAAAAGAATTTATGTACTAGTAATACCTACCTCAAAAGTTTTTGGGCCAACCTTAAGTGCAGGCAGGTAATTGAATGACGACTACTTTTTAATACAAAACAGATTTTTTAGTTTCTATATTAATTATAAAATGTACTACATTTACATAGTTAGGTATTGATTTAGCCAAGTTTGCTTGCAACGCATTTTACCAGGCGCGCAAATGGCAGAGAGCAAATATTGTTCTATCTTTTAATGTACGTTTACACGCTTGCCAAGCCTTGGCTAGCCCGACAATCACAAGTGTGTAAAGAGGGTTTGGCTTGGCTTGCGTGAGCTTGTGGGTTTTTTGACGCAGATCAAAGGGCGTTTGCGGTTAGCGCTTGTGACGCATTTACACATTGATCCGCGTTTAGTGGGCATTGTGATCTCGCGGTGAGTACACGCTTGTACGGACTAAATAAAAAATCAGTAGCTGGTCAAATGACGAGTGTCTTTCCTTCTTCGAGAATTACCAGATGGAATTCAAAAGATGCAAATCACAAAGATAAGAAGTAACAAGCAGATTTCATCCCCAAACGTGTAAACAAACTCCTTTCAAACGCCAAACGAGATTTGTAGAGGCTTGGGGCTGTTTGCCACTTGCGAAGGCTTGGCAAGCGTGTAAACGTACCTTTAGGTATTTGTATATATGAAAACATTATGAACTTATCATGTAGGATAAGTAACAACGGAAATTTTGACAGTCAAGTCGGAAATTATTTTTTACTTTGGTATTTAAAGCCAAATACGTCAAATGAATATAATTCTTGTACGGTGGGCAACAAATCATTCTACCCAAATCCGTTAATATTTTACAGTTTGAACTCAATCTCTCAATTAATATCGATTGCGAAGTTTTGACATTAGGTAGGATAATCTGTTGCTGTGTATAGGTACATAACAAACTTCGTAGATAAACTCTTTGAAAAAATACTAAAAAACACGCTTTTAGAATACATTAAACCAAAAAGTAAGCATATTTTTTATAGCAAAGTGAAAATAATGATGAACAAAAAATACTAGTAGTAATTAAAAGAAATTGTAAGTCGCTAGGTCTACGAAAGATACGAAAGAAGAGACCTCACGCTTTGTTGAGAATACTACTAGTATTTTTTGTTCATCAATATTTCCATATTGTTATAAAAAAAAATTTTTTACTTTTAAGTTTGATGTATTTTTAAAGCGTGTTAGCTATTTTTAAACTATATTATATTTTTTACTTTAAGTGCGATTTATTGTTAAATAATATAAACTAGATGATTACTTAAGCTGGAAATTAGGTAAACGGTACGCATGCGCAGGCTGCGTGGAGCTACTTGCTCTTACACAGAGAAATTTCTTTCATCCTGAGGATCCTGATTTTGATAATAAAATAATCTTATCGAAATATTGTGTTCGAAGTTTCAAATAAATCTGTTTGTCTAAAGTGGGTCAAAATCGACTTCAAATAATTGTTAACAAACATGTGCGCCTTCCCTGAGGCGTGGAAAGATGCCGACGTCATTGGCATCCAAAAGCCTATTCGCGGACGACACGGCCCTGTACGACTCGGACCAACGCCGCGACTCCTCCCTCATTTACAAACGCCTCTAAAGCGGGGTCAATATTTTAGGTGAAGAAGAAGAAGCGAAGTGAACCCCGAGAAGAGTGCCGTCATGCACTTCTCGAGGTCCACTCGATGCAGTGCGGACGGTATGGGCCGCGAGATGGGGGTGTTTAAGTTATATATATGGGTCAAAAAAGTAAAATATTAGGGCGTCACACTAGACCGGCGCATGACGTTCGGAACTCACATCAAAGTAGTCAGAAATAGGGCCTCCTACATATTAGGTAGGTTAAACTTTATATCGGCCGTACAAGTAAGATGTCCCTCAGACACAAGAGGACTATCTAAAAGCAGGCCCCTTTTCCTCACTCGGCACTATGGGCACGTGACCAGGGCCCTGCGATCGAATGGGGTCCCCTAGTTCCTTCCAGATTACCAAATGATAACCGATATTTAGGTAATACCGAAAAACATCAATTTTGAAAAATCTGATGATAATTACTTACTACAATACCTACACTTATTAGCTTTAGTTTGCCGCATGCGCATAGCTATACCTTGTACAACATAGCTTGAACTTTTTGTCATATGGGTCAGTGATGGGAAACATAAAATATCTATTGGTTAAAAAAATATTTTGGCTAAATATTTGGCTGTATGTATGTTTTAAACTATTCAAAATAAACTAATTCATTCATCTATCAATTTTATTGTAAAAACATTAGGTAGGTAAGAGACCATTATTTTTAGTTTTGTTATTTAAATTTTACTTTGAAGCAATAAAAACCACTTAGATTTTCGGAATATGCTTGAGTCTTTAACAGGTACTTTTGTGTTGTGTATCTATTCTTAGGGTTATTAACAATTTTTTTATTAAAAAAAATAAGAAAATATTGTTCGTCGTTGCAAAGTTACATCTATTCAAACTATTAAATGCACCTATAAACAGTACCCTATTTATAGTTGCTGCTTTTAGTACTCCACTCTCGCTCAACAACGAGGTTTTCCGATATTAGTATGTTTAGGTTAAGTCCTATATGTAGGTATAAGAATACAATTTGAAGCGGTGTGGTGTATGCCTTATAGAAACCTATTTGAACGTCATACGTAATACCAAAGACAAAAATGGGGAATTCCAGACTTCCGATCGTTGGTGGACTTAAAGAACGGGAATTCTTCTGTATTTGTCTGCGATGTTGTGACGTTTGTAGTTGTTACTGACTGTGCTCGAGCTCTGGTAAAAAATTGAATTGTTTGATTAAATCTTCGTTTGTCATTTTTGTGTTATAAAATAAATTAAATACTTAATTATTATATAGAATGTCGAAACGGTCATATCCTAGTGGATCTGAAAAAAGAAAAAAGCTCTACATCAGGAAGAAGTAACTGAAAATTTACCAAAATTAACATCATATTTTACTACTACTCCTGGAGAAACTTCTGTAAGTAGCAATCAACTAATATATGTTCCACGTGATGAGTCAGCTCAATCACAAATTGCGGGAATTTCTAAACCTTTATGTTCCAATTTTGAAAAAGAGATAGAATCAGAATCTATTCCTACGACGAAATTGCAACAACTTCAGTGACTTCACTTAAACCGACAACTGTGTCAATTGAACAGCTGTATTTCAACACAGAAGAATTAATAACACACGACCCCACCGATTATTTCCATGAAAAGTTTATTGAAATAAATCGCAAAATTTTAATTCGTAAGGGACCAGTATATTTTCAAAATAAAGATTCTGACTTTTCCGAGGCATCTACAACTTACAAAGATGGTAATAAATTAGTAACGAGATATTTCAACATAGCATTATTTATTCGCAAATTAAAGAACAATTAAAGCGTGAAAGAAAATCGTTGCTGTATTCACCTTTCAAATGCTCTGTATTTTGTTTGTCATGCTGCTTATTTAACCCAACTGATGTTAATCTTTGCTCTCGGAATGGACGTAATGATTGGGAGCATATTAATCACATCATTTTAACACATAAAAATAGCCCGGCGTATAAGCAATCTATGATGACTTATCTGGCACGAAGTAAAGCGGTTAGTAGAGTAGATATAGACTTATTATCTCAACATCAAAAGGAAGTGGATTACTGGATAAACGTACTTAAGCTGTTGTGAAATTTTTGGCATCGAGATGGTTTCCATTACGCGGTCACAAGGAAATCCTAGGACAATGGAATTTATTTGGGTTGTGTGGAAATATTAAGTGAATTTGATCCATTTCTAGCAGATTTATTAAAAAATTGGGAATCCTGGAAAGGGTAACATTTCTTATTTATCAGCAAATATCTATAATGAGTTTATTGAAGTACCTAATGGGAAAACAGGTTCTAAAAAATTATAAATGAAGTAAGATCAGCAAAATATTTTTCCATTAGCGTTGACAGTACGCCTGATCTGTCTCATATTAACCAACTAACTTTCATCATTCGATACGTAAAAGACTGTTTCTGTTGAAAGGTTTTTACTTCATAAATAAATTGCCCCTAGCGATGGCCGCTCCAGCCCAGATCGAGCCTTTAGCGGCGCCCTCGAACGATCGCCGTTGAACCCGCCTGCCTTGCGGGCGCAACCGTAGCTAAACGCGCGGTCGCGGCCGCGGGGAACGCAGGATACCTACATACGCCCTCTTTTTTCAGTGGCGCTGGAATTGACGTCTGAGTAGACCAGCAATAAAATAAAAAAATGGCGGATTCGTGGTTTTGTAACTCTATCCAAGAGGTATTAAAGAAAGGTAAGGTCAGAGGTACAAGAAAAAAAGGTATGTTATGATATTTGGTACAAGTGAAGATTAGTATTTGCCTACTCCATAGAAAACAGGCGTAATGTGTATCTATATAATTTATGTAAGTATGTAATATATTTTTTTCATAAAAAGTTGAAAATATGAAAAATTTAAAATTGTAAGCTATTTTTTTTAATATGAAGAATATTTAATACCATATAATTAATAATAATTTTTAATACCAATAACTGATATAGGTGCCTACTGTAATCTGCTTCTACACCTACTTATTAAATCAATTGGAAATATATTTTATTTAAAATTGGTAAATTCTAAAACAATTACATACATACTTAGACGTATTTTATTTTCACGGTGAAAACTAGTATTCAAAACCAGCGATGTATTTCTAATTATATATTTACCACACACACCTATATGGGCAGATCGTATGGCTATTATTATTGTTCATTTTATACTACATTACATAGTTTTACGTTTTATTTATAAGTATTTATTCTCAGTTTTTTTTTATTTAGGAAGTATTTACCTTTTGAAAATATTTTTCCGAACTTCATTTACTTATTTCATTTATTTAATTAATAATTTTCTTCTTAAATAGATACCTACCTATTTTGTTGTTGTTTGTTTTAGTTGAGGTAAAAGTTTGTTTTTAAATTGTTTTTTACATTTATTAAAAAATATTTACATCTTTTTTTCGTTTTTCTTTGTTGTTTTAAGGGTTTTTTTGTTGTTTCAAGGTTTTTTTGTTAAAGTTTTTTGTTTTTTTTGTTAAAGTTCTTTGTTTTATGTGTTTGATCAAATTATCGTAATATTTACATTTTACTTTAAGGCTTCATTGTAAACTATGTTTGCAGTGGTATTTGTAGGTGCTAACAAAACATATTGATTTTTAGGAGATCCTACTCGAGAAAGGGCAACATATAACTGCCCATGAGAAAAGCACTCTTCTTAGGTCGACGGCAACAAACGAAAAAGTTTGTCCCTGTGATTTATTTATAGTAAGGGCAAACGATGTCTACACAGGAAACTGTAACCTTTTAAAGGATATAGGTAAATCCGTCGGATTCATCGGGATTCGCGGTATGTGAGCGAGCTATCCGGCCGCGGGCCCAGTAATGATTGTTGCTACAATCACATTGTCTCGTAATTCCCTTATCAAAAGTCTTGTGCCATTGCACATATTGGGAAGGCTTAAATTTCTCAAAAGCATGATAGGAGTACCTCCTTTTAATTTTAGTTCATGGGGTGGCAAGCCGGCAGGGTTGAAGGAATTTCAAAATTCTTGTGCATCTTTGATGTTGCACACAGGTCAATAGATTTGTAACATTTGAAATCACTTGGTACTTTTTACATAATCATTCTGTTTATATCATTTACGGAGTCGTTTCTTGGCGACACTATCGCCCTCGAACAGAGCCAATTGAAATTTTGTTCTGTGAGATTTTCAATGTCTTTTTTTTCATTGAATTTCAATTTCATTGTTCAAAAAATGCGCAGAAAGTGTGTGATTATTAGTCAATAGGCTTTTTATTGGTTCTGGTGACTCTGTTATATTAGGAAGAATAACTTTTCCAGACGCGCAACACATAAGTACTCGTATTGATCGTAACTGAATGCCGATCTATTGCTATGAGCTAAAACTCTATTACGCGTCCTAGTTGTTAAAGACTGTTGTCTTTCTCTCTGTGCAATAAGTCGCTGCGAGCGTTCAGCGCTAGAATCCCTGGCACGTGTTTGCGAGTTCCTAACTTTATTTTCTGCAAGACGCTGCGAGCGTTCAGCACTCGATTGTCGTTCGTGTAGTTGTGATGATCGGGTATTTTGTGCTGAAAGACGAAGCGCACGTTCGGCGCTTGATTCCTTTGCACGTGATTGTGACATTCTGTCACTATTTTGAGCAAGGCGATGCAAGCGTTCGGCGCTAGATTCGCATGCACGTGATTGCGACGCATACGCTCTCTGATTTGCCAGACGATCAAAATTTACATAAACTGATTCTTCATCACGTCGTAATTTTTCTAATCTCGCTTGAGAGCAACTTTTAGATAGTCGAGACCTTTTTTTTCTTGGCATATTGATGAATTTTTTTATTAGATAAAAATAAGAATAGAAATTAGGATATTTTAATTTCTATAGAAAAATATATAGAGAATAAGAATAGAATTTAGGATAAATACTTACTATGGAAAATACGGGTATAAGAAAGAATAGAAATTAGGATATTATAGCAGTAAAGGCTGAATGAACAATTTATATTAGTTCTGAAAATAACTTTTTTACTCGAACAAAAAATGCAAGTTAAATAGTCTACAAAATGTTTAAGATCGGTTACGTGATACGTCCGCTGCGTAGGGAGCCGACTGCGCGAATACCTATATCACTGATCAGACCTCCCCTCCCCCGCACCGCTGCATTGCCCGGCTGGCTAATCACTTTAATCCGCGCGCCGCCCCGCGCCTTTTTTTATGTATTTGTAAAATAGTAAGTAAGTACTTACCTAATAGGTATTTTTTGGATGAATTAAGTCTAAAGGTAACCGATTGAACAATTCAAAAGTTATCTAGAGCAAACTTTTATAAGGATTAAACCATTTACTTCGAAATCCCGTCGCCAAAATGACATTACTTTGGAGCAAACATCTAAATCATTAAAACGATTGTTATGGGTAAACTATAAAAGGTAGACATATGCTCTCGCTGACTTTTTTAAAGATAATGTTAAGATGAACAATTCATCCATAGAGCATTTTTGTATAACTTCAACTATATGCTCAGCGCACGCCACGGAAGGCCTCAGAAACGATACTTTTCCCCCGTTTTTGAAACATTTTCGGTTACTGCTCCACAACTATAGGACCTAGCGTGATATTATATAGCCTATGTTACTTCTGAATAATGCAGCTTTCTAATGGTGAAAAAATTATTGCAATCGGTCCAGTAGTTTGAGTTTATTCATTACCAACATACAAAAGACAAATCTTTCCTCTTTATAATATTAGTGTAGATATGTACCTCAATATGTATACATGAACATTTGATTTGGTTTTGTATTATCATCAGTCTAAGTCGCGACTTAACAAAACGGAACTACTTCTAGGCGTGCTTATAAATTTCGGTAGGTACGATGTAAAATTATTCACCTACCTATTACATTAGTTACACAGCTAAGTAGGTATGTTCAATCAGAGACATGCTATGCATGGAGGCTGATCTATGGCCGTGTATACCTACATAATACTTTTTTGTTTTTTTAACTTACTTTTGTACAGATTTAGGAATTGAAAAAATTTAAAATTATTGTAGGTAGGTATCTGATTTATTAGCAAACATTTTTATCAGTAAGACTTGCCACGTTAAATACTTGCATAGATCCTCGGGCGCCGTAACGCGGCTTTCTCATATACCTAGTAATATATGATCGCCATAATCAAGCACGTAGATAGTCAAGTTATAGCTCGTTTCCACTTGTCGGGTGTCGGATCCGTAAATTAATTGGAGGTTGTTGTGACAGAGTGTATATGAAGCTATTTACACTTATCGGAAACCGATTTTGTGTCTGCTCCAACAAGAAACTGGAATTGCCACCCTTTTACGCCCGGAAAGAAAGTGTCGGATCTCGCTCGCCTATGATGAAGAATGGCGCTGTTTACATTTGCCGGATGTCGGGGCCAATAACTCTTAACGCAGTCTCTAAATGTTGTATTTTGGTAGTTAATGCTCACTGATATTTGAGCCAATAGATGGTTGAAGGTAGTTATCGACATTCAAAAATAATTGAAAAATATAAATAATTTCGTCACTTCTCAATTCTGTTATTAAATTCTGAAATGTTCCTAAACTAAATCTTTCTCTCAAGATTAGGTGCACCCAATATTTTCTTTCCTGGTTTTCTTCTTAAATAATAATACATTACAAGAAATTTGTCGACGTCCATCGTGCACTATCGCTTCGCGTAGAATGTTTAAAATTGAGACTAGCTTCGACAGTGGCCGACAACCGATTATTTCTTAATCGTGTGAACAGAGACGACATCCGATTAATATTGGGATCCAACACCCGACAAGTGGGAACGAGCTCTTAGAGGTCAATGTTTGGCTCTGGCTTATATTTATTTATAAGTGTATAGTACACTTAGTTTTAAAAAAAAATTCATAAAATTACACCTAGACCCGTTCAAAAACAATATAATTATTGAAGTTATGTATCCTTATATAAAAATCTAGATACTTTTTAGGTAAAACAAAGGACATATTTGGGCAACCAAAGGTTTAATTTTTTAAATTCACTTAGAGCTAGTTGTATCCATATGATTGGATAACCGCTGTGAAGGGAGCTGTTGCTTTTGTCACTTTGTCGCCAGCATCCTTGGTGATTTTCTGTAAGAATAAAATAAGTATTAAATATTCGTAAGACAAAATGTGCTGTGTCCACTTGAAGTTGAAAGAAATCAGTATTTGATTGTTTTTTCATAAACCTCAAATAATGTAGGTAAGAATTAAACATTCATCATAAAATATAAGCTATATTACTAAATAAATAACTGATCAATTAGTTGCACATTGTAACACATTCATGTACTTATAACTAAACTAATAATATTAAAATCTATACCTGGAGTTTTCTCTCATATGCAACACGTTTTACAGCTTTAGTCTTTCTCTTGTCCTCAAGCTTATGGACAACGTCGCGGTATTTCCATCCTACTTCGTGGGACAGGCGGCCAACATGGCAGTACTAGAAATGAGATGATTCATTTAATTTTAGTAAAATTTAAGCTTTTTAAACCAGACTGGCAAGTCTCAGAAAATAACAGATAGCAACATTGGAATATCTTCAGTCGCAAATTACCCAATAAGATACATCACAGTGAAGTTTATTTCAAATTAATTAGTCAACTGTTTTTATTAGATTAAAACAATTTTTATATCTTTTTTAGATTTTCAGCCACAATTATATTTAATTAAAAACAAATTAAAAATGATTTGTATGATTGCATCTGCTGTGTTCTTATTACCTTACGACCAGGTTTCAAGCAGAAAACGCGAAGAGCGGCAGGTACAACCACGCGGCGGCGGTTGTCATAAGGTGGAGGGCAACCGTCATACGCGCGTAGCCTCCTAAGTGCGTCCTTCCCACGCTCAGTCTTGTGTGGGATCATTCCTGAAGTATCATAATTACATATTAATGTTAACTCTAAAACATGTTGCTAAATTGTAGATACAAACAAACTTCATAGAAAATGTTTTATCATGAAAACATCAGATAATGTAGGACAATGTTATATAATCATAAAAGTATTCTTTTTATATATTGTAATTATAATAAACTAATTAATTATCCCAAAACTGATACAAATTTTATTATTATTTACTCCTTTAGGTGTAATCCTTACTTTAGATGTAATTGTTGATTAAAATATATTACAAAAAGTGATTTGCCAACTGGAGATCATAAATTAATGGTTATGTTTTAGTTAAATGATAAAATTAAGTAAACTCCCAGCATGTAAACAAATAAATGTGCAATTTTTACACAAACAAAAAAAGGAAAGCATCAGATAACAACAAATATATTATAATATTTTCTTTGGATCATTGAACTCTGAAACAATATAAAATAGCTAGCTTATTTTGTAATTTTTATATCAATAGACATTTTACTTTACTGTTGAGAATAATAACCAATACATCTCAATCATTAATAGCCATGCAAAATGGAATGTCAAACATTTGCCAGTTTTTACCTCGGACAGTTTTCCATAGGATCTTGGAGGGGGCTCTGAAGTGGAAAGGGCCACGGGCTGGGTTCACATTACACCGCTTGCGCAGGAATGACATGAACTTCAGTTTATTCCTGGAATTTAATGTTGTGTTCAAATATGTATCATCATCAGCTTATTTGTTAGCAATGATACATATTTCAGAAAATATTGTGGCAACATCTGCTATATAAACATTCTGTCGCAAATTACCCAAATCATTAACATCATCAAAATATCCTAGTATCACACAGGCAACATATAATGGTTCAGTATTCGTTTTTTCTACTGAAAATGGCGTAATGCAAACAGCATCAATAAACATATTGACAAAATATAATATATGCATATCCCATTAGCCGAGGGGTACCATCAGAGTAGAATAGTACCTCTCCCTGGACCAGGTGTCACAAGAGCCGACTAAGGTACCAAAACCGACAGACGGCGGTATACCCATCCGAAACAATAGTAAAAGCTCAAATGCACAGGGCGGGAATTGGCAGCAGCATATGTAGCGAAAGCTGCACTCTGCGACTACCAACAAGCTTGCCCAGCGCTGCAATTATGGGCAACCCCTTTCTAGGGGAGGCCTATGTCCAACAATGAACTTTGGTGAACCAACTTTTGGTGAAATGGCTGGCGTGATGATGATGAACACGAGCTGAATACCATTCCCTTACTCCTGCAGGAAAGGGAACTATGCAGTTGATAACTAATTATTAAATATTTTCAGTTCATATACTACTTTTGAGAATAATCAGCAATGTAGTGCTTGATGTGCATAAACGTGCAAACAAATGTGCATGTTTTAAGTTGTCTTTTAAAACTAATAATTTACTTTGTATCTTTATGTGGTTAGGCAGCCTATTATATATTCTTACTCTTCCTTCCTCTCGAAGTAAATCACAATATAAAACAACTGTAATTAATTGCACATGAGTAAAAACCCTTAACCAAACCCTTTCCACCGATTATTTGTTACTTATTAAAAATACATAGTTTTATGATGGGACCTATAACCAAGTGGGCTTGATGAAGGATTTGACGGAGTATTTTGACATACTTGAGTTTGTGAAAGATGCCATGCTTATTTACAATTCAATTACGTTCTTTTAGTTTTCTTCTATGTATCTATCGCAGTTAACAATTATACCATACAATTTTTGAAAATCATAAAACATATATACTAACCTGAAGAAGTTGCCTGAGATGTTCAATTGTTCACATCGCACAACAACTACTTTGTTCCCTTCTAAGAGAACTTTAGCGATGACTGCGGCCAAGCGTCCGAGCAGGTGGCCACGGCCATCGATAACTATGGCCTGAAACAGAAACACATTAGAAGACCAAGCTGACGTACATACCGTATAACCTCAAACTGTAAAATCGCAGACCGCATAGCTCTAGGGAAACAAATCACGAATTAACTTGATAAATTCACACGAGAAATTACACTACTTTTAGTTTGAAATTTTCAATAATTTCATGTTTTGTAAGAATAATAGACACAAGGAAGCACGTGTGCAAATACACATTTTAATATAGTTATAAACTCTTTCAGCGATGTACATCTGCGAATTATTAGTTTAGCTATAATTTTAATTATTAAGAAATCGCAATTCAAGTCGATTTTTATACAATCAATATTTTTATTCTCACCTTATTGCTAAAGCCCGTCATTTTCACCACAACAAAACGGAAAAGGATGCTTTTTTAAAACAGTACGGCAGCCGGATGTTCTGATGAAAGTTGCCAGTACTCAACAGTAGTCTATGGTTTTGCTGGAATTTGAGATAACGTTCGGAATCAAGGCTACATTACTCATAGCTACACAATCCTGTAATTTTTGTCTGTGTTTTAATGTGGGCTACTCACCAGCTGATATTGACAGTCTGACGTGCTCTTTTGTCTGTAGTAAATATATTGATATTTAACTTTCAGAATAAGCTAAAAATAAACCATTACTACTTACGTGGTCATCTTTTGCAAAGATCTTTACAAAATGATATATCTCGAACCAGTCACATAAATCAAAATGGATATACCATATAGAAAGATTTTTATTTACTTACTAACTTTTGCGGCGTATGCATATACCGGTATTGGGTCAACAATGCTGCGAAATTTACAAGATGCAGTATTGTCAGCAGAATCGGTATTTGGTGATATGTTTCGCAACGTAATAACTGTAGCTGAAAGGTTTAAATCATTACATGAAGTTTTTGACGCCGCTGTTGCGGAAGAATGTTTATTTAATTGCCCAGAAGGTAAAAAGTATTCAATCGATAATAGTGAAAACAAAGATTCTATTGGAAAGGTTAAATTATAAATTCTATAGTGCGTTACGGTAGAGACCGTAACGCACTATAGAATTTATAATTTGATTCAGGTCTTTGAAATAATCAATTTGATTGATTACATTAAAGTACTGAAGTCTTAAATTTTTCTTTTTAAGCAAATATACTATTTTCTCATGTTTGAACACAAAGTAGTTACTTAAAAATATATAAAATTGTATGAATTTAATATGAAGGTTAATAATGTTAGAAAACAGCTTTACTGTAGGTGTTATGTTAAGAAGTAACATTAATATAATTCTTAGATAATTATATGAACCTATTCTTATATTATTTAGTTACATTTTACGAGTACTCTACATATTATTTGAAAGATTTTTGTCAAATCCATATATTTTCCAGGTTCAAAACCAGTACGCAACAGAAATCATAATCCAAAATCTGATGGCTGTGGTTCATTGGGATTTGAAATATCTTCAGAATACTTGCCACTAGAAGAGATGACAAAATGCTGTGATATCCACGACATTTGTTATGACACATGCAACAGTGGCAAAGAAGTGTGTGACTTAGATTTTAAAAGATGTTTATACAATTATTGCAATTCATATAAGTCTGTTAATGTAGCAGGTGAAGCACTTACTAAAGGTAAGGTGTTTTTTTATGAAATAATAATTAGTTATTTAACTATATAATTTTTTTACTAATAACAAATAAATATTTATCTAAAGCTTTGAACTCAGACATTCTTATTTATTATTTAGAGTTACTAATTTTTAGGAAGTATTAATATTTAAAACTTGATAATTTTTATTTGTTACAGGTTGTAAAGGGGCAGCAAAACTATTATTTACTGGTACTTTAACGTTAGGGTGTAAATCTTACTTGGATTCTCAGAAAAAGGCATGTTATTGTCCCCCGGTAAAAAATAGTAAATATAGGAAATATTCTGGTGATGGAGATTTGTAATAACTATTGATAATACAGTTATTAAATATTATTCTTTGCCATGTTTTTTTTGTTTGTTTTGAAGAAATTTTCTTTATGCCATAACTGCAATTGCACTATAAATTATAAGAGGTTATTTATTAGTAGTATTTATTTGCCAAATCTATATTAAAGCAATTCTGTGTGTTAGTTTTAAATTTTGTATACTTTGTTAATTATAAAAATATAAGCCTGATCTAGTTTTTTATTTTATTGTTGCAATAAAGAATTATATCTTAACATATTTATGGAATTTTAACTTACAAGCAACATTAAATAAGTTGTTTGCTAAATTTAGAAAAAAGGCCTCTAAGAAATCTTCCACCTGGCAACTTGCTATAAGTTTCAATGACTGGTGTTTAAGTTATACAAACATGTTTTAGGCCTTATATAAGATCTACTAATATTATAGAGATGCACAATCAATTTTTTTTTTCATTTAGCACATGTTGAGCATATAAAAATAATTCATTATAATAATGTAAATAAATGCATGTAAAAATATTTTCGATGGACAAATGTGTCTATTCTGAGTCTTTGCCCAGATTCAAAAATCATTAATTAATGTGTCTGCAAATTATGTGTTTACGGAATGCAATGTTTATGTCAACAATTCTTTGATCTCTTCTTTTTCTGCAGCTTCAAGGTAAGGTGTCCCATCTGGAGTTGTTCCACTTTTAGATGCTCCCTGGAAATAAGTTATTTGGTAATTAAGTTTATATTTTGTATGTCATATTCTCTCATATATCTTTTATATAGGCACTATGATTACTCACATTTTTAAGTAATGCCTTTACACAGTCAGTATGACCCTCCCAAACAGCTGCCAAAATAACAGATATGCCATGTTTGTCCACCATCTACAAACAATTTTAGTATAATGAAAATATAATAAAGATAAATTTTATAGTTACCATTTTGATCATTTGTAATTTTTTTTATCATTAAATAGTGAGTTACATCACAGACAAGCGTAGATTTTATAACATTTGCTAAATCTTTATATATCAAAGTTGATTTGACTTGGTTAAGATAAAAAAAATTCCAGTAGGAAATAGTTGCTGTTGCTTGTTATCAATTGAAAGTGTGAAAAATGGATACAGTGTTACTTCACCAAAACTATTGTTTGCATATTCTTATATTGATGATATAGCAACCAGAACAGTAGTCTTGTCATCACTTAAGATTTAGTTTTTGAACAGCTGGAATTATTTTTGGTTAAGTACTCAACAGAACCAGGCAAGATGGTCAACAAAGTTACCTTTGATTTCAATGAGGATAAAAAAAAATCTTGTATCTTACATTTGGATCTGCACCTTTATCCAATAAGTAATTTAAGACTGCCGTTTGTCCATAATCTGCTGCATAGTGGAGCGGTACACGACCATCTATAAGTGCATTGACATCGATTTTCTGAAATAGAACAATTAACTCTGAAGATAGCACAAGTGTTTTGTCAACAACTGTACACAACGAAAACAATCTCGGCATTTTAATATGCTATATAATCAATTACATTACCGATGTCATTCTAGTTTATAAGTTAATCATAGTGAAGCAAATATTAAACAAAGCTTTCTCTTGTCATCACTATAATTTCCATAATCATCATCAATTAGTAAATAAAATAATACAAGAATAGAGATAGTTACCTTATTTTCTACTATTTGTTTAACTTGATCTATGTCTCCATTTTTAATTCCCCAAACCAATTCACTCATATTTATGTACTTAAAGAGATTTAACAAAATTAAAACTTCGATTAAAGTCTTGAACAATGTTCGTAACGCAATGGCGTACTGTGAAAACCGTGATGTGTGAAATGACAATATTAAACTCGTTCATAAATGCAAGTAATATAAATTATAAATATTAAAATAAAATAACCAGGACATATAAAATTTGCTGCAGTATATATTAATATTTTCATTTATTTGACTAAAAACAGAAAATGCCATAAGCTAATCTAATGGTTGCTAAGAGTGCAATGATATTCTTTACAGTATTCGAAAAAAAGGAGATGTAACATTAATCGTATCATTTTCATTCACTGAAATAGTAAATACTCATATTTCGTGATAAATATTAAAAATCATAATTATAGCAAAATATTATTTCTTCAAGTACAAAATAAATTAAATCTTCTTTAATGTAATTTTTGGCTTACTGAGTACAGTATGATCCAATTTGAGAATTAAGATAGTTGTTTATCTCAATTTATCGTAGCTATTTCTTTTTTATAATATTTTTGTCAAAATATTTAATTCATGTATGTACTTATAAGATTAATAATGAACTTAATCAAAACACAACGCATTATTGCATATTTCCATTACATAGCATACATACTATGAAAATATTTTGACATATAAAAATTCAATTGTCACGGTGTTTGGCCGCGATGAATCTCTAAACTACTGAATCGATAAAAATAAATACAATTAAAATTTTACAGTTTGATTCAGAGACTTCAGAGATAGGATGTTTAGGTAGGTATCTATCTAAAAAGCTCAATGAGGTCGTCGACGCTCAGCCGTAGGCTGCGCGGAGGCGACTACGGCGCTCTGCGCCTTTGTCGCAGTCTCAAACGCCGCCGATTAATATCGGCGGGTCATTGGGTTGCGGTGGACAACAGTTTATCATTGCCCTTCACGGGGTTGCGGTCTCGGGCTCTTGCTCGAGTTATGTTCGACCTCATCGGCCGTGAGTTCTCGCTGGTAGGCCTTGAAGTCTGGTGGTCTGGCGTGCAGCGGCGCTATGTTGCGCAGGTGCGGGTTCGCCAGGGAGGCTTTGTCGGCGCGCGCGAACATTGCGCTCGACAGTCTGCGAATGAAATCTTCGATGTATTCTGTTCTCAGGTCGCGGTGTATCGTCGCGTTTCGTACCATGCGCGGTGTTCCGACGATTGTGCGTAGAACGCGGGATTGTTGGGATTGAAGGCGGCCTTTGTTGGTCCGGCTGGTTAGTGCGTACCATGCCGGGGCTGCATATGTGAGATGAGGTCGAACGTATGTTTTGTAAATTCCCAGCTTCGTTCTGAGCGGGAGTTTGGAGGCGAATACCGGGCGAAGTAGATGCGCGACCGACCTGGTCTTATTTATCACGTGTTCGATGTGATGCTTCATGCACAGGTGGCTGTCTATTGTGATCCCCAGGTATTTGACCTTGCGGGACCACGTGACTTCTTGCCCCATTAGCATTAGTGGTTTCGGTAGAAGGGAGTGGCGGCCAATGACTGCAGCCTGTGTCTTGGTTACGCTCACCCGCAGTCTCCATTTGCTTAGCCACTCGGGCAGTAGGTCGAGGGTGTTCTGTATTTTTTTAGCTGCGTGTTTTTGGTTGACCGAGGATGCGTAATAAGCGGCGTCATCTGCGTATAGTGCCAGATGTGTGCCTTCTCCTACCGGGATGTCGTCCGTATAAAAGCTGTACAGCGCGGGCGATATGCAGCTGCCCTGAGGTACACCGGCCTCAGCGGCTCGTTCTGTTGATAGAGCGTTTTCTACTTTCACTCGAAAACGTCTTTTATCGAGGAAGGAAGCTACCACTCGTATGATTCGACGGGGTGCCTGTGACAATGATAGTTTATAAAGCAGACCCTGGTGCCACACCTTATCAAACGCCTTCTCCATGTCGAGGAGTACTGTGGCGGTGTATTCCTTTTTGTTGTAGGCCGTCGTCATGTGATGCAGTACTCTCGTCAGTTGCAGCGAGGTGGAGTGCTCTGCCCGAAAACCATACTGCTCCTCCCTCGGTCTTATGTGCGGTTCCAGGTGTAGAAGTAGCAACTTCTCATACACCTTGGATACCGTAGGTAACAGTGTGATCGGACGATAACTCTCGGGCTTGAGTGTGTTCTTTCCGGGCTTGGGTAGCATAATTACTCCTCCCATTTTCCACACTTGTGGGAAGTGGCCTGTGCGGTTGATGCCGTTGAAAAGGCGAGTCAGAGCTGTGATGCTTTTTGGTGGTAAGTGACGTAGCATGTTGCCGGTGATGTTGTCAAGGCCAGGCGCCTTCCTGGGTTTCAGTTTGTTTATGGTCCTGCTGACCTGTCCGGGCGTGAAGACGACTGGGTTTTCATCTGCCGCTATGGGGACGGCGAGATACTCTCGAAGATGCCGGGTAACCGTCTCGACGTGTTCTACGTTGTCACAGGGGTGTGGGCAGAATTGGCGTTCTAGGTGTTCGGCGAAAATCTCAGCGCGGTCCTCCGCGCGGTATCTCGGATGGCCATCTGGTCCGAGGAGGGGTCTGATTGGAGCCGGTTTCTTAGAGATCTGGCGACATAGGCGATGGACGCTGTTCCAATCTTCGCCCGCGTTCTTTTTATATCGATCCCAGCTTTCTGCTTCATGCGACCTCAGTTCGTGTCTCACCTGATCGGTGAGGGCGTTGAGCTGACGTTTGAGGGTTGGGCAACGTGTCTGTTGCCATCTTTTTCGTAGATGTCGCTTTTTCGCTAGTAGGTCCCTGATGTCCTTGGGCAGTGGTGGAAGTCTACTGCTGCTGGGCATGGTGCGCGATGATGACTTTGCGGCATCTTGAATGCAGATGGTGAGTGCATTGGCGAGCTGCTCGACGTCCTCAAAGGTGGTAATCGGTAGCGTAGGGGTATCCGAATGCATGGCAGAGCTGAACGCCTTCCAGTCTATAGTTTGGCGAGCAGCCGGTGGTGTCACCGTGGTCGGTCTTCTTTCAATGACCACCACTATCTAAAAAGAAATTTGTCCTGTTTTATATATTTCTAGCTCTTTTTGGCATTGTATGCGCAGCCCAAAAACAAACTAGCCAATTCTGTCAAAACTTGGCAATCGATTATTAATCTAAATATGAGCTTTATTGAGTTTAAAATTAACTAGTAATTTGACAGATTTGGCTAGGTTTACCTTATAAATAATATGAACATGGAAATAAATATGTAAAAAAAATTGGTAGTCTGTAAAGTCGGTATACGGGCGAAAGTTTTACGTGACAACGACTTTGAGTGGTAAAATAATTTTAATGTGAATATTCATTCGTATAGTAGGAATAAGGATGAAATAATAGTAACAATTTAAAAACATTTATTTATAAAAAGAATTATATTTAAAACATTAATTTATACAAAGAATCTCGCACTGAATTTCATATTAACAAAATTTTATTTTTACCTTTACACATACATACGTATTTATATACAAATATACATACAATAACTTGCAATACATTTGCGTAGCACACGTCACAATAAGAGCGAGTGAGAGGGACGCGTGCCTCTCACTCGCTCTCATTGTTAGCGCATAACGTGAGCGGAGCGTAACGCAGTTTCTTGAAGTGTCACCCGGCAAATCAATTTATAAGACGTTGTCACGTCAAAATATGTATAATAATTTATATTATATACAGTGTGCACTGCATTTACCCCAAAAGATTAAAGTAACTTTGTATAATGACTTGTGAAATCACACCTTAACTATTAAAGCCTTATTTCAATATCCCTTCCAAACACCAACTTTTCATAAATGTGATAAATCTAAAATATTTAATCTATCTCAATTATACAAATTCAATACATGCATTTTAGGGATAAGTAACCCACACAATCTTCGAACTAAAAATAAAGTGCAACTCAGCGCTTACAACTCACTATGAAAAAAAAAGACAATACTGTTTGGGGGAGCACATCTATTCAATAAGCTACCTAACACCAGAATAATACATAATACAGAAAGTATGTGAAAATATAAATATATATAAAAGTAAGTTAAAATTGTATCTAGAGTCGTATACCGGTTAATTGTATATTTTTATTTTAAATATGATAATATCTCATTGTAAAAGATATGTAATTTCGTATGAGAATAAACATTCTTAAATACAGGTATATCACAAGCATATATAATTGTGTAATATCAGCGCTTTAAAAGGCACAACGAATATATGTAAAAAAGACATTTTATTCGGGGAGTTTTTATATTTTTATCGACTTTTATTACATGGTCGGAAAGGATAAAATATATTGGAATCAATTTTTAAATATGTTATTCGCATAGAACTAGGATGCTAATTGAATGTTTATGGATGTAATTCAAATAGATAGTAAGAACATGTTTAAATCGATAAAAAGCTTGAATTCTGTTTCTTTACAGAAAGGAGATTCGTGAAAGACAGAATTCATAACATATTACTTATTATTAAAAATGTTTTTATATGACAGTCCTATTTTGGGTCTCCTATATTGTCAATTAAAGAGCCAAAAGAGGAAACATAGTGGGATATTAGACAGTTTTTATTCATTATTAAATCATGGATGATTTATTTCAATTGAACTGTTTAGTAAATAATTGATTCCTCTACTATAAAAAACGTCAAGCTCTAGTACTTTAACATTTATTATCGTTATTTTAAACTTGCTAACTAAACTATTAATTGTTGTTACCTTTACGCCGCTCCAGCCAGGGACCTACATAATCCTTGTTGTTTCTCACGTAGATATTACACGAACAAATGGAAAACACAATTGAAATTAATTTTTGCGAACTCCCTCTAGATACTAAGGCAGCTACAAAACATCTTGTGGTATGTAATTATTGTTGTCGCGAATATAATGATGCCTAGTACTTTTAGTTGCAATAACTTTGTATATTTATTTTTAGGGAGAATTGATGTTTAAAGTTTGCCCTTTTGTGCTGAAAATACGCAATAAGATGAAAACCGTAGGAAATCAGGTCAGGAATCAGGAGGAACTTGAAGATAAGATTGCAAAATTCCAATATGATTTCCTTTTACTCACAAACCAAATAAAGCAATGGTTCAAGATTTTTCTAGAAATATTCAAAATAGAATTTACTCAAAGGGTTTTTCTTCAGGTAAATCATACTAGATCATACTAATCTACATTTAAACTAATATTTTATACACGAACCATTGTATTTTTGGCATGAATAAACTCAAAAACTACTGGATGGATATCGATAATTCTTTCACATTTAGAATGCTGCATTATTCCTGAGTATATTTTTACACAAAGAAAATTTGAATGATGTAATTCTACTATTTGTATTACTGGGTAGGGGTTGTTTTTCTTTCTTATCATTTTATTAAGCTAGTACAATTATCTACCCTCGAACAGAAGACATTTCTTTCTGTAAGACTTTCCATTCTGGGTTGGAATGTGGGTACAAGATTTTCAAGACCGATTAATTTAGCCAATCTTTAAATGTTGGATACAATTGTCCACCAGGTTGATATACCGGATGGGTCGCTAGTCCCTTATATGCCAATTGCAGAAAACAGTGTTTTAATCAAATCAAGAAGTCTTAAACAATTGTAGTATTCATTAGCTCACTCTATAAGTGGTTAAATAACAGGTACCTAGTATTACTAACAAAATATTGTTACATTTTTTCAGACAAGTCGACATTTCGCCTTTGAAAAATTATACTGGAGTGTTTCTGAACTAAGTTTATTTTCTGAATATGCTGATAACCTTTGCTTAAAAGGTAATATGGCAGACAACGTCTTAGAAAATTCAATGTTTAATAGTCCTATGTACTTTGTGAATTGGATTGATTATACTTTTGAATTACTTGGTAAACTAGCTGAATGTATCTACAGGACAGATTACAAGGATAATAAACATATTTGGAAGCTATGGATAGAATATGTAAGTGCAATGTAAAACAAATAATTTGTTTAGTTTTATTATCTTCAGTTTGTTCTCATATCATTATTATTTTCAGATAATAGATCTTATAACTTCCCTTCACATAAGTATTGATGAACTGTTACTTTCTGCAATGACTTTGTGCAAGTATTGTCTAGAGGATGATCAACTGGCCCTAAAAGCTCGTTGTCAAGTAGTATGTATTTATCTTAATCAGAAATGGTGTAAATAATTTACAAAAATACATAATATTTATATGTAAATACAATGGAAACATTTGTTGATCTTAAAACTATTTATTTGGGTTCAAATTATGTAATCTTGCACATTTGATATAAATATTTTTTTTTTAATTAAACAAATAATAATAATAAATAATACAGTTTAAATAAATATGTGGTGACGCAAAATCATATTTCAGGTATTAAGAGAAACTAAGGCTTTATTCAGTGAGTTACTAGAGCATGATATCACAGCTGCTGTCAAAATCACACCAAACCGGTTGAAATTGCCTATAATGCCATCCAATGTTAATATTTTAATTGATGTTCTAAAAGATGTTCTCTATAAATTAGAAACAAACACAAATTCTGCATTATTGGCTATTCTGATCCAATGCTATGTTAATACAGTTTCACCAGTGGATGTATTGGTTGATCATTATAAAAAAAGAACAATAAGTTATTGTTCTTGCAATTTCATGGATAATTGTAGTAAATGCCCAATTACTAAAAACTTTGACATACTAAATGAAAGACTTATGCAAATAGGGAATTTTGCAATGTCATGTTCTTCTGATACACAAAGTAAGTATTTATATTAACTTAGTATTTTTGACTATTCATTTAATTTATTTTATGGTAAGAATACTTATAATAATATCTACTTATAATAATAATATCTTGACACTAAAAATACTAATATGCTGCCATTTTAAAGTTTTTACCTTTTTTAACATAGGGCTCTGCCTACTCTGATTTCAGGAATCATATCTCTAAGAAGTTGTCTATCAATTCTGGAATTATTAGACATTGATTTACTGGTTGCAGTCACAACTTTACCAGATGGATATCACACTATGTTATTAATGAATATTTGGAAACAAGAGTTCAAAGAAATTAGAGATATTATTTTCCTTATTGTGGATCCAGTTGCTTTTATTGAGGTAAAATGTTTTGTAAATTATAGTTTTGGTTAATACTGTTTGAAACTTACTGCATAACTCTTCAAGAAGGAATCATCTGGGTGAAACTATTCGTTCTGAAGTATATTATGACCTCATCAAAAACATAAATGTAAAAAGGGGGCTAAGTTCAAATGTGTGGCTGTCGACTTTTCCAACAAAAGAATTTATATCTTAATGGGTGCCAAGTTCTTTTGTAGCCTATCTAGAAATTTATTTATATGAACATACAACACTAAAATAAAATTAAAATACAAATATATTAACTTCGGATATATTGAAGCTCCAAATTTGATTTGGCTAGTCTTTATAAGCTAACTATTTTTTTAACATACAGTTGGTAAGTTGATTAGCCAAATAGAAAATATGCATAACTAGTGGTTGAAAACTATAGTCAGTCAGTCGGTCAGTGATAAAAATGACGATTTTCTGACGTTAATATCTAAATAAATGTATGAGCTGTATTTATAAAATTTGGGGTACTTGTTAAACAAAGTGGTTTTAATAACTGTGCCAAATTTCATGTGTTTATCTTAAATAAAATTTGAGTTCATCATTTGTATACCAGCCATTAAAAGAACACTACTGGACATAGGCCTCCCCAAGGAAGGGAAGGGAATGTTGTCCATAATTGCTCCGCTAGGCAAGCGGGTTGGCAATCACAGAGCGCAGCTTTCGCGACGAGGATGCTGCTGCCTATCCCCGCTTTGTGCCTTTCAGCTGCAATGATTTGAATGGAAATATCGCCACCTGGTACCTTAGTCATCTCTTACGACAGCTGGTACAGTGGAAGGTACTAGACAGATGTACAAGTTGAGCGCAGAAAACTATAGAAATAAGATGCTTACTTCCATGTTTAATTGAATTTATTTTAATGATTTATAATGCCTAATTACAAATACTGGTATAAATGTCTTTAATTGGTGGAACTTAAATGTTTTTTTTAAGCGCTGTAAACTATTCATGCAAGAGTTGTTACTGGAAGTGAAGAGACATGACTCTTATGGCATTTGTAACTTTTTGGTGGTTATTAACATAGGAAAGTTAGTGTATGACTTCCTTACCATATACAAGAAATATGAACCTGATGCTTTAATTCAGAATGCAGAGTTAGACCGTTTCATGGAAAATTTAAATAGAGGTTAGTGAAATATTTTTATAAGTGCCAATACATTAAGGTTATGTTTCACCATTTAAATATATAAGTTTAATGATATAATGGTTCATCTTCATATGCTTGGTTTTAAGATAAAACAAATTATTTTGTTTAATTAACTTACCTATATATTATATGCCACCATATATGCCACCTTGCCATCCTTTTCATCACCACGGTGATATTCCATGTTTTGGATTTTATTCTTATCACTAGAAACTATCCCATCCACTTATAAAAGATTTGACATCAGTTGTTTTGATAAACAACTTAATAATTTCTAAATGTAGTATGTATGTTTGTTACCTGTACATCTCGAAATCGATCTTAATAATTATACGTGTAGATAATATGTATGCTAGTTAAGGACTTACAATACTATGTTGTTGTCTAGGGCTAAAGTTTTGATGGTCACAAAAAATCATAACTACTAATATGTTTACATTTTAGTTCATGAGGAATGTAAAATAGTATCCAAACTGTTTACTATACAGGGTACATTTGACTATCTCCACCCGAGCTTCAGACGCCACGATATGTCTGCCGAAATTTTTTGGAGGAGAGTGCAGCTTCTCTATACGACAGTGAAACAAATTAATAGACTGTTTCACCCGAACGAAAACAACGAACAGCGACTATGCCGGGAGATTAATGATGAGCAACTAGTCAAGACTAAAAATCTAACCCATTTAATATTAAACACTGACAAGTATCGGAATTCTGTGAGTCCCGGCAATTTAACTAAAAGCATATTCGCTCGGACGACAATGGGAAAAACGCCTAGTCAGAATACCTCTATGTGGAAACTGATGAAGCACCTTAAAGTGAAGAGAGGGCAAGATCTCAGTTTCTCCACGGAAGTGAGTCAATTATTCAATATCGAGCAGGATCAGATGTTACCCCCTCGGCCGGTTCTCCCGTTCATGAATCCGTCCGATCCCAAAGCGGTTCCGCAGAAGGCTATGACGAGTCCTCAGAGAAACTTTCCCTTCTTGGGGAAACTAAGCGAGAGAGACGAAGAACACATGGAATATGATGTCAAAAAAAGTCTTGCACACTATTTAGATGAAAATGAAAGCTTACAGATCTCAGGTAATTAAATTTGATTCTTTACTTTCAATATTGAAACTCTTTCTCATATACTCCCACAAATTCTCAATTTGAAGCATTATTTTTCGGTTGATTGTAATTCAAAATTGTCAAAACACAGTCTGTCAGAAAACATTAAGAAAAATGTTTGAACTTTCGTCAGTAGGTAATATGGTATGACAGCCGACTACTGAAGGTCAGCGCCTCGTAGCCACACTTCATAATAAAGGATTCAATTCATCTATACCTATCTTGTGTCTATCGTATAAGTTTTATTTAATGTAACAATATATTCTTGCATGATTCTTACAGCGGTGTTAAATCAAATAAACGACGTAACAACTGTAATTTCGACAACTTTCTCTCAAAATAAAGCAATTGCGAGCTGCAGCAAAGATACTACAACAAGCAAGTAACCTTTCCACTTATTCAGCAAATATGGATCGTACCGCGTCTTCACATTTGTCTGATATGACCCAACCCAACACTCGGGAGAATCAGTGATTTAGTTGTCGTTGAGGATAGACTGAACAGTCTGAAAATGAAATCAGAATCTAAAATTACCCTTTAAACTAGGAAATTATACCTGCAAATAATTAAGGTTGGTTATTTATACTTGTCCATATTTACTAAAAGAGCGATTATGGCCTGGTTTACAATCTGTCATGGTTGCTTTGTTTAATGGTTAAGTATATTATATATATTATAATTTACTTGTTTTGCTTTAAACTTGTGTTAAAAAATTAAGTTTTTATTAACTATTTTAAGTGCTGCTAATACTACTTTTATCCGTCCCAAGTGTTGCATGAAATAACTGATTTTGACCTAAATAAATGATGCAAGATATACCTACTGTAGTTTTAATTATAAAGTATATCTATGGGATGGAATACTCTAATTCTTGAAATAGTTCCTGACAGGTAACCAGAAATGACCCCTTTTTTACCTTAGGAATTTAAATTTAAATTAGGATTTAGATTTTCTTTATATAAAATAATTTTTCTTTTGGATAAGGGCTTAGTAACACCAATTTATTTACAACTCCGTCCAAAAACTTAACTATTTGTAATGAGCGTCTCCGAGTTTAATTTTATCATTGATAATAAATGTCAAAAAATTAACGAAGTATCTCTGTCTGTTACGCCGTGAAGATTAATCTGCAACTAATTTTGACCTTGAAAAAGAAAAAAATGATACTCGAATTTCTAATCCCGCGTAGACGAAGACGCGGGCATCAGTTAGCACTGTAGCGGGGACTCTATAACATTGCCGCGAACGGCACGGTTTTTGCGCATGACACATAGTGACAAACGATCTCGAGTTGCGTTAATAGTTGCATATAATCATAAGAGTAGTTATACTTTTCTTATTAATATTTTCGTTGAAATTTAAATTACCTAAAAAGAATTAAATTTGGCTACCCAAGGTAAGACCATACCCAGCAGCCACGTGGGCTTCCCTGCTCAGCATTCCTTAGAATCTTAAAAGGCTTATCGAAACTTACCTTATCTATGATCTCTACCGAAAACGAAGGTAGAGGGCACACTATTCGAAATCGTCACCATTTCCCTGCAGAATTAGTTCCCCGGGCACCCTCGCCAAGTTCCCAGATGACTAACACTGCAGTTATCTTTCCAGACGGCGTGGCCGTTTTGCATTGCATACTAAAACTATAAACAACCATGTAGTAAATAACAACAGCCCATGCTTACAAAAATCTGTTACGTATTTAATGTAGAATTTGCACGTAATTTCACAAACAATTGTTGACAAAAATTACTAAATATCACAAAGGTGAAAGGAAGGTCTAGTAATATATCACGTGTATTGTCCAACACATTGTAATTTTATATAGCTATTCTATATTAATTAATAATGTAATAAAGTTTACCGAGAACTGTTAACTATATAACCATAAAACCAACCAACCAACCATAAACTAACCATATAAACCAACTATATAACTAATAAACCATAACCTCGTACGTTTTGTTCTAAAGCTAAAAAAGTAAGATAAAACTAGTAGGTGTCTATAAGGGTCTTGTCCTTATAAATAAGACTTCTATAGTTTAATCGCAGTATAAATATTATTGTTTTATCTTACAACACCTATTTATTGATGAAACCGACGTTGATCTTCAACAAAACACATCCCTTTTTTTTGGTGGGTAGAGCAGATATTTAACACATTGTGCTCCTAATTTATTCTCTAGTTTTTAATTAAATAAAATCATAATTATACACAAAGACTGTGCTCAGAATAATATGTAGTTGAAGCAAAAATCATAGCATTGATTGTAGTGGGCATTCCCCATGCTAGTTTAATAATAGGATTGCACATACCTGCAGGTGACTACAACATTTTATATTAAATTTTAATTTAAAATTGCAATGGCAACCTACACCGATTTGGCTGAGTCACAGAAGGTCCTGGAGATGACTCTAATGCAGAGAATGATTGAATTTGAACAGCATTTCGAAGCTGCAAAATCTGCATCACCTCAAGCCTGCAGCCTAACTCAGCTTAGTGCTGAGTTCATGACATTCAAGAAACATACCTGGGGGATTTTGTCATCCATGAAGTTGCAGCTGTCTGAACTGACGAGGACTGTCGATGTGATTGAGATGAGGCACAGAAAAAAAGAAAAGAACACTTAGTAAGTTTAAAAAAGTCCGGTCTGATTTTAATTTAAATACATACAAAAGACTTCGAAATCGCTGTAATCAACTGGTAAGATCAGCCAAACGTAGATTTATTCACGACAATGTTCAATCATCATCTTCTGCAAACGTCTTCCATACGTTTTTGCATTCTCAGGGTCTCGGGAAGTCTTTAAACCCTCCCGATTCTAACTCTGTTATTTCCTCTAACGAGCTTAATAAAGACTTCTCTTTAACTACTACACTAGATCCCGTTATAAAATTGTCAACTATAACTTTAATCACTTCCTTGCCACGTCCGTCAGCTAATGTATTCAATTTTTCTCCTGTAACCTTAGGTGAGACTTTTAAAACTATTTCAGTTTTCAAATCCAATGCTGTTGGCTAAGATGATGTGAGTCGCCGCATGGTCTTTCTCTTACTTAATTTTATTGTACCACCATTGACTCACATTATCAATTTCTCCCTACAACATGGCTCCTTTCCCAGTATATGGTGCAAAGCCTATGTTATCCCGGTTCCTAAAACACCTAACCCTACTTCTTCCCATCAATTTCGTCCCATCTCTATTTTGCCATATCTCTCGAAAATTATCGAGGCAGCTGTACACGAACAGCTCTCTAGCCATGTCTTACAAAACGCCCTTTTAAGTCCCTTTCAATCCGGTTTTCGTACAGGACATAGCACCACAACAGCTCTACTAAATATCCTGGATGATGTAAGAGTTGGAATGGAATACTCCCGCCTTACGGTCTTAATTCTGATTGATTCTAACGCCTTCAACTCTATCAATCACGAAGTTCTCTCTATTCTCTCTTACGTCGGGGTCTCTGATTCGGTTCGGGAATGGTTCGCATCCTACCTTCGAGAACGCCAGCAAGCGGTGCGCCTGGGTGATGATTTGTCCCAGTGGGTGACAATCGATGCTGGTGTGCCGCAAGGTGGCATTCTCTCTCCGTTATTATTTTCCCTTTTCATAAACCTTGTCACCAAATCTATTGGCTGTTCTTACCATCTATACGCTGATGACCTGCAACTATACACCCAGGTAGAGTACAATGACCTGGATAATGCCATTGCTCGGATTAATGCTGATTTGACCAACATCATAAACTGATCACAAAAGTTTGGTGTCTCTGTGAACCCGTCCAAGACTCAAGCCATTATCTTGGGCACCAAACAGCAATTATCCAGTTCAAAAAATGTACCTATAATTATTTTTAATATCGTGGTAGTACCCTACAATACATGCGTTAAGAATCTTGGCCTATTTATCGACTCTTCCTTAAGATGGGATACACATGTTAATGAAATCAGCAGTAAGGTTCCTGGAACGCTTCTTATTCAATCCTTGGTTTTACCCATAATTGACTATGGTGACGTGTGCTGCACTAATATCTCTCAAGAATTCCTTAATAAATTGGATCGTCTATTAAACAAATGTCTTCGTTTCATTTTCGGTTTGCGTAAATAAACGTCGCGAGTTCTAACCATACAATTTTCAATACTTTTTAAACCGTATGCACCAATTTACTTAAAGGACAGATTCCAATTCCTATCTTCCTCTCACGAACGTAATCTCCGTTCTTCTAATACTCTCTCGCTCTTAACTCCTTCTCATCACTCTAGTTTTTTGACAAACTCTTTTACAGTGACAGCTATACGACTCTGGAACGAGCTTCCGTTGAATATTAAACAATCCCCAAACAAATTTATCCTGAAACGCTGTTTCCGTACTTTATTTACTGATGCTGCTTCTCTAACTTTATTACCCTATTTCTGATGTACGTTATTTTATGTATATATGTGTGTGTGTATGATATGCATTTATTGCGTTTGTTTATACAAATATGTTTTGTGTAATGGTTGACTGGGAGATAATGCCATCTGGCATCAAGTCCGCCATGTGTACATTTTGTAACATTTTGTGCAATAAAGTTAAATAAATAATAGATAAATTAAAGCACAGTGGCAACAACTGATCTGCAAGATGCTTATTCAGTTGTTAGTGTTGAACAATGTCTTGCTAATCCGTGGTCCGAGAACAATTTTCAATAAATATGTTCAAGTACCAATACATGTATATTTTTCGCATGATTACACTATTCGTTTATTATTAGTTGTATGCCGATTAAAACAACCTGCAACCTTTATATCTAGACATTTTTATCGTGGTCCTTAATATCGGAATGTAATAAGATTATAGTTTATGCCTGTATTTAAAAATACTATTCGGAAAATGTTAAGTATCTTTGTAGGTATACCTACTTGTCTAACAATTAGTAACAGCAGGAAATCAAGCAGCAACTGTCTAGCATAACATATGGCTAGTCTAGTGCAGGGATGCCCAAAGTATGTTCCGCGGAACCTAGAGTCAATAGATTAATCGTCATTATTTTTATGTTAGTAAGTTGGTAAGTTGGTAATATGTCAAACATAATAGGTGACTATATACCGATTTCCTTATTCATATTAACATATTAAAACTAAATTTTATTTTGATAATTAATTATATTTAATATTTCTAATATATAATAAAATAAATACATGAAATTAAATAAATATATAAAATAAATAAATATATAAAATAATTATAATAATATTCTTATATAAAATAAAAACCATAAAAATGTTCTTATATACTTAAATGTCAGTATTCGCAACACTTGATATGTCCCAATAAATAAAAGGGCTTGGTTGAGGTTCCGAGTTTAGGTATCCATAGTCCAGTGATCAGTTATCCTTTGTTCTAATTGTTTACTGTTGTTCGACCAACACGTAAGCATTAGATGTATTTATGTTATACACAAACTTTTAGTAATTACTCTACGCTCGATATAATGAATTGTTATGCGTTTTTTGTTACTGGACTATTTCCGTAAATTGAGTCGGAAATGAATAACAAAATTATGCTAAATCGTAACACGCGACAAAACCCAGTTGACCATCGCCTTTGTCATTAAGGAAATTGACGCTTTTATTACTATTACCATAATTTCTAAATGCGGCTATATAAGCTAGACACATTGCTCGTATATGCTATTTGCACCTATTAAATGCGAAGAAGAGCGTGTTGATTGCTATAACAAACTAAAGGAGAGTAAAAGTGATAATGAATACACGTATTAGTGTTTTGTTCTTGTTGACTAATCTGGTAAGACTTTTTCTTTATTATAAGGGTGGTAAAATTTTAGTACTCGTATATAATAATAATAACTTTATTCAACAACAAAAGGTAACTTAAACTAAAATACATTTTGATACTTAGGTACTTAAACTAGGTCTAGCCTGTTCTTATAGGCACCTATTCAGTGTGAATTCATGTAAGCAGTTTTGAAATAAATTAAAATATCCTAAATATTATTAAGAATGTATATGTTCATAATATACCTACCGTATTGCGTCGAACTTAAACCGATCAGAAGAAATCATTTGGGAGGAAGAGAGTTATTAGTAAGTTTACTTTTCGACTGCGTTTTGCGTTATTATAGTTAAGTGTGTATGTGTTATTCGGACTAAATATATTATACTTTAGTATACTTTAGTCGATAGAATTTAGTAAATATACTTTAGTCGATAGAATTCAAAACCTAGAGTAAACATAACCTACGACATGCCGTCTTACCGATGTTATTAAATAAATTTAATTGTTAAATTTACAGATATTTTTAGATTTAAATTTAGCACAAGAATCTGGAGATGGAGAAGCAACTGTCGCTGGAGTGACCAGTACTTACAGCGATTTCCCATTAGGTGACCTATTTGGATTGGGGAAGTCTAGAAATTTGACAAAGAATACACTAGAAGAGATACTGTCATTTGAGAGCGATGATGATGATATAAATGGTATCAAATCAAGAGCTGTTTATTGGATTCCGACTGTGTGTGACTCATTGGCCGAGGTAATAGTTTATGTTGGATAAATGGTGTTTAATTATCATTTAGAGACTTAGTAGGAACGAGACTCTAATTTTCAATTTAGATTCTTAGGCAAGAAGGATCGTGTCTACACGCTCACTGACCAAGTAAAATAGATTTAAGGTATGTTTTTATTTATAGGTAGTGAATCTCTATGATTCTTTATTATTTCCAATACTTTTGATCTCTAACATAAATCCTTTGTCAATGCGTACATTTATAAAAGGTCATTAAGAGGTAGCTGTAAACGAAATGGAAGTGTTAAGAGCCCACAGCCTGTACAAGGCAACTCATGGACGCTGATCGTCCATTGGTCGCTACGAAAAGGGTCTGGCTCCCGTGGCACAAGAGGGAACTGCGGGCCTAGTGCCACTTGGGCAGACGAGATAGCAGAGGCGTTGCTAGCAAACCATTCTTCTTAGTTAGCAACTAAGAAGAATGGTTTGCTTTGTAGAAGGTTGAGGACGAATGCTGTGAAAGATGGACTTCCAAAAGACTCAAAGGGTATTATTTTACGCGTAAATGTCATGCTGGAGCCGAGTGATAGTAATCGCAGTGCATAGCTTTGCGACGGGGATGTTATCCATGTCCATCCTAAAATTCTTGCATTAAGCTGAGCTGTTTGCGATAGATGTAAACCACCCCGCCAAAAGTATTCGCATTGTGTCTCGGTTTGAAGGGTGAGAGAAATAGAAAAAATTCTGAATATAGTGACATAACATCTTCAAGTTATATGGTTGGTAACGTACTTGTGATCACACAATTCTAATTATGTACATAATAATCGTTCTTCTTATATAAAAATCGTGTTCTCTTTTTTGATCCTATAGTACCTACCTATATTTTGTTTTAAATGGTATCTTATTTGTCATCGATGTCAGAGGGGCTACACTTGCTACAGCTGCAGCGAGTCACTGCATTGCATGGGCAACAATTTCGGGCTGAAGGCATTCTGTGGAAGTCGCCGGCCTTTTTGCAATAATGGTGTGTGCTCCGACCTCCGAGGGGAGAAGTGCACCAAGGTTCATGAAATAGACAGTGTTCAAGAAGGGGGTGGTGTTCACGATGAAGGCGATGTTCATGAAGGTGGCGGTATTCACGAAGGGGTTAGCGTTCACGATGAAGGCGATGTTCTTGAAGGGGAAAGTGTTCAGGAAGGACATAATGTCCACGGTGAAAGCAACGTTGTGAATTAACAAGCAAGTAATACACTTATAAAATTGAAAGCAAATAAATTGTAGAAATAGTATTTTGTTTTATTTCCTCGCAAGAAATCATTGAAAACGTAATGTAAATGCAAATATGCTGTTACAATAAACATGCTGTTATATAGATATTAAGAACGCGTGAAAATATAAGAATTTGGAGAAACGTTAAAGTAGATTACAGTATGTATACGCATAGGCTATGGTTATTTACTTCTCAAGGCTTACCTATTGCATGCAACTAGCACAATACAAATATTATAATGCAAAGATCGGCAGCAACATCTTTTGCCACAACTTCGATTTCTACCACGTCTGTTCAGCGTAGCATTAATGGGCAAAAATTAAAACATGATTCCCTATAAGGGAAAATATAGTTAAAGTCAAATAAATTACTGGATGCCAAAAATCATGAATTTCGTAAACGTAATTTAAAACTGTTACGATTTAAAAACTTGGGCCTAGCCTAGATCTCGTTGAGTTGACTTCTAGGTTAATAATTTTTAAAAAAGTAGCTAACATTTTCTTATATAAGTTAAGTGATACAAATAAGGTCTACTTAATTCAAACACTCAAAATTGATAAATTAAGAAGGTGATAAATAAAAGCCTGGACTTCTTTTTTGGTTAATATTTTATTATTAATTAAGTAAACATTATATAATCTTCAATCAAAAGTCAACTAAAATAAGATGAATGTAAAACTTTAGCTTTAGGCCTTTTTAAAAACTAGTGACTTAATTATGCCTACATATTCAAAGTGTAGGATTATTTTTATTAAACTAGCAATAATTATAAAATTATGTATTTCTGAGCTTTTTATCACGTTTCTATGAGATCCTTGTACAAGTTTTTAATTTATGTGACTAAATATTATATTTAAATTGCTAGTCAGACTTGAAGTCGTATAATAATATAAAAATATAAAAACAACATATCTATTCAAACAAAAATTAGAAAATGAACATATTTTCTCAAAAATATTATTAAATATTTAAAAATGAATTATTTTTTGTAGGCCTTATTTAAACAAGGTAACAAAACAGACCTCAGAAAATAACACCTATAGCGTAATATACTTATAAAAAGTTATAAGGAACGTAATATAAAATAAGTTTAGGTTCCTTTGGTAGTTTTCTTTCCTTTTTTTTGTGTTCTTCGATTTTTTCTTATTTTGTTCTTTATCTGTATTGAATAAATATTTCGTAACTCTCTGGCATTTATAATTTAAAGCTTTTTTACGTGGATGTGTTACTCTTAACAACATAGTAGTCTGGTGTGGGCATAAATTGTTGGAACTCAGTCTTCATATTTCTAGCAATTTTTGCTAAAGGTTCTTCAGTGTTCTCGTTATTGTTCAAAATTTTGCCAAACTGTATGTCAGAATGTGTAAAAACACAGTTGCTTCTTTCATTTCAAAAACATTCTTCTTTTAAACTGAATATTTTGGGTTATACCTTATTACAACTTTATTTTTCCCTTTAAATAAATGGGAATGCTCGTAATTTGAAATTTCTATACATTTACATGTATGTACAGGTACTTTTTGCATTCTCAATACAATACGGAGTCTAGGTTTAATTGTGTTTCTTGATTTAATTTCATAAATTTTCTAATAATATATATATATATATACAGACATAAGTATATATATATATACTTATGTCTTCAACTAACACTCTTCAACTGTGCAGTACGGGACAAGTTACTGTCCATAAGTATTTCCAAATGTTTAACTTCTACTGTATGGAATAGAAATACCATTGAAATTAATCTGCGGTAGAGTAGACCAATTAATTTTTGACCTCATCCTGAACCACCCATTTTAAACTCATCCTGGAGCTACCCACCATAATTGTTTGTGTTTTACTAGGGTTAATTTTACGCCCAAATCTTTCACCCCAATCATTGATGCAAACAAAATCATTATTTTTAGCACTAATAGCATCATCTAAGTCCATGACAGATGCTTGTCGAGGAAGAATTGAGGTTGTTGGAGATGGAATTAATAAATATCCCGAAGATAAAACGAAAATAACGGAGATAAAACGCCACCCCAACAGACGTACAGTACCAAGACAAAAAAGTGTCCTGGATGCAAATACGCTGACGGCGACCAGACAGGTACCTAACTATAAAACCACATAGCAACCGATGGAGATAGTTAAGAGAGCATAACATCGAAATCTACGTTGTTGAAGACATTACTAAAATCGTGCTAAAAGCGTCACTTTTCCGATTTCCATAACTGACCTTATATCATCCGTAATACTGATAAAGGCAGTTGTGGTACTGTGACCAGGGCGGAAACCGGATTGCAAAGGGTTAAGAAGGTTATTTTTATAAAGAAAATGATTGAGCAGATCGTGGACCAGTCACTAAAGAACCTTGGAGAGAAAAGGTAGAATAGATATAGGACGATAATCAGAAAACGAAGTGGGATTGCGTTTTTTAAGTAGAGGAATTATTTGCGCCTCTTTCCATCCTGATGGAAAAATACCGCAGGAAATGGAAAAGTTAAGGATGTGACAGATAGTTGGAAGGATTTCATCAAGGATAGGAAGAATAATAAGATTAACGTATATTTTTAAGATATTGAGTTTGCTATTTGACCACTTTTCTTCTCCGATTCTCACCATATGAAAGTTATTCAGAAAATATCGAGTTGACAGAATACCAATATCAACTTTTACATTTGGGTATTTTTGCTGTTTTCTGTGTTACTATTATTCTTTTCTTTCTGGAATTTCGACTTGATTCGCTTAAGAATTTTTATAAATTAAGAAATTTTGTATCTTCAAGTCTTTGTTTCCAAATATAAGATTCTTTAATGTTATAAAGTAACTTTTCAAACCTTTTAAACATCACTATGTCGGTACGGTGTTAGACAGGGAGACGTTATATCTCCGAAACAGTTTAATGTCATCTTGAAAAACGCTTTCAAGCTCCTGGAATTTCAAGAATTTGGCATCAACATAAACAGCGAATAAATCACATACCTTCGATATGCTGACGATATCTGACTGTCATGGTAGAAACGATAGAAGTTTTGAGTACGATGCGCGAAGACCTTAATCGAGTTTCACAACATGTGGGTTTCAGAATGAATATAGAGAAGACTAAAGTAATGTATAATGGTTAATCGCCGAATCCAACTCGGCTGAGCAGCGAAAACTGCAAAGCATCTTCTCGTCCGACATACCTCGGTGTCAAGTCGAAAGTTTTCGATCTATGTGTGTTACCGATGAGCGATGACCTAAAGTAGCAAAACGTGGCCTCTTACCATTGGCCTTCTAGGCCAAGTTCGGCCTGCAAGGCTCGGAGTTATCTTTGCGCGATCGAATCAGGAATGAGGAGACTCGTAACACAGCTGAAGTTACCGACATAGCCCGGCGGATTAGTAGTTTGAAGTGGCAGTGGGCAGGGCACTTGATACGTAGAACCGATGGCCGATGAAGTTGTAAGGTTCTGGAATGGAGACCACGTACCGGCAAGAGCAGCGTAAGGCGTCCACTTGCAAGATGGACAGACGATCTGACTAAAACCGCAAGTTCGCTATGGATACAGGCCGCATACAACCGATCCTATTGGAGATCAAGAGAAGGAGATTGGGGTCGAAGTTAGTGAGCTGTAAGTTCATCATCTGCCATTACATACTCCGGTGTTTGATCTTGTTTATATAGTAATTACCAATTGTCGTTTTGTCACCTAGTTCTTCGGACATAAGTGTGAAGATATTTATTGAATATTTTTTAAATAATTCATTTTGTTTTTCTGATCTACTTGGGGTACATACACTCTACTTTTCTACTTATTTTTTATAGCTTCGCTTTCTGAAAATTAAAAAGTATAAATAGTTGTAGTGAAAATATGAATTTGTATAATGGCAAGAGTATAGTTTTAGTTCACATTTTCGTCGCAGGAAATTCAACAACATTGTTCTTATATATATATATACTTTTGGTGTTTACAGATTACGTTCAATACCTTCTGTAGATTTTAAACCAGTCATTTTTTTTGCACCAATCGAATATACTTTTAATTACTCTAACGGTTGTTTATCCAGTTTGAAAATTATTATAATTATATACATATTATTACATAATACAGATATTTTGGGTTTATTAAGTTTCGTAATATTTTCAAGACATTTAAAGCTAAGTAGAATTATTAGTATATTTTTATAAATAGAAGAAATCGGTAACATTCGAGTGCTACGTTTCATATAAATTACTCATGGCAAGTAATTTGAACGGTCCCTTGGCTGCCAATTAGCTGGTGAGTGATGATACTCCCATATCGAACCCTTAAAGACTCGGTGCCCTAGTACGGTCAATTATTCCAGAAATACGTTTTACTTGAGTATTTAATAACACACTGCGAATTTTCACAGCAGCTTAGATAGCTTAGATACAACACCAAATTAGTCTTTTATAATCATAAAATCTTTGAATAGGATTTATGAAACAAAATTTATAAAGTCTTTATTTTACTTAGAGTTTAGTTTACTTAGGTCGTGTATTTATTAATATCACGTTTGGCAATAAGTTTACCTTCATAGATACCTATAAAAAGCGTTTCTAAAAGGAGGACAATGCACATATGAATTGTGTGTTTTGCATGTGTTTGTGGGCTAGTAATTATGTATAACGTGCTATGGGATGAGGTGCTCGGTTTACTGCCTTTATTTGAGAAAGTTGATTGATTTTAATTAATTGCACTAAAAATAGTTAAATTTTATAATACTGAAAATATCTCATTGCTTACGATAAAAGATTGCTTGTCAGTAATTTTTAAGTTTTTTCATGCATATCGATCTTTCGCTTATTTACGGCTAAAGTTGCAATCTATTAGTGCGTAATATTATTACTACGAGTACCTTTGTTATTGCTTTGTACATTCTTAATTCCTTCGAAATAAGATCTGAAGCTATAATTTGTCACTTTTAAAAAACATGTAACATGTGAGTTCGCTCGTAAATTTAAACCTTTTATGAACGATAAAAGGTTTTTTTATGTTCTGTATATTTTATTCAGTCCCTTTTTTACGTTTCCATTTTATGTTTGTACGTACTTATTATCCTTACAATATGCAGATACTTAGCGCCTTATAATTAATATTTAACTTTTTAAATTTTAATAATATTGTATTAATAAGTGTTGATATATGTTCAATAGAGTAAATAAAACTACAAATAAAATATTTGTTTAGCAAACTCAGTTTTTCTTACATATCTGAAATATTATTCTTGAACACATAGAATATGTAAACACTAGATACCTATACTTAAACATATTAAGGTACAATGATATTCGACATTAACTAATTATCAACTGATAAATTACTGAAATAGATAGATAGCAGTACATGTTAGCAATTTAAGTAAATAAAATCATTAATATTTTAACATTGTCAATTAACGGTTTTAATTAACTTTTTTGAACCACTTTTTTCAATTACCAATAATATGTGTGGATTTTTGGGGAAAAATAATTTTCTACATTTAGGATTCTCTCTCATATAAAAGTCGCAAGCGTAATTTATCGCTGGCATTTCAATAAATAATTTGTATAACCTTTAATCTCATATTATCTAACCCTTCATATATTTTTATGAAGAGGTGTACATAATATTCGGTGATTCATTGTGGAGTCGAAATAGAAATCCGTAAAATTATAAAAGTAACTGACATAGCCCACCCGATTACTAAATTAAAGTAGCACAATTAATCTTTTGATGTGTCTACATAACATTCAAATTGGATCCAGACGCTCTATTTTAGTTTTCCTTTTGCTCAAGCTTTTTTTTTCTATATTGGCAAATATGCTGGCCTCCATGATAGTAAGCGACATCTTAGTCTATGGTGTTCATCATAAAGATATTATTAGCCCGTTGTTAATCTTTCAGTACTATCACTTTCTCTCTCACCTTACAAACCAGAACATAGTAATTCGAGTAGATAGGCGCTAGAAATAAGAGAGAGTTTGGCACCCATGCAGAAGAACTTTGTGTTAAGATTTCAAAAAGTTCAAGTAGATACTTTAATTTACACTACATTTCATGCGGATATTAGACATCAAAGGATCAAACACAAAGGTTCCCCACATGTTTACTTGAAATTTAATAGCTATTTCTTCTGCTATAGGATTTTAAAATATGTTAGGCTAAGAAGACATATTGAGCCCTAAGGTACCATATTTAAACTTCATAGGTATAGGCTAAATGTCAACCGCTATTTGAAAATCCTAAGCGCATGCGCGTTTTCAAGAGCTGCTATAAAAGCGATGGGGTACTTGCAGGCGCTCATTCCCGCCTAACTTGGCTCGGGAACGAGGGGTGGCTAGCAGAAGTCGTTCTGGAATAACTTTACTCAGTGCGCCGAGGCTGACAACAGCGCTATCAAATGTAAGTAGTTGCTTAGTTTTGATAGCAGTTTGTACAACAGTGATTATGGGTTGAAATTATTTGGTGTACAAATACAAATATTTATAATTATTAAAAAATATTAAAGAAAGCGAAATTAGTTGTTGGTCAGAAAACTATTTCGTTGAGCCATATTATATTACCTAACCCAAGGCTTTTGTAATATTTTATATTCATATATTATATTATCTAAAGTGTAAATATTTCTTACATGGCGACTCACTAATTTTGTATCATTTTTCAACATGATATTATCATATACCAACATTCCTTTTGTACAACCTATAAATTAAAAGAGTATATAATTTACGCATTTCTAAAGTTTAAAGTATAACATAAATTGCGTTTGTCATCTTAACTTTAAATGCAGTGTACAAAAAATACTTTAAATTAACAAGTACTTTAAATTAAGGTAATAATTTATTGATGTCTCTAATAAATAATATGTTCAAATACACATAATATTTATACACATTATTTATAACAATCACCAACCAAAAATAATTACTGTTTTTACTTGTTTAGTGCAAATATATTTTTCTTGTCATTTTATAATAAACTAACGACCCGCCCTGACTGCGTCAAGGTATTATCCTATTGATTCCGTTACGTTGCGAGTTTTGTTTTGTTTAGATTTTGTTAGAAAAAATATTATAACTGTTTGACAGAAAGAAAACTATTGTTTTGTTCAACTAAAGTGACAATATAAAACATTCACAGAATTTTAAAATGCACTATCAATATTTTTCTCTTCATTAAAAACATGTGTGCCTTATGGAAAAGACGGAAAAAAAATCTAAATTGGACAAGTCATTTTAAAAACGTTTACTTTTATTTATATAGATGATGAGATGGTTGGCCAAAAATGATTTGAAATCCAACCGCACAAAAACCAAAAACATATTTGCTCTTAAATATGTTAGGAACATGTTCAATACAATAAGCATATTCGTTGGTGTTCGAATATATAACAAACGATGAACTTTCCTGGACTTATTTCGTTATCTCTTTAACTTTAAAAATCCAAATTTTTAATCAGTAAGTAAGCACGTGTCCAAGAACTTATTTCTCGTTTTAGTGAGTAGGTATTTCAACATCAGACCAACGAAAGGTGAAAAGGTCAACCATTCGTTTTCAGCCATTCTTGCGTCCCTAAATCGAATTCTTTGTTGATTCTTCATCATAATATCAGCCATAAGACGTCCACTGTTGGATATAGGCCTCCCCAAGTAATTTCCAATAGGACCGGTTGTATGCGGCTTGTATCCTCAAATCCCATCGGCCATCGGGTCTGCGTACCAAATACCCTCACCACTGCCATTTCAACTGACTAATTCGCTGGGGAATATCGGTGAATTTGGTTCTGGTACGAATCTCCTCGTAGATTGACTAACCCGAGCCCGAGCTTCGAGCAAAATTTGTTAACGGACTTGTAGTTTTATTTGTCTTCTAATATCCGTTTGTAGCACAGATATTCGTATATCTACAAATATTGTTAAGTAGATATGCAAATGCATACCATAGCATACGGGTGGGTTGGATCGTGGGTACAAGTATCAAAACTATGATCATTTTAAGCCAATTAATATGTGTTTAACCCAATGTTAACTATCGTCTGCGAAGCCGGGGCGGGTCGCTAATTCTTTAATATGATTTAATATGATGGGATCAATGAAATTAAGAATAAAAAAAAAGAGATTCACGTTATCTTCATATTGTATACAAAGGATTCCACGTAATATAATTTGTAAAATGTTTTTGGTTCTTGGGAGTAATAACATAAACATTTATTTTTATTTAAAAACAAAGTGTGATATAACGCCATGAGAAAAATCATGTTGAAAATCTTCGGATTACGTCTAATATTAATGATACACTGTAATAAATTTATACAGTCGTCGATTATGTGTACTTTGAACAGTAAAATATTGGGATATTCCCTTTACTAACGTTTAGTGGTATTGAATGAATTTTAATTAACAAAACTGATAAGCAGCGAGGGACTGAGTGGCAGTTTTAATTAAAGTTACTCAATTGTAAATCTGATTTGATGTCAGAGACTTCTGGGGACGAGGAAATTAACATTATTTATTTAACTTACTGATATCTCTGTGTGTTTTTGTTCGAACGAAATTTGTTTACATTGAGTAGTTTTCTTGAAGAATCGTTTCCAAAGTAAAACATTTGAATATGATATTGGTCTAAAAATAATATTGCGGTCTTGGATTAACTTTTTAACTAAACAAATAGTTATTGGAAGTTTTTGTAACATAAAGGAATTATTTAAGTAGGATTGCTTAAAAACAAAACACTAACTTGCAATATGTAATGCCCACAGTACGAAGTAAATTACAAGTTTACTGGTAAACTGGTATGGTAATGGTATCATAAAAAGCAGAAAATTAAAACAAAGAAAGTGATTGCAACTTAATGATTTTACAAAGAGAGAATACCAGTTGCAGTAAAACAGAATTTTTAAAGAGCTCCATCAATAGCGATGTTGCGTTTGCGTTTCTAAAATGTGCTTTATATTATTCACATAACCATTTTCCTGGATAGTATGAATAAGGTTTTTATATAATTAAAACCTTATTCATACTATTGGATAATAAGATTATTTACAAAAACTGTAAGAACGAGGTTGAATGTACATTCTAAATTGACTAAAACCGGCATGAATTAAATGCCGCATTAGAAAAAAAAAATGTATTATCTACAAACTAATTACCACATGCAACCTACTCAAACTATTATGCATTTAAAAACATATTATACATGGTATATACGGTACGTGCTGCTGTTGTTCAGTTAAATAGAAAGCAATTTAATATATGCGGGTAACTGAATCTGCCAGTATTGTATCCGAGCCGGTGACAGTCCATTATTGGCTCGCACGGCCTTAACGATGTTTTATTATTCATGGCTAGTGAGCTCGGTACACCTGATATGAGATTTCCCATACATACATTATCAATTGATAATCAAGATATATTTCTTTTAAATTATACACATTATTATACACATACCAAGGTAGTAGTCCACATTTAACAAGTTAATGCACGGTTGTAAAGAGATAGTTCAAAATAATAATTAAGTTTTCATTGCGGATAAAAATGCATGAATTAAATTAACTAATAGGATTTACAATTATTTTTTAGATGGGAAATACACTCGTAGGCGATGGTAGATATCGAGGATATTTTATTTTAGTGGCAACGTTTATATTAGCATTGTCCACCTACATTGAACACGTAAGTACATAAACAATAAAACATAATACAATCAACGTCGTGTTTTTATAAAATCCAAGTATGAAGTAAACCTTCTGTACATTTCCTAAGGTTGCCGGATTGCCAGTCGATGTAAGCAATCAGTGGCCGACTTTTCCACGAAGAAATATCGCTGCTTTGGCCAGAGATGGGTACCTAAAGAGCTCTGATAGTGGCTATAAGAGAAGCATCTCAACATTGGCTAAAAACGGCCAGCTCCCAACATTCAGGTCTCCGTATGATGAAACTGATAAACAGGAAGCAGATGATGAAGAATCCCATGAGAAGAGGAATATCGCGTCAATTGCTAGACTGCGCAGCTATTCTGCTATGAAGAGGAACATTCAAGCTCTTGCCAGAGATGGATATCGGGTGGGCAGGGGACAGTACAACCAACAAGCAGACAAACGCAACCTTGCTGCTCTCGCTCGTAATGGGATGCTTCATAAGAAGGATGAATTCAGTTTCGATGATTACTATTATCCTTTTTATCATATCCCAGTCCCTTCTTCTGAAATGGGAAAACCATTAGACTTTGAAGATGTATATGACCTCCAACAATCAATTAATCCTGACATGTTTCCTGCTCTATCCCAAGTCAGCAAACGTAACGTGTATGGAGATGGGACACCGCTACAGAACGATATGTTTACTAAACAAATGGACATAGACGATAATTGGTCTTATAAAAGAGGATCAGTGGGACTTCCCGTCCACGGTTTATTTAGACCAATTTACACGGATCCAAATACAAGAACCAAAAGATACATACTTTCCCTTCCTGATGTATTAGATCATAACGAAATTCATGTGCCGGAAAATGATGGGGGAAATGATGATAAGCGGTCTGTAGGTAAGTTGAATTAAATTGAAATGTATTATTTTTTGGGTTATTTTATTGTTATCTGATTGTTAGTTGAAGAAAATTCCATGCTTTGTGTATATGTTACAGATGAAGATATGGACGTACGTGATAATTTTGACAAACGTCATATTGGTTCATTGGCACGATTAGGCTTACTGCCATCATTTAGGTTTTCAGGAGGACGTTATAGCAGATCTGGTAGAGCCAGACTGTTATTGCCTAGTCAGGAATTATACAGGTGGAAATCGATGTGGATAGTTTGTGTTAAATGCTATGTAGTTTAAAAAAGAAAAAATGTGCTTTAGTGCTTAAAAAATTGTCCACGTAGTGAACTGAAATGTTAGAGGCATGATAAATGTTAGTGCATCAGTGCTACGTGTTTAAATTGGTGTTTATTTTAGGGTTCGGCTCAATAGACAATATTAGACGTGTTTTAGAATTTTAAAATTGAAGTTTAATAATAGAGAGTGCTAAATGTTTATTTTGTCTCTGCTACTTTGATGGTTATAGAATAGCGATAACATATCGCATGTTTGTATTTGAAAGATCTCATGTGTGGTTCATCAGAGTCGCAATATAGAATTGTTGTGTAACTAAAAATTCTACTAAATAAGCATGAGTGATTAAATGTAAACAACATGTTATGAATCTTAAATAATAGGCACAGTATTTTATAGGAAACAAACTAAGGTTAAAGTTTATGCTTTGAATCTAATATAAATTGTTTTTTTCAGGAAGCATTCCCCTGACGAGAATTTCGGAATTAGGTAATATATTACTTCATTGAATAAATGGCACCAATAGCAAATAAGGTATTTTAATAGGTAATTGTTCTATATTATAATGAATGAGAATTATAACAATATACTCAAAAACAATGAGGTGTGTGTTGAGCAACACATACAAACATTTAAAAAAACGGCTAAAGGCGGGTTCGACTCGCCCATTAAGTATTCCGTAGCAACAAGTAACATAAAATAAAAGTTCTTGTAATTCGATCAAAGTTAGAACTGGTGGATATTTTAATAAGTGTATTTTTCTTATCGCGCACCCGCTACCGATCAAACCACGCCCCACGCTGATTATAATTATTATTTATTTATGCACCTATTACAGATTTATTATTCGAAAATAGTTGTTTACGGTTTATTAATAGCTGATGGAATAAAAGGCGGCTTACTATTTATGACGTATTAAAAAAATACTCACTGGATCTCGTTGAAACCAATTTTTGGTGGTAGTTTGGATGATCATATTTTTATCATTTTCTTATTTCAGAAGTTAAAGGGGGACAAACACTTTTTACCACTTTTGAAATGTCACTCGCACCAATCAAGTTTATATAAATAATGATATTAGAAACCTCAATATGATTTTTGAAGACCTATCCTAAAATATACCACATGTACAGTTTAATCAAAAATACCCCCATATTATTTTATTATTGCATTTTTTATGTAAAAATCTTAATGCGTTTAACAGTCACACCTACTTACCAAGTTTCAACAGTATCGTATAGTTTTGGAAAAAGGTGGCTTATCCACAGATATTCAATCCCAACCCATAAAGGTTTTATTTTTTGCCGTTTAGCAGTTAGAAGGGTTCCGTAGAACCCTAATGAGCATTGCCAAACTTTTATATAAATCCAATTATTCATTTCGTAATCTGGTTCTATGTTTTAAAACTGGGAGAATATGGTTCCAAATTATTAACCTGTTAGAACATTAAGTAAATTATACTTCGAAAAAGAAATTAGGTTTTAAACATTTACATTAGCGCTTTTAGAAGCTTTTAGCGTAATTTATTTTGCAAAATTGCTGTCGCAACAAAGGTTGTCAAACCTTTGTTTATATTACGTGCTATTACCCATAATGCACTGTTCCTATAATAACATTCCCTTTAATATTGTTTGTTACCTTGGCGGTGCCGCCGTTAAATGTTGAGTTAATGCGATATAGTTTCCCGGATGTTATACTGCGAGGCCTTTGTCATGGAAACCTACGTTCGGACGTGTTTATACAAACTTGCATCTCAGAATCATATCATTTAAAGCTTTGTTTCAGTTAGTAAGCTAGGAGCGAGGCAGAAATAGCAATAATGAATTAACATTTAAAACTAAAGGGATCTGTTTCGGTACATTATCATTATTTAATGTTTTTATAGTCCTCTAAATGTTACATTTAGCATATTTATCCTTGCTGCCAGCAAAATAGACAGTTTTTTTACGTATATAACAAATGGTGAGAGGGATGCATTGATATAATTATTGCATACATTCATTTATTATTATGCAGAAAATGCATACTCACACACTAAACTTAATTTCATATTTTGACAGGCAATATATCACTGGTCCCGAAATTGACGCAGCAATCGATTCAGACGACTCCGACGTACCGCCGTCGGCAGTATCTCCTCACTCGCACCCGACCGGCCGCATCCTCCACCGACCATTGAACAACGACTATCCAAATCTTACCAAGCCACATATCGCACCACCAATTCCCAACCTCATCGAGTCTTTCACAAAAAACCGCTGGCAGTCGAAAGAAAGTCCGCGTTTTTACTATTTCAAATCTCTTCAGGTACCCTACCATACTTCCGATAAACGGTACCTTCTTTTACCTGCTGTAGACAACTTCCTTCTGAGGAAGGCTTACCGCAACAGCAGTTTACCGGGCCGTCGTAAGAACCAGTAGCTGTGCCCGTGCCAGCCGAGCCGGATACTGCTTGGTGACGGTGCAAGTAACCTGAACAATCTTTAAACTTATTTCCGCTAATAAATTACTCCTTAAATACGTCTGCCATCGGGAACACGGATCATAAAATATTTAGACAATAATGTTTAAAAATCAAATATATTCTTATTATCTAGCATATGTTGTGATTATTCGATTATGAATTATATAAATTGAATAATTTTAATTTTAGATTTAAGTGAAAATTAGATTATAAGGGATCCCATTTTACAAAACGACTTGGCCAGCCTGTGACAGATATCGTATACTTTAAATTGATAAAATTTAGATGAGATTTTAAGATGTCAGTCGCAAATACTTGTCTTACATATAATAGCAACCATAGAAGTAAGTTTTGTAGTGCATCTCTCTTAAAAATATTTAATTATCTTCTTACGGACCTAAAACTTATAATCGCAGTGTATCTATGTACTTATCTGTTCGAATTAAATATTTTATCTCGGTCTAAAAAAAATTTTTTTAATCATTTAACCAGATTTCAAAACTTGTAAGTTAAATATTTTGTTTTAACTTGGAAAGTGTAGTGCTAATTTTTTTGTTACATAATGAACTTTCAAATAATATTACAAGTAACTAACATTTCTACTTATTTCTATCACATATTTTTAAAATATTTTACTATCTTGTCTACTTATTGACTAGAATTAGCTGTGTTTGACAAATAACCTGCTTAAATTACTTTGTAATAAAGAAAAATTTAAAAGCTTTAAGCTCTACAAGCGTTTGTTACCTTTATACTAGTTGTATCTTCTTCAATATTATTATAGGACAATAAATGGATAACTTGAGGTGACCATTGTATGAGATAATAAATAATTTTAAACGTATATACTGTAGATTTCTCTTTTTGTCGTCAATACAGGTATCTAAATCATTTGTAACTTGTTGCGGTTATAAATAAACCAAACGAGTTGAATATTGTTGTTTTATTACAGTCAAATAAAACTCTTGCACGTTTACTACATATATTCGTACAACTTTGCTACCAAACATAAGTAGAATAAGGAATAAAATAAGGAAAATTAGTAGTATATATTATCAAAAAATAAAAGTTAAAATAAAAACACGCTTTTTTAGCTAATCGAAATAAAAAGAAAAAAAATTAACTACAATGAGTTTATATTACTGTAGTTGAATAATCAATAATAAATGATTACCTCACCATAAAATTAAAATAAAATTTAAATTGTTAACAGAATAATTAAAATCAGAGTAAAAAGCGTGGATTGCTTGATATATTAAATATTACTATTACAATAATTCTATTGGCAACTATGAGAAGAAAGATGCACCCTAAAATGTACGTCACGCTTTTAATATACAGTACAGACGCTGCAGTAAAATAAACTCAATGTAATTAAAAAATAAAATCAACTTTTAGTTCGTGTGGCTATTAAAAAGTGTTTTTTAGTTTTTTTTCAACTATAATTTATTTACTATATTTATTACAACTAATCAATTGTTTTTTGTGGATAAATAATATTGAAATGCATTACAAATCTTTTCGTATTCTATTCATGCTCATACGCGAAAGAGTAAGCCCGAAACCACAGGCACGAGCAGATTGCACACTAGCTTTGTCTCTGTTACTTTTTTACACAAAATCTAGGAAAGAATTTATTAATCCTGGTGGTCCTGCTGAGGATAATAGGAAAAATGATAGCAAATTATTGCATTTTCATAGGTCCTTGACACGTATGCAGAGTTTTGAATTAATTAGAATTCTAGAAAATGGTGAAGTACATACATACACACAACTTATGCTAATAAAAGCGTGTTAAAAATAGTTATAATTAAAAAAAGACATTTAGTTTTGAGTAACCATATGTAAAGCATAATCTGTGTTTATTCCATAATGCCATATTCCATAATTGGAATTATTTTATGGTCGCAGAGGAAGCTCTAGTTGGTTTTCCATATCATTAAGGGACTTTGTATTAGGTCCTTGGGAGGTTTTGTAAAGTTGAAAAGACGGCACTATGGAAAGATCAGAAGTCAGTACAGATCCTGCTAATTTAAATCCTGATAAAATACCAGTAGGTGAATTGGATCCAGAGAATCCATTGAGCAATAAATTACTTAGTTGAGAACCTCCTTTTGAGCCCAATAGAAACCCTTCTTGGACTGAATCGACATTTGATAATGCTTCCAGTTTAGAAACAGGCGTGCTCATACTTGACAAAGGTCTAGCTGGTGAACTATTTATCGGTAATCCTGGCAACCCTAATAAACCTAAACTGTGAATAAGTAATGGTCTAGATATGAGACTATTACTTGGTAGTCCTTGCGATCCCAATAATTCAGCACTTATACTAGATATAGCCGCTAATGGCAAACTGTTTAAACCGGAGGTAAAACGATGACTTGGTATTTCAAAAATTATCATAATTGGAGAAGGAAACAATCTAATTCCAGGTCGATTTTTGTGTTCTGTGTTGTCTTCTGCTGATATTTCACTATAAATTACCTGAAGCACAGTATTAAAATAAAATATTATCAATAATTATTTAAAATCACATGTTATATATTTAATAAGTCTTACCGATAAGGTAAAGAGCATGGTTCGTTTAAATAACATTTTACAAGGTCAGGTGTATCTTGTGTAAAGTGTACACTTTCTCGTGATAATTTAAGTAGTTGTGATATCTCGTGAACAAAATGACTTTATATAGTACCTACAAACAATTGGCTATTCGAACTGTACAATTATAGGGGTGTGCAGATGCGATACGAGTAAATGAGAAGTTCAAATGAGATCAATTTAATTTGCTTACATTAAAAAACTATGATAATGTATAAAAGTTTGTAAATTTACAGATTCGATAAAAGGTTATTGACGGGCTGTATAACGCCTTAATTAAATTAAGTAGGCACTGTACCAACCCTGACTTTCGTTGTGTCATAATTGTATTGGAACACAGTAACTTCCCATAACATCGTATATTGTTTATTTTACTTCATTATAATAATATAAGACTAGTATTGTATCTAGACAATTGGTTATGCAAGATCTACAATACGCATTTGAATAATAAAAGTAGTCAAGCAATGAGTAAGATATAGTTGTCTTCGGTTGCCTACGTGGGTTCGTCGCATTAAACGTAGAATCGGCTTGATCTTTTATAAATGAACAAAATTAATGTTGATTTGATGTAGGTTTTGTTAGATGCTCATGCATTTCGTGTAGAAACCCTAAAAAAATTAAAAACTTAAAAAAAACCTAATAAAATGTACAATAGCGTTGCATACGCATTATTGCGCTAGCCGGCCATAGAGACACTTGTATAATGTTGTTCGGGAAATTAGGCATTCTCACGGTTACCATATATGTTTTAGAAATATGTCGTTTCTTAAGATAAAGAATTTTTTTTTATAGAGTGGGATATAAACATGGCCGAAATGTATAACGTCGAACATGATTTAGTAGTACCTGCAGTTAATTTAACCCTATTTGTGAATGACTCGTGTTTTATGGCCACAAAAATTTATAAACAATTGCCTAATTAAGCGAAATCCTTTCAAAGATATTTAAAAATAATTTACAAATTTATTTAAAAGAAATTATAAAAAAAAAAACTTATATCATTATTTTGGGAAAATGCGATCATAGAAAAAGAAATAAAAGCTATATTATATTGTATGTTTTTAAAAAAAAGACATTAATTTCCTTGAAGGTAAATCGAAAGGTAAATCTATAACAAATTAAAGATCTCCACTAACATCGTGTATGTAATACAAAAATAGTTATTAAATGACTATGAAAATGAATTTATCTATAATTAACAACTTGTTTTCTTTGTCAAATTATGGATTTGTTTTTTTTTATTGCATTCTAATTATTCATATCAGTAGGTTGATATTCACTGGTGGACATAGTGACAACTAATGGCCGATTGCATACAAACGCAAAAATTAGGCCGCCTAGGGCCTGATTCCCGCACGTCGATTTGAAGCAATACCCTATTTATAGTTCGTAGGGCTGGTTTGAGTTACCTAGTAAGAAAAGAGACTATATTTCAGTGCAATAGGAGATGATAAAAAAATATGGGTTAAACACTTTCGACTTAAGACACTGGTAATATCGGTAATGATGATAACGATGAAATGATTTTGTTTTACACAATTTTATCAACTCATCATTCTACCATTAAATAATATTATTATTATAATATTACTTTCACACCCTAATAAATAAAAAATTGTTGTATTTTTTATATTTATTCAATAATCATTTACACTTTTAATTTGTTAAGAGTTATTTTAGCCACTGGGTGTTGAAGCCGTGGTTGACTCGCTAGTTGAACTACTGGAGGAAGTGCTACTTGAAGTACTGGAAGATGTACTCGTTGTGCTGCAGGCTGATCCAGCGGTCCTGGAGCATCGACCATTATTACAGTATGGAAACAAAATCCCACAGTCAGTAACAAGACCGAAGTTTCTAACGCTGCATACTAGGGCCTGAGTGCAGCTTCTGCAGCTTCTGCCTAACTGTAAAGGTAATTTTCAGTTAAAAATATATAAAGCTCGTATATAATAAGAATGCCATCTGAAATAATTTAAATTTTTCATTGAACTTAATATTGTATAGTTTTAATAATAGTAGGTATATTTTAGCACCTTTAGGTAAAATAGTATTTAAACCTCTAAGTATTTGTATTAAGTAAAAATGTATCTTACCTCAGTACTAGAGTTACAGGTGGTAATTCTAGGAAAATTAGAGAAGAACAGTCTTTGTTGATGTTCGTGGTTCTCGGAGGCCTGGGTATTTTCTGTTTCTCTCTTCTTTCTAATTGCCGGTGCGGTCACGTCTGATGCCGCAGTAGTCGTTTGTGAGGTACTAGAAGTTGAGACTGGAGCTGAGGTAGACGACATCTCGTTTCCTCCGAAACCAGATAGGAAAGGAAACCTTATTGGAAATCCAAAGAATCCGGAACTTGATCCTAAGCCAGGAGAACTAAATGAAGGAAAATCAGGAAACTGTATTCCTCCAAAACTGCCTTGCATAGATGGAAATTGAATACCAGCTTTTTGATTGGACTCTTCTGCTACCGCCTGATATGACACAGTCTGAAAAAACCATAGCATTATACAAAATTATGTTTGACATATATATATATATATATATATATAATATTGGTACAATATACATATATAAAACATTTTCACTTACCAAAATCAGGAAGGCACTCAGCAGAGATATCAAATGGGTCATCTTGGAATATTAGGACTGAGAAGTGCTTATACCCTCGACCTTGCGACTTGTGAGAATCATATCAATCAGCAGGTTTATATACCGTTTACACATAATAGGATTTCATCTAAATGATGTCTATTATTAGGGCGTCGACAATAGTTGAAAGCATTCTGACATTCTGGTAAATAAAGCATATTGTTCTTACCTTATCTATTATTTACTTGTTTTTGACGTTAATGTGCAGCTTGAGAATATGGTTTACTGCTTAATATATATGTACTTAATGTATTGTGGAAACGGTAAGCGTCACTTTGAGATCTTTGTTAATAAGTCCCTCTTACGTTTCTTGGATCACGTTTTGAAATATGTAACATATTAAATTATACAAACTTACTGCCTGTGTATGTGTCTATGTATGTTATGATCCTCAGAGTTCTTAGACCTGCTTTATTGTTAATTCATCTTTTCATTAGGATTCTTCTAGATTATTTTAACAGAGTTGGCAAGAGATCATAATAAAATGTAAATTGAAAATTGATTGTAAATGAAATAAAATTTAAAGTGGACATTTAATTTTGGTAACATCACAAAATGTTCTTGTGATGTCTTTACACAACGCAATGATATGTTTATTCGTTTATAAGGCAATGAACACAGACTTCACACAGTTTATTTAAGGTAGTTCATTTAACAAATCTTGACTCAAAATTATAACCAATGTAGATAAGTTTTGCTTTTATTTAAAAAAAAACAATTAAAATGCGACATGAGAGTCCCCCGGAGTCTCATGTCAAAAGTATGTTCGACGAGAAGTGTTCCGCAGTTTTCCGAACGCTGCCCAATCTAGTTGGATTTGGTGATAAACTCTGTGTTGAAGTTGGATGTGTTGTTCGAACACGCGTAACACTAGGATGACTAAGCTCAAATGCATAGGGTGAGGTTGGGCAGCAGCGTCTCCGTCGCGAAAGCTGCGCTCTGTGATTGCCAAAAATCTGCGAGCTGTGATTGCCCAGTGCGGCAATTATGGGCAATATTTCCCCTTTCTTGGGTAGGCCTATTTCCAGCAGTGGACTTCCAATGGCTGTAATGATGATGATGATGATGATTTCCATGGTAAGCATATACTTACCATGGAATCAATCCATCTATCAAAATAATCGTGTAATTTGTTTTAAGGATTGAATTCGTGTTATAATGGGATGAGATAGATTTTAAGATCCCTTTGTTATAGTTTTTATAATATATATAAATTACGTAAAAATAAATTACGTGGGCTATAAAAAAGTGTTAAAATAATACAATGCGATGTCGTGACCTCCACTTATGTTAAATTATATGTAGGTACTACAAAAGAAAACCTAAACGTGAGCACTGTCGCCATCCGAGCTCTGGGCACATAAGATTGTCTCCAAATACTTTTTGTTATTATATATAAATACATTGCAAAAAGGACTGTTGTTATTTATAACTCTTCAGCTAGGTTTTTTTTCAACTATAAGAGCGTTTCTTTTTTATTATCGTTTTTAAACAAAAAAAACTGAATTCAAACGACTTAGTACTACTATAAAGACGTATTTAAATTCTTATGCCTTATATGCTTCGGGATAACGTGGGATGAAAAGGCAATATGAAATTAGTTCTCTATTGTGTATATTTTTCAACGAATAAAGCAGATAGTGAAGAGCAAAATGTAGTAGATATGGTGCTATTATAATCTAGTGCAACAAAAAAAGTACCTACATAATTTTAAAATTAGTTTTCTTATAATTATTACTAGGTTCGTGATTACGTATTTTCTCTACCAAAGATCGATAAATTATGCCGATGTTATGCTTTCTTCGTGTTTAATAATTAAACGTATGCACAATATTTTTAAGTTACAAATATTTTTTCAGAATTCAAACATTATTTATTAACCCATTTCAATACCTATATGGATATTTAATCTACTTACACTCAAATATAAGATACGGTAGCTATTTGGTGATATTTATACAGACGAAGTCGCGAGAGGTTCGCCATAGTTTAAATACATACATACATACTCGTTAGTTACGTCTGTGTCCCAACGGGTTAGACAGAGACTATGATCTCCATTATGTTCGCTTTGGTCATCCTTTATCAACTTTTTCTTCCGCTCTATATTATATATACTATATTCAAGTACACCCGAAGAACTTTAATATTCAAAAACAAATTTCTCTAGAAAAGGAGATAAAGTTTCGCCGTCAGTTATTGTCAATTATTCTACTATTTTCAATTATTTGTCTTGGTAATTCAAAGGTGTACCGTATATTCAGCACACATCCGCATTCAACAACTTAGAATAAATTGCTAATGAAAGACTTGCCTTTTCTCATTAAAAGGTAAAAAACGATCTGGTGTTGCACACAAATCTAACAATATTTCTTAGACACTAACATGTAGCATATGAAAAACCCTTTAATTTCTTCTATATCTTACCTTTCTTTCAAATAGTTATATTATCTTACAGTTTAAGTAATTTTTTTGTTAGTCCAGTTACTCAGAACAACAACAATTGCGTAATATACGTTTTTTATTGTCTATTAAAATTATCCCGGCTGGTTTTTTATCTATAATTAATATTCTACTAACACCTTTCTTGTAATATTCTACAAACACCATTCTTTGAAACAGGCGTTAAAATGTAAGAAAGGAAGCATTCATTATTTACATTGGTGACGCCTGTTTCAGTTTGAAAATATAATTAGATATTATATAGGTAAAAGCAATGACATCAGTCATGACTGTTTGTTTTCTCTTCAAAATGATGTGATTGTATCTTTTCCGTGTATATGAATGTGGTATTTATGAAATATGATTTAATTATTAAGGTACTGGTGAACAGCAGTTGTTTTCTAATTATTCTAGACTTCTCGTTGTATATAATCTGAGAAATAATCTTACATCTGCATATTCTTATAGTGTAAATCGTCGAGACCGAACGTGACCAAAGATAAGATGGCCTTTATTAAATTTGCAGTGACTGGTATCATGATACTGGTAAGCCACATTTCAATTTTTTTTATGTTTATATCTCCATTCTTGTCCATAATATTTTTTATAGGTTCTTGCAAATCAAATGTCAGCAGCAAACGAAGAATCTAATCAGCAAACTGGCGGCCTCCAATTGTCTGCTTCCAATAATTCGACGCAGCAGTCTCATGGGCCTTACATACTTGTTTTCCGTGAACAAGCAGCGAATGAATCGGGGACCGCATCAGGTCCACAGGATCATCAAGGAACAGAATAGCAGCTGAATATATGGATTTATCTATAGATAAAAAACAATCAAATATTTAATCAAACAAATAAAACTACTGTTTAACCGTTTGAAAACCCTTTTTTTATCATTGTCTTGTTATGTTCGACATTTTTATGTATGTACAATTATTAGGATTTAGGCTCACATATTATACGGCATAATGCAAATTTATTAACCCTATTAAAATAGATTTAGCTTAAAACCATTCTGGCTTTGGATCAAGGTTTCAACATAAATTTATTTTGAACGACTATATTATCATGTCATGAAATGTAAAAAAAAAAAAAAAAAAAAAAAAAAAAAAAAAAAAAAAAAAAAAAAATAGATGCTGGTCAGCTTTTTAGAGAATTTCTCTGAATAAAATCAGATGTGAAGATATATGAAGAATTCTCTGCACATAGGGGCTGTCAGTAGTTTTCACTATGTCCTTGTATTTTATTTATATTATAATTAAAAACGATTTCCATAGTCACGTAATTATAAAATAAGATTTTTTCGAATTTACGCATTCACTATGAATAGTAAAACTGTGTTTAAAGGTGTAGCCGAATCATTAATTGCGTCAAAAATGCGTTTTGGCAAACTTGTTTCAATTGTTTTTATGGTTATTTAACAGTAATAGTAAACCCTTTTAAGAGTTTATTTAACTGTGGCCTGCCACGTCTCTGTTTACTATTTAGAAATCATAGCATATTTTATGAGGAAAGCGGAGGCGACTAGTGACTTTTTACTTTGTACATACGTAGTATACATACAAAAAATGTGAAGTAACAGTGCCTACCACTTGAAACAATTCTTTAAGAGCTTTAGACCTAAACTATAAATAGATCTTATGGCTTTTTTTCTAACATAAATGTGACCTCAATATCAGCTGCCTTACACCACAATAAAAGCCTATACTATTTCTTAGGACATTATACTATGAAAGTAACTAAAGTATATTACACGAGCATTGTTTTCGTCTGACAGTTCATGTCTTTTCAAATCGCATATGCGGTTGAACTTAGCTTTCTTGTGACTCTTCTCAGTCATCTAAAATGTGTGTTAATAGAGCTGTTCCTGCATCTGCTGTGTATTAATAAATTAATATTTCATTAACCTTTAGTAAAGCTAAATTGTTTATTATGAATTAATGTGTTACAAAGAAATGAGAAAAAATTGTTCCAAGATAATTTTTTCAAACATTTTACTGAGAGCTGGTAGGATCCAAATTGACCGAAATTTTCTAGGTTCTTATTTGTAATCAGCCTTAAACAATAAGTCTACTATAAAGTCAGTCAGTCAGTTTTTTTTTTTTTTTTTTTTTTCGGATGAACCTAGTGCTGGACTACTCAGACGTCAATTCCAGCGCCACCGAACAAGAGGGCGGGGCCTCTCATAGATGAGAGGTCCGATGCCCGTAAAACAATCTCGCGTGCCCCGCGGCCGCGACCGCGCGTTAGCGCGGTCGTTCTGGGCGACCGCGCGTTAGCGCGGTCGCACTGGGCCGCGAGGGCTCGCGAGATTTAAGCGGGACCGACGGCGTGTCCGAGGGCGCCTCTAGAGGCTCGACCTAGGCTCGGCCGCCGTCGTTACTATGGATGAATTAAATCATATCAAAAGAGGACAGACAGATTGAGCCCGACAGCCCTAGGGCTGTCGGTTAGCGCTCGTGGGTGTGGGGGCTTCACGCGTTCGCCGGCGAACGCGGTGTACCGCTCTGTTGTACGAGTGCATGTGTAGTGTAAGTGATCGTGTTGTGGTGCCAGTGAGAGGGCGAGAAAGGACTGCGATTTTCGCGGTTGTGCTGTCGGGCGGGTCGTCTAGGACGTGACGCGGTCTGCGAGATCGGGCGTGGACGTTTTTCCGAGCGACGTATTTTGCGGCCTTGGAGATTAATGGGTTGGGGTGATTAACGGCCCCATCGAAGAAACGGCGTGACGCTTCTTTCATGTATTCGCGAATCGTGGGAAGGTCGAGATCGTGATGTAGGCTCACGTTGCGGACGTACCACGGGGCGTCGGTCGCCCTGCGCATGAATTTATTTTGTACCACCTGAAGGGTTTTAATATGACACGGGGCCGCGTGAGCAAACACGGGGCTTGCGTAAGTCATTACTGTGCGGATACAGGCCTTGTAGATAGTTCTCTTGTGGCGGAGGGACATCTTACTTTCGCGGCCGATGTAGTAGTTGAGTCTACCCAAAATGTAGGCGGCCCTATTGCTGACTATTTTTATGTGAGGTCCGAACGTCATGCCGCGATCCAGAGAGACACCTAAGTACTTGACTTTGTTAACCCAGGGGATGGGTCGTTCGAATAATTTAAACGCCCCCACTTCGCGGCGCATACCGTTCGCGCCGTGTCGACTTGACCTCGAGAAATGTACGGCTGCACTTTTCTCGGGGTTTATTTCGACACGCCACTTGCGAAACCATTCGCCGAGTACATTCACCGCGCGTTGGAGGCGCTTGTAGCTACGGGAGGGGTCGCGATTACGGCCCGCATCGTACAGGGCCGTATCGTCCGCAAACAGGGCTAACTCTACGCCCGGAGAGCTGGGCATATCGCACGTATAGAGCGCGAATAGGATCGGAGAGAGCACGGATCCTTGGGGGACGCCGGCTGAGATGGGGTGTCTGCTGGAGTAGGAACCCTCGACTCGATACCTGAACGATCGGTTCGAGAGAAAATCTTTGATAATGAGACATAGTCTGTCCGGCACTCCCTGAAAATGGAGTTTAAACACTAGGCCGTTGTGCCAGACTTTGTCGAAGGCTTTCGCGACGTCAAAGAACAACGCCGTCGTCCCTTGCGGTCGGCGTCGTTCGTTGAGGCGCGAAAGGATATGTTCCGTGAGGCGGTGGAGTTGATGGACACATGAGTGCCGGTTGCGAAAGCCGAACTGTTCGTCTGCCATAAGGCCGTT
>JACJUM010005601.1:8215689-8344204 GCA_020976665.1 Heortia vitessoides | reverse complement strand
TCCATATCGGAGTCGTAGGCCATCCTCCTGCGATCCTGGAACCTCCCTGAGTTCGACCTCATCGAAGAGGCCGGTGATCGCGACACATTTCGCGGTGAGAAGAATCGCGGGGATCCGCGGGGGGAGCGCGAGCGCGAACGCGATTGCGACCTTTGTCGCTGACGGCGGGCGAGGCGCGGCGAGCGGCGGACCGGGCACGGCGGCGACGGCGAACGCGAACGCGATTCTTGTTGCGGTCGTGACACGGGCGCGGACGCGGCGGAGCGCGGGGAGTGCTGAGGGCGCGGCGAGGGCCTGGCTGAAGGCTCAGCTCTAAGCGGGGGGTCCGGTGAAGCCGGTGAAGACGCGATTCCGGCCGGGGCTGAGGGCTCCGAGCGGAGAAAGTGCGGCGCAACGGTCGCGGGGATGTCGCGTGAGGCGCGCTGGCGCAGGTATTGCGCGTACAGCTCGGGATTTACGGCTTTTAGGAAGTCCGCGAGTCCTGAATCAACATTGGCCATTACGCCGAGTGTGGGAGTGAGATTGTGTGAGTTAATGAGTAGAGTGTATGACCTACTTGTCTCTTTGGTATGCCGGACTCCAGCTCCCGACGGTCGCAGATAGGCAGCGCAGCGGAGCTCAGCTTCTCGGTTCGGCAGCTCAGCAGGATCCACTTTCTTCAAGCACACACACTTATCACTATCTATGGGCACGTGTGGTCACTTTTGGGCCGGCGGTTGTGGCGGCAAATAAGGTTTCGGACTTCAACACTTTTTTTCTTGATGTTTTTAGTTTGTTGTTTGTTGATGATATGTGTGTGTGTTGGGGTTGTGTTCGGTCCCCAACTCTCGACGGGCGCAGGCAGGCGGCGGACAGCGCAGCGGAGCACAATCTCTCAGTTGTTTTGCGGACTGTGTTGGCGGCGAAACAGGCGGCGAGCGCAGTGACGACGACGAACAGAAAAGGCGAGTGACGCGCGGGCGCAGGCAGGCGGCGGACAGCGCGCTTAGATTTGGGCGTTGATGCGTTTGCAGGCAGAGATGAAGGCGATGAAAGCGGTGAGCACAGTGACGACGAACAAGGGGGCAAATGATGCGCGGGCGCAGGCAGGCGGCGGACAGCGCAGCGGACACCTTGAACCTTGGGTCAGTCAGTTACCTTATGATAAGGGAAAGTACCGCTATCGATACAAGAACTAACGATAGTTAAATGCGGAGCAATATTATCAATAATTCTATCAATGATCTAAACAGAAATGCCCCATAAGTTACCAGTATTTTTAATTTTTAACAATTTTTTTTAAATATCTCTAAAACTATGTGTGTGTATCTATAGTGAAAAAATTTAAATATATTATAATATTTGTAGACACTCAGTGATAATGATAGATATTAGTAAAATACTGCTCAAAAGTGTTCGCAACGTCGTCAGTTTTGATATTAACATTATCAACTAACAAACTTATTCGGTTTGGTATTTCCAGTTTCATCTTTTACAGTCACCTATTTCACAACTACATGTTGCCTTTTTTTTGAATATCTTATTTTGTTCCGTATGTGTAGTGACATTGCACACGCACAAGATTTTTAAAAATCTTACTATACAGTCTTACATATTCAAGAAACTCAGTATTTTTATTGTGTCTTCATTTCATATAGATCATAAGGTATTGTCCTTCTCCTCTAGTCCAGTCAAAAATTTTTATAGTACTTGGATATTCTTTGTTGTATAGATAGAACCGAGTTTAAGTTTTAATATAATCAAATAAAGACTCATACATTCATCCACCTTCGATCACTGAAAGAAGTTCAAGTTTTTGATATTGTTCCTAAATCATTTATTGCATTTTATTGATATCGATCTACATTTATTGCTATCATGTTTGTAATTTCCTATATATTTTTTGACTACAGACTGAAACAGAAGTTAATTATATCAGTCCTTCGGGTATGAGCACTAACCTACCAATAAAAATTATGTTTAAGATTAGTTAAAAATCCTCCATCCAGTGTTCTATACTACATAAAATATGTATATTTTCACTATGCCGGCCAAGCCCTGTATATTCTGATGCACAATATTAAAAAAGAGTAACAGACATACGTATACCACTACTAAGATAGTAAAGTAACACGAGTGCTTCCGAAAATGTATTAAAAAAATATAATAATCTATTTTTTTCATTCGCACTGAAAATATAGTCGTTGAGAAAGCTTCCAACAACTTTTTTATAGAAATGAAAAAGAAAAATAGTACACTCATTTGCAATAAAATGGGCACCTAAGCAATGAACTATTTCAAATGTTACTATTGGTATGCTCGATAATTATTCGTACTTTTAATTTTCGCAATTTTTTAAATTAATAAGCAAATAATCGTTTTCGTCAGTATTATAATAAAATTTTGATAACATTTATGGGTTTTAATCCTAAAATTCACTAGTAGTGTATGCTCGCTAGTAGTGCATATGCTTGTGAAGTAAAAGTTACCAAAGATTTTTGTTTGTTTTTTCTTTAATAAGGTAAAAGCAGAAAAATGTTTAGTATCGAGTGTGACCCCCTCTAGCTTGAATTCGTCTGGGTATGCTAGCGAAGATATCCCGGATAGTTGCTTGTAGAATATGTTCCCACTCCACGGTAATCACATTCTTTAGCTTTGATGGTCTGCGGAGGCGGTTGTACCGACTGCCGACGACGAATGCCGACCTCTTGCACATACGCTTCCACATCGCCTGACCGGTGGGCGCGAGCGTAGTCGTCCATAAAAATTGAGTCTTCTTTGAGGAATTAGAACTCCCGTTATGTATCGATATCCAGCCATTGAGCCGTTTTTAATGAAGACTAACTCTGTACGATCCATTGAATTTATTCCTGCCCAAAACAACAGAGCCCCCAGCATCAATCTGTGCTTGGAACATGTTGTCTTCCCAGAACAGAAAAAAACTCCTTTGAAGAAAGGCGATAAAAGAGATGTACGCAGTAATATACCCATAGTTGCCTTTATAACAATATTTTTTAACGCAATGACCCATTTTCATAATTTAAACATTTGTCTACAGGTACTGAAACAGTCTTAAATAAAAAAAACAATATTTATTTGGATAATGATTATTTTAAAGGCATGAATAACATGGTTTTTTAGGCATTTCATGGTTTTTGTTAAGATTTCTTTGAAAAATGTATCTATAGTGACATAATTACAATAGTTGGACATATAATGATACCATATCGTTAGATTTTTGTAGATTTTAATATGTTATTTAATTATAGAATATTGTAGCACATATTTTGTTCTATCATTAATATTATGTCATATTTTTCATATCTTAGGATCCCTATTTTTTTTTAGTAAATATATGGCCTATTTAAAAAAATAAATGTAATAGTAGAGAAATAGTTTTTAACGAAAATATTCAAACGCCATAACGTAGGATGAACAGGCAACGTGAAATAAGTTTTTCAACAAGTAGGTAGTTTATAATTAAACGCAACGAAAATAAAGGAAGTACATTTTTATCTTAGTGTTCATATCATCGCCAGGTTAAAAATACTCTCGTAAGCATGTCTCATAATATGGATGATTTTCAATCGATATTTTTAATGACAACTTGTGATGGTGTTATTTTTTCTCGTTTTTTGACTCGTTGGCAGGTTGCCTAACTGCGTTTACGGGCCGCAGCGAAGTAAAATGCAGCTTGTAGTGAGTTCTGGTATTTCATCTACTTGCTAGATCTTTCTTACGTGTATTTAAAATTGCTGCTTTCTGGAGTGTGATGTAAGAAGATTCTTTAATATCCATTAATTTTAGACTAATGTGGAGGCTTTTATATATGACACCTGTCATAGAAAGGATAACAGGCGCAACATATAATTTATCTTCCATCCATATTCTTGCGAAATCTTCTTTTAATTCTGTATACTTACTTATACGATTCCTATATTTATTAGTATTTATCGAAATTAAACAGTAATAATTCATTTCATTTCTGATAATAGTAAAAATAACTTACTTAGACGCGCTTTAAAACCTAAAACGAATGGACTATATATATATTTTTTACTAATACCTAAATACTCTGTAAACTTAAAGAAAAGCTACTATTTTCGATTAAGGTATTGACATTTTCATATTATCAATTGCTTAAGTAGGACAAAGCTCCTAGCTATTGCTTTGTTTTTGTATACATGAAATTGTATTGTTATTTCTTATTATATTCAATTGTCATATTTAAAATATTTTTTTGTTTTTTTCTGCATTTGTATTTTTAGGATAAAGTATGCTATAAATATAAAGTTTAGTTAAGGATATATAGCAATACTGTGACTCAATCGACTCGAGTTAAATAAAATTAATTTAAGCCTAATTAATATTACGTAAATAAAATTAAAACATTCAAAACTGTTACAATTCTTTTAATCAAATCTGGTTCATAATTTGGACATTGTGATAAATTTTTATATATGCAAAAAATATAATTGGTACCGAATGATTTTTCAAGAAGTTTGTCTCATTGGGTTTGAGATACGGGATGTTGCCTACTATCTATCCGCTGAGGCAGAGAGAAATTTTTCCTTGATGGTCGGAGGTAGGAGATGAGGTAGCGGCTGTTTCTTCGGCTGCTCTTTTGTTTCTTGACGCAGTGGGGTCTGCTGGAGCGCTTGTTGATCCTAGCAGGGGACGTCCAGCGAGACTGGGATTTACAGGCCCAGATTCAGGATGGTGTTGATTGGAACTTTGGGGATCAGATTGCTGTCTGTAATAATGCCTAGCCGATATTTGGTTTGCTACAACCTAAAACAACAAACATTTTTTTAGTACTGACTTGTTAAAAAATAAGTACAAACTTATATACATATTGGAAACGAGCGGCCTGTCTCGAGTACATTGCAAACGTTTATTTCGTTGATCCAGTTACTGTGGGAGTTATAATCCCGTTATTTCTTAAACTAAATTCTGCATCCATTTTTAATGCAAACTTCACGATCATGGTGAACGATGACAGACATAATAAAAATAATTATATGATTTGGTGCATTCGTTCTATAGTTAGTCGCGTACATACGTTTCGATGAAACTTTTTCTTTCTGTATAAAATATATGTAACAAACCTTTTTCTTAATAAAACTTACCAGTAATAAGAATCCAGTAACAACAAATCTGAGGAAAGTCATCTTAAGACTTGGTTAATAGACTGCTCTCAACGATGTGAACTAATGGAATATGCTGCTGAATCGAAATTTCTCTGTTTATATGCTGATGTTCAGAATAATTTCAGGTACATTTACAATGGAATCAGATTGTTCTAAGTAATAACAAAGCGCTCTTACTCGGTTACTATGGTTGACATATTTTCTAAGCGAAATAATGGATAATACAATTTAATATGGTATATTATCATTTGTGCTCAGTAGTTGCATAGGAAAAGCTAAATTAGGGCCATCACAAAAAAACTTTTTGTAGATAGTTTTGGATTTTAAAATCTGACGCATTCTTTTCCCCTTTTTACTACGTTTATCTATAGCTTTTAACTTTATACTACAGCCGTTTAACCGAATTCAAAAAAGAAAGAGGTTCTCAATTTAACTTCAGGTTTTAAGACAATAACACTGATAGCTCATTAAATAGACCTGCCAGATAGTAATAAGTTTGCAAGGGGAGCTCTATTGGAAATTTTAATATATAAAATTTGCGTGACCTAAATTATCTGTCTTAAATGTAGAAAAATAAGGAAAATTATAAATTCCAAGAAAAAGTAACAATTAACGAATATTCTTTTAAATGGAAAGGTATGAAAGTGGATGTAAGTAAGACAAAAAGTAATGGTAATTGAAAAGGAGGAAAATATGACAAATAGTGAAATTGTGATTGATGACAAGAAAGTTGAACAAGTGAAAGAGTTTGGGTAACGTTATATGGGAAGTTAAAATATATCAATAAGGGCACGACTTTTCATAAAGGCATGTTGGTGCCAAGGTATCGCAGAAGAAACACACGAGTTGCTGTTGAAATGAGCGCACTTCGAAGCATGTATAGTGTAAGTTTGAAAGATAGATTAAAAAATATCGTGATAAGAGATCAATGTGGTGTAAAAGATGATATTGTAACAACAATAGAGAAAATAACGTTGAAATGGTTTGGACATATAGAAAAGATGGATAAAAATAGACTGACTGCACAAATATATAGAACGGAAGTGAATGGAAGAGTTTTTATTGGCCTAAGTATCAGGTCGAACCTTGTCTCACACATTTTGTATAATAACAAGTTATGTAGTGCAGCACATAAATTTCATTAAAAGGTCTGCATAATTCTATATTTTGATTAAGAATTAATTCATAGTTAATAGGCGTTATATGTAGTTAATAGTATAAGCGTTTACCTACTCTTCTTGCATACTTTCTTGAGTTAAACAAAAGCAAGCTTCAATCTTGATTCTATATGTGCCAAACATGTTATTGAATATCATCTACTGTCTCACTCATCTTCATTAAATAGTCGTTAAGCATTATTTGATTTATCTTTGACCAGCTTATTCTTAGTAGTTGTAGCCGTTGGTAGTCGTCCCAAACATTCATCATCTATCTCCCTAGCTGTTAAGACCATTATGAATTTCAACTGCCTAAAATATCACACCGGTAAATTTTTTTGCAGCGTCGCGGCAATCACAGCAATGTTGCCCCCGATCCTAGTCTCATTGTATTTGAGCTACGCTATCCCGAGTGGATAAACAGCTATCTGTCGGTTCCGGTACTTCAGTCACCTCTTACATACATCACTTGGTACGGCGATGGGGCAAGTTCCATTCCACCTTGCCATAGTCCAGAAACTGGTCAAAACACCTTTTATGCTGCCTTACTGACTGTTACTGTTTCTATTTGAAAATATAATTAAGTACGAGCATATTGTTGGTAGAAACAATGACATCAGTCTTAACTGTTTGTTTTCTTATGAATATAATGTTTATTTAATATGATCTAATTATGAAGATTCTATTGAAAGGAAAATCTTTTTGAATTATTATAGATATTTGTTGTATATAATCTTGGAAAATATCTTTTATCTGCATATTTCTACAGACTCCATCGTCGAGAACGTACGTAGCCATAATAAGATGACTTTTATTAAATTTGCAGTAACTGGTATCTTGATACTGGTAAGTCATAGTTTGAATCTCTCCTTCATTTATATGTTAATATTTTTCTAATAAATAATATTGTTATTTTAGGTTCTTGCAAACCAAATATCAGCAGAATCTAATGAGCAATCTGGCGGATTCCAGTTGTCTGCTACAAATAATTCGACTCAACACTCACATGGGCCATATATTCTTGTTTTCCGTGAACAACCAGCCCATGAATCGGGGACCGCATCAGTTCCACAAAATCTCCAAGGAACAGAATAGCAGCTGAAGAAAAGGATTAAATTAAAGAACTAAGATGTATTACCAATTCAAATAAAATTTCTTTATAACCGATTAAAAAACTTGTTTTTTAATATGTTCCTATTATGTTTGACGTTTTATTAGTGATAGTGATTTGTCACTAGTTGTTTGTCGCTCCTATGAATTCAAGTTTCCTCTTACCTATACAAAAATCCATTTACTTCATAAATGGCGTATTATTAAATATGCATATATGTAATGACTCGGGATGTGCGTGTGGCAGTGTGAATAATTATTCAAAAGTAACTTTTTATTTTATTCGGTGTGTTCTTTTGACTAAATATTGCCGATTATTTGAAAGTGAGAATATTAATAAACTTAGAAAAAGGGGCGCCAAAAGACGTTTAAATAAAACTCTAGTGAAGGAGACTTTATCAACAGTTTGTTTTCTGCTTCGATTATACTAGCTTCTAAAAGAGTTGGCCGTTTCTTTCGGAAGAACTTCAAGACAAGTACAGCCTAAACCAATAAAATAATGTTGCAAAAAACCAGAATCGTCTTTTTCGAATCAGAGACAACGATTTTAGGGTAAGTATGATTGAATACTATGTGTCTGTATGCTCTACGATTTTTAATAGATTAAAACTTCAAGGTCAAGCATTTCAAGGTCAAGGTCAGCAACACCATGTTGTCCACCCGCAAGATGGCCGACGATCTGACTAAAACCTTCGTCCTCTTGGATATTACTTGGGGAGACTTATGCCCAGCAGTGGACGTCTTATAGCTGATATGATGATGATGATGATACATGTACTTAAAAATAAACCTATTTTTATTTCCAATTACTAGCAGTATTAGCACTGCTATTTTCTGGTTTTAAGGATGATAGAGGCTGTAAAATTACTGGGTAAGGTTTTCATATCTTCAAGTTACAAGATTGGCAATACGCTAGTGGATGTTTGTGATATTACGATCTATGTTTCGTACTATCACGCGGATTGCATGGTTGTTAATCGATCTGGCGTGATAAAAAACTTAAATGCTACGATATAGTTATTTCAGTACTAACTATTTAGAAATGGAAATGGTATGTATAAATGGAAAAACATTTATTCTTTAAAACGGTTTTTTTATTTATAATTCAAAAAGCTTATTGACTTTTTTAATGTTTAACAATTTTATTTGGTAATTTCTATTAGCAGTTTTTCCACGAAAACAATACTTTAATAGTTACAATTTTATATCGGACAATAATTGAAAATTACTTATTAATATTTGAATACTTGGTATATTGAAATGGGTAAGAGAAGTTATTATTTTTGATTTAAGTATTGATTTTCTTGGTTTTAACGAAGGAAGTCTCAATATCTAATAATAACAATTATTAATTTGCTTAAGTAGAATAAGGCTACTATTTATTGTTTTGGTTTTTTATACGTAAAGTTGTATTATGATTTTTCATCATATTTAATTGTCATTCGTAAAATGATTAAATGATATTTTAAGCCGCATTTGAAATTTTCAGAATAAAGATGCATGAAATTTGGTATATGAAATTAATTTCTAACATATAGCAATATTTTAACTCAAACAACTGAGGCCGGAGATAATATGCTACAAATATAATTAATTCAAGCCAATATAATATTAAATAAAAACAAAATACAACATTGTAGTTTTTTAATCAAATCTGATTTATAATTTGGACACTGTAATAAATTTTTGTTACATTATTTGTTACATACATAAAATATATTGAATGCTTCGTCAGAAAATGTTGCCGATGTCTATCCGCTGAGGCAGAGAGAAATTTTTCCTTGATGGTCGGAGGTTGGAGATGCGGTAGCGGCGGGTTCTTCAGCTGCTCTTTTATTCCTTGATGGAGTGGAGTCTGCTGGAGCGCTTGTTGATCCTCGGAGAGGACGTCCAGCAAGACTGGGTATTACAGGCCCAGCCTCAGGATGATGCTGATTAGAACTTTGGGAATCAGAGTGCTGGTTGGATTCATGTTTAGCGGATATTTGGTTTGCTACAACCTAAAACAACAAAGATCTGTTAGCACTGACAAGTTTACAATATAGGTGCAATATTATATACATATCACAAACTAGCGGCCCGCCTTGACTACGTTCGAATACTTTGCAAAAGTTTCATTGATCTATTGTTGATTCGGTGAAGATTAAACCAAATTTTGAATACAAAATGTTCTACACAAACTTTCCAATCCCGTTGACCCCTAGGATCCTGATACTGACGATGACAATAATAAAAAAAAAAATATGATTTGGTGCAATTGATTTAAAATAATGCCCGTATGCACGTTTCAAATATTTAATTCTTACTGTTGGAATCATTTTCATTTACACAAAATATATATCATTTCAATTTAAGAGAGCCTTACGAATTTTTCTTTTTTTTGACGCCTCCTATTTTCAGTCATTCATATTACATCCATATATAATAAAAAAGGTATTAGGTATTTGTGTATGTATAGTTATTTTAATAAGCATGTATATAACTGAAATTAATAATTTAGGATGTCCGATTTTCAATTCGTTTTCTTTTTTATTTATTTATATGTATTATGTTATACATAGATAAATTAAGTCCGCCATGGGTACATTGTATTCTTGACGTATAAAAAGATAAATAAATAAATAAACTTTAAACTATAATCTTACCAGTATTAAGAATCCAGTCACAACAAATTTTAAGAAAGCCATCTTACGACTTGGTTACTAGACTGTTCTCAACGATGTGAACTAATGGAATATGCTGCTGAATCGAAATTTCTCTGTTTATATGCTGAAGTTTAGAATAATTTGAGGATACATTTACAATGGAATCAGATTGTTCTAAGTAATAACAAAGCGTTCTTAATCGGTTGCTATGGTTGACATATTTTGTAAGCGAAATAATGGATAATACTAATTAACATGCTTGCTATATTATCATTTGTGTACTGTAGTTGCAGAGGTGTAATAACTAAATCAGGGCCATCACAAAACGGTTTTTTTATAGGTTGTTTATTCTTGGTATTTCAGACCTGACCCTTTTTTACAGGCTCTTCTGTAGTTCAGAATAACAGGCCTGCCAGATATCATTAATTTCTTGAGCTTTCTGCAAATCGAATTTAACAAAAAAAAATAGAAGTATAAGAAAATCCCAATGAAATATTTAATACGTATCCGGGGGACGTATAGCTCCGATGATAGGTTTTAAAGTAAAACAAGTAATAACATAATATTGTGCCACAGATTTTTTTAGACAATTAGTGAAGTATATTAATATTTTAACACAATTTCAAAGAGGTAAGGTTTGCGTAATTCGAATTACATTTTACTAAATATTTTTCTACTAAGGAACATTTTAAGTCATTAGGCAATTAACAAATCGACTCAAAAATAGTTTTATAGTTATCTAATCAGAGATATTATAGTCTATTCTTACTTCACTTTCTTACTGTACTTCTTGCATCCTTTTTTTAAGCTGAATACATAAACCAGAGTTCACTCAAACCCAAATTTTCTGTTCCATTAAAAAAAACAATTTGAACATATTTTCAACAAGAATTGACAACTATTCGTCCAAATAGTTGCGATGGCGCAGATGGTAGTGATCCATTCTTATGCGCCAGGGGTCGTGAGTGCGATCCCGGGTGTTAAATATACGTATTTAATTATTATATTTGTGATTTCCCTGTAGTCTGATGTCTGTAACACAGGGGCTTTAAGCGACTTACCACGGAGTCAGGTCAGTGTATGAGATGTTTTGTGAATACTTTTTAAAGGGACAAAAGGACTTATGTTCTTACCGAGTGGTACTTATGTATGTAAATAGGCAGCCAACCAGTTCGTGAGATTTCACGGTATCACCACTTTCGTATAAGCATGATATCTTTAAGTTTATAAAGAAAGCCTCCTCGGCTTGCATAGCGCCCCCATGAAATTCGAAGGCGAAAGAAGAAAGGTTTATTCAACCAAACTAATGCTGGACTACTCAGACGTCAAAGTCAGTGCCGCTGAAGGAGGGGACAAGGTCGCTCATTATTCCGCGGTCACGGCCACGCCTTTAGCTGTAGTCGTCACAGGTCACAGGGTTCTCAGGATCGGAGTGAGATCAATGGAAATCACCCGAGAGCGCATCGGAGGCTCGGGTGAGGATGAAGTTATAAAAACATACGCGGATCTCGTTAGTTAGATTTATTTTTCTTCTCAAACAGGGCAAAATATTTTATAACATGATAGTTTAGGAGTTGGACATCGGCATAGGCTACTTTTTATACCGGAAAAAATACAGTTCCTTTTGGATACATTTGATATGTTTCCTTTACTGCAAAGGGTTAGCTATTTTTTTGTTGTTTAGCGTCCAGAAACAGCATAGAGTACTTTTTATCACAGCAAAAAACACTGTAATTATTTTATTTTTTCTTAGTGGTCTACTGTACTGGCCATGTGGTACTGGCAGAGTAAGATAGTATCTCCGACTGTATCAGATGTAGTTGAAATGCAACAGTGCGGTACTATTGCCACCACTTTTTCTTGGAGAAGCCAATATCCAGCAGTGGGCGTTTTTCGGCTACTATGATGATCATAATAGTTTGTGTTCTTATCACATAAAAAAACTATATTTTTTTCACAGAGTAAAGGATTTATGTGATTTGTATCTTTAATAATATTTCAAATATAGTGGACCCCCGGTAGTCCGACAAACATTTTGCAGGGCAGTGTCGATCTATCGAATTCTTTGGATTATAGAGTACTGCCTAAGACCCCCTATAGTCCGGAATTTTTTACAACAGAACACCTTGTAATCCGACAAATTACAGATCCAATGATAAGATTCTTTAAACATATTATATATACATATATGTACTCTAAAGTACAAATCATACATGTATGTCAAATTTAGAACATTAAACAACAATAGAGAGCTTACGTTTTATTATAAAATTAACGTCATTCATGCTATAGAACTTACAAAAACATGCAATAACCTTACGTTAGACCTTATACCTTTACAAACAAATGTACATATTAAAATAATCAAAAACTATGAATCAATTAATTTAAGCAGCATGCAAATATTCATCAATTTTTTTTTGTTTAACATTGTTGAAACGCGAGATTAACGCTTTGTCCCTCAGTCTTCTCAAAAGTAGAAGTTTATTGTAGGATGCACCATTTTCTTCGGCCCATTGCAAATTCAGCTCAATGGCATTAATTGCATCTTGTGCTTTCACTTGCGGAGTAATGACGTACGGATTCACGAATACGTAAGGATAATCTTGTGACGACATTACTAGGTATGTATACGTAATACACAATGTATAAACAGTAAACAATGAACCCGCACTAGGCCGCACGTAGTCAAATTCCAACTAAGCAATCGTAATCAAAACAATACCCTTCGCGGCGAGTGATGGTGCGTTCAAGTTGTAACTTGTTCAATCAAGCATTAGCGAATACAAAATATGTATTCATAATAAGTAATAGACCATGTCGGATTACAGGGGGCATCGTAAAAGACAGATGCCGGATTACCGGTCCTCTGTATTTTCATGTCGGTATTAAAATATAAGCAAACATATATAATAATATATTTTCGAAAAAAAAAATTGACTTTCTTCTTCCCGTACAGAACTCCAATCTCATATTTAAGGACCTAATGTATAAATAGTTTACTGTCTATTTTGTTATGAAGTATATTTTGAATATATTCATAACATACTTTATAACATATATATGTTTACGAGAACAGACGACGTTGTTAATAATGAAAAAAGGATGAAGTGAAATTTTGAAAGGTCTCTACGTTTTTATAAAAAATATATTTTATAATTTAAACATAATTGATCACAATAGAGAATCTTAATTAGTCAGTTTTGTAATAATAGTAAAAGTCAGGAAAAGACTTAGGTATTTTCATATTTTAAAACATTTTTCAACTAAAATTTATCAATTTGTTTCGTATTTTGGAAATCTATAAAGCTAGGACCAATTAGTTCCAACACAATAATACATGCAATAAAAAAAACAAAGAGTACACAAACTATATTTCCTCTCATAAGATATATATGTATAAGGTGAATTTTGAATTAGGAATATGCTGCTTTTATTGAATACCTATATTACGCAATTCATAAGGATAATATATTCTAATACTTCTTTCTTTATATTAGTAGTTATGAATGTGATAAGTGAATATAATAATATTTTACGGCCTCAAAGAAATTTTTAGTTTCATTATATGAAAGTGATTTTAGCAAACTAGTTATCACATGTTTGCAATTTTATTTGTTTAGTAAATATATAATCGGATATATGTCGATATATGGTGTATAGTTCTATTTTTATTGTTATAGAGAAAAGGTCTATTGAAGCAATTAAAACGGGTTATAAAAGTAGTTTTAGTAAAATGTTTTTTTTACTTCGTGCAAACGTTTGCGTTGCAATAATTTCTTGTTTTTTTATGTTGGGCTAAATGCTCTGGAGGACAAACAACTGTTTGATGTCTCACGGGGAGCACAGCTCATTTATTTGAAATCTATACGGTTTGAATGACATGACTTTAAGTAATGTACGCTGTGTCCTTTCGATCTTGAGCATATTGGTTTCGTTTGCACCACCCCAAGCTACTAAAAATATGAATAACTGATAGCCCAATAAACTATCCAAAATGAAGACAGTAAGATTAATATTTAATTATCGTTATAACAGTTTATTTGATTGTTTACATAAAGCTTATAATTGTATAATAAAAATAAATCATCATTTGTCGAGTAAACGTAAGATCTTCTTCATGTAATGTTTACCGCTGCTCAGATGAACAATATGGTTTTTGGAACTTTTGTCGGTAACATCTGTGTGTATGTATGTTGACTAATATCCAATAGATAGGAGATAGATTTGATTTTTCGTTCCATAGAGTGCAACTTAATTTTTTGTAATATTCTCTTTGGCTGGTATTTTTTTTCTTTTTCACAGAGGAAGTGATTTCTGTAATTTTTTTCATAACACAATCTCCACGCGAACGAAGTGGCAGGCAACAGCAAGTATTAAAACATATTCAAATAAATTTAAGTAAGAAAAACAATAGTATTTTCAAATATTTTATTATAATTTACATTTTATAGGACATGAATCGATATAATTTTCCGTTGAAATAAAAATAATAGTTGGAATATTTTATTGTTTCGCGAAGAAATACAAATCAGCAAGCTTGAGATATAGTCGCGAAGAGTTTTGTTTAATCTATCCGTGAAGGCAGAGAGATACTCTTGCTTGATGGTCGGAAGTCGGAGATGCAGTGGCAGATGGCTCTTCAGCTGCTCTTTTGTTCCTTGAGGCTGTGGTGCCTGCTGGAGCGTTTGTTGATCCTCGGATTGGATGCCTACCGAGACTGGAGACTACTGGTCCCGAACCAGGATGGGAACTTTGAGAATCGGCTTGCTGGCTAGACTCATGTTTTGCAAGTATCTGGTTTGCTATAGCCTAAAATAACAAAAAAATATATATAAGCACACTGCGCTGCAATAAACAGGTAAGTAAATCATTATTTCAGACAATTCTCCTTAATAAAACTTACCAGTACCAAGAAACCAGTCACTACCAATTTGAAGAAAGTCATTTTACGATTTGGTTAATAAGCTGTTTTCAAGTAAGTGAATAATTGGAATGTGCTGCTGAATCGACATTTCTCCGTTTATATACTGAAATTCAGTATAATTTGAGGATATATTCACAATGGAATCATATTGTTTTGAATAACAACAAAGCGCTCTTACTTCGTTGCCATGGTTGAGTAGTTTTGTAAGCGATATAATAGATAATACTTATCAATATGCAATGCAAACTGCATAGGTAAAATTAAATTAGGGTTATCATAGAATACAATATAAGAAGAAAACTCTAGATGCTAAAATTAATATTATAATAAAAGTAAAAAGCCTTTTTACCTTTATTTTTATCCTTTCAGTAAATATGATGTCAGTACTTTAAAAGAAGTTATTTTTTTATAGAACTTCCATATTCGATTGTCTTCTACAGGCTCTCGTTTAAAGTACTGATTGTACTTTTTAACACAACTCTGTCTACCACATACTGCTAGTCCGAAAAACCCGTCTGTGTCTCTGTTGTAAGTTTTGTTGTATTTTCTTGTTATTGTGATATATTGTTTATTATTTCAGATGCTTATGTATGGTTTTATGATTCTATGTATTGGAGCACGTTGAGATACATAAATAAAAAAAGATTCGCTACCATTCCGACGTGCCTAGCTTCGATGCAGGTACTGCAGTACTAACTGGGTCTTTTCTCTTATTCTTGAGGGATATCGGAGCTTTGGAGAGGAGTGGATCAAGGTTTATTTTCGGATGATTCAGGTTTGTTATTCGAATTTCGGGTATAAGGTGCTGTGTGTATCTACTATAAAATAATTAGCCTAAAAGATATAAAATATGTGTTGGCCCTCAATTTATAAACAAGTAAATATTGCTTTAGCTGTAAAACCACATAAAGATTATTTTTTATTGTTCAGAACAATATGATTCCGTTGTAAATTTATCCTAAAATTATTCTAGGGTTTCAGGATATAAGCGTCGAAATTGTCTTCCATCTGCGTGGTTTCCATATTCATTTGAATATTGGTGATACAACAAAAATGTAAGATGTCGTTTTTTTAATTCCTCCTCACTATTTTTTGATTCTGGTAAGTATTGAATTATTAAAAATTATTTTTCATAGTGTGTCTGTATTTTGTAGATATAGATAAATGTAGATTTGTTAAGGTTTTAGTATACCAGTCATCAGCAGAGGGTGAATCTGGCCAGCAAATACCTGATTCCCGAAGCTCCAACCAACGTCTGCTGCCATATAATGTTTGGAAACATCCTCCTCGCCAGCCGCCATTGCATTTCTCATTTCCGACCATCAAGCGAGAGTATCACTGCCCTAGCCACGGGTAGTCCTTAAGAACATGTAGGTAACTCAAATTCTTTAATTGACCGCTATAATTATTATCGCTATTATAAATATTAGTACGTAGTAGCCACGTAGGTAAAATGCAAATATGCAATATATATTATTGCTGCTATCATTATATATATATATATATATATAATGATAGCAGCAATTATAGATAGCATATATATACTATTGTGGTGTGTGTAAATTTTTAACAATATTATACTTTCATTAAAATTAAAATCCCTATGTAGATGATAAAAACAAATATCCACATTTCATCACGAATGCTGAATGCCAATACTAATATTTATTTTTAGCTTTAAATACATTCATTAAATGTCAGATATATCTATTGAAAATGCACTTGATATTTACTTGATAATTTTGACTAAAGTGACATAATTAATAATTTTTCGAGTATTGGACAAACCCCAATGAGTATAATAAAATAGTTGTATTTTGACTTAGTACATTGTTTATGCTTCCTTTATGTGTGTTATAGGACTCGTCGGATTTAGTTTTATTTCGTATATATGTATGCATAAATAAAAACTTCTAAAACTTCATTTTTTACTATAATAAATGGACTGATGCGCTCGTTGAAGGTTTTTTATTTCAAGATAGAAACTCATCAACCTACTCTGACTTTCTGACTTCATAGGTAAATATATAAACCTTCGGATAAACTTTTATAATTAAACTATGGCAATCTCAATAGATAATTTATATTTATTGGTAAAAAGGTTAAATTTACAAATTAAAATATTATCTTGGGTAGATTTTGTATCTGTAACTTTAATACCACTACCATTTTGAAGAAAGCCATCTTAAGACTTAGTTAACAGGCTGTTCTCTTTTATGTGAATAATTGGAATGTGCTGCTGAATCGAAATTTCTCCGTTTATATACCTACTGAAAATCAGTATAATTTGAGGATAGATTTACAATGATGACAAATTACAATGATGTTCTAAAAAATATCAAAGCGCTCTTAAATAGATACTTCGCAATATGCAATGCAAACTGCATAGATAAAATTAAATCAGGACTATCATAAGAACAAAATTCTTGAGGAAACGTCTAGATGCTAAACTTAATAATAAAATAAAGGTTAAATTTACCTTTGCAGTATAAATGACAGAAATACCTTAAAAAAAGTCTTGTTTTAGATGGAAATTTTGTATTTGACTTCTTCTGCTTATATGTGTTTTGAGTAATCTATTTTATATTCAAGCCCAAATTTATAAAAATTGGTAGTTCGATTTAGTTGTGATAGTGTAGCGGACATGCTGATTACAAACTGTTATAGTTTCCAAACGGAGTTATAAAAATTTTGTATTAAAAGTTGAAAAAACAATTCCAAGAGAGGGTAATAAATAGTAGTGATTATGTCATAAATAAAAGAAGTTCATTCTCCTATGCATTTCGAACACAATAGAACGATAAGAAGATTTGCAGAAAGACTTCTGCAGGCGTTAGATGTATAAGTTATGTATGAGCTATATTATTGTAAAGTTTAATTGAAAACCATTCAGTAGTTTTTTCAAAAAACAGTAACAAACATACATTCACACATACATATTTGCTAACTTTCGCGTTTATAATATTAATAAGAAAGTAAGGCAAAGGTTTTTTTTGTATAAATTACAAAATAATTTACAATTTTATGTAATAAAACCTTTCAGTAACAAGAAAACAATAAAAACAAGTTTGAAAATAGTCATATATGTCGTATTATTATTCTTTATGCAGTACGCTGCTGTAAAGTTGTTGACATAGACCAGTAAAAGACTGAACTCTATATTAATTACAGGATACACTAACCAGGGAAGCATATTGTTCTAAGTAATAACAAAGCGCTTTAAGAGCATCAGTCAAGTTGTTTTGTATGTGATACATTTAATTGTAAGTATGATTCTTAGTCGTAATAATATAAAAGATACCATACTTTTAAGGAATTTTGGTTGATAACAAAATATAAAACTAATAAAGTCGGCGTTTCGTTAACTATTTCATAAACGGTATTACGGGAAAAACAACCATCAGTATAGAAACGTTAGCTAAAAAATTTATTCGAAGTTAGTTAGATGTTTAGACTCGTACTCTACATAGGTGTTCTCAGACTCAGTATCTTCGGGATTACTGTAACTGACTTTTAAACTTCAATCAAAATTTAAATCCACCGCGATAATCACCTCGTCCTCTCAGTCCACGAGTGCTTTCTCCGCTATTTTAAGACTTGGTGAATTGTCATTTTATATATTCTGATAATTGACTTAAAAGAATAGGGGCTTAAAAATCGATTAGATGAATTTGCTCTCTTAATTTGTGTATGTACATACTCATGGCAAATAAATAATAGGTAAACATACCTGGATCAGGTAATCCCCAACATATTTTTTGATAATAATTTATGTTGACCACTTTTATGACAGATTGTTAGTCTAACTGATAGCTAATTGTAGATTCTCTTTATATATAGACTTTATTTCTAATGATGTATTACAGCTTCAGGATAATTTACAAGAACATATTATTGTTGTGAGCAAAAACAAGGCAGCATTCGTTTTATTGTTTTCATAATGAAAATAACTTGTTCCACATAACGAGATATAAATATGTATAAAAGATATAAGCCACAAGTAACTCATATTATTGCTGAGATTTTCCTTTAAACGATTGACAGCTGTATCTGACTATGATAGTATTTTACCTGTGTATCTTTGTAAACTCAATAGATTAGGTAATTGGTAAAAACATAACACCGACTTTATACATGCGATAGAACAAAGATTATAAATAAAAACGTGTTAATATAAAATTGAGAACAGAGGTAGAAGTGAGGTGTTGGGCAGAGTAAAAACATTCTATTGTCAGATTTATCTCATATTTGCGACCAGAAACTCATAAAAAAAGTAAGTGTTTTAAATGTTTACGGTTTAAAAAGTAGTCTATGTATCATTTAATTTAACATTTATTAAACGTTAATGGAAGCTAATAAAAATGAATATTGAATAAAAGTAGCATATTTTAGACTTTAGAAACAGTGCCACATTTCAATTCTTCGCATATATATGTTGAGTAGTGGTAAAGTATTAATTATCCTCACAAACTTTCATGTTTATTAGATGAACATGTTTTGTTTTTTATTCTTTTATCTAATGTATACTGCTTATTTATATGTAAATATACAAAAGAGATTTTTTTGTTCAAGTTTTAAAAGTAAATCAATTTCAGCATTATTAATGTACATTGTTATCAGTAGTAGAAAAATATAATCTTTCGATCAGATGTTTTAATAAATATGCTTTTCAATGATAAAACGAAGTAAACTTATATCGTTCTATGACATATCAGACAAAAAATATGTTCTAGATTTATATCCGTTATTATGATAAGAAGGAGTCACTCTAAATCACCCTCACTAATGACGCTTTTGAGATGGTAATGAGCAAAACAAAGCCTTTGGAATATTGTAGCAAAAGTACACTCATCTTTAAATAGTATAAAATAATGCGTATAATAAATAAAATCACTAAGAAATTTAAATTTTTAAACCTTTTATAAGTAATAACAGCAATAGAACATACTTATTTTATTTAAAACATACCACAGGTTATATATGATGGATGGCCTAATAAATAATATGATAAAATAGATATATTATAAGCCACTTAATTGATTACTATCATTATTTTATATATGTAATGTTAGCCTGTCGATGAAAAATTACGTTTATGATACATGTAAAGCAATAGTTATCTTAAAGTTAAGATACTTTAAGATAACTATTGCTTTACATTTTCAAAATATTTACTAAGTCGCATGGAATTTGATAGACACTCTTCCTGTAATTAGCAGTTACAACAAGAAACAGTAGATAATAGGAATAAAGGACTTAATTTTGTTTATGAGTACTAAATTTTTAAATAGATTTTTCTTTCTACAACATACACGTAACAATGTCGGGTTGGTGCATGTTTTTTATAATTTAAATTTTAAAAAAAATCTTATTTCCCTGGTAAAACTTCTATATGTTTGAAATATATTTTACGTAATATTTTATAATATTTATGTATTCTTTTCTCATAATAAAACTATTATTAAAGAATTTATAAAGTTTTACATTTTTGCCTAACTTTTCAAGCAAGATTAAGAAATTAGGTCAGATTCTTTTTAATTAACGATTACTGCTTCAATGATTATTTTGAATTGGTAGTTAAAAAGAATCGGTTATATGTAGAATTCAGAAAATAGTCTATAGATTTGTAGAATAGAGAAAAAAATTGAAAATATTTCATAATAAAAACTTGAAACAAACATTAAAATAATATTGTCTTTTTTGGTTTTAACATTTACTTATCATTAAGGGTTAAACCTAATCCTGCATTAAGATTTTTTTAATAATTAAATTTTGTGTTAAGGTATTAAATGCCATTATGTTTTTTAAGTCGAACTTATGTTGTAGTAATCAAAAAAGATAGAAAAGTACAATAATGTATTGAGTGGCAATCTTCAAAATATTCTATAATCTAATTATTCCTGTGTCATTCTCATAGTAATGTCCATAGATCATTATTAAATGATCTAAAATATACTAGACAAGCAAGTGTGTGATTTGACTTACTTTCCAAATTGCACAAGCGGCTTAACCAAGCTTCTCTGAGAGTATTCCATTGTAATTTCAAATTTAAAGTGCTTCCCAGAAACAAAATAGAATTAACAAATCTTTACTTTTTGCAATGTATGTTGCTATTACAATTTCTTTCTGAAGTGAAAACTTGATACATATAAATTTTTAGCATTCTATTGCAGATTTGTACTAAACTAATTTAAAACCGTTGCAAATGTTTTATTTGCACTGTCATAGTTTTTTATTTATTGCGACGGGGATGCTGCTGCCCATGCCCGCTCTGTACATTTGAGGTGCACTGTTTCGGATGGATATACTGCCATCTGCCGGTTCTAGTACCTCAGTCGCCTCTTACGACAGCCGGTTTATTGGAAGGTACTATTCTACTCTGCCGATACCTCACAAAATATGATTACAATGAAGATATTGTACCAATGTATTGTATCATGAGTGCCTTCACGCTTTTCAGTGACAAGGTTCTAAAGACAATACTAGAAAAAAAAGAGCTCACTTCCCGTAAAGTAATAATGTGTTTCAAGCGTGGTCACTTTTATAGTCTCTAACCTGTTTTGTCACTACATGTGATTATGACTGATAAAAATTTTACTAGTATGAACAATTGTTATTATTTAAGTTTTAAAAATTAATATAGTAAACTACTAAACACAATAGTTTAAATCAACCAAATTTAAAGCAAAATAAAACTTCCATCTCGTTTACTGTAGGGGTTGATATTTCCCCCCGAATATATTTTTATGGGATTAGTTTGTGGCCTGCTCTGCGTTTATATTATATCTTTTAAATGCATAATGGAGTCATTTTTTTACGAACGGCTCCACGTATCCGTAATAGCAAGGCAATCTCGGAAAAATCTCTTTTCTTCCGGAAAATGTTTAGTTCTCGTGGGAATGACCTTCTTCACAAAGGAATTCACATGATTTTTTGCATAGTATTTCAGGGTTCAGTGAAGTAGAAAAATAAGTTTATTTTTAAATGTACACCCTTCGTGGAATAGATGTGATTGTTTCCACAAAATGCAAATACTTTTCATAATTTTTTGCACGACCAGAAAATCAAACATTCACTTTCGATTACCGTAAAACAAGACTAGCCGTGGGGCATAATATAGTCGTATAGCGAAATGTCTATCTGGTCTAAGCAGCGAACCGAAAGGTTGTCAAAATGTTTGACAGGAAAAATTTTTACGCTACGCTTTTAACTTTAATTGTTTGATTTATATCTAGATCGAATATTGCATAATTAATAATCTCTCTGTTTTCCGTAATTACAATTAATATTATTAATTCGTGAAACAGAGTACAAAAGTTTGTTGTGATTCAAATTTGTAATGATTGATTCAGAGTATAATGGTTCGGTAAACCAGTCATTCTGTATAATAGCTAACTAACCACAGTGACTTTAACTGTAACATATATTGTTTCGTGGGGTGAACGACAAATTATTAGAGTTTTTTCGTTTGATAACAATGGCGCCTAGAAGTGAGGCGAGACTGCTTTTTATCATATAGGACTTTTATGTCTTTCGCTGTTTGCGGGGGGGGGGGGTTCCTTGTGGCGTTTATTGTAGTGTGATAAATGGGACATCCTTGTAAGAATGTCTTCAACCCTATTTTGGGATGTTGTAATTTTGGATATTTATACTACTTAATATATTATACTTTATTTATCATCCTAGACCACTGAAGGTTGATTTTTATCTTCGAAATCAGATTATGATTATTTATATTGTCATATGAATGATTTAAAATTTTTGTGGTTTGTTAATTTTATCCTTTCTTTGCTTGTAATAAAAATAAACAAAATTAACTTTATTTATTTGCTGAAAGTGGTTCCATAAAATTAAATGGATTCTGTTATTGAGAGAACATGTCTTGGGAGAAATTCCAAAGGGACTATAGAATGTTATTTTGCAGAAATCCTTAGTCACTAGTGTTACAAGGAATTTAATTAAACTTGTTGAAATCGCCTAACGTTCTTGTGTGAGTGGCTTGATGGGTGTATTTTAAATAATTTATTTATAAACATCTTTTGCTTAAGAGGTTATCCTATCATAAAATTGGTAATTAAAATTTTATAAAACTATTTACAAAAGTAAAAATAATAAATAAATATAAACTTTATAACTCCGTATTGGAGTTTAAAGTTTATTGATATTCGATTTATTGGCATGTAAATATGGATGGACTAGGTCATTAAAATGATATCGACGTGTAAAAAATATCCCACAAAAACGTTATTTTTTCCCGGGATAGTTATCTTTAAGGATTAGGATATCGGATTAGATATCTTTAAGTTATTTTAATCTATAATTTATTGCTGTTAAGTTTCAATCAAATCAGTTTAGCCGGTAATGTATTTAATTGTCAAATATCTATCCCAATTTTTCATATCACATCACTTTTAATATCGTTAAAGTTTATAACCTATATCGACGTTTTAAACCTTAAGATTTTTTTAAAGAAAAATGTTGTTTGCTTTTGTTCTAAGTGATCTACCCTTTTATACCTTGTGGGTTTTTCCTGGCACGTGTAAACAAGAAAATCGTTTCTAGTAAGGCTTTCCGACAGATGAAAGTCAATATCGGCCAACTTGTTGTTCTCGCTTGGGAAATTTTACCGTGGTTTGTTGGTCTCCCAAAGTTTGTTGAACTGGAAATGTATTGTTCTGGGTAAATAGCTTTGTGACAAAGATAATAGAGCTTCGCCCACACAAGTTAGCTAAATTTCTAGCCGTAAATATTGTTGCTTTATGTGTATCAACCATGGGACTGCTGGACATAGGTCTCCACAAGTGATTTCCAATAGGACCAGTTACATGGGGCGGGCATTCAACGCTTATAAATTATAATGAATATACATCAAAAGATTTGCGTATACAATTTTGTTGATTGAACCAGAGGAACTTAAAACATTTCGACTTGCTCTGTTTCAATCCAGATAAAACACATGTTTTCTGACCTAGCCGCGATCTTCCGTTTTAACACTATGTTATTCAATGTCTTTTTCTCTTTTATTAAAATAAGCCATTAAGTTATTAGTACGGCACTGTATAGGATTTGGTGATACTGGCATTATTTTGCTGAACAGTCCAAAGATTGCCTATCTAATGAATTATTAAATCTATACCTACCAAACAAAGATGAAAATTGTAACATTTGATATTTTCTAACACTTTTATTATGGTAACACCTGTATTTTAGCGCTATAAATTTAATTACATGTTTATTCGTCACCGACGTGTTTTATAAAAGTAAATTATAAATTCCATGATAGTTAGTAGCATTAACGAGCATTACATGAATGTTGGAATATAAATTCTGCTTCCACTTCATTGCAAGAATCTAAATTGCCAAATAAAATCAAAATAAAATTCAATTTTATATCTTACATATATATTAGTCTTATTTAATATACATAGTAATGTTACTTTTTTATACTATGAATTATTTGGCATGATATTATAATAAAAACAAATATAAGTAACTCGAATAGTTTACAAACGTTCAGTGCCGAAATAATAACCCCAAGCTTTTAGTATAAACTTGGTTTTATTATTCCTTAACAATCCTACATAGTGTTTTCCATTTAGCAACCCGCAGCTGGAACAGAGGTGCAAATCCCATTGTTACAATAGGGTCTAAACGGATTTTGGCATTGGACGAGCAGTCCTCCAATTGGTTTGCAGATCAGTCGATTATTACAGTCAGCACATGTAACACGTGGTGAAGCGGTTATATCACAAGGGACCCAGGTTGGGGGATCGTTGGATGCCTGTTCGTCGTCTGCGGTCTGTGGCGCTTGACGGGTACCACCTTGTCCGGGTCCACCTTGAGACACTTGACAGGCCGCTACCCCTATAAGAGCGCACTGGAACAAACGTCAAATGATATTTACTGTCTAATTTTAATAACATCAGCAATAATGTATCCCTTCTGAAGTTAAAAACATACACTCAAAAATAAAATAGAAAGAGAATTTTATTATATTTATATTTTTCTATTGTATTTATAGACTTGTGTATAATTTAGTAGAAAAACTCGAGACATATATTCAGTTTTAAATGAAAAATATCCAGTAGCAACCATTTTTTAATCAGGTATCAGTTTGATAGTATAAACAAAAATCTTTCTCGTAAAATTTCATCATCTTTAGAATATTTGCTGATAATATCTTATCTAGATAAATAGAACAGATTATATTAATACGCGAAATAGTCCTATTTATACTCTAAACTCAAACGTTTATTTGGTTGGATGGGTGTTTGTTAATCTTTAACTTTAAAGAGATCTGGACCAAATTTGGCACAGAGACTGATGATGTTCTGGAATAATATTTTACTTTATAATTTTATTTTCCAATAAGAAGACGGCACGATAAATTTGTACAGTTTAGATGTCAAAGACAGAAACAGATTTATTTCCAGAATGACAAAAGTTTCTCTGGGAAAAGATTAAAACTCGCCTCGCGGTCAATGTCATGGGCAGAAAGCTAGTATAAAAAAATACTAAACAAAAACCAGATCTACATATTGGTTGTCTTAATATCTTAAATATATAAGCACTCAAATGATTAAATTTCATTTCTTACTTACCAGTATTAACACCAATGGTTTGTTTCTAAGGAAAGCCATCGTTCCGTTTTCAATGCAACACTTATTGTTATTGTATCGTATCTGAATAGAATCCATTGCTTTTATACATTTCAATGAGTACTTATCGCGATATGTTTTCAAACGCATAAACAAGGAACCCACGTTGAGGATTTTCCAACAAACGTTGTCAATATTGGAAAGTCTATTTGTTCTTGCTTAGGGATGTACTATTATTATTTGCAGACGGGTCTGATTAATTTTCTACTAGTGACTGGCACCGACTACGCACGGTTGCAATAAGAAAAAAAAAGTTTTTGTGAGTTATCTCTAGACATACACCATCGCGGACATTTTTGTATACGTTTTATGGTATACAATGCTGTACCGAGTACATTATTTTAATATATTTTGTCGGGCTCAGCCAGCGTATGCAATGTAGTCGCAAAAGTGTTTATTTATAGCATTACATCAGAAAAAAACGCAAATTCAAGATATACTGCCATCTACCAACCCCACAGTAATAAATATGAATGTATTAAATCAAGAATTTACAAAACTGTTTTAAGGTAATATTCTTAGTTTTCCCTTACTCCAGAAACCACTTAATAAAATTTCAGATTTCAGTGAAAAGGTAGAATTGAAGCCAAGGTTCTGATAGTATTGCCAATCAGTTGATATTTTTGATAAATCTATACAGATAGTTTTGTGGGTGAACTTCCAGATTTTGCGGGTGGAATGTTTTCCTATTTTGGGTCCCATTGTGCCCGCAGTGACAATACATGATAATCTATTTGTCGGTTTTGTGAATGCTTCGTCAGTAATAAATTGTTTGTATGCCTCGCTATGGTCTGAACAATAGTATTGCTATATAATGGGGCAGTTTATAAAGTTACAGTTGATGGTGTAGCTGCAAAATTTTATTAAATTTAAGTCTTGTTTAGATTTAATTACTAACTTAACTTAGAAAAATAAATACTTTAGCGACATTCTATTTGTTTTTAGAATGTCGCTAATTTATTCGTAAAGAGAAAATCTACCGCAGTGTCATGTGGTATCTATGTCGCAGTCACATTGTATGATCGTTAATCGTTTCTAGTTAAACGATTCATATCGATGAACCACCCCATTTAAATATGGCCCTGTTGTTGATTACATCTAGCCGTAATGTAAGTCGAAAGTTCTTAACCAATAGGTGTTACTAGCCATCAAATTTTAACTCAAAATAACTAAAATAGATCAAAGAGCTATGGAAAAACAGATTGTAGGACCTTGTATTGTAAAATGTATGAATATTGAGATTTAATGAACTGGGGGTTTGTATTTTGGTGTATACAGCGAATTCGCACTGGTAGGTGACTAATACTAATGTTTATAAAAGGATGTATTATCTAAATGTTTAAACTTTTGATCAGAATAGCCAGAGGTGGTGGCCTTGCCCATTGAGAGGCTCAGAGCGGTAAATCTTTGCAAGCCCCTTTCTTTATACTTTGTAAAAAGTATTAGATACGAATATAGGTCTGGTTGATTGGTTTTTGTCAGGTTTGACGAGCAATGCTGAAGTTATGTACAAACTAAAATAGAGTATTAAAATATTTCATATTGAAAAATTTACAATATTAACAATTTATTCATAATTAAATATAATATTAACTAGACAGTAACCTAGGATGTGTACACGACATGTTTTATTTATTATTATTACGTACGACGTAAGTATTGATAAAAAATACAACCAAAAAAGGGGCAATATAATAAATTAATTTTCTGCTCTTTAGTCGATTTTAATATTTAATGTGGAGGCCGAGTCATCCGACCGCCTGTATTTTTGAAGATTCCCTCTTAAAAGAAGGAAATCTATTATTAAAAAGATCTATGTCTTTTCCACTGCGTTTCAGTTCATTGTAAGGATGACACAATCGTTTTATTGGGTTTTAGAAAAAAGTATTGTTTTTGTACACCTTTAACGCGAAGGCAATTTTTAATAATAAAGTAAAATTAGCCAGTACCTTATAAATTTGCTTATCGCGAGGCCCCTGCAACAGCGAGGCCTTAGGAAATTCCCCCTTCGCTACCCCCTAAGGCCGCTGAGAATAGCCTAGGCCCTTACTTATTTTATTACACTGAAGGTTGTTTTGCAATATTTATTTGAGAAAATTGTTATTGTAAGAGATGAATGGCAACAGCTGTTATGTTTTAATATCTCCGTGATAATATTATCTCTGCGATAATGTTTGTCGTTTCTAGGAGAGCAGTTACCAAGATAATATCCGCTATGAGCTATCAAATATCAAAATTACCTAGTTGTGAAGGAATTTACACGCATATATAATCATGATTCTATGCAAAAAATCATTTAAGGTTATACAATATTAATTTGGAATGTTTACGCTGAAATTGCATGAATCATCCTATAAGAGGTTATTTATTATGTAACAGCGTATAGAAGTTACGGCGAAAACGGCCTTGTCTTATGGGAATCTTGAGTTATAAAATTTAAAATGTTTTTAAACTTTTCTTCCTTTTTTAAGTAAAAATCACTTTTTTTTATTATCTAATCTAATTGTGACATAATATTACGAAACTAAAACTAATATAAGAGAATAAATAGGAGACAGATATAATTTAAAAATATAGGGACATTAGGATGTGTTCTAGTTTTCTGAAATGCTCTGTCACAACCACAATATAACATGGAACATAACAAATATACATTCATTTGCATATTTTGCTGTCGCTTAGCAACATATATACTAAGCGGAGCCGACTGACTGCTGTCCGTGATTGCGCCCCCAGCTGTCGGGTCACATTTAATCTAAGCAAGGAATGTTTTCAGTGACATGCATACATATTACAAAGACATATTACAAAGTATTTTTACGATTATTAGATACTTAAAATTAATACGTATAATTAAATGAAGCTGAAATCACATTAAAATACTATTTTGAAAAATTTCTAATAGATATAGTAGAATAACAAGATTTAAACTATACTGAATCTAAATAAAAATGTTAACCGTAGTTAACTCTTCAAAGTAAATTTGCATCTATTTAATCCACTTCATGACCTATGGCAGCGAAACGTGGATCGCATACAATTGGCCTTATTGGTTAAATGAAAGTAGCTCAACGGGATATGGAGAGGGCAATGCTTGGAGTGTCTTTGTGCGATCGAATCAGGAACGAGGAGATTCGTAACAGAACCAAAGTTACCGACATTGCTCGGTGGATTAGTAAGTTGAAATGGCAGTAGGCAGGGCATTTGGATTTGGTACGCAGAACTAATGGCCGACGGAGTCGTAAGGTTCTGGAATGTAGACCACGTAATGGCAAGCGCAGCGTAGGGCGTCCACCCGCAAGATGGACAGACCATTTGACTAAAACTGCAGAATCGCGCTGGATACCGGCCGCATACAACCGGCTCTGTTGAAGATTACTTGGGAAGGCCTATGTGCATTTAAAAATTCAAGACACAAGTGGATTTACAAAAGATGACAAAAAGATCATGTGCCCATTGACTAAAGAATATTGCGCTTAACCAAGATAGAAAAGGTTACGGGCTTTTTCGTTAGCACAACCAAATCTAATGCTGAACTACTCGAACATCAAGTCCAGCGCTATCGAAGGAAAGGGTGTAGACTGTAGGCGACTACCGCGTCAAGCGTTCAGGTCTCAAATAGGCAGATGGGAATTGAAACGAAAATTCGCTTATTGAGAAAAATGTTGTATAAATGTGTATCTTATTAAATACAAGCAGCGCAAGAATTACGTGGCAGAAACCGCGGTTTCTGTCACGTAATTCCCTTCCCCATGACAATATGAGGATACCTATGTTACTTGCTGATAATATAGTGTAAAAAAGAAAGAAGAGTTTATGAAAATAATTCAGTAAATTCTGAGTTTATTTGTTACTAACGAACAAATAACCTGTTTACAAGGTTCTATTTTAGGTGACCTCTTATTTTAAAATACCTTCTCAAGAAAAAAGTAAAGAAGTGAGTTTCTAATGGTAAGTTATTTTGGTTATTTGGTTTTTAACTTATACTTTACTAAACAAACAATTTAGCAGGTGCCATAAGAGGTGACTACGGTACCAGAACCAGATGGCGGTCAATCCATCCGAAACGGTGCAGCCCAAATGCATAGGGCGGGGATGGGCGGCAGAATCCCTGTCGGGAAAGCTGCGCTCTGCGATTGCCAACTCGCTTGCCCAGCGTGGTAATTATGGGTAAAAAAACCTTTTTTCTTGAAGAGACCTATATCCAGCAGTGGACTTTTAATGGCTGGTAGGATAATGACGATGAAACAAACAATCAAATCTTTCGCTTTATAATACGAGGTTTCTCGTTTCGGGCATTTCAAAACATGAATGATAAATAAATGCTATATTTGTAAAGGATATTGTTTCCACCCACAGGCTGTACGTCGTAACACAGTTTGCTGCAAACTGTGTTACGACGGTATTACATGCACGCCGCCGGAACAATAGGGACAAATTTAGCCCACGCGTAGGTTACATCACTAAAATATTAATAAAATTTGTTAGAATTTATATAATTTAATGTGATAAGAAAGATTAATACGTAGATTGTTTTTAATCCTGGTAGTGAGAGAAATGGATTTTATAGTAATATACTTACATATTAAGTAAGATGTCGTTATGTTTTTAAAAGTTCATAAAATAACAAAAACGATTAAGAAATTGTAACATTAATAAAATTATCGCAAAGAGGATTACACTTGTTCTTATATAAGGAGAGTATAACAAACAAAAAAACAGGCAATACACAGATTAATAATTTATTGAATAGTAGCAGCCTCACATCCAATTCATCTCGTCGTTGAACGCCTAAGCAAAACGCCTTGTGATGAGTTGATTACTTCATGAGATTTTGCCAAGTATATTTATGCAGTGCTTGGTGCAGGGGTGCTGGGCGCGCATTCGGCGGTAGGGGTGGCCGAACACTCTCCAAGATTGCAATAGGGCAGGGTGGGATCGGTACAAGCGCGCTGGATACCTCCAATCTTAGTGCAGACTTGTTTAGTCGTGCAGTCTACGCAAGAGGACCCGATGGTAGTGCATGCAGTCCATTGAGGGAACCAGGGGGCAGTTGCAAGCCACGGGGGGATCCAAGGGTTGACACCACCAGCAGGACCTGCCGCGTTGGCACCGGCCGCTCCCCAGCCCCATCCTGCTGGGGGTACTGCTGCGGCTACAGCCACCTGAAAAGTGAAAAGAAGATATTTAAGTTCAAGTACGTGGTACACAAGCTCTTGATTTATTTTTAACTTTTAATAGTTTTGAAGCTAAAAAGTAATATGAACTTACCACAACGCAAAGAGCTAATAGAATTTTGGAAACCATGGTTCGCTTTGTATCGTTCGTCGTTTGGCTAGTTTCGTAGTTAAGTACTGATAGTGTAATACTTTGCTCTGCTTATATACGTCGTTCTGTTTGACTTAGAGATTACTATTAACAACCCAGTTAAATAGAAACAATGAGGTTTTCCCACTGGAGGTAGACGGTGTTCAAAACAGATAACACTTGTACCATCCGCAAAATTATATTTTAAAGTAGAAATGCAGACAGTAGACATTAACGAAAATGTTATTATGCAGCAGGATTCTTGTAAGATAAGCGAAGTAATGCACATACAATTCGCAAAAAAGCCTATTTTTATCTTTTAAGTGCTGTAAATGTTCTTTAATTTCAATTTAAGGTAAAATGCTGACTTTTCTACTGACTGTACATTTTTATCTTATTTGCCAACACCTGTTTTGTGTTTAGCTAAGCTATTTATCTTTAGGAAATTTTCATCAGCATGTTTGACTGTTGATGCGCGCTGTACTTACACCCACAGGGGGTAAGATGGCTTGTTGATTGGCATATATTTGCTGGTTTTTTTATATCCATTAAGTATGTGTACACTTTAGATTAATTAAACTGTTCTCTGGAGATTTCCTAATGTTATATACTTGTTGACATATAGGATTTAGTAATATTCTTGTTGACTTTTACGGAAAAAATGTTTCACACGATTTAAAAATTGTTTTCCAGATGTTGTTAAAGTGCAAAACGTTGTTCAACTTCATACAAACACAAATTTTTTAGTAATAATACAATTTGATTCTTATTTACAATACTTTCAAAAGATACTTTGAAGAAGTTTATTAATTGAAACTTAAATTTAAAGTTATATAATTATAATTTAAAGTTATAGTTAATAGTACCTCTCCCTGTATCAGATGAGGTGAACAGGCAACTGAGGTACTAGAACCGAGAGACAATGGTAGACCCACCCGTAACAGCATAGCTCAAATGCAGCAGGGTAAAGATGGGTAGCAGCTTTCCCTAAAGCGAAGATACAGTCTGCAATTGCTACTACGCCTGCCTAGGCGCCCGAGTCTATGTCTAACCGTTCTGCGGCTATTATGATTGTGATCATGATGATTAGTGACTAACTATAGGTATTTATTTAATGTGTACCTAATAAAACTAGTACTGGAAAGGTTTGCTATTCTATTTAATTTTTGTTTGATTTGTTTTTTAATGATCTTTTATACCTATACAGAAACGTGATATGAAAACGAAAATTACTATTGACGATTCCTTATATCAGACTGGGGTCTGTCACTACTACGTAAATAATCACCCCAAGAGATCTGCGCGTGTCAATTGATTTATTTTGCGTTACTTGTATAATTGCCACGCTGGTCAGTCAAAGTGATCATCGCAACGTTTCTAAATAGTGAATTTATAAACCTTGCGGATTCTAAATTCTGCTAAAAAGGAGTGAGGCTTATATATTGGAGCAGTCAAACCTAACAGGTTTCATATAATAACAGCTTGGAACTGTTCTCACTAAAGTGAAAAAATTGTTCCACAATAGACCGAGAACAAATTGGGAATAGATCCCACTTGTAGTTTCAGTTTTGCTTGATGACTGTGTGACAGTGGATCAACTATTTCGCACAACAGGATGGAACATATTTTTTCTCTTTCTTTAAAAGAGATAGCGCGAGTTCTTGTTCTACCTGCTGTTCTAATGCATCGGATACATATCGTATTCCTATATTACTATAGTCGGACTATGTATGCTAATATAAAAAATAAAATATGTGGCCAATACAAAAAAGTAAGTTTTAATAATAATTACGTTGTTTATAAATTTTATTAATTATCAAAAAGAATTTGTAAACACATGTAGTTTAATGCATTAATCGATATTTTTAAGGCGTGTGTATCACGACATTGTCTATTTGAGTTTTTGTTTGTTGTGAGTTGTGATGTTGTGTACCACCATATCTGAGTTTCACTACTGCAGTCACTTTATACAACATAAAGGTACTATTTCTACACTGCGCATAAGTATTTATGATTAGTAAGGTGAATATTTTCGTAATTATCATGTGGTCAGAAACCACGCCTACTATAATAAAACGAGCAAAGCCTCAGAAATATGTTAGCGAAAGCGGTTCGCAGCATAAGGGAACGTGACAAACATTGATACACAGACACACTTTCACATTTATAACATTAGTCATCATCATCATCATCATATCAGACGTTGGAAGTCTACTGTTGAACACAGGCCTCCCCAAAAAGGGGGATTTTTGCACATAATTGCCGCGCTGGGCAAGCGTGGTAGCAATCGCAAAGTGTAGCTTTCGCAACGGGGAAGCTGCTGCTCACCGTCACCCTGTGCATTTTAACCACACCTTTTCGGATGGATATACCGCCATCGGTTGGTTCTGGTACCTTAGTCGTCTCTTACGACACCTGGTACATGGGAGGTATCATTCTACTCCGCCTATACCGCACGGCATTCTGCCGGTGCCCCACGGCATATAATATTAGTATCTATTGGTTATTTTTGTCGAAATTATACTGAAGCGTTTTGCTATAAAATATGTGATTAATAGAGGTAAAGATTGCTTTGAGTACCATTTCAACATCATTGGCATTTAGGTATATGTATGTGTGTTTTGCCTATTTATCTTATGAATGTGAATGCCAAGTGTATATTATTATATAATGCATAACATTACTACCAATTAACTACCCTCTCCATGTCCCAAAGTACATCAGTAAGGTCTTAATGGGTCGATGTTGTGTAAAAGATGATGTTGTGACAACAATACAGAAAGGAATATTGAGATGGTTTGGACATATAAAAAGGATGGATGAAAGTGTAATGACCCTGGTGCCACACCTTATCAAACGCCTTCTCCATGTCGAGGAGTACTGTGGTGGTGTATTCCTTCTAGTTGAAGGCCATCGTCATATGATGTAGTACTCTCGCTAGTTGCAGTGAGGTGGAGTGCTCTGTCCGAAATTTGTACTGCTCCTCCCTCGGTCTTATGTGCGGTTCCAGGTGTAAAAGCAGCAACTTCTCATACATCGGTACTCGTCGACGGTAACTGCCGGGCTTGAGTACGTTCTTCCCGGGCTTAGGCAGCATGATTACCCCTCCCATTTTCCCATGAGGGAAGTGGCCTGTGCGGTTGATGACGTTGAAAAACGAGTCAATGCAGTGATGCTTTTCGGTGGAAGGATTCGCAGCATGTTGCCGGTGATGTTGTCAAGGCCAGGTGCTTTCTTGAGTTTCAATCGGTTTATTGTCCTGCTGACCTGCCGGGGCGTGAAGACGATGGGGTCTTCATCTGCCGCTATGGAAACGGCGAGGTACTCTCAAAGGTCACCGTCTCGACGTGTTCTACGTTATTACAGGGGTTCGGGCGGAACTAGCGTTCTAGGTGTTCGGTGAAAATCTCAGCGAGGTCTTCCGCGTGGTATCTCGGGTGGCCATTTGGTCTGAGGAGTGGTCTGATTGGAGCCGGTTTATTAGAGATCTGGCGACATAGGCGATGGACACTGTTCCAATCTTCGCCCGCGTTCTCTATGTATCGATCCCAGCTTTTTGCTTCATGCGACCTCAGTTCGTGTCTCACCTGTTCGGTGAGGGCGTTGAGCTTGAGGGTTGGGCAGTGTGTCTGCTGCCATCTTTTTCTTAGATGTCGCTTCTTCGATAGTAAGTCCCTGATGCCCTTGGGCAGCGGCGGGAGCCTGATGCTGCTGGGCATGGTGCGCGATGATGACTTTGCGGCGTCTTGAATGCAGGTAGCGAGCATTGGCGAGTAGCTCAACGTCCTCAGTGGTGGTAATTGGTAGCGTAGGGGTGTTCGAATGCATGGCAGAACTGGACGCCTTCCAATCTATGGTTTAGCGAGCAGCCGGTGGTGTCACTGTGGTCGGTCTTCTATCAATTACCTCCAGCACCGGGAGATGATCAGATTGAAGATCCTAGAAGAGGGTCTCCTGCGGCAACACGCTGTCCAGGCCTTTGTGGATCGCGATGTCGATTACGTCAGGGTTGCCCGGGATGGCAGCGCGTCGACAACTCCAACTTGTTATTTTTTTCTTTAATAAAGTAAAAGCAGATAAATGTTTAGTATCGAAAGTGACCCCCCTGAGGATATCCCGGATACTTGCTTGCGGAATACTTTCCCACTCCGCGGTAATCACATTCTTCAGCTCTCTGATGGACCGCGGAGCCGGTTATACCGATCTCAGGCGTCGTTTCAGAACGTCCCAGACATGCTTTATAGGATTGAGGTCGGGACTTCATGCTGGCCAATCCAAACGACGAATGCCGACCTCTAGCACATACGCTTCCACATCGCCAGACCGGTGGGCGCGAGCGTTGTCGTCCATAAAAATTGAGTCTTCGCCTAAAGCGGCCAATGCGGGTTGTGCATGAGGAATTAGAACTGCCTTTATGTATCGATGTCTAGTCATCACTGACTGGAAATCGATACATAACGTTTTCAATGAAGACTAACTCTGTGCGATCCATTGACTTTATTCCTGCCCAAAACATAACAGAGCCCCTACCATAAGGTGAAATTTCTCCAAAACAAGCATCTGCAAAGCGTTCTCCTCATCTTCGTAGCACTCGCCGACGTCTATCTTCACCGAACAGAGATATCCTGGCTTCATCGGAGAACTATACCCTATTCCAGTCTTGAGTCGATAACTCACAATTTCGAGCAAACCTAAGCCTGGCAACTCTGTGCTCACGGAGTTACTTAGGCTGCGGGCCGGGCGATGACTGCATATATTGGCCGCGAAAAGCCCTCTTCCTGATCGTCCATAGACTAATATGCACATTTCTTACTTTTTCGAGGTTGTTCTTAAGTTCCACATATGTAGGCTTGCGATTTCTCAATGCGCGACTCACAAGAAAACGATCATCCCGTGGTTGGGTACGTGGTTGGCAGCGATATCGCTGCTAGGTCCTTTCAACCGTCGAGCGACTCACACTTAGTCTCTGAGCCACGAAGCATTGACTGCAACCCTCTTTGAGCAGCGCAATAATTTTGGTAGGTTTTACCACTTTCTCTAAGATTATTGAGACAGCTAAACAGCAATAAATGAAGCTTTGACAATTAGGAATATGAAATAAATTCATAAAAATTGACTAAAAGTATGATAACCGATATTATTTTTTGGAACTTTGCATCAAAAATTTAGGATAAAGAGTTTTTTGGAAAAACGAGCATCAAACGAAAATCTGAATTTAGAACGTACTGTTTTAAACGCCACGGCATGTTTAAAACCGGCCAGTAACATGTACAAATGATCGAAATCATTTTGGTACCGTATTTTTTTAAAGAAGAATTATAATCAAACAATCAAACCGCCCATTTTTTTGGAAATCAGTGTATTAATGCGTAGGTTTTGTATGTCCAAATTCCTGCCAACCCTTCTTGGTTAAGCTATAAGTTATACCTCACCTGATAGTTATATTGGTTCTCTAATCAAATCTCCTATTTCCTAATCAGAATTGAGTCATCAGCCGAGATGTCATATCAAATGCCAGACACATCGTTCTATAACTGCAGAAAGTCATACAGCAGTATCTTGTTATAATTGTCAAATTTAGATAACAGACAATAGAATTTAAAGCAAACGTACTCTATATTACTGAGCAATTAGTGTGTTTTACTTAGTACTAATAGAGACTGATATCAAGGATCCATCAAATTTAAATAAGTGCATAATGTACAATGACGATGTATACGGTAATATACATTTACCCTTTATAAGCAACCCTCGGTTTTGGTTGTTTTAATATATAAAGAAAAACAGCTAAATTTTGACAAGATCAAGTTAATATCGGGGGAGTATTTTCTTTGCTCAACGATAGTTATCGTTAATACCGGTCGTATATTTTCTTTATGTTTTTTTTATTTAGAAATCAATCAAACGAAATTATGTTTCAATTGCCAATATTACAACTGCAAAAAAAGGATTTATAAAAAAATTCTTTTGGCCAATATAATATGTCTAACGTAAAAGATATCACCTGTTACAGTATTTACCAGATAACGCTCCATGATGGAGTCGACAAACATTCCGCAAGTAGGAACGTAATATGTTTGTTTGTCTTACTTGTCTAATAGAATGATCCTTTTTGACGTGACGTAGGACGTTTCGAACAGCAAATAAAGTACTCGAATTTAAATATGTATAATCGTGAACATATGAAACGCACATTTTGTTTTATATTTTAATGGCCAGGGAGAATTCTGAACATGTCAAGGCAGTTTGCTTATGTAGACCTTAAGTTTACCCAAACGCACAACTATTAGGGTCACCCATCAAACAAAGAATATAATAGGTCAACCACACAATGACTGTTCATTCTTAGATTTATGGTACTTAAATAGAGTTTAAAAAATACTCTTTCCATTTTTGAAGTAAGGTTTGTAACTCACAGCGTGCCTATGTGGCAGCACGGTTTAATTGGGTTTATATTGACGTGATATCATGAGATCAGGGTAATGGCAGCAGAATGTAAAAACACCGCAGTTATTCTTTCCAAAATGGTTGAGGTAAATGGACAAACACAGAACTTTAAAAACTATATTCTAATATGTGCAATATAGTAATTGACACAATGTCCGAGATGTTGATATTAGGATCTTTCTTATCTTTTAACAGGCATGTTCATTTAATTATATCAGTAAAACCTCTCGTTGCTTCCTAACCTTGTAGTTGTCATCATCATCACCATATCAGCTTAAGTTTCCGCGCTGTGCAGGCGCTGCTGCCCATCCCCACCTTCTAGTATTTCAGTTGTGCTGTTTCGAATGTATATACCGCCATCTGTCGGTTCCGGTACTTTAGCCGCCTGTTACAGAGGGAGGTACTATTCTACTCCGCCGGTACCTCACGGCGTACTTTGTAATTTCATGTAACATTTCATTAGTTGACCTGACTCCGAGATAACTTAAAGTACTTACGTTACGGATATTAGACAACAGAGACATTACAAATATAATTCTTACCTAGATATTTAACACTCAGTCACAGAACTGACACAAATGTTGTGTACATAAATTCTTTTTCAAAGTAGCGATTGAACTTTTGAACCTTGGCGCACAAGACAGGGACACTACCGAATTCTCCATCGGTGGGAATGATTAACACCATTTGTTCGTATTTACTTTTTAACACAATTTAGTTAGGCCCTATCCTGTACAACGCGTTTTTAAAGCGTTGCTGGATCTTGCTATTAACTGATAGGAATCTAGACTTTACGGCATATTCTGGTTCATCGTAAAGCAACATTCTTTTAAATAAATCAATTTTTTTTGAGAATATAGTAAACATATAACAATAAATAAAGTAACAAAATGTTAAGTTTGTAATAATAAGAAACTGGATATAGTCAACACTACAGTGTTCTTAAGTCTTACCCTGGACAGCAAGCTACACTGGGGACCTCATGGGAACTGCGTGATAATTACTCTAATACATTTAATTTTGTAGCTTTTGCAATATACAAAATTCGTCAGTTAACAGACGTAGATACACAGCTTGCCAAGTTTATTTTAGATATTTTCACATTATTTTGTCATATGGTATATTGTGATGTAGCGCTGCTATTGAATTGCTCTAACCTAGTCTTAAGTCAATAGTTTGTTGGTGCCGACGACGGTAGTGGTACCAATCAAAATGACTATTTGGAATTGACGGAATCTTTATCACCATCAGTTTTCTTGAAGGTTTAAGACTTGTTTAAGGTACCTTAGCCTAATACCATAAAATAGATGACTCTTATGATTTCTTTAGATCATCAGGGTCATCAGTAATTCATATTACTAAATAAGTATAATAGAACTTAGTACTTTATATTTTTGAAATGTTATTGTTTAATTTATTTTTGACTATTAGAAATGCTAGATTAGATTATATATATATATATATTAGTTTCTTTTATATGAAATTGGCCGTGAGGTACCGGCAGAGTTTCTACTCTGTACCTCCCCTTGTACTAGGTGCCGTCAGAGGCGACTAAGGTACCAGAACCGACGGATGGCGGTATATCCATGCAAAAGAGTCAGCTCAAATGTACAGGACGGGGGTGGGCAGTAGCTTCCCCGTCGCGGAAACTAGGCTCTGCGATTGCCAACACGCTTGCCCAGCGCGGCAATTATGGGCAACTTTCTTGGGGAGGCCTATGTCCAACAGTAAACTTTTAACGGCTGGTATGATGACGATATAAAATTGGCGTTTTACTGAAGGAATATAAAGTAATTTTCCTATTGTAAAATACATTTATGCAATGAATTAAAGTATAGATTTTTGCTATATCATAGATGCAATGATCCTTTACGAAAAAAAATATTGAAAGAAAAAATCAATAAATTTTTGAACGCAGTTTTGACTGCCGCATCAAAGTTGAATTGTTTTCCTTTTAAGAAGATGTCAAAATTACGGAAAAAATATTAGGTATTCTTTTGGTCTGAAAGATTCGGGGAGAACGGTGGATGTCGCAGACATTCCAATTGTAGATCATCTAATTTAGTAGTTCTTTGATGTGCAGTGTGTGGTTTTGCGTTGTGGTGAAGCAGCAGTGACCTAGAGCGATTGACCAATCTTAGTTATTTACTAGGTAGACCTCTTACAAAGGTCGTTTGCATTAGTACTTCGCTCTCACCTATTACTACCGCCAAATAACAGTGTTCGCATTGCTGTGTTCCGGTTTGAAGGGTGAGAGAGGCAGTGGAATTACTGGATAAATGTGAAGTTGTATCTTCAGTTCACATCCAGTACCCATCGTACATGTTTTTTTACTTTTCCGATTTGTTTCAAGTGAATTGATATAGTATTGTCACTGACCCCAAAGCTTGCAACTATCTCTGAAGTGTTTTGTGATGGATCCGTTTCCACAATAGCCTTTAATTCTTAATTTTTCACTTGGAAACTTTTGGTCTCTGGCCGTCAACCAGGTTGGTTTTGAAAGTTCAGAACGAAGACGTTAAAACAAAAAACGAACCATGCTATATTTTGCGATGCCCGCGTCGTACATATAATAAATCTTTCGAGCTGTAGCTGCAGCACTGCTGGCTAGGTAGAACTCGGACTCGTAAATATACCGATATTTCATGTTTTCTATTGTGCGTTAATAAGCGGCGCTAAAGAAAAGAATTATGAGGCAAAAATCAAATGAATGACTGTTTTCAAAACTCAAATGTACCAGTTAAATTAATTTATAAATTTAATTTTGAATTATTTACCAATAAGGACATATTTCAAGTGGTCAATATGAAAAAAACGTCTATATGCCTTAATGTGTAAGGACTTAATATAATGAAACCCGTTGAGGTTTCATTTATTTTATTTTTCGTACCACGTGGATATGTAGTTACAGTAATTCTTGACAATAATATTTCTGTCTACTTACCACCATAGTAGTGCAAATAGTACGTGGATCTAAGTTGGTAACTGATAAACAATAGCTCTATATTATATATACTCGTATTATTGTTATATTGCTACAGCTATTATTGTTATATTGTTATATTGCTATATATTATTGTTATATTGCTAGCTCTATATTATATATGCTATTGTTTATGTTATGTTTATGTTATGTGTTAACATAAAATTAATTAGAAACGTTTACGGTCTATGTAGATGTAGCTACTTATATCAAAAGGATTATAAATAACCCGGAGACTAATAAGTCCGAATGAATGGTATTTTAATTTACTATTTCCGCTAGTCGTTGGTAGGTAATGAACAATGAAGTGGAATGCTAACATTGTAATCTCTTTAGATAAAATCTGACTTAGGTTACCGAAATGCGCGTGACTAAATCCTTTGGCGTAATTTTTGGTTTGACCTCGACCAAGGAGTTAGGATAAGATATATATTTATCTTTAGATTTACTTAGGGTATATTATAGTTCAAAACCTTTTTTTATATAAAACGTGGCCTTTATTCATGCATACATAAATATCTAAATTAAAATAGAATAGGTGTATTCAAAAACTGTACATTAATATCTACAATCCACAATTGCGGCTATCCAATAGCCTTGTATCTATTTTTACTGAAACTACTTAAATAATTTTAAAATATGGTACAGTTCTAATTTATTTGAAAAAGTAATCTAAAACGCTAGAGCAACCAGAAACTCTCCACTGATGGACATAGGCCTCCTCAAAAAAGAGAGAAATTGCCCATAGCACAATAGTAATTTTCAGTAAACATTTACAGCACAATAACAACTAGGTGGCCATTGGTATTTATAAATATTTTTAAAATAAAGCATTGCATTTAAAACCTTCATATGGTGTCAATTTAACGTTCATATATGAAAATACATACGAGACATAATTGTTTTTTCATCTTCTTTCGAAATTTTCACTTCTCTTTTATTTTTCAAAAAGATAAGAATGAGCAAGTGTTTGTCAATTGCAATAATATAAAAAAATATTCGATGTCCCTCATTTGAATATGTATGTATCGAATTCCCATGTTGTCAATACTAAGCAAAATTGAAATCGGATTCAAACCCTTGTATTGTGTCCGTTGGACCCTGTCAGATTTCGGATCCTAACAAAATTTCGCATAAAATGATAGACTAATATTATACTGAAATCAGCATCCCCTGTTGATATAATGTATCGACTCGGGTTCTCTGGGTATGAGTATACTTATCAATGGTTACCAGAATGTAACTTTTTAATATTCTTTTCTATTTCATAAACGGAATTAACTGAGTAACCTGCCGCACATTTTAATAAAATAAATTGTAATACGACGTTTTAAAATAGATGGTACAAGTTATATCTTTATACTACAAAATAACGAGAAGTAGGTGTATTGATTTGTAGTCATCATCATTATCATAGCAGCCTGGAACATCTACTGGTTGAAAAAGGCCTCCTCAAGAAATATTGCCGGGAGTATCTAATAAAGTAAAGATTGTAGAAAATTGTAAAGTACCAACAAAATCAATTCAAATGCCTTCCATATAGGCAGGATTATTTTTAAATTTCCCTTACTGTATTGATACAATCTTATTGGTAAACAGCCTCCAAATTCACATAAATAACTTCGTAAACCCCATTTCCTTTTGCTTGCTAAAGACGGAAGTAAATATCCGGCTGCTATAATTTGCTTTGGACTTTTCTTTATAAAGCGTAATAATTATATTGTTATGAGACCTGAACGTCTGTTGGCACTGACTCAGTTGCCGCGAAAACATTTTGTTTGACTAAGGTTTAGTGTGTTACTCGTTTATCTCGGCAGAAGTCATTATCTAACGTTATCTCCCATAATTAGTACTTAGTATAAAAGCATGTGTTCTGCTAGTTGAGCCAAATTGTAACGAACGATCTCGTATGTCATACAAGGTGTAACTTGGATAACGAACGAATTTCGCAGCAAATGAAGAAGTGAAACATACAAAATGAAGATATTTTTTATACTTCTTATTGTGAGTTGTTTTTTTTTGTGCAGTGATTTTTTAGTGTCGTGATAGAGCCGAATTTTTACTATTTTGTTTATATCTAATTAAAGAAATACTATGTAATCGTAATTATTTTATGAAATGCTAAGTGCATATACATTAAAACCTTTTTCGGGGAAATGAAAAATTGGTCATATACTTATTTTTTTTATCTTCATTACAGGTCTGCTTTTGCTTAGTCAGTGCGAAATATCTACCCGACCATGCGAGTTCTTCAAGAGCTTTGTTGTGGGGGTCCGATGATACCGATTCTAATGAGTCTCAAGGAACAGTTGAAAGAAACGATGATGATGATGACAGCAATGATGACGATAATTCTGCTGAGCGTAAGTTAAAAGAAATTAAACTAAAAGAAATTGAAAAACTTGATAAGTTAAAAAGGAAGGAATTAAAGAGCGAAGAGAAACAAAAACGCAAAGAAGAGGAAAGAAAACGCAAGGAAGAAGAAGAGCAGCAAAAATTGAAACAGAAACTTGCTGAAAATCAACGTAAGGAACAAGAAAAACGAGAGAAAGCAGAACGAAAACGTCTTGAAAGATTAGAAAAGGAACGTCTTAAACAAGAAGAGCATCAGCGTAAAATACAAGAGAGAATCGATAAAGAGGAACAAAAGCGTAAAGAAAAAGAACAAAAGCAACTTGAAAAGTTAGAGAAGGAAGCACAAGATAACAAAAAAGTGGTTTCATTAGAATCCACCGAGGAGAATGATTCTGCAGACCTTGAAGATATTTGGAAAGGTCACATTTATCAGAAATATGGTTTAAATTCTAACAGCACAAGTTTAGAAAAAAAGGCGGCTGTATGGACATACTATCAAAAAGAATTAGGTCTTAATGCCAATAGCACAAAGAGTGAATATCGTCAAGCAGTGATTAAACTGCTTCAAACAAAACTATTAAATGACACAGTGACACAAGCTGAAATAAAAAGTCAAATATTAAGTCACGTTAATGCTATTGGTATTCAGCAAATACAAGCTGATTTAGAAAAAAAAATGGAAAAGTTAAATAATAAGACATCAATTTTGAATAATGTCAATCTTACATGGGTACCTGAAGCTCAACAAACAGTTGAAGAAAAAAGGACATTGCTGCAAGCTGTATCCCAATTCTTAAGCAATATCTTGCCTAACTGGATAACTGGTGGATCAGCTGATGCATCTGCAAGTAACATTAATTCAAACATTGCTTCTTATTCTCCTTCAAGTCAAGTAAATACGTACGGGTCAGCTGCAACTGGATTTACACCTATATCTGCGGTGGATACATCAGTGGCCGGTTCCGGAGTTAATAACCAGATTAGTGTCAATGTAGATAGTGCTGCTGCCGTGAATAGTAATAGCTTAACCAGTACAGGAGCTCAAGTTTCCAGCACTACCGTTGATGCTCAAACTGCACCTGGAATATCTAACACAAATGTTGTTGAAGGTGAATCAAGCAATATGCTTGACAGCTCTATTAATATAAATGGTTTAGCATCTTCTGTTGTTTCTACAACAACAGTATTACAGAATACTGCCAATTCTATAAATGGAGAAGGTACATTTTTATCACCAGTCAGTGGTAGTTCAGTTGGTATCAATGAGCAACAAACCACCATAAATGAACAAAATATCGTTGGGGTAGATAGTACAAATCCGTCTATTAATGCAGTTTCAATTGGCACTAGTAACACATTAATCACTGGTACATCTACTTCCGACGGATTTGTAAATAATAACGGAATTGTAGTCACATTGCCTAATGTATCCGGATCAGGTAATCAAGTAAGTGTGCAATCAGCATTTGATGGAAATAATAATAACATACCCAATGGTGCATCAGACACAGCTACTTCAACAAACACAGCATCATCTCAATCAAATAATGGGAATAATTTAATCATAACCACTGCAATGGCACCTGAAAATTTGTTCACTAACGCAGTACTCAGCTCAGTATCCAAACCAGTTCCAGAGATGTCTTTGAACGAGGCCATATCTTCTCATCCTGCGTCTGTTGCTACTGGGAGCTTATCTACTCTAGGTGAAAACATAATAAGCATTTTCAACGGTACATCTACTTCAACTTATAATGGCATTACTGCGAATGGTATCTCAGAAACAGTAACTACTGGAGGATCTACATCTAACACGGCTAATGACATCGTATTGAGCAATTTACAAAATGTTGTGAACAATGATATTACCTCAAACACCGTCTCTAACTCAGTATCTAGTCCTGCTCAACAAACGGCTGTTATCAATACCGAAATCACCTCAGCTGTAGATACTACTGTTGAAGGTTCTGCTGCTGGGCCTATCGTGGAAGAGGTTTCTATTAGTTCCGGTGGTGCCGAAACAGCATTATCGGGTAGCGTTTCATCACTTTCTTCAAGCAGTGCTATAGCGATATCTAACGGTGCGACATCAGATAATGTTATTCCTGCAACCAACATGGAAAATACAGTTCCTGGTGGTATTTCTATTGTTTCCGAAATCACAAACCCTGATACGATCTCGCATGCTGGAGTCTTTCCTTCTTCAACTAACGCTATTTCCGGAAATGCAGTTTCTATCGAAAATAATAGTGCTGATCAAGGAATGAATACTGTTTCAACGTTGGATGCTGGAGTCTCCATTTCTACATCTGACGTGAACTCAGGCAACGCAGTTTTTACTGATATGAGCATTGCCGGTCAAAGCCCAATCACTGTTATAACATCGAACAGTGATGCTTCTCCAATTTCTACAACGAATATCAATTCCGGCAATGCAGTTTCTGTAGACAATAACAGTGCTAGGCAAGGAACAAATACTATTACAACGTCAGATGTTGTAGCTTCTTCTTCCACAAGTAACGTTAGTTCAGGCAGCGCTGTTTCTACCAATATGATCATTGACGGTCAGGGCTCAAATAGTGTACCAACATCGAACAATGATGTCTCTTCAATTTCTACAACTAATATTAACTCCGAGAATTTAGGTTCTGTAGACATTGCTGAGCAAGGAACAAACACTATTACAGCGTTGGATGCTGGAGTCTCTTCTTCTACAACAAACGCTAATTTAGGAAGTGCTTTTCCTACCGATTTGAGTAATGTCAGTCAAGGCTCAATTAGTGTTACAACTTTGAATAGTGATATCTCCTCTACTTCTACAACTGATGGCAATTCTGGCATTGCAGTTTCTGTTGACAGTACAAGTGTTGGACAAGTCACAAATACTGTTTCAACATCAAACGGCGAAACCTCTTCTACGTCTACAACCAACGTTGGTTCAGAAAATACAGTTTTGGTAGATGTTATCGAATCTACCAACAATGACATATCTAGCAACGCTGCCGACACTTTTGCAACCAACGTTGATTATGCTATTTCAGCTGACAGCATTGTAACAGCACCGGTTTCTGTTCTACCATCCACTGATTCTACGGGATTGCCTCCTGCTTCCAATTCTGATACTACGGCCAATGATATTGTAGGAGATGTTACGGTTACCGGGAACATCTCGAATGGAGAAACGGCTGCAATAAAACCTGTTGAAAGTTCTAACATCACTTCACAAGTGGTTTCACCTGGTAATGAAGCACTTATCACCGATGTTAATGTTCTAACAGCCGTTGGAATGGACTTGAAACCTAATCAAGGTGCATCGATTGCCTCAAGTGATCTTTTAGATCCGTGGTCACCTGCTGCAGTTGCTTCTTCGGCCACAGGAGTGGATGCTATAAGTTCTACAGGTGCTGTTGCTAGTCCTGTAGCTGGAATTAATATAGATACATCTAATATTGCTGAACCCAATGTAAATTCAGAGAATATTGAAGGATCTGTAGTCAGTTCACTGCCCAGTAGCACTTCTCCGACAGGTGATGTGGTACCCAATACTCTCAATATTGGAAATACTCCCTCTGGTACTGCTGTTGGGTCTATAACAATTAATTTATTACCAGATGTTATAGTTCCCATATCATCTGACATTGTAAATATTGATGGCTCTGCTATTGAAGTCGTGACAGATGCTGGCGTAGTAACTACAGAAGTTCCAGAAGTTCCAACAGAGGTGTTAATTATAGACTCAGCAGCTACTTCACCTCCTGAAACAAATGCAGTCATTGCTATTAACGTTAATGAACCGTTTGTTGATTTCCCAACTGGATTCCCTGTTAAAGATGTGGTTTCTACAACAGTATCCGATGCTGGATTAGTTGATATTGTTACTGAGTCTACAAATGCAGCGAGCATTCCAATTGAAACTGAGGTATCAGTAACAACTGAATCAACAATTGTCACAAATAATACCTCAAGCCTACAAAACAGTACACAGGAATTGACTACAGCTACATTAATCGATAACACTGTTGTTACTGAAAATCAACCTCAAGAGACCACAGGCTTACCAGAAACCACGCTGAATGGAGATACTACAACCGTTGCTCCACAAACAATGGGCGCAGCTACTGAAGGTGAGATTACTGAATTTGTACCACCAGTAGAACCTGGTGCGTCCGTATTAGAAATCACAACGCAATAAATTTTGTTTTATATTCTTAGTGCGATTATAACATGTGTTTATGAACCAGTTTTGTATTTATTACAATAAAGATAGTTTCCAAGCAATTACGATTAAGAGTTATTTTTTTTAATAATAAAACGATTTAATTGGAAAACCGCAAAACTAAATAAAAAAATAAATAATTGGGGAAAATTAACTTTATTTTAATAACTATGTACTAATGACTTTTCTAAAACTTTTTACAATTGTTTGGTTTAAAGTAGGTATCTCAAATTGGAATGCATAACAGAGGTAATTTGAATTAAAACTAGCTTATAAATAAAGTACAATCTTAAATATAATATAATTTAAATAAAAATAACAATTTCTTTTAATTGCAGAACAAAGGCTTATAATTAAAATATTTCTATGTCATATCCAGTATTTGTTAGTCGTATTGGGGGGAGGATTTGGATAGTTATGTTGATTTAGTGGGTCGCCTATATTAGGGAAGGCATAAGGATCATTCATGTATTTGTACTCGCTAGAGAGACCGACAAGGCTCATATTCAGGGAATTGTGTGAAGGGCTCCAATTTGCAGATGATGAGGGATCTACTGGTACTTTGGAGTAGTCAGCAGGAACTTTAGGATATTCGCTATTTGGTAACGTTTTACTATAATCTTCAGTACTCGCTTTGACAAAAGCATCATCTCTTGGTTCGATAACCTCGTCACCGGCTACCTTTTCTTCAACTTCGGCTTCTTTAGGCAGGTAGTTGATAGGTTTATTGTAAACGTCATTGGTAGGGTATCGACCATAGTCATTTCTTGGAACAGCTGCATCCAGGATTTGACCTGGTGTTGAACCGTTGGTTGGCACTAAATGGCTGAATGAAGAGCCAGATGTGCTTGGAAATGCAGCGTTCTGGAATGCCTGGTTCAAATGTTGGGACTGAGCCATAAGTTGATTGTAGTTGGCATATTTTTGGTGGTGCCAAGCATCAGCGTGCTGTTGGTGTTGAGACAGTGTAGGTATGTCCCCAGCAGGGTATGGGCATGGTATTTGTGGCATTGGTAACGCAGAATAGCCGGCTAGACTAGGAGCTGTATTGGACCCAGTATGCTTCCGGAGACGAGCGCGCCGATTGGAGAACCATACCTGAAATATGAGTTCATATAATTTATTGCATTATCACATTTAACTAACGCTAAAGTTTTTATGAACTTCTTGAAATGCATTGAAACAAGTAAAATTTACAAGCATGGAGCAAGTTCTTATAAAGTTTATTAATGTATGTGTACGTATTTGTTAATGAATATTTAGAAAATAACATTAGTGTACTGCGTTTCTATAACAAATACGAATTACAAACAGCAAACAAAGTTTCAGTTAAAACAATTTTACAAGTATAAAAGACAAAAACCTCATATATTGACCTGATTGTAAGATAAGTAGTTAAAACACTTGTGTTACGGACATCAAACAACAAAGGAATCACAGATATAATACTAAAATTCATTTTTAATACATATTTAGACACAGAACAAACATCTATGTATTCAATCCTTATATTTATCATATAATGTATGTCCCGAGAGCGGGTGGCGGTCGACCTCAGCTTGGCACATAAGATCACTACCATTTGTGCCACTGGGTCCGTCATTGTTGTCTTAAAAAAACTCAGTGACGGATTAATTCTTTAAAAAATTTAAAGAACTATATATATCAAAAATAATGTGCAATATACCAGAGAGTTATTAACGATCGTATTCAATAGTTATGAAATATTCTTTGATTAATATTGGGAGAAGTAATAACAAAATAAAAGGAGTTTGAAAGGAATTGCCTAATCATTAAAATTTATAATTGCAAACAAAACAATCGAATCATAAATCTACCTTTAATTTTTATTAAATGCGTAGGTCGCAAAGTATACTAACTTTACTATAATGTTGTTTACTGTTTCCGTCTAAAAATTAATGAACGGCTAAATTTGTCGACACCAACTTTTTGTAGCATTAATTTACAAGTCTACAATAATTGAATAATGTGTGAAGATCTCGAATTGACACATATTTTATTTTTAAAACTATTAAACTATAATTGTCCTAAAGCCTTCGGTAACTGTTGGTCACTGGAACTAGAATTATTAAGCATTTTGTCATCTATTATAACTATTATTTGCTTTATAGCTTATTATTACCATTTATTGTATAATTTCATAATAATATTACATAGAATTTCACAAACATATTGCAATTCTGGTAATTTAGTGTTACCTGGATCCTAGCCTCCGTGAGCCCAGTTTGTAGCGCTAGCTCCTCCCTTGTATATACGTCAGGGTATTGTGTTCTGTGGAAGGCTCTCTCCAAAGCGTCCAGTTGTTCACCTGTGAAGGTAGTCCGCGATCTTCGCTGCTTACGCTTCAGGGTTAGTCCAGGTTCTGACTCAATGTCCGAAGAATCGGATCCTCTCCCTGGGAATACGAGATTATTTAATTAATCATACAATTTCTCAGTAAAAATAACAATTAGATACATTTGCAAAGATGTACTATTTTCGAATTAAGCAAAAAATTAATCATTTAATCATATTGATCTATGCTACAATGCATATAATTACCAATTTGTCTGTGACAGTTTTAATCTAGACCTTTAAAATCTAATCCCAAAGCATCTTCACGATGGGAGGTTATAATTTATTTGACATTATATTACTGCAATTTGTCTTCATCTCTTTTTTTTAAGACACACGTTATTTATTAACAGTGTTTTTTGTAAAAACCCACATCATGATTTAATTCGTCTAAAGCAAGGGACGTGAGGCGCGGGTCGGTCGGACTCATTTAATAAATCGGTAGCGGTATCCTACGGAAACATATTAAAAAACTGCCTTAACAATGCTCGGCTTAGCCTTAAAACTGATGTTAAAAAATGCAGCTTATATTAATAGCCTTTTGAAAGAAGTCAAAATTGAATGAGATGAAAAAATAAGGGCTCGGCGTAGCGCGCAATAAGGAACACCCATAGAGGCGGCTGCTTTGTCGGCATCTTTGCCTTTTGGGTGACACTTTGCCACCATTCAATATTTTGGTGTTGCGATTTGGATTTATGACAAGTAAAGCGAATGTCAGGCTTAATGTCACACGCAATCCGGTTAGATTCAATTTGTTGGGCATTGAACAACCTGCCTCGCTGTAAGTTCAGAGCTTGGCATATAACGCCTTCTTGTCTTGTATACTTATACATTGGCGATTTCTTGTCATATCTATGGATTTGTGTATGTATGTTGTTAAACCGACATCTTATCTATCAAAGACTATTTTTATTACTATTAGATACGATTAAATACATTTTTAACAATAAAGTTCCAGACAAGTAACTCAGACATACGTTACCAAAAATTATCACTGCATTGATTGCTATTCAGGTAATGGCAACATGCCATTTTTGTATGTGTATTATTTCTATAATCATAATTTAAAGAACGGATTAAGCAACAATATCCGCGAACTATAAATTAATCGTGTCATCATTACATCCCAAAAGCTAATACAAGTGAACGGAAATCGACTATTAGCTGTCGTAGGTGTAGGAAGAACCATAAAAAGCACGAGGCAACATATCCGACCACAAAGGCTGCGACACCGAATAAAAAACAACGTATTGTAATAAAATGATTTACATTGCTCAAATTCTCCAGCCGCAAGCCAGACAAGGACAGATTTATTTGGTCTTTTTTGTTCCCTGATCTTAACGTATGAGTCTAAATGACTCGTGAGAGAAACATGCAATAGGCGACTTTAAAGACGTATTATAAAGTTCAATTTGAACTTTTAGGTATTTTAAAAATCATCGAGGGATTTTATGTTCAAAGAAAGGAGAGAGGTTTATGGGGTTCAAGCGGGTGAGAAAGGACGAGAGAAACTTTTGCCGATTGCCGAAATGTGACCCCGTGAAGAGTCGGGCCGGGTTAGGCCATAATTTGGTAGTTGAAAGAGAAGCGGCTTTTTAACACCTTCATAATCTCGACTCATTAAAACGCCGGGCCGCCCTTTGTTTCAGTGGGTATTTTCAATGCTAACAGATGGTTGGATTGGCATCGCTGACTGTTATGGGCGTATGCTGTTTATTGTTGCTACAGACGTCATTGAAATAAAATAAAATCTTAAGTATTTTAATAATGTTTAAATGATTAATTGATTAAGTTTTATGAGCAGATTAGGCAAGACTTATTTTAACAAAAAGTATCTCTGCTGTTAAGCTAACCTAGTCAGCTGTCTAGCTGTTTGCATGTTACGAGTAAGTTACTTGTAACTCTTTTGATAGGTAGATATTAATCTTAAAGATTAAATAGTTCTTAATGATAATGTACGGGCAGAGTAGAATAGTACCTCCCGCTGTACCAGATGTCGTAAAAGGTGATTAAGGTACCAAAACTGGCAGATGGCGGTATATACATCCGAAACGGTGCAGCTCGTGCTTGTGGTGAGGTTGGGCAACAGCTTCCCCATCGCGAAAGCTGCGCTCGGCGATTGCCAATACGCTTGCCCAGCGTGGCAATTATGGGCTAAATTCCCTCTTTCTTGGGGAGGCCTATTTCCTGCAGTGGACTTTCAATGGCTGATATGATGAATGATAATTAAACATAATCAAATTATGTTAATTGATATTCCTATTTTATTTATTAAAATTTCTAAATTAAATCAGTTTGGAAAAAAAATATAAAACACATAGTGTTAGCAGTATAAAATGTTGCACGGAAGCATGATAAATTTGTTAGTGGATGCTTATAATTTAGTTTCTTTTAAAATATTTTTATACCGATAATTACAATTATTTTAGTAGAAGTTTTATTGTTAACACGACCCAATAATCTACTTTGAAGTATCTAAAGAAAAATTAATAGCTTTCTCAAGGGACAGCAATCGTCAGTGATGATCAGTGACGCAGAACTATTGAACTAAACAAGTTGTAGATTTTATAATATCTGATAAAAATGCCATAATTGAATACTTTCACCAACAAGAACTATAACAGAATTAATAAAATAAGACTAGAATAAAATGACCGGTATAGTGTAGTGGCCCTTTCTAAATGCTTTGTCGGCTAACTCTCGCGGGGGTTCCTGTATGGGAGGCCTCTATGAGTGACGCCGAGACAAAATGACAAAACGCAAGGTAATAAATGCCTTCTAAATTGTTTGGATGCTCGGCTGGCTAAGCAGGCGTTTACATGGGCGTAATAAATGGAGTTTGGTAAGTAAACTGGTAATAAATACATTTTTAACCTAATATTTTAAATCATTTCTATAAGTAAGTTTTCTTTCACTCCTTTTAAGTAAGAAATAATATTACCACATGTTTTATATGTGCACTTTAATATATTGAAAAGCTTATATAAAATGGAGATTTAAAAAAATACTTTCAATAAAGCTGATTTAGTTTCTATTACAATTAATAAACGCAGAGAAAGCATATTGTCGGTGTCTTCACAATTTTTCTGATGTCGGACTCAGAAAATTGTCGTGTACCCTAGTCTTTAAAAATTCAATAAGAAGTAATAATATTCGTACATAGGTTTCTTCGACTCCTACTTCTATTGAGACTGGGCATCTGTCTAGAGTGCACACTATCGTATACACCTGATAAAAACCGTATCTTACAATCGACACAGTAAGAATGGGCTAAGTGTAAACTAAGCCTAAGTTGCCTCAGATATGCAGAAGAGTGATTGCGTTGCATCGTGGAGGTTCGGTAATGGCGTTGGTCGACAGTCGACACTCACTAACGACACATGTTATTAAACAACGAGAGATTTTATCGCGCTCCTTTGTTTTGTTGCGTGTGTGAAAGTAGATTACTGTGATGGCCTCTCGCAATTCACGTTGTTTCTTTTTTCAGCTATGTTGAACTTGTTTTTCTGTACAGTTAAAATTTTTGAACTGGGAACAGAAGATGCTAATAAAGATTCAAGCTAGGATTGAGAGCTACAATTCAGTTTTCAGCTAGGCTTGGTAACCACAATTCAGTTTACGCTTAGCTTGATAGCCACAATTAAACGTTACGTTATGCTTGTTGCCGATTCCAGAAATCATTTTCGATAACGCTTAGTGTTGCCCAAATGCAAGAACAAGACGAGACTTAGCCAGTCTTGGTCTTGGTCTTGCGCCAATACACCTGGTCTTGGTCTTGGTCTTGGTCTTGTGCTCCCAGTCTTGGTCTTGGTCTTGGTCTTGCAGCAAGAGTCTTGCAAGTCTTGCAATTACCTATTAGTCTATTACTATTTATTAAAGTTTATTTTAAATCTTAGAAAAACTTATTAGAATTAGAACATTGAGAGCTTGAATTAACATAGCCATAGTAAAGATCAAGCTGATTAATAAATTACTGAAGATTTGATAAGAAATTTGAAAAATCAACTGACCTATATGTCGTTTTTCATGGAAGTAACTGTTTCTTAATAATAATATCTTATAATTAAGAAACAGTTACTTCCACATTCCAATTTGTTTTTTTTTACATGTCGTAGCAAATAAGCTTACATTTGCTAAAACATGTAATAAACAAATTAATTACAATAACTTGACTGTATTTTAAAGAACAATATCTGTCTAGAAAGATTGAACCCTCAACTTATATGAAATTTAATAAAAGAATTTTACGATTTATCATTTATTTCAATAAAAAATAAAATACAACACAAATCAAACATAACAGTACACAACAGCTTTATCCGGACTTCCGAAAAGCAAGCAAGCAAGAAATTTTTTTGAGAAGTAAGTACAAAACCTTTGATGCCGCATTATCAAAGTGCCGATGATTAAAACATAACTATGCATGCACTAAGTTTGATTTTAATGGATATTTTTTTATTTGCTATGTAGGTATGTTTATGGTATTAGTCGTAATGCGCATAGGTCCAGTTTTTCATATTCTTTGATACAGTTTTTTGCGTCTCATAAAATTCCTAAGCGTACCTATACACCGAACTGTTACACCTAACTACATCGTGAAATAGCGCTAAGTCCTAGCTGCAAGACGCAAGAGTCTTGCAGGCTATGTCTTGTTCTTGCTCAAGTCTTGCACGGTCAGTCTTGGTCTTGGTCTTGCTAAAAATACGCGGTCTTGTTCTTGGTCTTGGTCTTGCAAAAACGCAAGAACAAGACTGAATTTGGGCAACACTAATAACGCTTACTCTTTGATAGTTTAGTAGATTTAATTATCGTACAATTTAATCGAAACTAACTAAAATTTGATCAAATAAATTTAATGACAAACGAACGATACGGTCGCCTTAAAATATTTCTCTCGTAGCGTTGGTCTTCTATTTCTCATTTTTCAGGTAGGTATTAATAATTTTTAGTAACAGTAATACTAAATAGAAAATAAATCAAACAACGGTAATAAAATAGTGTGATAAGAAGGTCGTTATATTAGCCATTAGAAGTCCACTGTCGGACATTGGCCTCCTCAAGCAAGAGGGAATGTTGCCCATAACTGCCGCGCTGGGCAAGCTTATTAGCAATCGCAGAGCGTAGTTATCGCAACGGGGATGCTGCCGCCAATGTCCGCCTTATGTATTTGAGCTGTACTGATTCGGATGGATATATCGCTATCTATCTATTTCGGTACCTCAGTCGCGGCTTATGACATATAGTACAGGGGGAGGTTACTCCACTCAGGAGGACTATTCCACTCAGCCGGTACCACACGGCATAGAGATCAACGTGGTGTAAAAGATGATGTTGTGACAACAATATCAAATTTTTTAGACATGTAGAAAGGTACATCCTTTACTTGAAAGTAGAATGACTGCATAAATATATAGAATGCAAGTGAACGAAAGAGTTGGTATAGGTCGATCTAGGCGAACTTAACCAGGTATAAGTGGTATTAAAGAAGGGCCAGGTCAAAAGTACTAAGATTAAACGAGCTGGTATAAAAAAACGAGGTATACCAAGATCGTAGCTAGTGGAGATCCGTAGTCTCTGCCTACCTTGATGGGACACAGATGTAATGTATATACGTATGTATGAATTTTAAAAGTAGCTAGAATTGCAATATTTTTCTTAAATTAATAAACACGAAAGATTCATTTAAGTCATTTAAGTAGATTTAAGTCATTTAAGTCATTTAAGTCATTTAAGATTCATTTAAGTATATATTCGTTTCTGTTCTTTGGAATAATCCTAATTTTAATGATTGTCTTGTTTTTTTTATTGTGCTTAAGTGTGTGCTTTTCAGAGTGTGTCTTACAAATGACTAGTAGCATTATAATAAATATTTTGGTGTTTTTCTCTTGTATATATAATACAAGGTAAATATGGTATTTCTACTTTGCAGATAAAACAACTTGACGTCAATAGAAACTTTTCAACCCTACAAACAAATAGAGCGGTGTATCTAAAGTGATACCGACGCAATATCGACAAAGGACAATTAGGCGACAACAAGAACAGCGCAACAATACAACAATACCACTACAACCAAAACATGTTACGTGGATTGTCCGCGATTTCAGCAAGTATCGAGCTCTCGGCGGGCGACCGTGCGGACTTTGTCGGCCGACTTTTGCGGGCTGTTTCATTTGAGCGGTCCTTTGGCGGCCATTGAACAAACTCTAATATTTCTCATCGCAACAATGACTGCGTAAGATTTGTGTGCGGAAATTGATTTTTTGGGCACACATCGTGAGAAGATTTGACAGGTTGGACTATTATCGCAGAATGACCGAAAGGACGGGAAGTTGTACAATGTTTGTGGGGGGCGGTTTGCGTAGTTTTTAAGGAAGTGACTTTGGGTTTTCATATTCTAATCACGGAGAACTATAAAAAGTATAGCCCGACAAATAAACATAGATCTCATAGAAGCATTCAATTCGATGTTCAACATGTTGGATTTGAAATGTATCAAGATTATTCTATACAAAATATATTTTAAGTTTCTGTAAAACCTATTCCGATTTGTAAGTTAGCAAAAAATTATCAGCAAGTTTTTTTCAGAGGTCGAGGTTTCGAATAGTCGTGAGTTTGTAAAGTTATGACGAACATGACAGTGAGTTAGTGTCTCATTGTAAGCTAAGTTTGTAATAAAAATAAAATTTTCAAGGTCTACTTAAGTTACGCGATCGATTACGTCTACGATTGAAGGTGCCAATTCACGGTAGTACATGTTTTTTAAAGACGCCCGGTGCTTGATTATACTCGGACGAAAAATATCTGACTTTCTAACTTAACGATGATTGAACGTTCTCTTGTGTTTTAGTGAATTAAATTTCGGTAATTATGTGATATGTTTTAAAGCTGTTAAAAATTATTTTATATATGTCAAATGGTATTTTTTTTATTTAGTTTGCATTCGCTTTAAGCGATATTTAGACTTTATAAGATTTCAAAATATTTCCCTTGTTGAATATTTACGCTGAAATCTCTTTTATTGTTGAAGTATTACGTTATTTGTAAAAAAATAATCCTTGTTGAAGTTTGCCACTAATAAAAACTAATTTGGTTACGTTATAATGTATGATAAAATAAGAAATCTAACTATGTGAAAAACTATGTGAATCGCACATAGCCCAGATATTAGATACTAATCTGTGCTGAGTTTATCTAAAGTTTGTGGTACTTTCATGATGTTTGGATCTAATAAATATGAATAAACTCACCACCAAGTATGCCATCAATGCTGTAGTCCTTCTTTCCGTCCGGGTCCCTAGCACCTCCACGCAGCAGCCGCGAAATGGACGAAATGCTGGGTGGGTCAGACACGCCCTCCTGCAAACGATGTTCTCAGGGTTAAACCTTACTTCACTTTTTATCTCTAATCGGTTGCTTAAAATAATCAAAGACCGCCCACGGATTCGGCCCGTGCAAAAAATGCTGCTAATTTTATAACATGTTTTTGTAATCTAATTTATCGTTGCCCAATTCGTAGTGACATTTTGCTGTGAGAGTGGCCGACAGGCAAATGTCGTTTAAATATAAAGTTTGAAATAGAAGAGGTATTTTAGTTTAAATTATGTCATTTAGCGACATTGAATGACGGTAAATTGAATCAAAAGATCTACAAATTTAATTTTATATTCACATTTATTTACTTCGTTTGAATTACCCTCGTTGTTATATCTTGCCGGAATACGTGGTAATGGAAGCGCAATAATAAATTAGATGCTAATATTTAAAGTTGCTGCGTAGTTGCAATTGTAATAATTGCATTGCTAATAGATATTACAATTATTTCCTGATTATGATTTTCTCTAAGGAAATGAATATTCGTGTGTGTCGCGTCACGTGTGATATGGTTGTCACAAAAAAACAACTATGTTATTTAAAAATATTCTATATACTCAATATAATTGATTGATTGGATCGTTTACGCTTCAAAATAATAATAAATAGGCGAAGAAGAACCATAGTACACTTTATGAAGCAAATTGCGTGAAAGAGTGCCATGATTTGGTTTTGAAATTAAGTTCATCGTATGAAATTTAAACGATAAAATCGAAGACTCAATGAATGTTCGGTGTGTGTCTATGACATAAATTAAAACTTATACTTTGATGGTCACTCTTATTATGTTAGGAACGATTAAATGAACTATTGATTGATAAGATCCACAATAATGCCTATTTAAAAATTTTACCATTAAATAGTTTAATAAACACATTACGTGATATTAAAAGTACCAAGATAACAAGTACGAAGTATATTTAACTCAGAAAGAAAACGGTTAGTACATCAATAAGTTTCCAAAAAATGTCTGTTTACGGATCAGTTGTCTTATTGCGCTAATAAGATCCTTAATTAGACAATGTTACCTTAATTAACTTTTCCCGGATCTCCCAAGAAAAAATGCCGGGATTTTGTCGCTTGAGTTCCTCGATTCTTGCCTCCACCTCTGGTGTTGCCACCCTCGGCTTGGAGCCCCCGATCACCCCGGGTCGGATGGACCCAGTTTCCTGAACAAACATTTATATTAAAGGTTAACAGACAATCCTTGTATCTATTATGAAATAGGTCAAGAACAGTCTCTGTTAATTGAAAATCGAGAACAAGCGTAATTGCGAGAAAAAAACAATATAAATATTTGACGTACAGTAGTCGGTGTACTTGTTGGACTAATTTTGGACGGTTAACCGCATAACATTTTACTGAAACCAATGTCGCTTACTGTAACAGTCTTGACGCTGTGTCATGCGTTATCTATATTTTCGTATTAACGATTTAATATCGCTTTCATGGAATCGAATATAACCCTGCAAAGTGTAGACGTAAACAAGAATACATCTCAATATTCTTTGTCAAATAGTCTCTGAGAGACATATGCGTCAATTTGATGAAGAGGCATGTAATGAGGATGAATTGTTTTGGCAAGTGGATAAAGATGGTTTCAATTAATAGATAAAAAGACAATATTGAAAAATATGTATTAAATATAAATATATAATGGTCTCTTTATTTTTCCAACAGATGTTTTGAAATAAATAAAGAGAGCGGTAGTCTCGTATATTGGAGAAGTAATAAATGTTCAGTACAATTCTGCCGAGTAACTAATGTTCTTGGAGCAATATTTCTATCGTATTCCAATTCTAGACTGGTTTAAACAAGCGTGGAATGAGCAGGAGGGAGGTTGCACGTAATATATGATATATGGAATAGATTTGCTCCATTTTAATAAAACTGATAAATAAAAATTGAAATGTTTTCATAGAGCTGAGAATTAATTTAATATCTTATTTACTCATTATTTTATTAAACACTATTAAAAAAAACAGTTTTGTTTTCTAAATGTTAAAATAAAATTGTATGTATAAATGGTGTACAAAGCAGTGAGATTATTGGGTAAATGTGATATAATATTTTTATTTTACAAAGTTGACGATTAGTTAGCAATATCCTTGTGACACGAGCCTCTATAGGGTACGATGAGGCTTACCTTCACGCCGTATGCTGGTTTGCGGACTTAGTATTTTAAATATAGCGATACCAGCACTCTATTTACCGGCATTTAATAGAACAATATATTTTTAGTCATATTAAGAAATGATGGTTTAATAACAATAATTTTTTACACAATTTCTTATGGCAGCAAACTGATTTCCTTAAAAGTTGTACATCTATCGAGTGTGGTTGAGTACACCCTGCAAAGCGTGGAGAAACGCTTCCTGGCCCAAACAATGGCCTCATTGTGGCCTGGAGCTGGTGAAAACAGACCTTCAGGCTTCGCTGGCCAGGGATCAATGGCGATTGTTCGCTTATTGAACTGGTAACCTGGTCTCCTACAATATTATCAGTTAGATACACTAATGGCGATGTATAAATATATATATTGCACGCCAAGGCGAAATTAGTCGCTGAATTGCAACATTGACATTTTGTATACCTTTTAGAGTTGCTAAGACGCAATCGCTGAGAACATATTTAAAGATAATATTAATCAACATATTTTTTAATATTATTATTTGTTTATTTTTTTTCTAAAAGTAAAATTACTTTTAAAAGGATGAATGCTATACGTTTATGTTCTTTTATATGTAATCATACCTATTTTAATTATAGGGTCCTATTATGTAAAATGTTTAACATTCTGGTAAAATAAAAAAATAAAAAACTCTAGGTTTTTTTTACTTCTCTTTGCACAATTGTTTTATGACATTACATATTATTGTTTGCTTATAATTTCACTTTTGTGCACCGAGGGCCTAATTTACTATGGTCACCGGGCATTCCCCTTTATTTATTAACTGATATCTCCTTTTAGTTTGTTTGTCAAAGACTTCTTGATAATAGCAGGTAACTATATATAATAAAAATCCAATAATGTGATCATCTTCCGCATTTTAGTAATAATGAATATAAGATCATTTTACAATTTAAATATAATTAAAAACATACTAGCAAATATAATGTGCAATAAAAACTTGTTTTAATGTAGTCTTCGAAGTTAAAATAGAATTTTGGATCAGACTTCGATTTTTAAGTAGATTTATACAAAGAAGCATAGCATCTTGCATTGATTACCGAGATTAGAAGATATCGAAGATCATAGATATCTGAAGTTAGAATATAACTTTGAATTAGCTTTAATTTTTGGTGGGTCCATACACAGAATCCATGCATTTTGCATAAATTTTCAACCATAAAACCATAGGCTTTGTTTAATTCAGTAAGAATTAATCGGGTTTAAATATTCTAAATATTATTACAATCATCATCACTATCATATCAGGCATAAAAAGTCCACTGCTGGACATGAGCCTCCTTGCGTAATCTCCAATCACCGTTTGTATGCAGCCTATGTCCAGCGCTATCCTGCAGTTATTATCGCAATAGTCGATACTAATGCGTCTAGCACTATTTGGGACAAAGTTAACTAATATTATCCTGTTATTACTGTTTGTGGTTATTTACTTTGTAAGTTTGTCAAAATATGACATCGAAGTCAAGGAATTACTTTGAAGCCAAGTCTCTGTCTAGATAGGAATTTATAGTGCTTGCGGCTACTTTGGAATTTGCAGAATGTCTTAATCTTGTAAAGTTAGGAGCCACCAGCTATGGTAGGTCGTACCTATGCATCCATACACTTTCGAACATTTAAAGAGAAAAATAATTTTATCGCTTTAAAGAATAAATTTAATAAAATCTTCTCACTTAGGTTGATGTGTATGTGTAATTGATATGTATATAAAGTTTTAGTCAGTTTTGTGACCTAAATAACCAAAGTCTTAGGAGTTATAAAAGTGCCCAGATGTTCCTATATGAACGCCAGTGAACTATATTATAATTGGAAGCATGTATGGATACAATTGATTTGAGCTCATTGAGCGCAATGGAACTATAGTAATGTATTGGTTGATTTAATTTGACCATGGATATGTGCCTAATGTAGTTTAGCGAAATAAAATATTACAACCATACAATTTTGTCCACTTATTTCCTGAGAAATTGATTTGAAGGTGGACATTGTCAGGATAATACGATCTCAACATTGTTTTTAATGTAATACGTTGTTTTATAATATAAAGTATTGTTTATTGCGTTGTAAGCATTAATCCAGAGAAAAATAAGATATATAATAATTTAGAGAACTAGACAGTAGACACTCCTTACTTACTTATATTTGTAATATAATATACAAATAAAATAATTGTATTGTTTTTCGTCGGAAGTTTTTTAACACACTTTCTTATAATTTATTTTGCTAAACTAAAATCATACTTCAAAATATCATTAAAAGTATCCACAGTTTCACATTGATGACACACAAAGTTTAGTGTAGGGTTGCAGAAGTGTTCTAAGTGAAAAGTATGTAGTCGATAAGAAATATTCTAATAATTAAACATATAAGGAATAATTTATTATTCAAAAAAAGGCTTGTTCCCATCCCGAATGGGATGGATATTGGATAATTGGATAATTATTATACTATATTGGCTACCACAAAGACGGCAACTAGAATTTTGCATACATTTTGCACGGGTCAACCAAAAGTGCAGTTGTAATGAAGAGACGGAAGGAACTAAGTCGCGGGCGGTCATTTTTTTTTTATATAAAAGTGACATTACCTGGTATCTATTGAGGATTTTAGAAACGCAACCGTGTGATACGCGCAGCTGCCTCGAGATGACGCAAGGTCTGACTCCAGCCGCAGCCATCTCAACGATCTTCAGTCTGATGTGGTTCGGCAATGGACGCCCGTTGATGAACAACCCGCCAAGCTGGTTGACGCGCCCTTGCCCTGTTCCACACATATGGAATCTTATCTTCTTGGTCATAAGAGCATTTAAATTTTAGCAATCGCTTATGTTAAACGATAATGTTTAACGACAGTAAGTTCAACGAAAAAATCTCTGGTAAATAAGTAAAATTTTAGGTGTTACATATAACGAGTATTATTTTAATATTAATTTAAAAGAAGCCATTTAAAACATGTATTTAAGTATCGTATTTGTGATTCTTCTGTGGTCTGATGTCCGTTATACAAAGGCTATAAGCGACTTACCATGTTGTATTAATATTATTAGTTATTTAATGATACAGACTAATTTAACGACTTTATTTTGACTACATAAATTGCTTATTTGTCATGAAAATAGACATGAATTAAAAAATACCCCGTCTCATCAATCTCAAGGTGAAATCTGGTTCGACCGAAATGGCACGGATATTTGTTTTAACAATAATTTAGATTTTCCCAAAAAATTGAACACCAAGTCCCCACTTTTAAAAATAAACCTTAAAAAAAATTATAGCAGTTATTTTTTTTTTTAATATATAGAGTCAGTTTATAAATATATTTTAAGATAGGGTAAGTTTAAAGCACTAAGGTATTTGTGATTTTAAAGGTATATATAACATCGTTTAAATCATATTCCGTAGAGATAATTATTCATATGCATCAAGCTGCCTTTTCTGACTTGTCTCTAAAGGTGATTGCAAGATACTGGTTAACCGAGTGAGTGACATTCTGATGAATTTCACTATTTATTAAATAAGTCATAATATTTAAAGCTCCTAAAGGTTCATAAATATAAACCAGTAATATTTTTTAGTTCATTTTTTTTTATAGAAGGTATCTAAATTTATGATATCTGTTTTGGCAAAAAATAAAAATCATCCGTATAAAATGTACATTTTTATTAAGAACGTGCTTAAACTGACCTTAGACAAACATTTGAAATAATTATACATTTATAGGAGAGGTTTTCATTGAATTCATCATACATTTTTGTGAGGGCTTAAAGCGCAGTTCGAATAAGCAAGTTATATAGCTATAATTATGTGTTATTAAAATAATTACATATATACCCTTACCTACCCACACATCCATACCATTTTGGTGGCGTTCCATAATGGTATGACAAATCAGTGTGATAGATCCATTAACGTCGATACAGCACAAACTATAAGAAATTCCACTGGAGAAGATCAAGCATTATACCGCGGCACAGAACTAACTTCCGACATTAAAACATAACATAAAGCTTTGTGTGAACACAGTAAAAACGTCACAAGCGATGATAAATATCTGTTTACATTAAATTAAACGAGATCGAAACACATAATTTAAATTGATTATCACCATTCTTATTTACATAATTAAAATGACATGTTCAATTAATTACGCTGTCATAAATATTGTGGTCGAAATAAATGACTGGGCCGGAGGACGCGTTCGATTGTAAACGTCAGGTTTATCCGACTATAGCTATGAAGCCTATCAGACGGCTTGCTTTTTTCGATTTGAAAAAAGATCGATAGATCGCGTTATCTTTTTTTTCTGCGCGTGAGTGCAGTAGATGAGGTTGTGTAGTTGACTGAGAGTGCCGCTGTGTTCGTGCGGACAGGGAGCGGGTTAGATGTGTGCGTGAGCTCAACCAAAGAGGCTATACTGAGGGCCAAAATGGGTGTGTGGGTGAGTGCATGGATCACTCCCACTGTGTAAGTGTGAACTGTGTAATGGAGCCACACGATCAATAAAATATGAAACTGTTATTATTACTCCAAATATTTGGACCTATGGATAACAGTAATATTTTATAATGAGATTGGCAACATCACTATCCTACATTTAAATTGCACGTATATGTATTATTTTATTTGTGTATTAGAGGTAAGGTCCATACGCAAACATTTTATTTTAGGCTATGAAAACAGAAAAAAGTAATAAATAAGCACCGTTGTCATGAGTGTGTATATAGTTTGTGGTTTGATACACTGTTCTGTCTACTTCTCACTAAGGTATATATAAGAAAACTAAAACATATATAGATAAATAGTATAGCCCATATCTAATGACAAACAATTACTTAAATCATCGTAAGATGTTTGATAACCCTGAAATGAAATATATTAATAGACCAAATCATAGAGAGAAAAATCCTTAAAACTTTCAAAGGACGGATGGTATTACAATTTACCAAAATCATACTCAAAATTTTGAGACTTTTGATAAGTTTGTCACCCGAGTGACTCACCAAAACAGGCGCGAGCGCATTTGGAGGGGGAGGTCAGCCCACTGCTATGCGGTGCTTTTAGAAATATACCCGTCTCATTCTAGCAAAGATCGTTCGCGATTCGAGTCGTGTGAAAAGGGTTAAACATTTTGGTCATAAAACTTTTCGATGCCGGTTGTTGACGTATTTCAACCCTACACAATCGGTTGCTGTGGGATTTTTAGGAAAAATTATGTGTTTCAAGATTATTTTTGGTATACAATGAGTATACAACATGTTAATTGGCATTATCATAATAGCTTTAGATTTATTAGGCTAAAGAGTTTCTTAATTTTTATTCAAACATAAAATTAATACAGAAATATATTTGTGTAGAATAGTTAAAAGTTCCTATTTTATTGAACATTATGTGTTTAGTGTATTGTTTGGGATTTTATTTTATCATCATCATCATCATTGCAACCCATGCTGGAAATTGTTCTCCCCAAGAAAGGGGGGAATATTGCCCATAATGCCAATAATTATACTCCCTGAAGGGTATGGCCGCAGGCGCAGTGCGTTTCGCGACAAAAATGCTGCTGACCATCTTCGCCGTGTTGCATTTGTGGCACTCTGCTTAGCGAACACTACCGCTAATTTAATTTAGGTAGAATTCATTGTATTGGTTTTTTAGAACTGCCATCATACCAGCCGTTGGACGTCCACTGCTGGACTGCCGCACCAAGTAATTTCCAATAGGATCGGGTATGCGCTTTGCGTCGTAATAATATATTGAAAGTTGATTATATCATAAGATAGAATATTAAAATTAGACATCAATAAATTCAATTGCAGATATTTATTCTCATTGCCATCTTTGAAATTCACCCAATTAAATTAGTCAGAAAGTAGTAAGTAAACTAATAAGTTAATAAGGTGAGGTACCGGCAGAATAGAATAGTACCTCTCACTGCACCAGATGTCGTAAGACTAAGGTACTAAAACCGACAGATGGCGGTATATCCATCCGAAACAGTTCAAATGCGCAGGGCGTGGAGGGGCAGCAGCATCCCCTTTACGATAGCTGTGCTCTACAATTGACAACACGCTTGGCCAGCGTGGCAATTATGGGTAAAAAAACTCCTTTCTTGGCTCTCCAAGCTCCAGCAAGCATGTCCAGTAGTGGACTTTCAATGGCTGGTATGCTGACGATGAAGTAAACTAATAAAAAAAAATATGTCAGATATTGCACTCACTATATACATATATTATGTATAGAGGGCAAACGAGCCAACAGGTTACCAGATGGTAAATAGTCAGCGTCACTCATGGACACCTATAACACAAAAGGAATCACAGGCTCGTAGCCAGCCATTAAGAAAATAATAGATTTCGCTCTAAAGTTCCCTAAGTTGTAACGCTATGAGAATACCGCCGCAGCGAGTTTATTCGCATAGTGGTTGATCGTCATTAGCGTGGTGGTGGGATGGTATAACAGACGATTGCGTATGGTACGGTCCAGAAACCCAGCTATAGACGACATATCGAAAAGCTATTCCGAATATTTCCCTCGATAGAGGCACGCAGAGACATCTCTGCGTAATACCAGTTGGTTAAGCCGACGACTCATAACCTCGTCGCTGACAATTCAAGCAGCTCTACGTTAAATAGAGTCAAATGGATGAAGTTGGTACTGGGGCGCACCAGCCCAGAGGTAGCAGCAGTAATACATTTGGGGCCTGACCTATTCCTAGTAAAAGTTTAGGCGATGGATTGGTGAAGAATACTGCGCCGTTCTATTGAGCAAACCCAGTTTCTTGGAAGCTAGTTTAGCTTTTCTTTCCAATGACCGCAACATTAAGTATATACATTGAACACCTGTTATGGCGACACCAAGGATTCTGATAGTCAGAATATCCAAGGAAACGCCGGTAAAGTCGAGAGCTACGACGGAGGGACATATTTTTGCGGTTAACGCTAAAACCTGTGTCTTTGAGGGGTTAAATTGGAATAAATTGAGATGTCACCAGATTGACACACTCACAGTTTTCTCAGACTCACACTTCAGAGTTTTCGTTTTTGGACACAAGTTTGTTCTGACTTTCAAAGATGTTTCCCAGAGAGATATTAGAACTCTCCTGTGACAGTTGATTTTTATTCTTTTTTGTCAGGTGGGACTCGAACTTACAACTTTCCCATATCGGGGGACTGCACTATCTATTTGAAAAATCGTGTGGCAATCGCAGAGCATAGCTTCGCAACGGGATTTGAGTAACACTGATTCGGTTGGATATACCGCCATCTGTAAGTTCTGGTAACTCAGCTCTTTACTCCCTTCTTATGATAACTGGAACAAGAGGCGGTACTTTTCTACACTGCCGGTATCACACGGCCAGTCGTTTAATATAAAATAAGATTAATTGCGCAATATGGTAGTTCCTACTTACACTATCGGGAAGTATGATATAAGATTAGAGGCGGTAAATGTGTGTGGTAGGTATGGATAAGTTTTCACCATACCAGCCAATAAAAGTCCACTGTTGGACATAGGCCTCCCCAAGAAAGGGGGTATGTTGCCCTTAATTGCCGCGCTGGGCAAGCGTGGTGGTAATCGCAGAGAGCAGCTTTCGCGACGGGGAAGCCACTGCCCATCCCCGACCTGTACATTTCAGCTGACTTTTTTGTTACGACACCTGGTACAGGGGGAGGTACTACTATTCTAATCTCCCGATACCTCACGGCTAAGGATAAGGTTTATACGATTAGTAATTTGATAGTGCGCTGCCTACATATTGTACACTTAAAAGGTAATATGCAGAGTATATTATCTCTATCAGATTATATGGTTTTTCTCAGGCACTATGACACTAGGAAGACCATAGATAAATTGTTATTTTTTGCACAAATCGCTGTTGCATGATTGCTGTAGGTATTATATAATAATACGCTTACTAGGTGTAGCAGTATGGAAAACATGAGATCGACCTCTTTCTATTATAATACAGTTATAACATAGAAAGTATTACTCCGTGCGATAAGTTTATCAGTCTTTACAATTTCATTACGGTTATGAAAATATATACTCTGTATAGAACACAATAACCAAGAGAAAACATAAAAACGCACAAGTGGAATTATATTTTATGCACAAGAAATCAACCTGAAGTCACATATTATGATAGTATTATTAATAAGATGGAAAAATAGCGAGAATCAACCAAAGCCTTCCTAAACCTTCATTGCTGCCGCGGTTTACATTTTAAATGAATTTCTAGAGATAAAGGTTTTTTTAAATGAGTCAATTAAAAAATGCCGTTAACTTATTATTAATGTCTAAAAATAACATCGTCGCTAGGTGTCTGACAAAATATTTGCTGTAAGATAGACAATAAACAGCTAAGCTACGAAATCGTAATTTGTACGGTGTCGGCTGCGGCTGAGGATGGAAAATCGACTTAAATTGCCTTAATTAATTTATTCCAAACAAAATCGACCCCACAAAGTGTCTTCAAAGCATTCAATTTTGCATTGAATTGGTAATTTCCACGGCACAATAATTTGTAACTGTAACATTTCGGTTTACTGTTTTTTGCCCCCAGTACTGGCTACTTACAACTACTTTACAAGTGATCGTTTTCTCACGGTTTTGGAAAGCAAATAGTTATTTAGCTTTCTTTTTTAGTATTTAGAAACTTTTAATAGGGTTAAATAAGTAAAATGTTAACCGAGTTTTTATAGTTTCCTCTTCAATGAGCGTCTTTTTCTGCGAATTACCTTGAATATTTCTTTGTAACGATAGACATGTTCGTTGTATTAGACGCTTGACGCTGAAAAGATAAATCATACTCTTAAAATGTTTTTTGTAGCTTTAGTAGACATGAGTAAGAGTAAAAATATAACCCTTCGTTGCTAGTTTACCAGCAAAGGGAGCTTTATGGAACTTTTAACTAGCAAACGAAGGCCTTCAAATAAATCTCGCGACGTTAAATACTAAGTGATTGGAATATCAATCCCTCTCTTGAATTCGGTAAGAAATATAAAAGTAGATATTTGAAGTACGTTTTATAAATATGACATTTTTAAGCATATCAGTATAATGTAATAAAGTGTTACATGTATAGGTACATTTATTGATTATAACATTTAGCACAATGTTATCATAAACATACCTTTCTGATACCTTCCTATTAAAAAAATGATAATTCTAAAAATAATAATAAATGTTCGAAATAAATAAAAGATTTGAATTTTAATAGTTCAGGAGGCATAGTCAATAATAGTTCTACAAATGAATACATATTTCTTATACGTGTTTTAGTAATTAAGTTTATAATTATTTTATTATATATCACAATTTTTATTAGAAATGACATAAAGACAGTTGAGTATCTTGACATATTTTTTTATAATTTTTTGTTGCAAAAATCATTTATTGATTAATGTCAATATTCATATTATTTATATACTTGTATATCAAATTCGAATGTTCCAGAGTCTATCACCTGGGCAACTTTCAGTTTCCAATGTCTTTGAAGCATGATGCAGATGTAATTGACTTTCCCAACGCTCGTGAGACCGGCATGTAACACTGGTAGCATCCGACTTATCAATGGATTCCACGGAATCAAACGCTATTGTAAACGATCCACCATTCCAAAACGAACCAGACAAATATTCATTTACCCTGCAACTCTTATTACCTGTTGATAGAGTTCGGTTTTGACTGGTATCACCAGATAGTGTTTTTTGTAAGTCAAACCTACGTCAGATGCTATCAATGAAGTCCACTATAGTGTTTGTGTTTAGTCATCGTATTTTAATGAACCGTCGATGACATGCTGTACAAGTAATAGACTCACGGTGTTATTCTTTTTAGCGCTGAATTTTTTCATCCTTCTCAAGTTTTTGGGATGCGGTCGGGAGTCAAAATAGAGCGTCCAGTTTTTGAAAGCATTTTTAGATTACATTCTTGGTTAGTATTTCGTTATTAGAGCTTCTCCATTTTAATAGCAGAAAGCTTTTAAGTGCCAAAAACATTTTTGTTAAGAACCCGGGTTTAAGGACTACCATATTTAAAAGAGTTTAAGGTAAATTTTTACTTCTTACAGTTTTTAAATAATTAAAATGTTAGATTCTTTGTTTATTTATATGACTGTAACCACAATTCAATATTCTTATTTAAATTATAAATATACAACATAATCGAGGTATTTGTACCTTTACAGGATAATTATCATCCTTAATTGTGAAAAGTGTAAACTTTTCTCGAACCCCAGGAGGACAAGACTCAGAACAGAAATCACAGCAGGTGTATTTCCTTCGTAGGCTTCGTGCGGTCAGCGTGTCACCGGAAGCCACTGCAGTCCAAGTCAGCGAAGCGGTGCGGCTCGTTACCCTCATTTCATCTCTCATGACTCATTTCCTCCGCTTTTTTATTCTACCATTTGGGTAAAAAGGGGTGAAATATTCAAACAAAAAATAAGTGTTTCATTTGAAACGTTATAAAAAAATTGGTTACGTTAAATTGTTGATTTTATTTTAAAAGAAAGATTGAATTTAAATTACTCGTCATATAATTATGACATTTATATGTCTAGTAATTAAATAAAAGACTTTGTCGCAAAAGCTGTTCTATCATTTTATTTGACATTAAAAGCTAGCATTATAGCATTTTCCTTTAAAGAATTATTAAAAAAGGTATATAATTCGAAAGATCAATTTCAAATTGAAAATACCCATGATGTTTGGTTCTTTATATTAGCTTAGATTTAATATTGGCCTTCAGTCGTTATCTTCTCTATTTTGTCTACCTTTAAAACTATTCTTTAGTTTTTATGGAGCTCACTCAGGACGGAATGTTTAATTTCCGGTCACTTTTAATCGTTATATTTCTTGGAATTGTGTGATTTTGATATTTTTATAAATTATTTGAATCCCAAGACATCAAACTTGCACTTGGCTGTTAATCGTCTGATTTTATTTTACAGAGTAGAACGCAGTATCCACTAATTATTTGATAAAGCTGTGACTGACAAATCTCAAACAATTACTTCACATTTTAATATATTGGTCAATATTTTACTGAATAGATTTATTTCCTTTGACGAAGTTATTTAAAAAGTATTTATTGCGCAACGCGACTTTTAATCCTTCTATACCATCGTTTTCTTTTCAGCAAAATAAGCCTCTATTCTTTCCCAAATCTCATTTACGCAGTGTGAAGAATTCCTTTCATCAATCGATACTATCGAAAATGAATTAGAAATACAATTACATTACGGACAAACATTCATCGAAGAACGTTTTTAATTTGTCATTTCATAGATAGGCGGAACGAAAGTCGATCATTACAAATTTAAGTGATATTTATCTGTTGCATAAACTCTTTATAAATTAAAATAGTTCAGAATATTTTAAACTACAGATGTGCCTGCAATCATATTTTTATCTCATTGTTAATTTTTTGAAAACATTACCTAATTACTTTTCAATTATATTTTATGTGTATGATTTCCGGTTACATAGTTAGCCTCGCTTTTATAAAACCAAGTTTCTTATTAAGATTCTTAAAACCGTTTAAAATAAATTAAAAAAAATATAGGTTACACATGGGGACTACTATGTCGCACGTTGATACCTCGTAATGACGATTGATAAGTGCACAGATTTAGGGTCGTTATTGCGCAGAATGGCGTCTTTTCCTGAGTGTCGTTGACATTGATTGATATCAATAGATCAGTATTAGACATACACAGTATTATTAAACTTTTTTTCTGTATGAAGATAATTACATAAACTTGATCTTTCACGTGTTTGGCGTGTTTACAAACTATTAACACATTAATCGTCAGATTGAAAATAGATTATCAAAAAGAAAAGATTGGTGAGACAAATCCTTTTTTCTAGTAATCCATTATAGGTAGTCAAAAGTGTTACTAATGTTATTATCACGGAGAAGATTTTGCGAGATCATATGAGGTAAAGAAAGACAGTTTAAAATAGACCACACACAATACGCAAGTACTTTACAAGCCTATATCTAAGTTACTTTAATCTATCCGCTAGATAAGACGACGTAAACGAAATCTGTAATTACGTTGACTATACTTATGTATAAGATATAATGTGTTTGTACACGTATAAAAACTGCTCTATCGTTCGACCAGTCCTTTGTTAAATAAATTAGTTTCGGTGTCTACCAAATTACGCCTCAAACCTATCTATATGTACAACACACTCGATCTTGGCAGGAAAATATGCTCTACCTATTATTCTACTATGAATAAATTAACATACATGAAGATCTCTAACAAAACGGGAGTTAAAACAATAGTAGATCATACATCATTTAAAAAAGCATTTGGGAACAGTAGTAGCCGAATACTATTTGTTTTCATTGATTTATTCATGGTCATGCTGAAGACTGAAGGCGCCGACAAAGACGGTCCTTTTGAAATACCATCTCGTTGGAATTGGTAATGAGAGTTTATGTGAAGCGTTACAGAATAACAAGACGCGTTCAGTTGCCCAAAGTGAAACTGGACAATTGTGACAAGGGATGGGAAATTTGGAAAACAAATAACGCGAGCCTATTCGTGTCTTACGCGGTGCTTCGTGAAAACTCTATGGTATTGCACATAATGGCTATTGTTTATTAAGTTTGTGCTCATATAAAATTTATCAGGGCATTCTGTGATAAGACCGCATGTGATAAATTGCCTGTTTCATAAGGCGTTCATTAGAAGCGTGCAAAATGCGCTCCGTTGCGCTGCGATAACTTCTACGATAGCAGTTTTATTACTTCAAATGTATTTGCGAGTCACTTTTAAAAATGAAATGAAAACCTAACATCTTACGTCATTTTTTCTGTTAACTTATCGCCTGACTTGATTCTTATTTAAATATCACAATCATTAAATAATTTTAACAACGTAAATTTTTACATTTAATTGAGATAAAGCAGCACCTGATCATAAATAGACAAGTAGCACTAATAATTTTAAATGATATTCTGTAATTTACATATTTTTGTGATAAGTTTCTACCAAGTGGAGCAACATTCCACGTCCAATGACTATGCCCGCATAGAATCATCTCGGTTGAATTGACTGCCCTCCATCGTTGTTGTAGTGCAAAGACTTGATTAAATATTCAGAGATGTTATTACACCTGACAGCGAAATGTTAAAATAATTTATTAAGGAAAATATGAAAACTTGGCTATTTCTTTTTGATAATTGTGTTATACTTATAATGGTTTTATCTAGTAAAGCTTACTTCTAAAATAAACATAATTCATACGGTTAATACATTTTTATTTTTAATTATTTCTTTAAGGTTAGATTTGGACAAATGTAAAACAATTAATTTAATTTGAGATATGTATCTCAGATGCGTATACTTAATAACTATTGACACCGAATGAAGGTTTAAATTATTACGTCATAGGCGGTTCTATTTACTCTGTAAGTGTCCGGCACAATGTCGAAGATTGCAGCTGACTTGCAATGCGGCATGTTATTCACTTCTTTAATTAACTATCAAACCGGAGGCACTCTCGATTATAAGACGCGGCTACTTGGCTTTGTGCTCACAGGTACCTGTCAGATTTTTCAAATTTACAAGCATTCAAAATGAGCTCTAAGTCTTTCTGATAAGAAAGTTGATTTTGAGTCCGACGACCGGCGTCGAGATGTCTCGACTTTGATATTGTTTTTTGTTCGAAGATATTAGGCGTTTGTTGTCCCTTACGTTCATTACCAACAGATTTCGGGTCCCAAATTCCTTTTTTTTTTATCTTTTATGTGAAACTTTTATATTAAATCTTATTTCCTCTCTGTCTGTACCCCTAACGTGTCTTATTAGATTCCTCAACAACAAGATAGAATTCCAGACATACAAAGACGACGCAATCAAGTCCCCGACATCGGTCATCCATAATAATGTGTTTCAGATAATAACAAAAAGGATTCATATATCAAAGGTGACAAATCAAAATAAACAAGACATGCATTCTCGAGTTGCGCGCAAGAAAGGTAAAATCAAAGATCGACATACACCTAATGTATATTAAATATGAGTGGCCGCCTCACCACATGGTATTCAAGTGAAAAACAGTGCAAAAACAAAATGGAATCGCCATTATAGCTTATAACTCAATCAGTCGTGTTGTAGGCGGTGGCTCGATAGGAATTTTATACTTTATCACCCATTATCTGCATTCCTGGGGCAAATATGTCGTCGTCTATCAAAAGGCGGTCTGCGATATTGTTGATTTAGTTGTAGGAGAAAATATAACATGATTACAGAAATTCTTCTCATTTTTACACAGAATTAGGGCGCACGGGATGTGGGAAAATATCTACAGTAAATTTAATTATATCGATTAACAAAAGTCTTGAAAAGGGCATCTTAGATTGCTATATGAGATATTAGAATACCCACGTACTGGGTCCATTATATTTGAGTCCTATAATTCATTTGATTAAAATAATAACATTTTTTTTTATACCTATAAAACGCATTAATTATAATTAAAATTTATTTAAATTTTGGTCTTGTAAACTATTGTAATTCATATATTTGGTACAGTGCTAAATTTCGATTCATTGTTTTATGTTGTTATTTTTGTAGGATTACTCCTAAAATTATATTACTCAAATATTTCATAAGCTATAAACTATCAGAAGCTGAAATTGTATGTAAAGTTCAATTAATAATTACACAGATGTTTTTAAAGAACTAATGTATACTCAACCTTCGTTTCATGAAAAATCATTGCCGCTGCACGAAACAAACATTTAGAAGCTGACCTAAATGTCTAGTAGCTTCGAGTTCTCTGTGTGAATTATATAAAATTTAAAAGTGTTAGCACTAAAGAGCTAATGCATCATGCGCTATTAACCTCCTAAGAAAACTCAATCTCCCATACGTAATTAATCATATGCTTCTGCATTTCTTCCTTTGATTACCATTGTGTTTCTCTCAATGGACGTTCGCGATGATGAGCCTGGCACCCGATTTAATTTCGAATCACAATCACGGTAGCTGTTTTGCTTTCGTTATGTTATTATTCTTATTATGGGCGATTTAATGACTGCTTTAGTTTAATGGAAGGAACAACGACGGCTAAACAACAAAGGAGCTAGACATGGGAACGTATGTAACAGATAATTGTCTAGAATACATTATTACAATGCTTAATTGAGACATGGCAGGACTGTAATTAAAAAATCGTTTGTAATGGAGTTTTTTAAAATAAATTATGTTATGTTATCCTAAAATGCTCGTTGTTTATGTATATGCGTTTACATATGTATTTATTTGTGAAGAACTTATAATTCAATCAAATATTAGAAAATACTTAAATGTAAGATTTAAGTATTATCAGCTGTGATTAATTTATTTTATATATTTGTGTTAATAGAACTAAGATTAATTACGTATTAAAAAATTGTTACATTGCACAAAATATGAAAGAAGATAAAGTAAATCAGTTGACGCTTGACAGCAAGTGCATCCTTTTTTGTTCAGCCATGGCACATCAACGCGAAATTTATCAGATGCCGCGCCAAAAAGCTGAAGTAAAAAAGAAGCCAAATGTGAATATTTCTTCAGCCTGTGGTTCTACTTAATAAATACATGCAACAAAAATACAGTTTTTTCGATATCAGACAAATTTTATTAACGAACAAAAAAGGTCCTAAATAAACCGATAATTTAATGAATTTCGGTAACGATTTTTTAAGGTAAAATTGCCTTTGTGTTTCTATAAATAAAAGAATATAGTATTTTATTAGCCTACTCATTATGCGATCAAAGATATGTCAATTTATTGACTGTTTACTTTTTTTAAATGCATTTGTTTTTAAAGTTTGGTCTGTCTTGTATGTATGTATACAAGGGGCATGCTTAATGACAATATGATTAAAAATTAAAAAATAACGGATTATTCTAAATATGAGTATATTTGTGAATAAAAAAATTCTTGAATTTTATTATCGGTAAGGAACCCTGAACGACCCAGAGCACCAACTCGTAGTGAGACAGTTTTGACGGCTCCGCCAAATGATGGACGGTCATTACGATGCCATTGACATCATTTGTTTTATTCGTTTTTTTGCTTACGACACATACTCATAGGTGTTTTGCGGTTTACTACTGCCACACATTTTTTGTTTAGTTGATGTATGTATAAAAAGTAAATCTATTAACAAATTATGCTAAACATTACTTGGTAACCTGTTTGTTTCGGAATTGAACCTATATATTGGCGTTACGAACATAATCGACTACAACTTCTCGATTAATACATCACTTTAATTTATAAGCGTCCGGTCCAAATTCAAATCCAGTTAATTTGTTTTTCTAATCATCAGGCTTTGAGTGGTTTACACTACGCCCAAATATAATAGTCAAACCCCAAACCGTGTAAAGGTAAGTAACAGGATTCAGTTAGTTAATCTACAGGTGGAGCGATGTACGTCTAATTTCGGATCAGTTACAGTTTGCTGCATCATCGGTGATCTAATCATGTATCAGTCGAGATTAAAACAGGCCGGCCGCTTCAAAGGCGGTATCACACTGTTATTTTGACTGATTGATCTCCACCAGCAAAAAAATGGATGCATCGCTACCGAGATCGACAGTAGCCAAGAAAAAACAAATTAGCTGGCTAAACCTTTTCATAAAGCATTGTTATTATCACCACCTACCCCGTCTCCGATTTTGTTACAGTCATCAGGAAGTTAAAAATTACCTTTAAATCGTTAAAATAAGGTTCAGTTTCGTTTTCGTTTTTTGCTGTCGGCACGCACGTTATTCGCTAGTCGCATAATGTGATCGTGGCCGACGAAAGGCGAAAATCACGTTGCGGCGTCGACCTTGCGTTCGTTACAAAAAACGCGATTCATTTTTTGGGAAGAAATGTTTTTCGGTGTCAGATGTAGCGGCTCGGGCTTTGATTGTCGAGATTCTCATATTTAGTTTTAATTGGTGGCTTTATCGAGTTTACATTTTACGGTCGGAGTCGATGAGAGGTTAATAAGCGGCACTTTGAAAGGTATCCACGTTTTTTAGAGTTCCGCGTCTATAATAGAAATATGACTCTTATCTTATTTCTATTTTATTGTTTTCACGATGACCAAATTAGGGTTAGGTATCATCGTCTTCTAACTATTGATTGTATTTTTGATATTTTTTTGTAAAATTACTCACATGAGACTAATATTCAAGTTTGTATAACTGGCATGTAAAAGCTTAAATAGCTGTTATTTAAGTTTGTTAGAGACATGATAGGTTTACGTTTGGCATATCATAGTAACTCTTTACGGAACCGTTCATGGAAAATAAATGTAATGTTCTGTGCCCAATTTTTTATTGTTTAGGCTATAGTCGATATTGATTTCGGTTCTTTGATTCCGAAGTATTATTGCTTGTTTTATTGGTACCTGGGAATATTGTAATTAAGCATATCGGGCTTTTTTCTCATCTCTCTGGATCTTCGTGTCTGCGGTCTGTAATAATTTGTGACTCACCTTGAAAGGCGTATGCACCGAAAATTGGTCTCATATTGTTCATCGAAGACGTAGTTCCTGTGGTGTAATCCATTTTATGTTTTTAATTATGATATTTCACTTCACGGTTTCACATATATACGGATGAAACTATAGCACTCAACTATTATTGCACGGAAAGTTATCGGAGCACTGCAACATACTCGTCAAAAACAAGTTAGATTCAAAAGTGTTTGCAACATGCATAGCCAACAAAATGGAATCAATTACGAAGTCCCTACAGTAGCCGTATTATTTTTGTTCCCTACTCATGGGCTATTATACAATAGTGTTTCGCCCCACCTACTGCTCCCCTACCACATTTTATTTACTGGTAATAATAGTAAATCACAAAGTGTCGCGTATGTGTGACTACGTGAATGGGCCTCTGTATAAAAGGGTGCATTTTATGTAGTAAAGTTAACTGACTTTGATCACGATCGCCGGCGTAGCTGATCGTTGTCTTTACAGATACAGATCTTTATTTGAGTTTGGTTGTTGTAGCGTTAACAAGATTTTTGATGCCTTAACTTCGAACGTATTTGGTTTTGACTTTCTGTAAAATAACGACAGTATTATTCTTTTGTGTAGTCGAAGTCTAGGACAAAAATTGGTAAGTATATTAGTAAACATTTAAAAGTAATAAAATATTTCGTCTGTCGTAAACTGGGCTAGGATTTTAATATTCTTCTGAAACAAAAAAATAAGTAGGTACCTACTGAAACAGAATAAAATTGTATGATATATAGAAGAGGCGCCTATCTGTTGCTTCTGAAATATATTATATTTATGTTTAAAATAAATTCATTATGCCTTTTTGACATCACCAACGTTTTCCGCCGAGGCAGCTGCTAGGCTGAGCCGACAATAGTTCGATAAAAAGCCGTCATGCAAATTATCAACTATTGTATCCAAGTATTGTTCGGCAAATACACGCGCCCTCATCTGGCTTATCCAGTTCTTTATTAGTAACAGCGCAAGGTTCAGAATGTCACTAATATAATACCCTCTGAATGCATGTGAAGTCCCGCGGATGTATCGTGCGATTCGCTTCACGTTCAGTTTTTTGATGATTGTAAGCAAAACATCCATAAGCCGGCTGTTTTTAAAATTCTAAAATTATTTTGTGTCACATTTGAACATTATCTTAGAAGTACAAAAAATATTGAGTTCTGTCAAATTTGTATCAAAAATAGTTAAACGAAATAAGTGACCAGAATGTAAAAACTAATTTATGAGCTCTAAATATCAAATACCAATTTTAATTAAATTCCTGAGCACAATGTTATTCATTTCCCGAAATCGTTGACTCACGAAACCTATTGTGTATTCATTCGAAAAAGAGTTGAATGAACATCCTTGACATTGGTAAGGATAGATCGTGTCCAGTGGCTGAATTGTGTCATTTTGTCGTGTGTCAAAACAAAATCGAGTAGTGCCTGGGGATTACTTGAGTACCTCGATATTTGGTCTTCGTGAAAATCGCCCACTGTGACCCACTCACGAATAACTGGCTATATTGTCATTTACAATGGAGCGAAGTGTGTACGCACTTCAGTTTTGATATAACAAATATTTGGGTATCCCGTGTGGAATACGGTAGTTATTTTATTTATATAAAAAGATCTTTTATTTCTTTTCAATACGTCAATCAAATAAGAAACACTTTGTTATTGTACAGAATATTGTTGCAGGATACAATAATAACATAAAATAAAAAAGATAAATGTTATATTAGAAATCCGTTCTACTAAATGTTTGAGACACTTAGTAACAAAGTATATATAAACAAAAGTTGTCAATTTGGATCCAATTATAATTAAGTATCAAATTAAATCTCATTACTCGTTTGTGATTTTCAAAGTTGATGTATTCTGTTCTTAGTAATAAATTAAAAACGTATATTAAAGTTATTTAAGGTTTGCTTAAATTTATGAAACCCATTGTTCTACGCTTAGTGCTTGTTCAGCCGCTAGACAGGCTTTCACAAGCTTTTGTGAAAATACTGAATGCTACGATTTCCTCTTAAGGCTACTTGTCAGGAATTTCCGCTATTCTCCTTGGAATTTTAAGCTTTGAGCTCCTTGAACCAACAAACTAATGTACAAACAGTAAATAAGTACTTTGCTTAGTAAATGTCCAGAATTCTTTCGGAAACGATATTTTAATCTAGTTTTTTGGTTTATTAAAAATGCTAGACTGCATATTTAAATTAATGTAAAGTAAAAATTGCTTTTGTGTTTTTATGTTGTTTAAGCCCGCAACTAACAATGTTATTAAAACTTGGCAAAGTGATATAATTTATAAAATGGGCATGATTCACACCATGTTAATGGTAAAATGGAATATTTATAATAAAATATAAGATACATTTAGAGTAAACGGTGAATTGGATCTAGATAAATTTAGATCAAATAGCCATCTAATCTGGCCCTACTGATGGTCGACGGCTATAGAAGGTGAGGGACATAAACCCTCTTATCTCTAATAGAGAAGAACTACTTGTTTTGTTTATGGCGTTCACTCATCACCAACCTAACGGTTATTTATGAGAGAACCTGCGTCTCTGCAGGCGCCTTGCGGCGCTTACGGGGACCAAATACCAGTGTAAGCACTAGATGCGGTAGGTCTTGTCGATTGATCAGGGCCCATTACTTCATAGTTCGTTCGTTGATACGACTAGTACCGCATGGATCACACGTAGTCACTATCGACTTGATCGATTTAATCTTCGTTTGATACACTGGATAAGCCGATTCGAATAAGGAGGCTCCGGAGCTGTAAGGCACGCTAACGGTCCGATGTATTTGCGTATATCTCTCTAAGTTCTCCTAAATCTGCTGACTCAACTGGCACTTATGTAGCGACTCGTGGCACTTCCAGCTATCGGGTGCTGGTATTAGAGGTGCCTCGTGGTAGTGTAAACCAATCCCGTCAATCCGTTAAAGGCTCTTCGGGGCGTATTCATCGTTCGCATCCGCTCGTCGGCACTACTAGACTTATACTCGCTGTGTAGAGCATCAGAATGTGGTTAGCTAACCAAACATAAGCCACTGCAAATCTGAACCTTAAATACAGATACACCGTGCAACAGAACTCTGGCAAGAACTGCCACGCGGTCGAATTAGTCTTTAAGGCCGCAGTACCTAATAATTTTGACAGAAAACCTGTGCTTTCTCTTTAAATCCTATCATAAAAGGGACAGTAAAATTAACTTTCATTACACCCTCACAACAAGCTAACAACAAGCCTTAAGGCATTTAGTAGCAGAATAATACAATAATTGTATTTAGTATCCGACCGAAAGTTCGGTTTCGGTGTCGGCCGAGTTTCGGCCAAAAATCAAGTTTCGGCAGCAGTTTCGGTTTCGGCAAAAATCGGCCGAAACCTTTGCCGAAACCGAAACTTATTTCGCAAGTTCACGCTCGCCTAACTTGGTTTCCCGCGGCAACGCTGGCGGCCCTGTTCGGGTATTTTCGTGCGCCGTTCGGGTAGCTGTGTAGCAACAAAACTTATAAGTCAGTGTATGTGCGTCCGACGCAAACATTCTTTAGAGGTTATGTTTTGATGGAACTGATTACATGTAAGTTTTTGTTTTATTTTTGTGCTTGAATAACTTATATAGTTAATTAAATATTGAGTCAGTAACTTTGTTTTGTTGTTATTTTAATAAATCATGTCACATGTAAAAAAGATATTGCAAAAGAAAAATGTAAAGTGTTTAATTTGTTAAATTACGTTGTATAGGTAATTTTTTTTTATTCCGGTTGGTTGTTATTATTACGGTTTTATTTTTAATTGTTTCAGGGTAAAATGACGCAAAAAGAAAAAAATTCGATTCGGCAGTATTTTGACAAAAATATCAGTGATACATCAAAAGCTGTTTGCAAGATATGTAGCAAGTCCTATTCGTTAGGAAGTCACGAACCAAAAAAAACTAACATTACACGGACTGAAGCTGCATTTATCAAAATTTCATAACAAGTAATACAGAGAATTGAAAGATTTCAAAAGTGAAGCAAAATTGAAGCGAACAGACTTGAGCGTATCATTGAAACAATCGAGCTCAGTTCAGTCGACTCTTATTCAGACAACCATTGACACGAGTTTGACTTTTAAACCTAAAGTACTACTGTGGCCTGATGATCATGAAATTACCAAACGGATCGACAAAATTATAAGTGATCTGATAATCGTGGACATGCTTCCTTATACTTTGGTGAAGCATTACGCCGACTTAATTTATCTGATCCTCAAGGAGTTCGCAAACATCGGTTGAAATCTGAAAAATATTTTAGAATGTCACTTATGCCCAAAACATATGAAAAAATTAGATCAAAAGTACAGGATTTAATGGCACAGAGTATGGACGAGTGCTACTACAGACATTTGGACCAACGCATGTAAAACATGTTCACTTCTTAGTTTCACAGCTCATTTCATAATAAATGATAAACGTCTTAACGTGATTTTAGGTGCATGTGTGCTAGAAGAAGACCATACCATTCAATATATCGAACGAAAATTTACAAATATGGTAAACGAATGGGGTTTGCAAGGCAAGATATTTCTAGTCCTACGTGACAATTCCGCTAATATGGTTCGCGCGATGCATAATCAATATGAATCTATAGGATGTGTCGCACATACGCTCCAGCTTGTCATAAACAAAGCGCTATTTTCAGAAGATGAAATAAAAGACCTCTTAAAGAAATGTAGAAAAATTGCCGGCCATTTCCATCTCAGTGAGCCAGCAACCAGGAAACTGACGGAATGTCAAAAACAATGCGGATTGCCAGAGCATGCCTTGGTGCAAGACATTGATGTGAGGTGGAACATCAGGTATTTGATGCTGCAAAGACTTTAAGAACAAAAAACGCAGTAAACTTATACGGTGTTAAACATGGTAGGATTGATTCTCTTTAATGTAATGAATGGGTCATCGTAAAGAACCTCACATCCATGTTGACATTTTTTATGAAGCCACCTTTGAGTTATCATTTGATAATGCATGCATTTTGATTTTCATACCTTTGATATCGTTATTATAGCGGAAATTGCAAGTTCGCTGTGAAAGTGACAACGAAATGAAACACGAAAAATTCACTAAACGAGTCCACGAACATCAGATTTTCGTCATTGAAAAAGCTCCCTTCATTGATGGTAGCTACAATATTGGACCCAAGGTTCAAGTCTAAATACCTCAATTCCAATGAAGTAGACGTTGCTGTTAGAGAGCTAATATATTTCTTGACTGAGTCTAAAGTCAGCATGAAATCATCCCGCAGCACTTATAATGATAACGCCAATGTTTCTTTGGCTTCATCTACATTCATCTCGCAAGCTCATCTCATACAACAAGAAAAAGAGAGTCTTTGGGATGTGCACGATAATACGTCTAGTCAAACAGAGACCACAAAATCTAAAGAGGGCATAAAACACTTTCTTAAAGAAAAGATTCAGTCTTACCTGTCGGAGCCATTATAACAACGCAATGCTGACACATACAGTTATTGGAACAGCAGTCCATATCCAATATTGAGAAGTGCTGTTTTAAAATATCCATCAGCTCCACCTACCAGTGTTCAGAGTCAGAGTGAGCAGCTGTTCAGTGCTGCTGGCCAAATATACTCGGATCCTCGCAATAATTTACATGGCGAAAATGTAGACAAACTGCTTTTCTTGGCGTTATTGGAACTAGAGTGTAAGAGTAATTTTAGTAATTATTATTTTTATCTAAGAGGTATGGACAAAAGAGACTGAGTACGGTACAAGAGACTGATTATTCTTCTATGTACAAATATAAACCTAAGTATTAAAGTGTAAAATCTCAAAATACCAATAGTATTTAAATGAAATAGTAACTTTAAACTAATGATTACTGATTTGATTATTGTTAACTGATAAACATTTTAATAAGAGAACTTAATTTGAAAATATAATATAAATGTAAATAATACATATTTTTGATGAGGATGATTGCAACAAACTTTATGTACTGTGTTTTCATTTTATGCCCCAAAATTATAGGTAAAATGCACCAAATTTCAGTATTTTAAGGAATTTTATACTTGAGCACTTGAGTTTCGGTTTCGGCCGAAACTGAAGCCACGGCCGAACATTCGGTTTCGGTTTCGGCCGAAAAACTAGTTTCAGTTGGACTATTTGAATACGACAAATTTTTGCTAGAAATGTAATTTATTATTAATGCCGGTGGGGTAAGATAACTATAAAGATAGTTCTAATAGAAAAAAATGTCCCTTTCAGATTTAGTACTTACTAATTCAGGCGTATCTTACTAGGTGCAATAGTTGATAACCAGGTTAATGGTAAAAAAAAGTTTCATTGTTTACCTAGTAGGTAGAGAGAACATCACCCACTTGTATTTAGTAACTGCAAATTTATCTCCAATGTATACATTACAGAGAATGGACCTAAGTCTTTTCTCATGGATTTACTTCTTAAAGAATATATAGAGCCTTACGGATTTCGTTATTATTTTATTAAACATAAAAGAGTCTTTATAATTTAACTAAGTTAACACTGCTTCTAGAGAGAGTATATACGATTCAGTAATGAGACCTCCAAATAAGCACTTAATTGGCTTTATTCTTTAGGAATGGGACATAACATTATGGATGTACATATTTACTTATAAAACGCAATCTTGACTTATTTGTAACAAATAACAAAATGTTTTAGAAATTAACCGTTATTATCGGTGTCAAAACATCTGTCCGCATAACCGCGACCTCACCCAACTCCGACTGTCATCTCCGCGGAGAATTAATAAAATATGTGAATGTTAATTTAAGTCATTAGCTAAGACTTAAGATGAGGAGATGCCGACATAAAGAGAGAGAAAAAAAACTGTGTGATCGCGCCGCCACACGCTCCGCCCCACAACATGTTTGTGAAAACAACTCTAACGTGTTAAATAAGGAAGGCCGAACATGACATTAAGGTTTAAAGATACTGGAAGGAACAAACTATTAGGGACGTCTAGCAGTAACGTCCCACATTTCTTTAAGTGCTAAATCAAGAATTAATTCCACAAATTGTCTTTATCGTGCATAATTTACACCGACTGGTTATTGTTAATCTACTTCGATTTCCTGAAATGTTACAAACAAATGTTCGAAGGCGGATGAACTTCAACTCTAAAGATATTGCTTCATGTTAGGTATTAAAGACAATGTCTTCTATTTGCATAAATGTTAATTTATTTTCATACTTCACTGATATTCTAAATTGGCAATTAAAATTATGAGGCGAGGCTGGATTTGTAATTATTTTAAGTGATTACTATTTAACTGGTTTATGCAGGTACCTACTCACTTGCACCACACTGCGACTTCTTGGCCCTTAATCTGAATTTGTTTTTTTATTTATTTATAATACCTACTTTACATTGAAAAGTAGTTACGGTTGCTTTGAAATCATCTGTAATAAAGGCATGCAAGGCATTTCTATGTTACAACCCATTTTACTCATTCGACTTTGTGTTGATAAACTTATTTTTAAGTTGCGTTCTGAAAAATCTTTCCTGGACTCAATGTCCTATGTCATTCCCTATAGTTGAATCTAACCAGAACCTAAATTTTGTCAAGATCAACTGACCTTTTTTGATTTTGTTAAGCCTTAAAAGCTAGCAGGCGTACATAAACACAAACAGACTTAATAAATGGGAGAATTTGGAAGTTTTAATTATATATGTAAACCGTATTAATAAAATATTTAGAAAATAAATTTCTATGGCGATTTCTCATATTGGGCAATACCTACAAATTTTGATCCTAAATTCGCAACTTATTTCTTTGGCTTGTCTTTTCTAGTGTTCGTCATTGATCCTCGAGTAGACCATTAAAATATTCAATGCACACTAAGTGAATTGGATTTTCTTTCTATAATAGCTGGTAATCCGTCGCACATGTCTCCGACGGCGGTCTGACAGGGTTACCAGCCCACGTGAGTTTGAATTTATTAGTGGAGTAGTCGTCATCTTGCTCTTTAGTAGAATTCATATTCATAATTTATTTATTCAAACAACATTACAGCAGGTTACGCATTACGTAAAGCATGAATAATATTTATAATTTTTATTCTACGACTATACAAACATTTTATTTTTTTTATTTACATTTGCATACAAAGTGACAAACTTTAATATATTGCTAAAAACTGCTAGTTTTATTGAATTTATATGATTATTTTGATAGATTATATTACCTAATGTCGACGTGTATCTAATATCAGGTTTTAAATATATAGTAAAGGACTCAAATGAAAAAGAATAAAGCTGATTACTAATTCTCCTTTAGGTAATTTAAAAGCGTTTCTGGCAACACCATTTAATGTCGTTCTCGCATGGCCCACATTATGATTTTCGTAACGGATCATTACAATATCTCATACTGACACAGAAAAATTTTACATGTCATTTGGAAATAGTTTTACGAGTGTTTGTTTTAAGGCGGGCGGGCCCCTTCACACGGTGCGTTAATTCACCATTCAGGGAATGTTTCAGAACATTTACTATTCGGTAGATTTTATCTTTACAATGTTTTAATGGCTCCGAAGCTTTTTTCTCTTGGCTTTAATTTACTGTCTTACCTTTTTGGTAATATACATTTTCAACAATAGTAATGAGAAAAGCACAGACATTTTTTCTTTAGGTTTACATGGCAATATTTGTTTAATTTTACACATAAATATATAAATGGTCAACAAAATTCTAGCATCATCAGTGCGCCATATCGGTGGCACACAATATCTTATTATAGTGATTTCACTCCTAAATAAGTTACTCAAAGCACTTGTGTTACGGACATTAGACAGAGAAATCAATTACTTTAAGACATATATTCAACATCCAGGCACGGGCCAAATACATATATCTTCATATAAATGTTTTTCCTGGGTAGGGATTGAACCCGCGACCTGTGGCACATATGCTCAATAAGGCCCGTCAATTTAAAGCCGTTTTTCTATTTTATTTTTTTTATTCATAATACAGATTTAAAAGTCTATCCTTCTTAATAAACGTTCTAAATGCACTGTTAAGAATATTTTTTACTTTAGAGTAGTGAGAATGTAATGTCCTTTGACAATTGTGAACATTGATAATAATACAGACTTTTTGCGTCAGTTTCGTGCCTATAAACTGTCTAGTTACAAGACATTGAAAACTACAACTCACTTCTTAATTCGATAAATATACTCAGTTTCTTAAGTCAATACTGCTTACTTAATTTACGATCCTATACGAGGGGCCAAATAAGTTAATTCTTATGCTATAAGTCCGGAGCAGAGTGCATGTCGAATTGTACTAATTATAATTACCGGATGAGTGCTGTGACATGTGGTCTGTCTTACTGTATAATTTAAAACTACAGAGTTAATAAACCTTTTTGTGACCCGGATCAAAGGGTATGGAATATTGACTTTTTTTGCTGCCTCGTTCTAGTTGACGACTTTTCGGAATTTGTGTTTAACGATGATACTAGGGAATAAGTTTCTAGAAAAGTTGATTAATGAAAATAAATAATTCCAAGTCGAGGATTTAAACGCTGACCTTTTTTTTAAATCCGTATTTTTAAGCGAGCGCAACTCAGATCCTTAATGACGGACAGATGATCTGACAGAGCCGCAAGATCGCGAAGGATTCAGCCCGCATTGGTGGATATCCAACGGCTATGATTTTGATTGAGAGATTATACATGAACGAGTATTGTCACATTAATTTAGTAATAATAATATACTCTCATATAGAAAATTACATAAAGAAAAATAAAACTTATAAATTATAATACACTCATTTGATTACATACATTTAACCTGCGGCTTTATCGCTCAGTGCTATATTTATTTAATTATTTATAAGTGATTAACTATTTATTTATTGTTAAACCAGAAATAGTTAAACAGTGATAGCATATATATACAGAAGCTAGAACCTAAACTAAGTGTACAATAAGTAGGTAAATCACAGCAAGCGTTGTGCGATCAGACAACGTTAAAATTACTTATTCTTCTAATTTTATGTCTAATTATAGGTTTGGCGCTTAATTCTATAGAATTACTATAGAGGGGAGGAAAATAAATCAAACGATTATTATACCTATTGTGAATTCTACACAGAACTAGAACTAAAAAGTGTCTTTCGTACGGGATGGAAGAGAATATTAATAGATCCCTAGGGATATCTGAGAGGAAACTTAAACTTAATTTTTAAAAGTAATACGGTATAAGTTTATAACTAAGCCATATTTTAAATAAAAATATTAAATCCCATGTATTTATTCTACCTTCCAGGTAGTCAATTCTAAAATATAGAAGACGTGAGGTATGCTTCTTACGATACCTGACTTATACGCTAAGTGACAAACGGTTTTTGAATACGCTCACTTTGAAGACTATGTGTCGCATAATGTGGGTGCCACACAATCCCGTAATACTCAAGCACACTTCGTATTAAAAAGTTGAAAAGCACTATTCTGGTTTTAATTTTCTAAAATAATTTGTTATTTCTGACAATGAAGCCATTAAGAAACTAGAAGCCTTTTGGAAAATTTAATCAATATGTGGGATGAACGTTAACTTTTGTCATTAAGTACCCCTTGGTCTCTAACAGTATCCACTGCCTCTAATCGGCGCATAGAATAACTGAAAGTAAAAGCAGTAGGAGTGCATTATTTAAGCTTAAAATAATTCGTCCAAAATTTAGATCATCGGCAAACATATAAAATGAGGAGTATAAGAAACATAACAGCAAGTCGTTAATATAAATGTTAAAAAGTGATGGGCGCAAGTGCCATCCTTGTGGTACTCCTAAGGTGATTTAATAGACATCAGATTTATATCCATCTGCAACTATATAATAACATTAATCTAGAAAATAAGAGTTAAAACACTCAAGAAAGGAACTTGTAAAACCGTATGCTGAAAGCTTTTGAATCAACACCTCATGTGAAACTCTATCGAAAGCTTTACACATATTATCAATATTTCTTAGTTCAAATTATAATTTTATTGTGTCACATGTAAAAATTCGTAGTTAAAAATAAAATGTCTTTGTAAAATAATGAGATGTGCTTTATAAATGTGATCAAATTAAGTTTTTATAAATAAGGTTTTAAGGCTTAAATGTTATAAAACTTAACTTTACTTAGTAGCTTAAGAGTTGAATTAATAATTATAACCAGTAGTAAATTGTTAGACTTAAAAGATAAAAGCAAAGAATACAGGAATTGAATGAGAAGTGTATATAGTGTCTATAATAATATTATAATACAAAGGAAGTTGTTCGGTTGATCGTGTTTATGACAAAAAGGTACTACATTCATGGAAAATATTGTTTTATTGAATAGTCCAGTTATTGAGAAAGGACATAGGTTGTACAATGTCACGTTAGGACATTGTACAACCATATTGATCATTAATCATCAGCATCAATGACATTAGTATTTTTCCTTAAATCATCGCGAGCCAACGAGCAGTTTTAGTTAATCAATATTACAAAACCTAGATGCTATATCACTAAAAGATGAGCAATTAAAACTGAGTGTCGGCGTGCGCGCACGCATCCGCATCAGTAATTTATTGTCGCTCCGAACCGATCTGACCGCTCATTAGTGAACCACAAAAACATGCCAACTGTTTTATTTTTGTTATATGACTCACTCTTCAAACCGATTTAAAACAATACCTAAGATATAGCGCCTTGATTGACGGCAGTAAAGATTTAATCAAGTTGTTTTAGAGGTACTTCCAGAAAATTATTGGTGATTTGAATAAAAATGTTTTGACGAGGGTTTAGGGACACGAGTAAATTAGTTTGTTATTTGATTTGAACAAGTTCGAGGTTTTTTGACTTCAATCATTGCGTCCTATCGATTAGTTAGAATTATTTAAAAATATACGAATCGTAACAAAATATTATAAAAAACTTCGGAAACGAATGAGTGAACGTTATTTAAATTTAAAAAATGGGCCTTCGGTTTCTAGTTAAATATTTTAGTCGTATCAAAAACGCTTCTAATTGTGCAAATAAAAATAGAAATAAAGCTTTCTTCGTGTGCGGCCGGCGGTGCATAGTTTCAGCGGTTCCTTTGGCGCGCAATGAGGCCTGATGCGTACGCGCAACGATTTCAGCGCGCGTTTCACGCCTTTTTTGTTAAAGACACGCGAGCGACGCTTCTGCTCTGTATACGACATCAAATGGCCCGTGCGGTGTCAACTACCAGCTTAATTGCTACACTCAATAAATAGATGCGCATTTTTTTAAAATAAAAAGCTCTTAGCTAATTTATTCAACTGATTGTTTCGTAAACAACGCTCGAGATAAAATAACACCTATATTTTCTGTGACAAGACTATGCCTTGAAGAAAAACGCGTAGCTTATTGCTTAGGTACTTAGTATGGAATTTTAGTTATTTATGTCTATAGAAACAAATTTTTTAATTTAATAATATATTTTTAATGTTTGAAAGCTCTTTATTTAATATGCACTTATATCTCAGTTAGATAAAAACCATCAGGTTCTTAATATTAATTAAATAATAAAAATTGCTTTTGACTGAGAATCTATTTGCTATTTTGTGAACATATTTTGTAATTACTATAATTAAAATTAGCTCACTGGTCACCGGTAATTTCTCAAACATTCTAAGTAAAATTAATGGGGATAAGTCTGCAAAGAGAATAAGGTTTAGCCCCAATCAAGTGGAAGATTAACAAACTTTTATTAAAACCACCTCTAGAAACCATCGAAATTAATCGACTTGAGTTTCCCGCTAAAGATTATGGTATAAACGGGCCACAACAAATTAAGGGTTTTGTAAGCCACAAGAGCTGGCGAAGCGTTGGTTTTTAATTAAAATGTTGGAAACTCGATTCAAGGCTGTCGTGTTAATGAATAGACGATTTCTGCTCGTTTCGATATAGTATTGTTCTTACCGTAAGGGTTCGTACTCAATATTCTGCAATAACCTTTGGCTTAGGGTTGTGCTAGTTTAACTTCTGTATCCTATATCTATAGAATGGGTGAGTATGTTAAGAATAATGTTTTAGAGCACAATTATGTAATAAGCGCATAAATTAAAACATAAAGGTTAGCTCTTGTTTTTATGTCAAACTTTTTGGATACAATAATGTTACAAATATAAATTTAGATAGAATATTATAATTACATATTTCTTACTTGAATAATTGTGAATCATAAATGTACTCTTCTCATAAGACCTATTATTGTGATATTAAACTCCAAGTCTTGTTTCAATAAACGATTCGTTTTAGATGGTCAATTGAGTGTTTGAAGTGCTATGCAAATCCACTGTGTATACCAGCTTTACGATTAGTAGTTATGAAACGGTGGCCTTGCCAAGTTGATACCAAAACTACTGAACGACACGTTCACTTAATTAGAATTAAACTTGAGTAAAACAATCATTTTTTATTACCTCACTCTCACTTTGTAGCTGATGTTGCATAAAACCCTCACCATCGATAACTTACGATGACAAATAAAAGTAAGTTACTATTAGAGTTTATTGACTATGGAAATATATCTAGTGGACAGCGTCGTGATAATTTAAAAAAAAATATTTTTTTTATAAAAATTATTTTTAAAGAGACTATTATATTTAAAACTCAAAAGAAGTTTGGATTTTGGAGGAAACTTTGAGATTGTAGATTACAAAGAAATGCGCAAACGCCACTTTTATTTCACTAATTAAAGCGTGTCCTAAGTCCTGTATTGGAATTGTAAAAAGAAGGAACAATTCAACTGTCACATCGATAATGATGAATATCGAATAGGATTTATGATTACTATACCTTTATCTATGTACATAAAGTATGTATTCAGGGTATAAATTTTTATATAGTTTTGCCAATAAAATTCCAATTACTGTAATGTCAAATGTCAGTAACTTCGAACTCTGTAAACGAACTTGCTATTATCTTACAGGGGCCAAATCAAAAGTATCAATTGCTTTTGTATAGAGCAGTCTCGATGTTCTCGTATTTTTTTATTTCCATGATTTTAATTTTAAAAAGAAAGCAAAATTACATTTAAGATGTTCCGACTCAGAACATTTTATTTGAAAGATGCCAGCAATAAACGCGTAAAGTAAAACCAGACTGTAATCGCACTTAGATTATATGATAGATAGAGATAAAACTGCTGACGATATCTCAATCAACTCGTCATCAGCTATGTGCCTAATTTACTTTCCACTACACATCAAACATGTCAATGTCAAATATTAATACGATATTAAAGTGCTGAAAATAATACAATATTCCAAATAAAATGTGTACTTGAAGAGAGACCGGCATTGCAATTAACTCATACAAACACAGCGTTCGTTTTCCTTAGTGTGCTTTGTGACTCCGCCCAGAACAAAATTTGACCAATCACCGACTGTGGTAGGCATAGATCGTTGTGGCAACACGCCTCATGTTTTTAGTCACGGAACGTCGACTCAGGCGCGACTCACACATTGTTAACGTAGCGCTCTTCGCTTTGAAGATACCGGATCCATGCCTCTTGCTATCCCGTTTTAACATCGACACTGCTCTGATACAGCCGGTTTCAGAAACCCACTGTTTGTCTAGACTCATACTACTTCAATGATTTTCTAGATGAAAAAGACCATTTCAAATTTAAACCTAACCTTTAATTCCGTAAGAAAAATCCAGAACCTGATGTTTTAATAGCCAATTTTGAAACCGGTGATACTGAATTCTATGAATACTGAACGGTGGGGGAAAGAGACAAAGGATCAGGTGAAACGGTCTCGAAGGCTGCGGAGGCGGCCAGTTTGACTGCACAGTATTTTTTGTTGGATCGCTGATTGTGAAAGATTACACTTGAGAGTCGAAATACATCTTTACATCACACGTCAGTGGCCACTGAGCTGTCTTCAAAGCAACACGGATTCGACACACGCAGTTTCATTTACGTAACTATGTCTGCGTGCGATTTGTGATAGTGATAGACTGATTTTGTGATTTCTTTGGACTTTAGTGTGTGCTCGGACTGATTTGGTGCACTAACCTGTTCGATTAACAGCCCTTGCTGTAACTTCGATGTCGATGGCGGTATCGACGTTGAATATGACGCCGTACTTTACAGGATATTCTTTCCAAGGTATGTTTTCATTTTTTATCTAGTAATGCATGTGTATTGTTATCGATGTTAAAATCATGTGATAAATAATATTTATGATTTATTAAATCGTCATAATTTTTTTGTTCTAAACTATTTTTATGACATAAGGCATGCGCTGTAGATAGTGTTTATTTTTTTTAAATACTAATGTTTATATAGCCTAATGCTTATTTCAGTTTTGATATAATGCATATAATTAGTATTAGAACGGCATAGAAAATTAATTGAATGTAATTTTTAAATTTGATTTATATAATAAATTTTCTTGATTTCATCATTTTTGTTCATATTCTTGAAGTCATTTACAACGATCTATAATTTACGTGGTTATTAATCTTTATCCCCTAAATAAGCTATAAATCAATAAAATTTTACCCTTTTCCGACTTTTATATAGTTATTAGAACTTTGGCAGCCGATTAGCGATCAATTACGAACGTGAGAATTTTAATAAGGCATCTTAGTAACATTTTTTTTATCATCAATATTTATTTATTTCGTCATAAAACATCAAGAACACAATAAAACTATACAATCATGAACAAAATTACGAAGAAACATTCTATTACGGCCCAAATTTAACCCTCACGCGTTGATGCTGTATAAAAGAACGCTTTTTTTATTTAATAAATGGACATTGTTTAGTCTTTAACTACCCGGAATGGTCAAGGACCAACAGCAATAGAAAACAATGTCTCTATTTCAACTAAGAACTTTTATCACGACTCGCCTTTTGTCCAGCTAAAGGCATTCTTTCAGGTGATCTTGATCTTAATTGAAGAAAAATGCATTTGATGATTAATTTCATTTTAAACCTTTGTTACAAACCGATGAAAAGGATACCGCATTATTGAATATACGCTTGTAGTAGATTGTGAACTCGTAAATGTAAATGGTGACGTTTTTAGTGCTACTATAAAGTCTTAATAGCAATTTAATTACTGTCAATTATAAATTAAATTATTTATTTTAATTGACTATTAGAAATCCCTTTTCTTTTACCGCCTATAAAGCTAATCATATTCATTTCAACACGATTTGGTGGTTTTAATTTTATATTTATTATTTAATTAAAACGCTTAAAATAGAGACCTTACTTATAAAGATATGTTATTTTTTCTGGATATAACGGCTACATAAATATTTTACTACCTCATTCTTTGGGTCGACCATGGTTGTTTGTTCAAAAGAAATTACAACCCACCATAAAAATACAAAACAATTTTTGTTCTTGACTGTCGTTTCTCTGTAAAGCTTTATTGCAATAAATAAATATATATTTGCATTACATATTAATATAAATCCAAATGACAAACAACACGGCAAAATAATCTATTTACTTAATTGACTATATGACTTCGATAACTTGCTTGGCATGCTACGATATTTTAATATATCTCCATATTGACTGGTTTCATAGTTACTTGTTCGGTCGCCGGCAACGCATTTGCTTTAAAAATGAATCATCGTCTTGGTGCTCTATGCCTGCTGGGGTTTGGCAAGGTGGCGTATTATCTCCATTACTCTTCGCACTATTTATAAACTCAATATCACAAAACATTCTATCGTCCTACCATCTTTATGCAGACAATCTACAAATTTAATACCAAACATCAGTTTCTGACCTTTGCTATAGATGCTATCAATGATAATCTGACCAACATTAAGAAGTGGAGTGTTATGGTCTGGATGTCAACCCATCCAAGACTCAAATGTGTGTGGTAGGCAGTCCAAGAATAATCTCCCTATCAATTGGCAAACTCTACCCCAAACTTTTTTTGGCGGCATTTCTATCTCTTATAGTAAAGCAGTCCTCTGGTTGTCGAAGCGACTTCGGCGCTTAGCGCCCTTATCGCAGTATCCAACGCCGCCGATTAACATCGGTGGGTCATAGGGTTGCGTGAAAAACATTTTTCGCTTCCACCCGCTTTTTCTTAACATTCCTTACGAACGTTTATTTTGGGTTTGGTAGGTGTCTTGAGTTTCAACATTTCGAGTCGGGAAACATTTCGCTTCCACCCGCTGTTTTTAAACATTTCTTGCGAATGCTTGTTTAGGTGTCTTGAAATACGAGATGCGTAATACATTTAAGATTTATGTATTGCTTTTGTTTACGTTGGCTTCATTTCTTCTATGTAGGTGGCTTTGTTTGTTTGGAGCATCGCGGATGCCGCTGTTGCATATGAGCGGGCGGCGATGTTCCCAGAGGCGGCTGCTGGTCTGGGCACCGGCATGGGAGCGGGTGCGCGCGAAATGTTCTCTGCACGGGAGACGACGGATGTGGTTGCTTGAGGCTGGAAGGGGGGGCGGGTTGCCATGTACCCCGCCACATCTTCAAAGTGCGGGTACACCGCCGCACGCAGCTTGTCCAGGGCCAGCACCTGGATGTCGCTGTCTTCCCTCTCTTCCGATGTGTTGAGACCCTCTCTTCGCTTCCGAGGGTCGCGATTGGGCTTCGATTTGGGCTTGACTCCGAATTCCCCCAGGAACTCGGCCGCCGCGAGCAGCTGAGGGGTGGGGGGGGCTTCCGTAGTTGGGCACGGAGCAGGGGGGGGGGGGGACGTAGCTTCCCAATGTCCTTGGTCTTGGTAGGCTTCTTAGGTGTCGATAACAGTGGTAGCGAGGGTGGGCGTTCCGTCTCCACTCTGCCGCTAGCGCTTCGGGAGCGGCGCGCCGTTTCAGAGGGTGACGTCACTGGCACCGTTTTCTTGGGCCTGTCCTCTTCGGGGTCGCCAGTCAAGGGGCGCTTCACCCCGCGTAATGGGGGGACGTAAAGCGGGATGTTGGCGGCGATTTCGAACAGAGTCTCGTCGATCTCCAGCTTCTCGTTGGAGATACCCAGTTCATATTCACGCAGGCGGCAGTAGGAGGCCATTCATCGGAGTAGCCCGTCCGACAGGGAGCGGGAAGCCTGCAGTCTCTGAACCAGGATCATGTCCCGGTACCAGGCGCTTGCTGGTGATAATGGTCCCTTAAGAGAGATGGTGGGGGTTTTTCTGTTAAGTGGTGTCTTGAACCCACTTGGCGGGTTTGAGTCCGTCAAAACGGCGAAGGGGGCGCGAAAGGCGCCGGTGGGGGGCCGCCCTGGCAATAAAAATCGGCCCCGCCATGAGGCAGATCATTTATCGCCGGACTGTCCACAGCCCGCGCCGGCCGCGCGTCCCCCGACGAGGACGGCAGACTTGCTGTCTTGCTCACTTCTTCGGTGTCCATGACTATTTTTGTCCGTGGGTACTTGGACAAAAAATAGTCATGGAATGTTCCGGGCTACCCGGAGGATACCCTGATGTTGGTTTCTGCGCCGTTCAAATTGTCGGGGTGCAATTCCACCGCCTTTTCAACAAAAGGGGTGGAATTCGCTGAATGATGTGTGTTGGGTTTGCGTGGCTTCTTCTGTTTAGGGAGCCGGGCGCGTTGGCGAGTCGGACTGTCCTGAGTAAAGCAGTCAAGAACTTGGGAGTATTTATAGATAGTGATTTATCTTGGACTGCTTAGCTAAAAGAGGTTAGTCGTAAAATGTTTGCCTCAGCGTCCTCTCTGAAAAAGTTGCGGAAATTTCTTCCCTTTGCTACCAAATTTGCTTTTACACAATACAATAATACATAGATGGTATTTGAAAAAAAATATGGTGGCTAATTCTAGTGCTAACTCAATCCAGTCGAAAAGTGTCGACATCTGTTAGAATCTTTTGGAGTTAACAGATAATTGTAACTGTCAAATTATTATAGACAAATAATTTGCAATTAAACGAAATTGCGACTATATGTTGAGATATAAACTATCCTATCTCTCAAGTTAAAGCAAACTACATATGGTGTGAAAATTTTATCCTAATCGGTTCAGTAGTTTAGGAGTCCACCGAGGACAAACATCGTGACAGGAGATTTATATATATTAAGACTATGCGGATATGAGTTATCCAGATCTCACTGAGGACCAGCTCGAGAAGCTTGAACGTATTCAAAATTTTTGTAGTAGATTCATATTCGGTTTACGCAAATATGATCATGTATCTAAATTTCGTAACCAGCTCAAATGGCTTCACAGGAATGCTCATATTCTTTCTTTACTATATAAAGTATTGCTAATTCCTTCCTCCCCTAATTATTTAAAAACCGTTTTGTGTTTTTAGGTGACAGCCACGAAATCTCTACGATCATCAGAGAATTCACTACTTAAGATGCCGGTTCATTCCACAATATTTTTCAGTCCTGAAATGCTTTCTTGTTCACTGCCTATTTTTCGAAAATGGTAGCATATTATTCGTTTTATATTCTCCTCTAAATGTGTGTGTGTGTGTGTCTGTGTAATGTTGGTGAATGTTTTCCTTTATTAGAGGCTTTAACTGTCTTATTATTGTCGTATTTCTTTTCTGTCCAAAGGTTTCCTGGAAGAGATCGGTCTATGCGCCTATTACTGTTGTATGTTTTTCTATGTTATTTAAATGTGTTGCGTATGGTGTGAACAATTAAGAATATTATTATTACTTTGGCCAGGCTGATAAATCAAATTAAACATATATTGATTAAAAATTATTATTAAGGTTATTGCGCTAAATTACCAATATCAGAACATACCCTCTGCCAGCGGTTTTTTGCCGTTAAAATCTTGTGCACCTATATAACACTTGAATCAAAACTATGTAGGCATTATATTACATTTGTTCTTAAATTAAATATGCCATTGTTTTCCCTGCGGCTGAACTGCAAGATCGTTTCAAAGAGGCCGTGTATACTCGTAAATAACAACACACACCGTTCAAAACCCCTCGCACTGACGGTTTTACACATAAATCATTACCATACGAAAACATTTCGACTGCAGTGTTAAAAATGTCAACTTATGACCTGCATCGTCTAAACCAAATTAAAAAGAAAGAAAGCGGTGCGGATGGGTTAGATATAGAATGACTTGAGAGTGATGCTGACAACTATGTTAGTTACTCAGTTATTTGTTTGTAATATTATAGATGTGAATTAGGAATATAAATCGAACCATAATCTAAGCAGCTTTTAGATTATAAATTTATCACTTTATAATACAAATTATTTAATTCAGTACATACTGCCATGGTTTTAAAGATAGTTTTTAAATAATATAATAATAGCCTAAACTAAACACGTAGAATTTCAAGCATAAAAAATGTTTTCTTAAAAAATATAAAAAGAAAATATTGTTCTAGTATTTGTAGCTTGCTTATTTTCTGAAGATCTGTTTGCCAAACAGCAAATACCTCGTCCAACCTTATCCATTCTAAACTTTCCTGAGTCACTCTTGCCACTTCCCTTATATCGTCATTCCACCTTTTCTGTGGACTACCTCTCTTCTTTTAGTATTTAAAACAAAATTAAAAAATAGATGTTATTCAATGAATTGGATAATACATTTCTTGTATCACATATAGACTAGAAACACGGCTACACTCTTTGTGTACATGAGTCACAACTTTTTAAATAACGACGAGGCAACCGGTGTCTTTTGATGTTCAAAATGTCTTAAATTATAACTCGGGTCTAAATTATATAAAGTTTTTGAATTGTAAGTCAAGATTAGTGTCATAAGCCGCCGATATGCCCCGGACGATCAAAAACATTTGTTTAATACGCAAAGCCGATGGGAGATTATTCACAAACTCCTGACAGTCGGCGATTTATTTTAAAAATGATTTCGTTACGTTTGTTTTAATACATAATGATGTTATACAAAATGTTTATCATCACTTTGTAAGATGTAGCAAGCCAATATTTAATGCATAATTAAAAAATATCTAATAATAGGGAAACATTTTTACAAATAATTTATAATACAATAAATAAAGCATTTAGAATCCTAAATGACGCCGCTAAATGATTTATCTTTACTGTTATATTATAAATACTATAATTTATTATATATTTAAAATACTTTAATACATTATGTCATCACGGAAACAAAAAATATTTTAAATAAATCTTTCCAGTTGAAAACTTCCATTACAAACTTCTGCATTTAAAACAACCCTATGATCTAACGTCTCATAGCCCAGGCTCTATATAGGTAAATTCATTGAAAATGGAATATAAAACATATATACAGCGTAATGCAGCTATCGGCATTATACGTAAATGCGTTAGCAACTTTTAAGATATAGTTTAAGGTATATGGTAGTAATAACGCACGGGTGGTGCATGCGGTTTGAATCGCGAACGTCAATCATTTGATGTAGATTACAACCTATATATGTAGGTGCTATATAGGTAGGTGTAGGTATGGGAAGTGTAATCTCCTGATTTTTTTTGAAACCTTACCCGCACCTGTTATTCTGTTTAAGTTTATATTTGAAAGAAGCAAGTTAACTTTGTGTATCTAAATTGAGTTACAATTACATTAAAATATATATTGAATTTATCTAAGTATATCGACTATATTTAATGCTTCTTTAATATGTATAAAAACATAAATGAATAAGTATTAGCACAAATCTTTTTGAATCATTATAGGCAATAAGATGACTTTTATTCCCTCCCGCCTATGATACTATTCCGATATAAGTTCACATGAATTTCTTATATCGAGGAAGAGATATTGCGTGACGATCGATAGCCATGCTTATTGATGCTTGGTTCACATTTTGAAGCAGAGCCGACCAAATCAGCCGCAGCCATAAAACATCCCAATAGGGATTTATTACTGAACGTTTTGGCCGACCAATTATAAATACACAACAAATATCACAAAACATTGGATTTTTGACCTCTATAAAGAGTTCAGTACCATAATCAAGGTTTAGTCGCATTGATATGACGGGCCGACAAGCGGGCACATCGCACGCACACCGGCGCGCGCGGCTGAGATCAAAGGCACCGACAGGCTCTTTTAGCCGCATAATATGACGCGCCCCCCGCCTCTGCCGACGGCTGCAGAAATGCCTCGATCAACCTCCAGGGTACTTGCCATTACTTATGCCGATCTATTAATAAACAAATTGATATAACGTACGATGGGAAGTTTTAATTTGATTTATGATGTTAATAAGTTTACCTCATTTAGCCAGGGTGCTGATTAAAGGTCGAAGTGACCAGTTGTTAGCCTTATGCTTGTTTGAAGCGTCTGGCGTAATTAATACTATGTTCAGGGTATACGGTTTTTTTTCTTTATTATATTAAAACAACAAGGCGACAAAGTGAAAATCATTTTCAAATGATCATAAAGAAACACAATGGCACACCATTCATGCTACAAAAGTTCAATAAAACACTGAGCTTACTATGATAACGGTGGTTGTTTTTATTCATCGCACCCATTATACTTGCCATGTAAAATCAACGCGTTGAAAAGATTTATCAGATTTATCGATCCCCTAAAGATCTGAATCTACTTCGCCTGGGGCACCGCGCGCGCCTTTCGCGACAAACACATTATGGAGTTATGGTTTCTCTTAGCTCGGAGACCCTTTAGGAAATTCCTGTTGACGGTTGATTATTCAAGCTGCAAAACGTTGATCATAAATCGATAACATTGTTAGAAATTTGTTGCAAAGCGTAAACACATTAATTTAAATTTTGCTAGCAATTACTGACTTACTAGTGGCTATATCTAATACTTTTAGGCTTAAATTAAAGTTTTCAAGAATTTGGTCAATTTATTGCAGTAACTAAGATTCATTTGGTTTGCACTTAAATTTTAATTTCGAATTAAAATGGAAGGAAACGTGGACTTGTACATGAAAACAAAATAAAAAACTCTATACAGTTTTTGACTGCTTGAAGATTCTATTGCATGATAAAAATACTTATTTACATAATATTACATTGTAATCTTACCAGTTATATTTTAATAGTGGTATACATAGTCGTAAATGAGAACTAAATCGTGCAACATTCTCAGCTATAGAGGGTTCAACGCAAAATAGCTCACGTGCGGGGTCCGTTCATCGATCAAGGTATCATTGTTCCATTAAAATTACGTAAATTCACCACAATTACCTGTGGGCACCATGAAGCTTGGCTTGCGATAAACGCGAATCATTATTCAAGGGTTAGTAATAACGGTATCACAGTTCTGTTAGAAACAGCATTGTATAATATTGTCAAACGACTCATGTGATGTTCTTTCCTGAGAAATGATCAGGATCATATCACAGATAAAGAAAAATAAACTATTAGTTTATTTTTTTAAATTAACATTACATTTTCTATCTTTTACTGTTGTTTCTTTTCCAAAGTAGTTGATTTCAAACAAATTATAAAAAAATCATTTAAATTCGAGTTCCAGAAATTGGTTTTCATGAGAACATACAAAAGCGAGTAAACAAAAAGCACCCCTATTGGAATTCTTAGTTTTGTGATGGAAATTCAGTTTTGAGATTTTATTATAAGTCCAACAGCGGCGAGCAACCACGTCAAAGAGTCCATTTCGTGTATGAAAAGAAAAGAATCCGTCAAATTAGTACATAACGCGGCATGAATACTGAATGAGGTCAAACAGGGCACTCAAACACACCATTATAATAAAATAAAATATTCTGTTCCATTCATTACGTACGTAGGTACATTATGTTCGGTGCCCGAAAGCGTTGCCTTAGTTTGAACAGTTGGTAGCTGGTTGAATGGATCGAGACTGCCTAAGCGTGTTTTAAACAAATTATTAGACGCGTTTTATCTTTTCCCTTCAGCCGCTTTTCGGCGTGTGCTTCTAAACATGAACTTGCTTTATTTACTTGAATTAAATCAACTAGCCAGAAAAAAATACGGCACTGGCTTTGTTTGCCAGAAGTTTTTAACATCTACTTAAAACTTCGTGAAGTTTTATGCAGTGTATTCCAGTCTGTATATATATAGTTCTTCATATGTATTAATCCTATAAAGAAAAAAAATCTGTTTTAAAAGGCATTGTTGATCAGATTATGCAACTTGTTGAATCTTCGACATTTGGTTGTAGAATAATGAGACGTCATCTCAAAGCATGCAACGTATGAACTATGAAAGTATAATACAATTGATTTGATATTCCGTTGCGCTACATTCCGCGCCACGCGACCACGGCCACACATAACACTTGGAGGCTTTGAAGCAGGCTTAATGGAATGACACAGCCTTTGTACGCGCCGCCCAATTCTAATGCCTATTCAGATGGCATTTCACCTTTTTGTTGGTTGATTTTCGATAGTAATAGCTTATTTTATTAGTCTATAGATGAATTTTAACGGGTTACGAAAGGAAACCACGCGTCAATCCCACTTTTGTAGTCTTTTTTACGACTCAGTGAAATTTCTTATTAATATTTAACTTAGTATGTTGGAACTAGGTTTGTTGATCGAATTGAATTTAGCATGCTCCGTTAGTGCTTCATTGATAACCTTTGAAAATGGCTACAATGAAGCAAATTTTCTTTCGTTGTTGTGTTTGATTAAAGTTTTATATTCTTTAGCTAACGGAATTGGAAATAAAGTGAAAAATGTAATGCTTACAACATTTTAAATTTCGATTTGATGGAGTTGGCAAATATCATCACGATTAAGTGATTGTCATTAGTAATTTCCGACGAAGCTCTTTTTAAGGTAGATAGCATATTAATACCACTGTCAGAATGGTCGTTGTTGGCAAACAACTTGCGTGGAAGTAATGCGGCAAAGAGTGACGTAAAGCCTCATATAAATTTTACTATAGGCACATTAATGTCGCTACGTGAAATTGATTTGCAAGCAGAAACATATTATGATTGTGAAAACGGGGTTTACGATTTATTTACACAATACCACATCGACTCCGAACATTAAAAACTGTCATACATCAAGTATGTTGTAGAGTATTATAAAAACACACAATTTCTACATATAAGCATAACGCAATTTTGTTCATATATGCAAGTTTATTTGTATATAGAGAGAGTGCTTCACTTTCTAATGCTTCATTTAAAATCTGTTCTACGGTGTCGCAAAAGTATAAGGAAATCAGAAAAAAAACAGATTTGCAATTTTACAATAAAAAAGTGACTAATCTATTTTTAGCAAACTCGCTGCAGATAGGTTATTTTGAAACGTCCCTCAAGAAGATTAAAAACGATGCACTTTTAGCCAATGATTGTTTGGAAATTCAACATCAAGAGATAGCCCGCTACTTAAAACGAAGGTTGATGAAAATTGTTAATTAAAGTTGACATAAAAGTGCGCGTTGGAATCCAAATCTTCATTTATCCCGTCATGGTATGCCTCTTACGTTTAGCATTAAATTATTGACTATGTTTCAATTTCGTCTAACACGAATGCGCCGGTTGAACGAATCAGTACACGATTATGTGATTGTGAGAGAATTTTATAGTTTACTGTGTCTGTTTAGTTCGTGATTATGCTCCGAGAAGTCGAGTCTTGCTATGAATAAAGCACGTGAGTATATAATAAAATATCTTTGACAAAAAGTTTTAGAGAATATGTTTTTTTAATACCTTTCTCGTTATTATATTATTGGTGCTCAACATTTCTGCGCCACCCTGGTAGTCGCTTTTGTGTGAAGTAACTTGTGCATGATCCAGAAGCGCTTCCGGACGATTAGTTTCCAATGAATGTTTGAATTTGTTGTTAACTTCACCTCCTTTTGCGTTAATAGTGTTACAATGTTTGCGAATTCTATTACGCATTGTGCACCCGTAGTCCTTATTGTGCATTTGTTGTGAGTTTTTTATCGATTGTGTGTTTGACTGATCTGCTTTATTCATTGATACGCCTTGACTAAAACATGCACGTCTTTGCTCTATTCCTATCCCCTTAGTAGTTGAATTAATATGAAATTTAAATGAAATAAATTAGTTTTTTTCGTGCTCAAATTCATTTTAACCTCACTTGATCTAAGTTAGCTGCCTTTAATAATAATGCAACAAATATTTAAATGAAGTGATACATTATTACAAAGCCACCCACATTTGTATAGCGGGGTTATTATGGACACGTTATGCATCATAAATATTTCGGGAACATAAAATTAACACTCAAAAACATGGGCTTTCGAGGCACCGCAACGTCTACCGTCACCGACAAAAAATATGGGGATCGCTTGCAGAACCACGACGTGAGGTCAGTCTCACCACAAAAGATAGTTTTTCTTCAGCGATAAACTATCTTTCGGTCTACAAAATAAGGTTTAAATTTTAATGGTCTAAACCACTTTCTTGCGGTCACGGACTTTGTTCTTATCGCCCAGAATTAGTAACCGTATGTTGTTTGTGTTACGGTTTAGATTTGATCGAGTAATTGGCGTACGCTTCGGATTCTCCCGGTACTAAAGGACATACTTGTTGACATGTTGTCTAATTGATTGGTGTTTCTCGGTAGGGGTCTAGGGCTTTACATGTGGCGGCATCTTTGTGGAATTATTTGAAATTGATAAACTATAAATGCCTTCACAAGTGGAAGATGCCACTGTTATATTTTTTTCTGTTTTAAAATTGTGTCAGTCAAATTTAGATAGGAATTTAATAAAGATTAGAACGATGGTTGGAATTTTATTATTTATATGATTACGGAAGGTAAATTTGACATTAATAATATATGCTGACATGATGAGCTAGGAATCGCAAACATCTAACTAATGGTCTCTCTCATTTTAAGGTAATTATATTGTTAATCTGGGCCGAATGTTTTATGTTAAGTCTTATGTATCATATCGCTAAAATGTTCTTTCGACTTCCATTACTAATATACTTTACTAAGTTTGTATTTACTGGAACAAAAAAAACGAAATTTGACATTGAGTTTATCTAGTTTTCATAAATATAATCGATATGAGTTTACTGTTTATAGATACGCATGACAATAGTGACTGATCCTACTGTTACGAATAAGTTTATTACACAAAGTACCTACTTCAAAATATAATAGTTGATCAAACTTGTTTCATCAAGCAATAAGATTCGTGCTTGTTTTTTCTCCACCCTCATCTCGTCTCAATAGAAGCTAACATAAATGCATAAAGGCGTTGCAAAAATCAAGGGAAGGCGGCACCTTTGACTACAGGTGGTCCCACCGCGCCGCTGAATGATGTGATTATAATAGCGACACTTTAACTCACATACTTTAATAAATCCTCGCCAACGGAGTCATTTCCCATGAGGTTTATTCGCAATCACCACCAAATTTGATTACCTGCAGCTAATAATCTTCACTGTAAAACTTTTAATTATTTTCTTCATTAGCGTCTCTCCATCCGTGACTCAGCATTGCCTATATTCCGATTTTGTATCTTACATCACCGCATTAAGATTTTTTTTACCAAAAGAACAAACGCCGATAATCGTAAAATATCACAAGTCGAAACCAACAATGGCCGAAAATAGTTTAAGTGTTATCGTTTCTGCTTGAGCGCATTCGTGTTAGAAGAAATTGGATACTCTTGCCTGAGAAAACTTGCAATGAAACGTAAAATTACCAAGTGATCGAGGGCTACCGACTTACAACCTATTTGTGAGCTGGCCATTGAAAGAAATACGACGATCATATGTATGCAACTCTACACTTTATACGCAATTAATAAGGTTTATATTACAACACTCACTGCGGCGTTGTCAAAGCTATCATAATGTAACATTGATGTATTGTTGCTCCCATTGATACTTCTGTCATTATTTAATTTTAATACAGCTACTGGACACTGAATGCCATAATACAGATTAATATCTCTTTGGCGTTATTGAAAATTCCATACAGTATTAAATTCCATTACTAGGCCAAATAACATTCTATTAAAAGGATTTTAGTAATACTCATAGTAGAGTAATGTTAATAGTTTATAAGTAAGTTATTTAGACTACCGAAATGAAATTTTTGTTTGTTTTTTTTTGATGAAAATGCTTAATTAAAATATTTGTATGTGTTTGTCGAAGGGCAAGGACGTATGAATCAGCTGGGAGGGGTGTTCATCAACGGGCGTCCCTTGCCAAACCACATTAGGTTAAAGATAGTAGAGATGGCTGCAGCTGGAGTGAGACCCTGTGTAATTTCGAGGCAGCTGAGAGTGTCACATGGCTGTGTCTCTAAAATCCTCAATAGATACCAGGTATTAAACTTCATTAAACGAATATTTCGATCAATTAATTATGGCGAAGTATTTGTATTCTGGGATCTAATCAACTTTCTTATTTAACAGGAGACGGGATCCATCCGTCCAGGCGTTATCGGAGGATCAAAGCCGAGAGTTGCTACACCTGAAGTAGAGAACAGGATTGAGGAGCTGAAGAGACAAAACCCAGGTATATTTTCCTGGGAAATTAGAGATAAACTAATAAAAGAAGGCATCTGTGATAAAAACACTGCGCCATCTGTCAGTTCCATTTCGAGGCTCATAAGAGGAGGCAAACGTGACGAATCAGATCCTAGAAGAAACCACAGCATTGATGGTATTCTAGGTAAGTCACGCTTACCTTGATTAATTGTTGACTTTCATTTGATGGTTGACTATGATTTGAATTGAGTCATTTCTGTAGTGAAAAATTACATCGTGATTTATTGCTATTGTTTTTTTAAAGGAACACATTCCTCTGCCTACCTAGTTCGCATACTCAAACACTCTAGAAATAATAACGCTGCTTGAAACTTTATATTACTCTACTTTCTGCTACCGACTGCCCAGTGCTGAGTACGGTACCCTTGATACCTAAATATTGCGGTTTGTATTATTTTCTAAACGCAAGGTCAGTTGAGATGATAATATTAAGAACGCATTTAGCAACTAGAAATCCTTGACGAAAAATTCAATTATTTAAAAAGTTTCGAACCTTCATCGTAATGACGCGTAAATAACTCGCCGTGTCATCGTAGTCCTTAACGCTGATTCGAGACCATAATCACTTAATTTAGTTCAAAGCACACTATTATTATAAATTTATTCCTATAATGAGACTGTCGGAACGTTTGCAAACTTCAGAAAACGGCGTATAAAGTTAATAATCCACGTAAAAGTGAAGCGGGGCGAGGCGCGCGCACGCTACGGCAGCGCCCCTTGTGTCGGCTTCGAAATTGTAGGTTATAAAAATGAAATTAGTATCCAAAGGTGTTATTATCCCATCGCGTTTGGCCGCGGGGCTTGCATTACGACAATCTGTCCGTACTGCACGTCTTGTGCCGTATAGCTATCCAATATAAAATGGCGCTCCTAATATGCCGGTTCAGCGACGGAGTGCGGTTTTGCCAGTGAGATTCTGCGCAGCGATAAGATTATGCATATTAAGTTGTGCGAGGCTAAAGTAATATCTACACTGGAAAAGCGGTCCCCTATACCAGTCGGCGCGCGTATTGAAAATTTGCGGTTCGTGCTCGTCCTGTGACGACGCTAACGGTAAAATTCGCCGCGACTTTTCGCGGAAATATTTGCATGTAAGCTTTCTCGAAATTCACTGGTAAATTATGGAAATTACACCCAATCGAAAACGACTTAGTCGAGTATTATTTACGCACGGAACCGTTGTTTATATTTTTGACATCAAATCATAGTCATCATAATAAAATGAGACAGCAAATGAGGTGTATCAACCGCTGTGTAATTTAATTCTATTTCATTATCAACTAGCCTAAAGTAATATTTATTGAGGCCCGAAAGAACTCATTTGAAGCTTCAACAGACGCAACATAATGTGGTTACGTTTAATTTAATTTCAACCGCGTGTGGTCCGATTGGTAGTCAGATGATAATCGACATAAAACAAAACAACTTGAACTAGAAAGTCACAATTTGTTGCAATGGCAAAATTTACGTAATAATAGTAAAAATGGATCATCAGATTTGCACGTTACAACGTACTGTAGATATCTACCAAATCACAAGACTAGTTAGAATGTACAATTTATCATTTTGAGTTACGGCCATTTCCATTTTATGTAGTTTGTTATTATATCTTTCCTACTACATTTTTATTTTTTTTCTAAATAGGTCCATCGTCTTGTGAAGACTCAGACACGGAGTCGGAGCCTGGTATTACTCTGAAAAGGAAACAAAGAAGATCTAGAACTACTTTCTCTGGAGATCAACTTGAGGCATTGGAGCGCGCATTTACTAGAACACAATATCCTGATGTGTACACAAGAGAAGAGCTAGCACAGAAGACTAAACTTACTGAAGCTAGAGTACAAGTACGTAACTAAATTCCAAATAACTTAAAACATAATAATGATAAATGGGTATAATCAAACAAACTCATTGTTATACCACCTTGGATTCCCGCCCTCTTCAAAAACATGACGTGAAAAAATGATGTAATTACTTACCTGTATAATTAATAATTACCTTTATAATTAATTATTATGTTTGTAAGCGAGCTACCATATGCCATTGCTACCGTTACACTTCTAGTTTTTGTCGAATTAATAGCTTTTGGCCATATTATTTATGTATAAACAAAAATAGTAGATCGTACTCTGTAATTATATAACTGTAATGATATTCTTCTAAGATTAATTGGGTAAACCTCTTAGGTGTTTGAATTCAATGCTGAAGCAAATTAATTATTTAGATTCTCTACGATCGATTGCTATCTCGAGAATTAGGTTGCAAAATCTCTCCGAAACAATTAGGTGAGTGGATTTATTTCTGAACTACTTACCTTCCCTCTGACTATTTGTTTTGACTACTGTTAATATTAGCTTTTTTGTGCAGGTGTGGTTTTCTAATCGAAGAGCTCGACTTCGTAAGCAACTCAACTCTCAACAATTAAGTGCTTTCAATACTATGTCTCTGCAATCTGCGTTCCCTGTACATCAACAATATGAACCCCCATCCACATTTAACGCTCAATGCGCCAACTGGCAACAATCTTATTCATCTGCGTTGGGCACTAGTTCCGTCCTAAACTCCGCGTTGGCACCCTCTCTTCACCAATCAGCATTGACTGCTCCATCTGTCTGCCAATCAGTTCTTGCAGCGTCATCTCTACATCCTCCTACATCTAGTTCCTTCTCTTCTGGAAACTTGACGCCACTATCCCACCCCTCTGAATTGGCAACGCCTTTGCAACCACCAGCTGATTCTACACCTCCTAGCTCGAGTCCTACAACTACAAGTCCATCTGCGAATCAATCTTCTGGACTTACATTCCAACATTCTACTTATGCAAATACGAGTGACGCTGTCCCCCATCCCTACGGCTACGGAGACTATTCTAAACAAGAACACGCCATGTCCGCCCACAATCACTGGACTGCAAGACAGCTCAGCGGACACTCACAAAATAAACTCGCCGAAGTCGGATCATGGCCAGAAAACTATAGGTGAGTTATAGTTTTCAATGTAATTTGAATAAACTTTTATGTCTCAATAAATCCATGGCAGCGGCCAAGTAGGTAGCTTTATGAATTATTGATGTTCAGCTACTCACATTCAGACATGAATCGGACGAATGAATATGCAATTATAATAGTGACCTTTACTGCTGATGATTTAAATAACTATTTATTATAGGGGACTATTATTTTTGTAATAGCAGGTTTAGGGCGAACGATTTAAATGACATCATCTTACTAAGTCTGTAATTAGAGAATATGAATAAGAAGTGGTAATTTGTGATGATGTATAGGCCTAGCGCAGCGCACGTCCGGTGGCTATAGGTCGGGACGAGGGCTCGATCGCAAATCGGGGTGTGCTCGTTTTATTTCTTTTCACCTTCCTTTATCATTAGCCGGTGCAGCCGCTAATCAATTAAGAGTGTAAGAAGTCGGCCATTATACGGCGGGCGGGTGGTTATTACGGGCCGCGCTTCGTAATACTCCGATCCGATCGTGAATGCAATAGGGCTGCGAATTTTATAGTGATTTTCAATCGATTTTTAATTAAACTTTTAGTAATTTATTTTCTTCTCGTCAGCTATTTATAGATATGTGTTGTTATATAAAGACGCGACCACTATAGTCGGAACGTAACTACCACAGTGAATTTGTCGAAAGAGAATGTGACCGACACATTGTCGCTTTGTACTCTATACGGAGACGACATTTATCCGTGTTATCGAGACAAAGCATGCCTATAAACCTCACATTGGACCACACACAATATCTCGTCTTGCACAATGACGGACAAACTAATAATATATGGGCTAGCCACGTTTATACGTCCGAGTGTCTTATCTAGTCCTTTAGGCAGGCTTGATTGACGTAATGCTTGCCCATGGATGGCTGGACGCTATTTATTTCTTCTGCCAAAGTCGTATTGTGCAGCAGAAAATATGGAAACATTTCATGTTATTCCGTATCCATTTGTTAACGTCACGTGTTACATTTAAATTACAAATTATTTTGTTTTCGAGTATGCAGTAGCCTTCATCCGCTTCATTTCAGTTGACTTCTGAAATTTTAAACAGCAAAAAACATTCAGCTTTTTGTTAAATTAATTTATTGTTAAAATGAGAATATTTTTTTTCAACCTTCTCCTTTAATATAATGATGAAATATATATCGATAGTAAGTAACGCTTGGAATTTATAAAGCATTGTAATGAGAAGTATTTAATTGTCCTCAGTGCTAAGTGTTGACTCCATTGTTATGAAACGGACGTAAGAATGACAATGAATCATTACGAGATGATCGTATCGATATCAAAGTCATCGCCGTCATCGATGAATCAGCCCTTTGTAGGGCCAGCCCGTGATCTTTACCTCTATTTTCGAGTTTAAACTGCAATTTTACCGTGCTGTCTCTATAAATCCAAGAAGTGATGCGACCACTTAAGATATTTTGAAATTGTTTTTAAACGATAACGGTTTTTGAATAAATATGTGATATTATTTCTAAATAACGGTAGATACAGTCGTAGCCAATGCATTCATATGACATTGGTTGAACCATGAGCAAATGCCAAGTACAATACACGGTTAGATAAACACTAGTAAGTGTAGTGCAATTAATGAAATGCCGAACGTGACATTAGAGAACCGAACCCAAGCATTAGCTGGCGTACAGCGCGTATTAAAATTTATCTGCCGCTATTTGCATTTACTTCCTAAAGGTTCGCGTGCGCCTTGCCGATCAGATACATTGTGTTTTCTCTTTGCAATTAATATCCATCTGCCGGGTAGGTCTGGCTAAGATTTTTTAAATATAATAGCGTGTTCTTATAAAAACACAATTTCAATTAAAAGATATCTGAGTAGTCCGAATATAACTGTTAAGATGATGTCTTAGTAAGTTTTCTCTACTAAATAATTGAGAGTTTCCTGGGAATATTAAACCCACACGTTTTTAGGATAAGTCAAATTAGCTTTAAATAAATAAGTTTTAGAGAAGAGACGATAAAGTCCTAATAATTAAATTTTAAAAACAATAATAACGCTGGTTTTTTTATGAGATCTCAAATAGAAACGACATTTTTTTTTAATCAAGCTGAGTAAATCCAAATCCCTGTAGAGAGATTAGAGAGAAAAGGTTAAAGCGCAGAGTATTTTCGACCTGTGTACTCTAGTGATTGGTATTTCCACTTATTGGATATTTATTGGATATAGTAGACGTTTGTATATTTAAAGGAGTTGATATAAATAAAGGGCAGAATAAAATCGCTAGTAACTCATTTAGGATTTTGAATATAAATTTTATTACCAATATATATAATAATTTCGTGTGATTTTTTGAACTACTGAACCAATTTCAATATATTTTTACTTACTGTGTAAAGTGTACATCTTGAGAGATAGGATAGTTTAGATCTTAATATATAGTCGCTATATTTTTTTTATGTAAACATATACGTATAGTTAACACATGACAACGTCTGTCGGGTTACCTAGTTGTACCTGTATAATTTTTTATTCGGAATTTCCTATATTTTATGTTAATTAATTAATTTCCTAAAGAGAATAATACAAATTTAATTTTATAAGAAATACAATAAACAAGAATAATTATAATAATTAATCAAACTTTAAGTAATTTCAGGCAAAAAAATATCCATCACGCTCACTGCGTTACCCCATTCATTGGATGGAACACATCTGTGCCAAGAATTTTTAAAATAACCTTATGTTTGAGCTTATTCGAAGTAATAGTACTATCGATAAAAAAACTCGCAATTAAACTAATAATTGTGTTCGAATACAAAATTTGACCTCGCTTTAGACGATGATGTGGAAGCATTTGTGATTCTGGGCGTATTATATTAGCCACTGAATTAAAGTCGAAATGATGTTTTATTGCTAGCTTGAGTCACGACTTAGCTCCTATAATTTTTTTGTACATATATCAAAAATAATGTTTTGGATTTCATTACTTTATACCTAAATTTGTGTGTGAGCCTTCCACATTTAAATAATGAAGTCGCTTACTAAACTTAGAGTAGTAGTAGAGTAGTATATAAAAATTAATATACAATATTTATATACTATATAATATTTATATACTTTGTGTTGAATATTTTTCTATGTGTGTGTGTGTGTGTTCCTAATATTTTAACGGCGCATATATGATCAAGGCAAAATCTGTACATCCGACCTTATTCGAAATTACGTACTACAGTAGGCTAAAAATAAGTAACAATTAGAATGGGATATTACGGACCCTACTCTGTTATTACAAGCATCATAATGTTATAGGCGAGGCATTCCCAGCGTTTTGGCTTCCTATAATCGATAGTGTCAATTACTCGAGATATTTATTTGGCTGCTTCGTAATCGCTCCCACGCTTCGTTTTTTATTTTATCAATAATAACTGCATTAACAAATTGCGTATTCATCCGTTTTTGTTGCGATCAAAACGAGCAAATTATTATGTGTTTAAAAGACCTTTAGGATTCGCAATTGATACCTAAATACTATTAGGGTATTTTATATGTATTAGAAAGATAGTTTTAGTTTTCTAATGGCGATCATTCACAAAATATGATTGCATGTATTTATTCTATTGTATAGTTAAATATGAATGATTTTACACACATAATCACACACATACACATTGGTATAGACTTTATAACTTTAATTTATCGAGAATTTATGTTTTGTATCTTTGTTACAGCTCATTTTTCGGCACGAACGCTTCCCACTACGCGTCTCACGCACACTCACCCACGGAAGCTAAGTCCGGCTACCCATACTTAGGTCAGCTGGGTGGAATGGACATGGGTAGAGTTCATTAGATCACATAACGCATTAATTATAGCAGTTGCAAAAAAAATAAAATTAACATTTCACTTGTGCCTTTGTAACTGAAGAGTACAATCACAGATATTATATATGCACGGGCAGACCCAACCACGCGTTGCATGGTGGTCCCCGTGACTGATGTTCTCCTACCGTTCCTCTTAAATTGTATACTTCAATGTAATATAACAATAACTTTACCCACAGCAACCCGTGGCCGGGTCTGCTAGTATGTACTAGCAGACCCGGCCACGCACACCACATATAATATCTGTGATTGTACTCTTCAGTTACAAAGGCACAAGTGATGTGGTAAAAGTGGACTATCTACAGGGCCTGCATATCAAATCCCGTCAAGTGTACCAAAATAAATTCATGCGTAGGGCGACCGACCGTAACCGATAATTGGAACTGTCAATTAATTATAGACAAATAATTTGCAACGAAACAAAATTGCGACTATACATTGAGATATAAACTATCCTATCTCTCAATTTGGAGCAAACTACATATGGTTTGAACAGCGTATCCTAATCGGTTCAGTAGTTTAAGAGTCCATCGAGGACAAACATCGTGACAGAAGATTTATATATATTAAGATGAGATTTATAAAAATATACCCATATGTTTTAATTCATGGACTAATCGTTCTCTTTTATTTGATAATGCTTTTTGTGGAATAAATTTAGACAATTTTAATGAATTGTCCCGTTATTAAAAGTTCCTCAAAGTAAGCCAATACGTCCGAAGTGTCTTACGAATGTAACGTTGTTTATATGTATAATTTGTTGATTATTGTAAGTGAAAAGAAAAAAATTATTTAAGAAGGTAGATTCATAATGTTAGTATTAAAAAAGAAAAAAAAGAAAAAAAAAGCAGTTGTGTACTGTCAACAGAAAAGTATTGATAATACGTCGACAACTTTGACTGTAATGCCTTAATAGATGCCTTGTATAAAATTTATTTATTTCGTATCTACTATGTAATTTGGCATATCATTAAGAAGAATAAGTACCCTTGTAAATAGCCAGTGAAATCCAAAATAAATGAATCTTGATTACATAAACTTGTCTTTTTATTTTGTATGCAAATTATTGCCAAATTATAAAATTGTGGTTCAACAAAATTGCCTAGAACGAAACGTAAGAACCCCAAAAAGCAATTGTTTTGTTTTTCGGACTCTGCACCTCTTTTTCATACTTAATAAAATTTCATACATCTGATACAATTGATTGACTCCGAGATAATTTGATTTGATAAAAAAGGAACTACAAGTATTATACTTAATTACATATTTTATAGCCAGACACAGAAAAAACTCAAATATATATAATAGAAACGTTTGGGTCCGTCAAACAAATAATAAACTATAATGGTCGTACAAGACTATTCGAATATTTGTTATGTTATGGGACTGCGTAAGTTTTCAAAGAAATTTTTTGGGGCAAAAAAGGTTCGAATAGGTTCAAGGACCTATTTGAACCATAATGCATTTTTTTTAAATAGACATAATTATTCAATAAAAATTTTTATAATAATAATAATTCACATCACATAACATATTCACCTGACTCCGAAATAATTCGCTAAAAGCAGTTCTGTTACGGATATAAAACATAAAATATTATAAATATTACATAAAATTCAACACCCAGACACAGAACAAATACAAACATCAAGATGTAAATAGTTGTCCTGGGTGGGGATGGAACCCAGGACCTTTGGCGCACAAGATAGGATTACTACCACCTGCACCATCGGGCCAGCGCATCGGACTGTAGACATACATGTTATTGTACAGAGGGTCGTAATGAGTTTTTGATTTTAGGTGGAAAGTATCTCAACTTCATTCTCACAGCACCACTGCTTCCGCCACTATATTTTGAATACAAAAGTTCGTAATAATAACGAATGCACGTTAGTTATTCCTTCACGCTTCACTAGTGAATGGACGTTAATGTAACTTTTAAATAGTATGGGCTGTAATTTATAGTATTGGCTAGTATTTTCTTTAAATAAATAATTAATAATTGTTTTTGAAATAATATGCACTAGAATTTTTAAGTTTTTTAATCATTGAATCAATTTGTATCAGGTACGCAATGAATACACAGAAAATCAAATTGTTAGCAAATATTGCAAGTTGAAACTGTATTTTTAAGTAACCTAAGCGAGTTGAATAGACATAACAATTATGTTACTCTGTTTGAAACTAACCTGGTAAAGACACATATCAAATTTGTGGAAAATGGAACGTAGGTTTCCTGGATTGTAGGTGTCAGCCTTGTTACAGAGAGCCAATTAGTAATATACAACTGTCAGCGCCAGACTTGGAGTGTTCTTAGTTTGAAGCTAGATATATACTACTGCTATGGTTGATAGATTTGTTTCCATAATTTTTTTCATTGAAGTGTCACAAAATATTTGTATATATACATATGTAATATATGTATATATATAGTATATATGATATACCTATTTACCTACGGGGTAAGAAGTATTTATTTTTATTTACTTCGTTCCTAACATATTTTTCTTATTTGCATAATTATAAATATTTTTATACACTAGCAACACACCGCACGGTTTCTCAGAATAATAATATTTCACACCACACCTCATACATTGACCTGACTTCGAGATAAGTTGCTTAAAGCATTTATTTTCAAGACATACAGACTCAACACAATTGTAATACATAAAATATTTAAATACATGTTTAATACCCAGACGCCGAACAAACAGATACCGTCAAAATATCATTCACATATTTAGCGTATGCCAGTTTGCAGAATAAACATCACACATGTAGATCGTATCCTCCAGTAAGTCAAAGCCTGTACCGTAATTAACACTATAGTTTATAATATTTGTTAAGGGTTTGTTTGATATAATTCTCATTATGAAATACAGTTAGCGGAATTACTTGTCACTTGGCTTATTTGGGTTTTGTGGAAAGTTGCATATGACAGGTTAAATTACATTTAGCTATACATTACAGCGGCAACTCAGACTATTACCTATCTAAGAAAACTACGTATACTGGGCACCTGGCACGCGTGCCGAGCATTTTTATGCATAGCACCGCTGCTTCTCTTCGATGTATGGTAAACTGAGCAAAGTCGGCTATATTATCGATATAAATGTTTTTCAATTCATTCATTCGATCATTTAACCAATTTGTGTGGTGCGATTAGGTTTGACGGAAATTTGCAAGCGTACACAGTTCGTATAACGTCACCAATAGACCATGTCAATGTTTTCTTATAGAATGTGCCACTACCCTTTTATATAAGCGACTATAAATAATGTGATACATGCTTCTTAATCGCCAATTCAAACAATTGCTATATAGTTTGAACGTTCAATTTCAAATCCTATACTCGAAGGACATATGACTAATGTAAACATCGTCATATCAACCGTTGGAAGTCCACTGCTGGACATAGGCCTCTTCAAGCAAGGGGAAATTTTGTATATAATTGCCGCGCTGGGCGAGCGTGGTGGCTAATGCTTTTTCCCAAGAAAGTTCTCGTCCTGTGCATTTGAGCTACACTGTTTTTATATACCGCTATCTTTCGGTTCTGTTATTTTAGTTGCCTCTTAAGACACCTGGTACAGGGGAGGTACTATTCCACTCTCGCATCCCACGGCTTAATGGGGTGCTCGGCAAATGGTAATTAAATATGTAAACATATTTTTGAAAATTTGGTCTAGTCTACTAAGTAGGCACATCTGTTTAAGTAATAAATGAGTTTTGAGAAAGCAAAAAGGTATATTAGGATTGAAGCAACTCTGCTTATCTCGATAGGAAATTGTTCTTAAAAGTTCTAGTATGTGTCAACTTAATATATACTTACAACTTACAATGTTATTTGTAACGGAGTACCTTTATTAAACGTTTGAGATATATTTTTAGACTTTTTGAAGATACCATTAGTGTCTCCGTGGTAAGTCGCTTAAAACACTTGTGTTACAGACGCCAGACAATAGAAGAATCGCTAATGTACTACTTAAATACATATATTTAACACCCAGAAGCAGAACAAACACAAATATCATCATATAAATATTTGTTCTGGGAGGGAATCGAACTCACGACCCTTGGCGCACAAGATAGGATCACTACCATTAGTGCCATCAGGCCCGTGTGAAATAAAATTAGCATACATAATTGGAAGTATACGATAATACACATTCATTTTGAAAATCCCGCTGTTGTTTTTAGTTTACCATCAAATATTCCTGCCTTAACACGACAAAAACTCATTTTGATTACATTACAATAGCTTTAAATAGAGGCTGTATTTTGTGAAACATGATGATTTATATAAGATAATATATCGTTACTCGTAATCGCGATAATACGTTATCCCCATATAGGCTTTATATCAGAGTTGTGGAAACAGTGACCGCAATTTTTTTTCTTGTGATACGGATTCTCTTATAGTAAAATAAGGACATAGGAAATGATGCATGCAATAATTCATAAAGACATTTTTATATCTCGAGAAATTTTCAGTCCACTAAAACATGTTGCATTCTCTACCTTCTAATAATTGTAGATGGCAGCCGCTTATAAGTTAATTAGTAGTACATAATATTATCATTATATCGACCATAAGACGATTACTGCTGGAAATAGGTTTAACTTCCTAAGCGATTAAAATAGTACCAGTACAGTTCAGCGTTCTTGCTAATATCTAGTACTAGCTAGGATTTTTGCCTATAATTGCCATGCTGTGCAGGCTTTTGAAGAAATAGTCTTTGGACTGGGTCCAGCCCTGTTCACGCTATTTGAAAAACGATTTTTGTTATGGTATATCACTGTATGTTGTTTAGGTACCTTAGGCGTACGTCAAACCGGCTGATCAGATGTGGAGGAAATTTGGTTACAGAGATTATTGATAGTCTAGCTAGAGCAAGCAACACAGGCTACATTTTTGTGGCACGAACATGTTTTCGAGAGAAAGAGGATTTTTATTTTCTTTGAGGGAGGGACGATGTTTCATAAAGTTTGAACTCTTCCCGGAATGACTAGAGTTTCGAATGTGAGAAAAGAAAAGACCTCGCGTACAAATTCGCGGGCGTAGAGTTCGTCGTTATAAAAGGAAGATTAGCTGTGCCTTTACACACAATCTGTGATGATGGTACTCAATTACATGCTTTATTTCCTCCGCGAATGACGCGGTCATTTAAATTGCCACTCCCGTGTCCTGCTTATGTTGACTTTGAATCGCGCCTTAAAAATCGCTGTATGAAATATAATCCAATACATGACTTGCCCGAGTAATGACAAAGTCAACTTGAATTTATTATTATGGCTGCGATTTTATGTTTAATTCGACTATTTAGTAGTTACCCCATTATAAAAGGAACTCTGATCGTAAATACGGCTCTGCGTCAAACCTGTGTTAGCGAAAGTTTATGACCAATATATTCAAATTTTACTTTTAAACATTATCAACTAATATTTAAAAGGAATCATTATACGAATTAAAGGAATCATTATACTTTTTATCCTACTTTTAATAATACTGTAAACACTGAAGTTTGGGCGGATGTTTATAACAGAATCAGGTCAGAACGGCGAACTAACTCTGAATTGAAAAGTGCAGTGATCGTTTATAATCAAATAGCAAAACCATTTCTTTTTATCTGTGAAAAATTTATGATACCCGTGGCATAGAAAAAGTATTTAATTTACACGCTTAATAAATACTGAAAAACAACTAGCTATAATATTTTAATTGTATTCCATTAAATTTCAAAAATATTTAGACGACATATAAAAGTATTTCAAATGATAATCAACATTATTAACAGTATTATTATTAAGCATGTTTGAGAAAAATATTATCGCCGCTTTTCGGTAACTATTGTTACCATTCTACCAAAAGAATAAGCCAAATAATTATATTATATCATATATGCATAACGCGTATGATTACATATTTCATTAATCCAGTAGTTATCCAGAGATATTAGCAAACGTAGATTTTCTATTTTCCATTATGCATTTTATTTTTAGTTTACCGTAAGCTCAGGCACCTGTTCCACAAAAATATACGATTTAAAGACGCGCTTTGTTTGCTTACAAAGTGATCCGAGAACTTATTGCACATATACGTGTATCTACACTAATATTTAAAGAGGAAAATAATGTTAAGAATTTTCTTTTAAATTGATCTTTGGAAATAAAAACAATTATTATTGTTGTCCTACATTTTGGGTAAATCTCCCAGTCCGCTCTATTTTCGCAAAACGTTTAATAAATATCAATTTATTAATAAAAATTGAATAACACACTTACATTTTTGAAATGAAGATATATTGTTATCTATCGTTACTCGTGTAACGATAGATAACAAACACACGGAATACGAATAGGCGGATGCTTTTGTTTTATGTTCAATCGTAATACAGGCTGTTTTTCCGGAGCAATTTTTAAACACAGAATATAATTCACGACTATCGATACTACTCCAGGTTTTATAAAAACAAAATTATTAATATGCTATTTTATGACATCAAGAAACGAACTGTTCATACTATAAATAAAAAAATTTACTATAAATAAATTAAAACTTCAAATATATATGACATCTTCATTTAATTTAATTAATTTGGCACAGTTCTCTCTGAACTGAGGACATAAAACTTTTACTGTTAATTGAGCTGTTGTCGAAGTTTATTATTAAGAAGTAAATTAAGAACAAACGTTTCAGAACGCTCGACTTTAGCTTATTTCTTTTAAGATTGCTATCGGCGACGACGTCACATTAATTTAAATTGTCTCAAACATTTGTTTCAGTTTCTCGAATAAAACCAAGAATATTAACAGCACAAACAAATACATATTTACATAAAGCCAAATAATTAATCACATAACAATTTCCCACAGAACTTTTGTTCTTTCTCTCCCCAAGTTAAACCTGTTCTGTTAATCGTGAAATTATTTATTTAAACTATACAAATAAATTACATAATCGTTCGGATGCCATTGCCCAATCCAATCGCCGGAGTAGGCGTAGACCTTCGACAGAAACGTGATTGAAGCTTGGTTTTTTGTATAAAAACGGAATGTTGGACGCAAAAACGATTTCGGTAAGGCACACGCGTGGGAACCCACTCGCTGTCGCCGCTGCCGTCTGTCTGTGCCACAGAACTATGCTTGCTGGATAAACCTTTTCCTCTACATTCATAATATCGAAACTAGGATACATATATCGACAGAGGTCAATTTCGAATTGTGTTATTCATGTTTTCAATATATAAGTGTATAAAAGAAATATAGACATAAGTATAATTCATTTTAACGGTGTGAATATTGTACTGATTACTAAATCAATTGTGGTTTATACATCTGTAGTTTTACAATATTGATATTGTACAAGTACAATTATGGGACATCTGGTTTTGCCTTCATCATTATCGCATAAGCTATACAATTATAGCTATCGAACATTATACAAGCAATAACCTTTCATTGGATTACTTATTTATTATTACTTGCCCATAAGTTTAAAATATAATTCACGACCTTGTTGAATACTATGGACATGTTTAATAATAATTGATGAAGTGTTAGTAATTGGAGTTTCTTTTTTTTTTAATATTCATGCTATCCTAATTCCTGTAAAAAATAACGATCAATAAAAATAATTCACAAACCTGCCAAGAACATTATGAAATTTATGAATATCAAAAATAAGCTTTATTATAAGCTAATCCAGGAACACAAAATCTTTGTAAGTGGTCATTTCGATGGGAAAAGTCGTGCCTCCATTTTAATTGGACATGACGAATCATGTTTGTCGGAAAAACTGGGCGGGGACTGTTTGTGAAGGCGGATGTGGGACAACAACCAGTTTTTGTTATAGATACGTGTTGACGTGTGTTCAGATGTTATAATTCCATTAAATGGTTGGCTAACTAGACGCCGATGTGACAACCTATTTGGGCAAGTTATGTATTATTAATTTATATAATTTTTTAATTAAAAAATAACTCACGTTTTAAATAATTTCGTGTGTTTGTTTAAAGCATACATTCTCACTTTTTTTCACTGGTATAAGCAGATTATTGATTTGAATACGCTTCAATATTGATATACTTTCTTTGTTTCCTCTACACTCATAAATAACTTCATCAACGAACGTAGATTGAATTTTGTAAACTCTTTTTTTTAATCAAAATCGAGAAGATCCGGATAAACAAGTTATAGTGGCTGTAGGAAGGCATATACACCACTGAAGAAATGTTTGATAGGGTTTCCGTTTTCTAGAATTAAAACATTCAATGGCAAGTGCAAAATCGGGTGTCTATCCGGAAGATACAGCGACGATCTGAGTCAAACTGAAGGAACACGCTGAAAGTAGATCACAAGCAACTGGTCCTATTCGATAAATCTAGGGGGGGATAAATCTTGTGTTACGGACGTCAGAAAGTAGAGGAATCTACTGTTTGTATCAAATATTAATACTTGAATTCATATTTTTTACACTAAAATAAAGAACAAACACAAATATACACAATCGGGCCTGCGGCCTTAAGTTCTTTGAGGTCTACTTCTTCTACCACGCTTCATAAACATTTGATAATATGTCCAACTACGAAACTAGAAATCATTATTATAAATTTCACATATAATCAAACCAGTGAGTTCTATCGGTTACTTAAGGTTCTCGTCTCTATACCTTAGTTACCTCTCACGACACCTGGTAGAGAGGTAAGTTCAATTCTATTTTGCCGGTACCTCAAGGCTATATATACATGATTATATGTGTACCAGAACCGACAAATTGCGGAATATCCATGCAAGAAAGTCAGCTCAAATGTAGAGGGCGGGGATGAGTAGCAGATTCTCCATCGCGAAAGCTGCGCTCTGTGATTGTCAACACGCTTGCCCAGCGTGGTAATTATCGGCGACATACCCCCTTTATTGGGGAGGCCTATGTTCAACAGTGGACTTTTAATGGCTGGTATGATGATGACCTGCCTACCACCTATTGCATTTGAGCTGCGCAAGTAAAAGTTATACCGCCAGTTATATACCTTTTTTAGTGAACTACCGTATAACCCTGTATTCACCCGTAAAGCTCTCATTACGCATGCTTATTTCTTACCACATCGGAAATCTTGATTATAAATTAGCCAATTAACACTATACACCAATTTATTTATATATTTACTAATTAATCATACTTCCCATTGGTTATAGCCGTGAGGAACCGGCAGAGCAGAATAGTACCAGGTGTCGTAAAAGGCGACTAAGGTACCGGAACCGACAGATGGCAGTATATCCACCCGTAACAGTGCAGCATAATTGCATAGGACGGGGATGGGCAGCAGCATCCCCTTCGCAAAGGCGTTCTGCCATTACCAATACGCTTGCCCACCGCGGCAATTACGGGCAAAATAACCTCTTTCTTGGGGAGGCCTATATTTAGCAGTCTAGTCGACTTCTGATGCCTGATATGCTGATTGGTAAAGACCGTATAAAATTTTCTCAACAGTTTTATATTTCGAAACTTACGTGTTTAAGTAACACAGTGTTATCATGTAATTAATGCAATAAATAAAGTTCGACCACCTGCGATAACTAAGACAGTGATTTATTACTGTCTATCTAGGTTTAAACCGTTTAGATTAATTAATAAAAATGTCATACAAATGACACACACCTAATAAATTAAAGGGTTTTACTGCGGTCGATATTACTCTTATTAGTCTAAGAAAACTCATTTATCATGTGCATGGAAATAAACTAACAATCATGAAGAAATAACTACGATGAAGTCATACATAAAATTTCATGAACATGTTCAATTATGCCAGGATATTAAATATTTGTATGAGTTTTAGATTCTCACGGTACGTCTTGATCGTAAACTTTTCCATATTCATCGTTTTCCCATAGGTTCATAATAAATACCGATCCGGTTCGGAATCATAACGTTTGCATAACGGAAAGCAAATTTTTAAACCACACACCAATTGTTCTCACACTGCAACGCGTGAGAATAGGAAAAATCGAATTGGGCAATTAAAGATTAAAAATGGCGGCGACAGTTATAGCGGGCCGAGTGTGGTCGAAGGTGGATCGTGGTCGGTATTCGGGCCGTCGAAAATCGTCGGTAATCGGACATTGGCTCCAGTTTTTCGGAAAAATTCTAGTGATCGATTTCCACAGCGGATAGTGCACGCACGTGTCGTCTCGCCGCGTTGGTCACTCTGTCTCCTGATAGAGCGGTGCCGCTGCGTCTCAAAAATCATTATTTGCTAAAAACATCTATTTTCATTGAATTAGATTAATTTTACTTGCGCATTCCTTTAAAAAAGTATTGATTGTTTTTACAATTTTTCGGTTACGGTACTTACGTTTTTGCAGCGATTAGATACTTCTGTTCTAATCTATACTTATTGTAAATAGACGATTTAAATACATTTATAAGCGTATATTCAGCTTTATTATTAGGTGACCATGTGTATTTTTTTCTGAACTATAGATTAAAAGGTGAAAAAATGATTTAACATATACGTGTACAGTATGTTTACAATCTCCTTACAAACTCTGTACACCACTCAGGCAAAACAGAAGTTTGCATGTTAATAAAACATGAATATTGTAAAATACCCGCGGAAGTGTAAAAGTAAATAAGCCGGTCTAATCAATTAGGAAATATGCATTCATTCATAAAGCTTTTCAAGCCGGTCACGCCGTTTGGATACATAATTTGACACAATTCTCAGGACCTAAGATCAATAGGAAGTAGCAATTATACTTTCAGAAGATACTGAACAAAATTGCTTCTCAAGAGAGTCGAAATCTTTAGTAGCGTGTCGAAACCATTAGCTTAGCGAAAATCTACAATCACCCAAGAATATTTGACGATGGCACTTGTTGCTGGCTATAGGCTCTATTATCAGTTCTCACGAGAAATGATTCGACGGCATTCCCCCCCACCTTCTTGGTATTCTTGATCAAATGCGAAAGTCGTGCATGTCCACTGATCGTTCCACCAAAAAGTGTTTAGTCCAACACGGATCGGTGACTGTTTTTTGTTGATTATTCACAAGCGTACTTCTTTAGGTATTTAAGGCTACGAATAAACAAGTATTCTATTTATGTTCAAATTTAGTGAATAGACACGTTTGAAATGTCACCGGTGGTAACGCATTTTTCACACTTAACAAAATATCACTATTTTTGAAATACTTATTTTATTAACTTGTCTTGTGATAAAATTTAACTCGTGAATGTCAAATAGGATGTATTAGCGCCTATGAATACATCAATTTGTGCGAATAGAGGTCGTAATTCAAAAAGAAACTGCCTTCATTATCGTTTGTTGCGAGCCTTTGTATAGGCTAAACATTCGTTCCGATCTTTGTTCCACATTCGACTGTCCCGGAATTGTAATTTACCGAATTTTAATAAAAGAAACGAGTGTCGTGTGAGTGGGTGTCGACACGCTGTTGTTTTGTAATTGACAATGGACGTGAGAGTTTCTACGAATGTCTTGCTGTGACCATTTGAGCCTTTGAAGGAATGCGTAACGTGTCTTGTTTTGAACCAATTATTAGTCTGGTTTAGGAAAGAAGGGCGAAAAATTGTGCAGTGATTCCTGTAAGTACCGATGTTATTTACGGCATGTGAGTCAGCGAAGGCATTATTGTCTTAGCTGTCTTCGGTGGACGAGGCGTTACCCAGCTGGATAGCTATGGTTGTTTACAAACATTTTATTGAAGTGTTATGTTTAATGGCTTCTTTAGAAGATGGACTTTATTGTTGCGTTGACAATGATTGACTATATCATAGATTTGAACAATGTGTTCACTCACAGGGGGCAACAGTTATTTATCAATTGATTAATAGGACTCTGATACATAACTAGTTTTGAAACGTGATAATGAACTTAGATATATATACCTATTTTAAAAGCATCCCTCAGTAAAGTCTATACACAAAATTAGTATAGCAAACAATCCGATATGTAGAAGTATTTTGAATATACATTCATATGCAAGCATTGGTCGAGATTTTGGAACATGATAATAAGAATTTATTGTTGTGAATGTTTTAGTCTGAATTGATTTCAATTCAGACTATAACACCACTAGACATCAACATTTGCTGGATATCATAAGCATAGCCGTGAGACAGAGTAGAATAGTTCCTCTTCTGTACCAGGTGTAGTAAATATATTTTTTACTCGACTTTTTTTTTTATTGTTGGTTTGATAAGCTAACTAATTTTAGTGCATATTTAAATGTATTTTGATCAGAAATAAAGTAAACACCTAATAATAATTGACGGGCTCGATGGCGGAGATGGTAGTGATCCTGTCTTGTGCGCTAAAGGTCGTTGGTTCGATACCCACCCAGAAAAAATATTTTTAAATATATGTATTAAACTAGCGTTTGCCCGCGACTTCGTTCGCGTGGACTTCAGGTTCGTCCCGTCTAGTCTAGTAATAAGTAAGAAATACGGTAACTAAGCACTGCAGAGCCCTAATCATAGGCATATAGGTAGCTACTGCAGTATGCTCCTATAAACTACATTTAACGATCTTTTTCCTTCAGCATAAACATGCAGATTCTTCGCTTTGGAAACACGTGAGCAAGCCACATAGAGCTGACCGTGAGAAAAACATGGCGTGCCCAAATGTAGGCCTGCTACCTTCAAGGTTTGACCCTGCGATTTGTTGATCGTCATTGAAAATGCGACTTTTAATGGGAACTGCAGGCGTTTAAAATTGAATGGCAAGTTGTTGGGTATGATTGGGATGCGCGGTATAAGAACATTGTCTCCCTTGGCTTCTCCAGTTCAAATTGTAGCTTTCACTATATGCCTTCCTAATTCGGTAACTCGCAACCGAGTACCGTTGCATAATCTTGGCGCATCCAGGTTACGCATTAACAAAACGGGTACACCTACCTTTAATTCCAACTTGTGTGATGGCACCCCGGACAACTCTAAAGAGTTTAGGAACTCTACGGGATAACTTGTAGTGTCATCGGATGACATAACTGTGTCAATGGAATTATACACTGATGTTTCGCTGTTTATTTCGGCCAAGATTTTTTTATTTATTTTCGCAACAGTCTCATTTTTTGGTGCCAATATGGTTCTTTCACACAACCAATTTTCGTCAAGAATATTTTGTTGCAGATTCGGAAAAACTTGTTCAATAAGTTCGTCTTCTGTCTCCACAGCATGACAAAATTGCTGTGTGAAAAGAACCATACCTTCTTGGTCGGTGTTTAGGTGGCCTTCACCAATTTCTAGCAGTTTTTGAGCATATGCTCCTGATTCGACATCGCTGAATAACTGGACTCGCATGTTAGTGGTAAGATAAAGCTTTTCAACTTTAGACCACAGATATGAGGCTTTTAGACATGCGTTAATTTCATCTGCTGCAGTGCCTCTCTCGATAACAGGTAAAGTCTGTCTAAAATCCCCTGCCAATAACACTACCACACCACCCATCAACTTTCGATTGCTGTGAATATCTTGTAGACAGCGATCAAGCGCCTCAATGGCGCGTTTGTGTGACATAGTGCACTCGTCCCACACGATCAGCATACATTGTTGCAAGAGGGCACCACGGGCACTGCTCTTACTGATGTTGCACGTTGGGGTTTCTTTGCTCGCCAGATTAAGAGGTAATTTAAAAACCGAATGTGCCGTTCGTCCACCGCTCAGCAATGTTGCAGCGATCCCAGAGGAAGCCACCGCTAATGCAACTTTACGGTCCTTACGAATTTTTGCTAGAAGCAAATTAAGCAAAAATGTTTTACCTGTACCGCCCGGGGCGTCAAGAAAGAAAAGGTTGTCAAGCTCAACTCGTTGTAATATTTTGTTATAAATGTTTTTTTGTTCGGGTAGCAGGCGTGGTTCAGTTTCGCTGACCTGAGCGTCTAATAAAGCAATATCGTAGCTTAGCTCTTTGATCAAATCGGTCGACAACTCTCCTCGACGCTCTGGTGTAGGCATACCGAAGTCGGACAATTTCTTACCGGAAATCGTTATTATTTTGTCCTCTATATGTCTCAGTGCTTCATTGAAACATAGATCATTGTTGACTTGATCCATCCTTTCAAATCTATGCAAGATATCCTCCGATAATGCAGATTTATACTTATCCCATAGTTGAAGAGGATTGGATAAACCGCAAGTGCATATCAATATTGCAAATAGTTCTCTTATTTGCGAAGGAGAGCGACACAGCACTGCCTCTTCCATTGTGGCATCCCAGTGGTTGTCATCTTCCAACAACCCGAACTTCTCACACGCTTGTCGAAAAGTTTCAAGTTCTTGGCCGTCAACTGTTTTTAGATCCAAGAAGCTAGTGGGGCCCTGTACCACATTCAGCAGCATTCGCAAACAGTAACATTCGAAGTTACTAACATGCACTGTGTAAATGCGCCCAAGAGCATCTCCTGCCTTCACACCTGGCCAGCCGTCGACAGGTGTACCTTGTAAACGACGTTTCCATTCTTTCGACGACACGTTCCATGTATAGTAGCGGGGTACGTCAACATAAAGTAATGTTTTTGCAAATGCGTCATTTTGGCAAAGCAGGAAAAATGCAGTTAGTGTCGTCTTAGGTGGTGCGGCCATTCTCTCCCTAAAATTGTTTTCAGTGAAGTAAATCCGCTGACCATTTGGCAGATGAACCGCAAGGTGAGTGACTGTTGGGTGTCTTTCATGCAGAGGCAGACCCAAGATCCGCCACGCTGCTTCGTTACTACTAACATATCTACCGGCTCGATACGTTTGCACCTCATCTCTCGGGTCAATATTAACATTCCCTTGCTGTCGAATGTTAAAAATAGCCTGGTCGCTGCCTTTGTTTATATATTTACAAATATATTTTATTGCCTGTACCGTATTGCAGAACTCTACATTTATGTGACAGTTATAAATTTTAGACAGAAGAAGAGAATATGGGACAATCCAGCTATTGTCAACCAATACTTCCTGTGTTCCACCTCGGGTTTTTAGAGTTATCGTACGGCCGCTATCTCCTGGTGCTCTACGCCTGTACAAAGGATAGCCTTTGTCGTTAGTTTGAGTATCTTTTAAAAGCGCCCTTGGATACTTTTTGGTGCATTTTCCTTCTTTCATGCATGGTGATGACGGATTTAGTGCACCACAGGGACCGTGAATCATATTTTTGGTTACAGTATCGTAGAGTTTTCGATCACTTTCTGGATTTGGTATCTCCGCACTTATGACTTCATCAATTTGGTTGGGGCGTAATTTTTCCGTCAACCACAGCAGTAAGTGCACGCGAGGCAGACCCCTTTTTTGCCACTCGATCGAGTACATGAAACACTTCATATCTCCAAATATTTTGCCTTTTGTAAGTAGAGCAACCAATTTTTGTACTTTTATTTTAAATAACCTGGCTGTTAAGTCATGTCTGTCTGTTGCATTTTGACCTGGAATGAGTTCTTTAGTAATTTCTGGCCAAGCGGGATTACATGTCATAGTAATAAACAAATCAGGCCTCCCGTAGTTACGCACGTATGTGAACGCATCCTGCGTGTACTCATGAAGATATCTCGGGCTATTTACAAATGACGATGGGAGTATTACGAATTGACCCAAATTGTTTGGATCTAAATCCGCATCATTCCTGACCGCGTCTTGTAAATGTATATAGTTTTCTGCTCGCAGTTTTGTTTGGTTTAAAGCAATAAACCTTAAGCGCTCACTCTCCACTTTGACATACATGTCCACCAAAAACTGAAGAAAGAGAAGCCTACATCGAAGCAATAAATTAAAATTGTTGCGACGTACCATCATATGATACGCATAAAAGTCCTTGCACGACACTTTTTTGTTCGGTATAGGCTGTTTTGTAACTGGGTTTGTCTGCGTAATATCAAAACTGTTCCCCTCTTGTCCTTTCCAAAAAATTATCGGGTACTCGAGAGCATCATAAAATCTATGAGTGTCCGGAACTCTAGTAAGCCGGCCATCGTGCGCCTGAATAACAATGTCCCGAGACGCAGTTTGTTCAGTTCTAACTACTACGGCAGCTATTTCGTTTGTGGTCGGGGCATTGAATCGTCTTTCGTGTTCACCACGTGGTACACGATCTGGGTGTATCACGACCTTGTAATTATCGCTAGTCACTCTATCTTTAGCCATTTTAAATTCATGCACTAAAACGTTGTGATCATTTGTAGAACTTTTTGTATTTTTTGAACTGTGTTTCTTTCCACACCTGGTACGTACTCAGAACGCCTATCAACTTGTGCTTCCTCATCACCCATGAAATAAACTTGCAAAAATTTTGGTTGCGTATTAGTAGCAGGAAGCAAAGAGCCAATTGTGTGGTATATTTGCTCTTGGATTGTAAAAGTCGGGCAAAATCCTGGCATCGACACAATGTTATCAGCTCCAAAAGATGTCATATGGAAGCATGTATTGTATTTTCTTATGTTTTTTAAAAAACGGCGAGACTCATCTGTTTCATTTGAAAAAAGTTCTTTAAGAGGTTCAACTGGCTCGTCTATTGAAGGAAGAACTACTTTTCCTCCCGAACAATACATGCCTGCAGCTTCCTCTTTCCATTTAAGAGCACCGCAAAATCTGCATTCTTTATTCATCGCTTCTATTTTTATAAGCTTGTGGCTTTCGTAATCAAGAGTTTCATCGTACTCAAATGCAGCTTTATCGAATACTCCCCACGCGTTTCTTGTAAATATTAATCGTCGCTGTTGTACCCTTTCAGCAACAGCGCGTCTGCGAGCTTCAGCAGCTTCAACAGTTTCAGTAGCTCTTTGGGACCCTATGTAAGTCGCTTGCTGAAGACGCCGAGCTTGAGACTGTTCGGGTGTCTCAGAAGCCCGTTGAGATGCCAGATATTCAGCGTTCTGTTG